>CP129448.1:17691500-18376000 GCA_030445155.1 Quercus variabilis | reverse complement strand
AGATTTTGGAGATGGTATTCTTATGGTGTCTCTGAGTTGCTCGACTTTGGAAATACATAGAATTTTAATCTCCATGGGTAGCCCATAAGGATTTTGAACGTTGAGACCACATCTACGTGTCCTTATCCAGAAGGTTAGTAAGTTCAATCTTTAATTCTTGAACCCGGAAATTAATACCAAGGCATTAAGCTTCCTTCTCGGCCTCAGCAAGCTGTCTCTTTTTTGTCTCCACCTCCCGTCTAATATTCCCAAAAAATTTTCAGCTTTACCTGCTCAATTCCTTACTACATTTCTCAATCTTTAGCTGGACAGCTCGCTTAGAAGGATCAAGATAGTCAGGCGACAACCAAACGGCGACAACCAAATGGCTTTCACAGTCTTTGTACAGCCCTTGTCGGAGAGCCACATCTCCTCAAATCTAAATGGTTTAGAAATACAGGATGGTCTAACTCGTCTAGTTTTATCCAAAGTGGACAATGATTAGAAGAGTTAGCATTGAGATTATGCTCCCTAGTTCTAGTGAATCTAAGAAACCAATCACTATTAGCAAAGGCCTAATCCAATCTTTCCCATACAGAATGACCATCTGCATGAAGGAAATAAAGATGAGTGCAGCGGAAATTAAGTTTTAAACAGATCTACTTCATTCGATATTAATAACACGTACTAAGTAGATTTCAGAATTTTGAGAACAAGAGATCGTACCTTGAAGCGGTGAATTTTAGAACCGAAGATTGAAGTACTCGGGAATACTTTTAATCTTCACTCCAATTTCACTAACGCCCAAGATGTGTGGTCTCTCAATTGGTAACAAGGGGATGATTAGAGAGTGACTAGAACTCTCATACACACCATTTCAATGTTGTTTTTCACACTATGAAAAATCTGAACGTTTTTCCCTTTGTATCTAACCAACTTATCTAATTGGGCTGGCCTTTTAGGCCTTACCAATTGAGCTTAAGTGTGTGGCTTGGAGTGGGACCAAAAGGGACCAATAAGACACTAGCTCCAATGGGCCTTGGGCTTTTCTGTCAACTCTTGACAAGTCCAAAGTTACCATTAACTATATTTAATACCACTATATAAATATAATTGCACTCTAGGTCTTATCTATAAATTATATCCCAAGACTTTATTATACATGCAACCCCTTCATAAAATATTCGTAGTAATACAAAGTCATTAATGTAGACTGCTACTTTGTAAATTACTACATCTTAATCCTTGAGTACCCGGTTTAATCCTTTAATGTTATTCATTATATATTTATGAAATCCAATTCCATAAATATATACTTTAGTCTTACTAAAGTGGTTAGGCCTAACTCTCTGAATAACAAACTCATTAAACTTATCTCAAGGGAATACTTTATATCTCCGTTAAGAGACTATGAATTCCATCTTGAGAATACATGTTCCATCAACACTAAATGTGGCTGCCCAACATACTGAAGTTTTGATCATAACTATAGATCTCACTCCTGATATATCAAAGCAACCTACACCTCATGATCAGGTCCATTATTCTCTCAGGATTAAGAGTTCATGCAAATGTAAGTCGTGGAATTTATTATTCATTTGATAGTCTTTAGGAGAATAATAAATTTCACAGCAGTCTAGTTCAATATGTCTTAACTCTTAAAACATATTAACACATCAACCAGAAATCACCACTTCCATGATCAAGACAAATCATCATGATTGATATGTTATAGTCTTCGCAGATGAAATGCCCAATTTCATCACTGACTACGAACTATAATTCTGAGTTTACAAAGAACTTGTGATTTATATCTTCTATGACTCTTCACATAAATCACATACTATGCATCTCATGGACTATGTGATAATGTTCGAATATTCATGTTACCATTATTTCAGATAATAATAAAACAAATTTATTAAACACAATATTAAGTCATACATAATGTCATACACAATGTCAAACTTAACATCATACATAGTATCATACAATAGGATTTAAGGGCACTAATCCTAACAATCTCCCACTTGCCCTAAAGACTATTGTGCACTAATCTAACTCCCATTCTCTCTAAATGTGACTCGAAAGTCCTTTGAGGCAAAGCTTTAGTAAATGGATCTGCTAAATTATTTGCACTTTCAATCTTTGCTACCACCACATCTCCACGAGTAACAATATCTCGAATGACATGGTAGTTCCTCTTAATGTGCTTTCCTTTCTTGTGATTCCTTGGATCTTTAGATTGTGCAACTGCTCCACTGTTATCACAAAACAATGTGATTGGAACTTGCTCCATTCTTATTTCACCAAGGTTGGAAAGGAACTTCTTGAGCCATACAGCTTCCTTTGCTGCTTCACAAGAAGCAACATATTCTGCCTCCATGGTAGAGTCTGCAATACAAGATTGCTTAATACTCCGCCAACTAATGGCTCCACCTCCCAAGGTGAAAACACATCCTGAAGTGGATTTTCTGAAATCTAGATCCGATTGAAAATCTGAATCTGTATAGCCAATAGGTATCAAATCCTCACTTTGGTAAACAAGCATATAATCTCTCGTTCTCCGTAGATACTTGAGAATATGCTTTACAGCTTGCCAATGTTTTAGTCCTGGATTTGATTGATATCGACTGACCATGCCAACTGAACAATAGATATCTGGTCTAGTACAAAGCATGGCATACATGAGACTTCCCACTGCAGAAGCATAAAGAACTTGTCTCATCATGTTTTCTTCCTCTTGAGTCTTAGGCCTTTGGTCATCAGACAGAGGAACTCCATGTCTGAAAGGAAGTAATCCTTTCTTGGAGTTTTGCATGCTAAACCGTTCTAGAACCTTATCTATATATCCAGCTTGTGATAAGCCTAACATCTTATTCTTGCGATCTCGCCAAAGCTTGATCCCTAGAATAAAGTTAGCCTCACCCAAGTCCTTCATATCAAATTGGCTTGACAACCAAACTTTTACCGATGACATTACCCTTACATTGTTTCCAATGAGTAGAATATCATCAACATAAAGCACTAGGAACATTACTACTTTATCTTGATGTCTTTTGTACACACATGGTTCATCAAGATTTTGTTCAAAACCAAATGTCTTGATTGCTTGATCAAATCTGATATTCCATGACCTAGATGCTTGCTTAAGTCCATAAATGGATCTTTGCAACTTGCATACCATATGCTCTTGGTTCTTTGCTATGAAACCTTCTGGTTGCATCATATAGATTTCCTCTTCAAGATTGCCATTAAGAAATGTAGTCTTGACATCCATTTGCCAAATCTCATAATCAAAATGAGCAGCAATGGATAAGAGAATTCTGATAGATTTAAGCATTGCTACTGGAGAAAATGTTTCATCATAATTAATACCTTCTTTTTGTGTATACCCTTTCGCCATTAGCCTTGCTTTAAAGGTTTCAGCCTTTCCATTTATCCCTTTCTTCCTCTTGTAAATCCATTTGCAACCAACAAGTTTAATGCCGTTAGGCGCCTCTACAAGATCCCAAACTTGATTGGAATACATGGAATCTAATTCAGATTTCATAGCTTGGACCCAATGATGTGCATCTATATCATTCATTGCTTCATCATATGTGTAGAGATCTGATTCAACCTCTTCTGAGATAGCTTCATAAGTTTCTCCCAAACCTATGAATCTTATAGGAGGCCGAACAATTCTCCCACTACGACGAGGCACTTGAGTACTAGACATGTTATGAGTAGTATCTTGTGGTGTATCTATTACAGCCACATCATCCCTAGTTTCATCTATTGGTTGTTCATTTACAAATTCATTCATTTCAACCAACACAGCTCTACTTCTAGGAGTAAAATTATTCATATAGTCATTTTCCAAGAATTTAGCATTTGTACTAACAAAAACTTTGTTATCTTTATGACTATAGAATAAACCTCCAACAGTTCCTTTTGGATACCCAACAAAGAAAACCACTTCTGTTTTAGACTGTAACTTGTCAGACTTTCCTTTTAATACGTGCTGGACAACCCCAAATATGGAGATGTCTCATACTAGGCTTACGCCTATTCCACAACTCTACAGGTGTCTTAGGAACAGACTTCGAAGATACTAAATTCAGAAGATACATTGCTGTATTTAAGGCATATCCCCAAAAAGAAATAGGTAGAGTTGAATAACTCATCATGGACCTAACCATATCTAAAAGAGTCATTCCTTCTTTCTGCTACACCATTTTGTTGTGGAGTTCCAGGTGTAGTCAATTGGGATATAATCCCATTCTTAGTTAAGTAATCCTTAAAATCCCCAAGAAGGTATTCCCCACCACGATCAGATCGAATGGCCTTTATGTGTTTACCTAATTGATTCTCAACTTCAGCCCTAAACTCTTTGAACTTTTCAAAGGCTTCGGACTTCCGTTTCATTACATACACATAACCATATCTTGAGTAATCATCAGTGAATGTAATGAAATACTCATAGCCACATCATCCCTAGTTTCATCTATTGGTTGTTCATTTACAAATTCATTCATTTCAACCAACACAGCTCTACTTCTAGGAGTAAAATTATTCATATAGTCATTTTCCAAGAATTTAGCATTTGTACTAACAAAAACTTTGTTATCTTTATGACTATAGAATAAACCTCCAACAGTTCCTTTTGGATACCCAACAAAGAAAACCACTTCTGTTTTAGACTGTAACTTGTCAGACTTTCCTTTTGACACGTGCTGGACAACCCCAAATATGGAGATGTCTCATACTAGGCTTACGCCTATTCCACAACTCTACAGGTGTCTTAGGAACAGACTTCGAAGGTACTAAATTCAGAAGATACATTGTTGTGTTTAAGGCATATCCCCAAAAAGAAATAGGTAGAGTTGAATAACTCATCATGGACCTAACCATATCTAAAAGAGTCATATTCCTTCTTTCTGCTACACCATTTTGTTGTGGAGTTCCAGGTGTAGTCAATTGGGATATAATCCCATTCTTAGTTAAGTAATCCTTAAAATCCCCAAGAAGGTATTCGCCACCACGATCAGATCGAATGACCTTTATGTGTTTACCTAATTGATTCTCAACTTCAGCTCTAAACTCTTTGAACTTTTCAAAGGCTTCGGACTTCCGTTTCATTACATACACATAACCATATCTTGAGTAATCATCAGTGAATGTAATGAAATACTCATAGCCACCTCTTGCTTGGATTGACATAGGACCACATACATCAGAATGCACTAGTTCTAGCAAATCTTGGGCTCTTCTATCTTTTACATTAAAAGATCATTTGGTCATTTTACCTTCCAAACAAGATTCAAAAACTGGAAATTCATCAAAGTCCATGGGCTCTAAAAGTCCATCTTTGATCAGTCTTTGAATCCTATTTGAATTAATATGACCCAAACGCAAGTGCCAAAGATATGCATCACTAGTAGAAGGAAATTTTCTCTTTAATGATTTTACATGAGAGTTATTATCTAATTTAGAATAATATAATTCATGCTTATCAGGAGTTAAAATATAAAGACCATCCACAATATTGCCAGAACAGATAAACACTTTATCCTTCTTTATTACAACATTGTCTTTTCAGATAACACAATATCCATGTTTACCTAAGTAAGTAGCAGAAATTAAATTCCTACAAACATTAGGTACATACAAACAGTCTTCTAATATTAAAACTCTAGATTCAAAACATAAATTACAAACACCAACAGCTACAACTGGAATCTTGCTCCCATCAGCCAAAGTAAGAAACAACTTCCCTTCTTTAAGCTTTCTGGTCTCCTGGAACCCCTGCAAGGAATTGCAGATATGATTAGTACAACCTGAATCCACACACTAGGAATCCGTGGGATTCTGTACCAAACATATTTCAAGAAGGAATGTATTAATCATACCTTTGTTCTTGGCAGCCTTAAATATTGGACAATTTCTCTTCCAATGTCCTTTCTCACCACAATGGAAACACTTTCCTTTGATCTTCTTTCCTTTATCAGCAACCCCTAAGGCAATTTGTTTACCCTCTTTGTTTGGTGAAGTCCTTCTTCTTCTTCTTCTTACCCTTGCCTTTCGACTTAGGTTGAGAAGTAGAAGCTTCACCAACATTGGGTTCAACATGGGAAGTACCAAGAATGCCTTCTGCAGCTACCAATTCATTCATTAATTCAGACAAGGTACAAATCTTTTTATTCATATTATAGTTTAGTTTGAATTCCTTGAATGATTCTGGTAGCGATTGGAGTATCATATCCACTTGGGATTCTCCATCTATATCGGCACCTAAAACTTCCAATGTATTCAGATTAGAGATCATTGTAAGACAATGCTCCCTCACTGAAGTACCTTCAGCCATTTTGGTATTATAAATTTGCCTCATGGTCTCTTGCCTTGCAGAACGGCCTTGCTGACCAAACATCCTTCAGAGTTAGCACGATGTCTGAAGCTAGTTCTACATTCTACATTTGATGCTGTAGAACATTTGAGATAGATGCTAGGATGTAGCACTTGGCCATCTCATTAGATTTCTGCCAACGATCATATCGTTGTTTTTCCTCAGGAGGAGCATCTAATGAAGGAAAACTAGGACATGGTTTAGTAAGAACATAGTTGGATCTAGTCAGTTTGTTTTGATTAAGAATAGTTACAAGTGGGCTAAATGATGCCATGTTCTAAATCTGAAAACAATAAACATGAATATAATTAATAAATTGGACATTATCTATTTAGCATATAAACATATAGTATGGAACCTTAATAAAACCATAATATAATATATGCTATGACAACCCAATCTCATATTCAATATCCTTCAGCATAGAGTGAATATAAAATACTATGATTGATTGAGAACTATTCTCATCATTAGTGCTATCATGATAACTCTTATCAAACACTAATAATATGCCATTATACATTTGGCCTCTAAATAATTATAGTAAGAACTCAGCATAGAGGATACTATAATATTTAGTCTAGTGTATACCATTGTCTAGAATCATGTGTAGCCACATCTCATCCCCTTAACAGGCTTATTTTGTAGTACCATGATTCAAAACACCCTTCGCATGGAATGCAAAGCTCGAGGCTAAGACAAGGTGTTTGATCAAACCACTATAAATCAAGAAATTCAATCTTATAGGACCATGAAATAAATACGCTCCGCATGGAATGCTAAGCTCAAGGCAAAGACAAAGTATTTATTCCATACTACTATGAACTAACAATGGAGGCCGTGAGACCCAACCCTTGTATCTCTCTCCCACTAGATGTTTTAAAAGAAAGGTTTTTAGTTTTAAAACATGCATAATTTAATTACACATAGTCTTGCCCCTTTTACATGAGAAAACACTTAGAAAAAAATTTTAATTTTCTTTCTTTCGATCGATCGAAAGTGCCCCTCGATCGATCGAAAAAAAATTAAGAAATTCGAACTTGATCCTCTGACTCTTTCGATTAATACTCGATTGACTTTCGATCGATCGAAAAATAGATTCGATCGATTGACCAGCAATCGAAAATCAATCGTTCTAAAAAGTCTGATCTCTATCTCATTCGATCGATCGAAAGTGATTTTCGATCGATCGAAAAACGCAAATTTTAAATTTCCAGAATTTTTCCTAAGGCAGTTTTCTTCGTTTTCCATGAACAAACAACTTTCAAACGAACATGCTTGAACAGAAAATGATGTCAAAATTGAAATTCATTGATGCTAAAGTCTTAAAGATCAATTTAACATACTTAAATTCAAATTTAATCAACATCATAACATCAATTTCAGTCTTCATCAAATCATAGTTTCAATAACATGCAGAAAATTAAAACACAATCTTCTAACAATATGAACTATCATCTCCAATTCTAAAACACACAAAACATGTTAAACAATACGAAATTGAAGACCGCTCTGATACCATTTGAAGGAAATAAAGATGAGTGTAGCGGAAATTAAGTTTTAAACGGATCTACTTCATTCGATATTGATAACACGTACTAAGTAAATTTCAGAATTTTGAGAACAAGAGATCGTACCTTGAAGCGGTGAATTTCAAAACCGAAGATTGAAGTACTCGGGAATACTTTTAATCTTCACTCCAATTCCACTAACGCCCAAGATGTGTGGTCTCTCAATTGGTAACAAAGGGATGATTAGAGAGTGACTAGAACTCTCATACACACCATTTCAATGTTGTTTTTCACACTATGAAAAATCTGAACATTTTTCCCTTTGTATCTAACCAACTTATCTAATTAGGCTGGCCTTTTGGGCCTTACCAATTGGGCTTAAGTGTGTGGCTTAGAGTGGGACCAAAAGGGACCAATAAGACACTAGCTCCAATGGGCCTTAGGCTTTTCTGTCAACTCTTGATAAGCCCAAAGTTACCATTAACTATATTTAATACCACTATATAAATATAGTTGCATTCTAGGTCTTATCTATAAATTATATCCCAAGACTTTATTATACATGCAAACCCTTCATAAAATATTCGTAGTAATACAAAGTCATTAATATAGACTGCCACTTTGTAAATTACTACATCTTAATCCTTGAGTACCTGGTTTAATCATTTAATGTTATTCATTATATATTTATGAAATCCAATTCCATAAATATATACTTTAGTCTTACTAAAGTGGTTAGGCCTAACTCTCTGAATAACAAACTCATTAAACTTATCTCAAGGGAATACTTTATATCTCCGTTAAGAGACTATGAATTCCATCTTGAGAATACATATTCCATCAACACTAAATGTGGCTACCCAACATACTGAGGTTTTGATCATAACTAAAGATCTCACTCCTAATATATCAAAGCAACCTACACCTCATGATCAGGTCCATTATTCTCTCAGAATTAAGAGTTCATACAAATGTAAGTCGTAAGATTTATTATTCATTTTACAGTTTTTAGGAGAATAATAAATCTCACAGCGGTCCAATTCAATATGTCTTAACTCTTAAAATATATTAACACATCAACCAGAAGTCACCACTTCCATGATCAAGACAAATCATCATGATTGATATGTTATAGTCTTTGCAGATGAAATGCCCAATTTCATCACTGACTACGAACTATAATTCTGAGTTTATAAAGAACTTGTGATTTATATCTTCTGTGACTCTTCACATAAATCACATACTATGCATCTCATGGACTATGTGATAATGTCCGAATATTCATGTTACCATTAATTCAGATAATAATAAAACAAATTTATTAAACACAATATTAAGTCATACATAATGTCATACACAATGTCAAACTTAACATCATACATAGTATCATACAATAGGATTTAAGGGCACTAATCCTAACACTGCAAAGTACTTTTGCCAAGTAAACTGGGGGCCTATAAAACCTAGATCCAGGAATCCATATTCATTAATGACATCTCTAAATAACTACATTTGAGACTGTCCTCTCGTACTACCTCTCAATTTTTTAGAACTTTTGAGAAATTCGTTGAAATCCCCAGTACAGATCCAAGGGAGAGACATCTAGTTGATGAGTTGGTGAAGTAAATTCCACGACTCAAACCTCTTGTGGGTCATAGGTTCCCTATAAAAACCGGTCAACCTCCATGCTTCCTCCTTCCCTTTGTTGATAATAGCATCAATGTCATTTTTTGAGAAAGTATCAACATCAACAACAATTGAATTCTTCTTGTATAAAGCTAACCTCCACCTTTGTTATTCATTTCAACAAAAAATAAGTCTCATTTATTTTTTTTATTTTTTTAATCCTTGCTTCATACACCCAAATTTTGGCTAAGACCAAGACAAAGGGATCTTTTGCCCAAATTAAAACACCAAGCTCCTTCTTTGAATGTAGGGTCCCAAGCCCATGACAATAATAATGTTAGCTTTAATGTATTATATCCACACATCATTTTTTGTATAATGTTATTAAGTCTAGTTTACATTTATAATCCACTGGAACAAATGGAGATTTTACAACATGGAATCTTCCACACTGGGGTTGTTAGGTTTTTAGACCCCTCATCACATTATGTTTAACCTAATATTAAACTAAATTGATTAACAAGATTGTTATTCAAGATTAGGTTAAACAGAAATACACATAAAGTAGAAAATATAAAGAACACAAAAAACTGATGACCTAGGAAAACCAAACCGATAAAAAACTTGGGGAGGATTTGACCTTACTATCCTCAAGGTAAAAACAAATCCACTATAGAAAGAATTGAAGTTTGCAAAAGGACTTAGACCACTAACATCCTAATGCTACTACACGTAGCACTTACTGACATGACCACGTGTAAGCTCCGAATCCACGAACTACTTTCTTGGATCTGTAGCAACCACAAGTTCTCCTACTTGTGACTTTGAGACTCCACTCAAGGGTTTTGTTGTTCCTTGAATGTTCTTTTATGCAGCAACTAAAACAACTATCAAGTTCTTGATATGGATCTTGATCTTGACAGCTCTATGTGTGTATTTGAAGGTACAAACAAAAGACTAAACAAAGACTTCTAAAATGTAGCTAGGGTTTTTCCTTTTATATTAGGAGTATAGTTAACCCTACACGTTATATAGGCTTGGGCTGTGTTTGAAATTTTTGTAGAATTTTCTAGTCTGCAATTCTTGATTGATCGAGCCTTATTTTCGATCGATCGAGTCTTGCAGTTTTACACAGTAAATTCTTGCAAAACACTTGATTCAAAATTACACTTAAAAATACTTTAAGCAAGCCTAAACCTAGACGCATTGTTTTGATCATGGTTTGCCAACATTTACAAAATGAAGTTCTAATACATTTAGTTCCTAAAGTATTAGAACCTAACAAACTCCCCCTTTGTCAATCTGTGACAAAACACAATTCATAAAAATAAATTGCTCAAAGTGTAAAAAGCCCAAATACACAATATTGCCCAATCTTTACAATTCAAACTAACTACTACCTATCAGTTGCAAGTGTAGACAGCAGCTTCGAATGAATCAACATGTAAATTCCTGAAACACTAAACAAACCAAAATAAATTTCTTGTTTTCACAAAATTTAAAATAAAAGACATATACCATGAATAACCTCATAATATAAATCATAATCAATATATCATAGTTTGTGAAACAAGAACATAAAAAAATAAAAAGAAATACAAAAACATATATCCCATATCCCAACAAAAATGTATATCTATTGTTAGGTTCTAAGTACTTAGGAATTATTGTATTAGAACTCTAATTTGTACTGTTGGCAAACCATGATCAAAACAGGTTTTTAGTCTTATTTTAGACTTGTTCAAAGTATGTGTTTTATGTAAAGTTGGAATTGAGCTGCTGCAAAATTCATTGTGCAATTCAGTCTGGCTCAATCGATCGAGAATTAGATTCGACCAATCGAAAGTCGGGTAGAATGTTTTTTCTACAGAATTTATAACTTAACCCTAAGCCTATATGACGTGTAGGGTTTTATGTTTTGTCCTAGGTATAAAAGGGAAACCCTAGCCACGTTTTTGAGGTGGCTCTACTTGCTGTGTGTGTGAATCTCTTGTGAGATCTGAGAGGTGGTTGCCTTCACACATGCTTAGGATTATCAAGAAGGAGATTTCATTGAAAGCTTGATGATCATTCAGTTGCTGCACTAAAGAGCTTAAAGATATACAAGCAGGAGTGCTTGTACTTGTTGGAGAATCAAAGAAAGAAGTAGTTCGTGGACTCAGAGCTATCATGTGGTCGTGTCAGTAAGTTTTCTACATGAGATAGCAATAGGATGTTAGTGGTCTAAGTCGCTATTGTAAAACTTTGATTCTTTCATAGTGGATTTAGTTTTACCTTGAGGATAGTTAGGTTAAATCATTCCCAGGTTTTTTACCAGTTTGGTTTTCTTGGGCGATCATATCTTTATGTTCTTTATATTCCACACTTTACATTGATATGATTATATGATTGTGTTAACCTAGATCTGGAATTTGGAATAAGTAATAACTTGGCTTGTTAACTAGGTTAATCCAATTGTGTTTTAAGGGGTCTAAAAACAAACATCTATATCTTCCCTAACATGTACAAACACATCATCAAAGCAGCACGTCTCCCCCTAAATACAATCTACAAAAAAAAATATCTCCCCTTATCACTATGTACTCCCCCTTTTTTGTAGCATATTGCTAAAGGACAATCATGGCTGATTCGAGGGTGGAGTCAGTGGAGAGACACCTCTAATGGCAGTAAGCTCAGCTCGTAAGGCTGTAACCTCATTGAGCAAATCCTATAAAAGTTGTCCATGTACTGCTTGAACTGTGAGACACGTCTCCAGCATGGTGCGCAAAGAAAAATATGTAGATGTAGATGGTGTACGATCCACAGCAGCAGTGGGATCCACAAACTCCTCAACAATAGGATCACTAGAAGGAGGACCTCTAGATGCGTCACCTGTAGAAGACTCGACTCTAGGGCGTTTTGAGTTAGCTTTTAACTAAATTGCTCTTTGCATAAGAAAGGTGGAACCTATAGGAGCTATGATACGTACAGGCTCAGAAACGGGAAAGTCCTTTAAACCTAAATTTAGGAGGATCCTATGAATAAAAACTGGGAAGAAAAAACCATGTGATTTAGCATTACTCCTATGGACCCCTACAAGAGAACAAATAAAAAGATTAGAAAAACTCATAGGAGCATCAGCGATGAAAGCATACAAAAACACACATCTCTCAATGGGAATCGTATGTATATGAGATATAGGCTAGATACTATGAAAAGAAATCCTAAAGAAAAGATAATTGAGCTCAGTAAGCTCATGAGTAGCAATCCTAGGATCAGTACCCCAACTAATGGTAGTACCAATGAGAAGTGACATGATGTCATCAATGGGAGGAATTTCTGTGCAAGGACACATAGGCTGTTGTACCAAAGCTACTTTGAGAGTTGTAGCCACTACCTCATGGGTAATGACAAACTCTTCACCCCTTATCCAAGTCTTCCCAAAGTGAATATTGGAGTCATTGGTGTGAATAGAGAGGTTTGAGTAAAACTTTCTAATCAATGCAGGAGGAGGACGATGTTCTACATCTAGAAGAGATAACCAACCTTGACTCTCAAAATTTCGATGTATTTTAGGATTCACCTCATCTAGAATAACCTTTCTTTTAGCCCAAATAGACCTAAAGATGTTTAACTTCTCATAGCCATCCTAATCTGACTTAAACTGAAATCTATTCCTTTCAAAATTAGAAGAGGAGGAGGAGGTAGTGTTTTTCTTTGCTTTAGTTTTCCTAGCCATGACTTTAAGAATAGGAAGGAAAACAAAAACAAAAACAAAACTCAACACAAAAACTAATGGCAGACTGCATTAGAAAGGGTTAGAGCACAATATATATCAAGAAATTAACAAACTATATGATTCATGTAATGAATGCACATATGATGCATGCTTTAATGCATAAAATTTGTTCAATTTTCAAATTTCACCAACAATTGACCCATACTTAAGAGTTTTAACCAAAAATCCCAAATTTTGAAAAATTTGTTTTTCAAAAAACCAATCAAATTGATCAATTAAACATTATATCATTTAGAAAACAAGTTATAATGTACTAATTAACCAAAATCACAAGTCAATTTAAACCAATTAAGTCCAATTGAACAAAAACCCCAATTTTGAAAAATTTCAAGCCCTAGAATTTCCAATTCTTTTCAAAACACAAAATTAATCAAATGAATGCATGGGAATCATTATAATAGTATAGAGGAACAAATACCCATTGATCTAATTTGGATAAAAACAACTAGAAAATCAAAATCCTCAAAAATTCCTTTGTTCAAAAATTATGAGGAAAATGCATGAAAATTGAAAATAAATGAAAAAGAAAGGGTAAAAGAGTCTTACCAAGACTTTATGAAGAAAACCCTTGAAGATTTTAGAAGAAAAATGACAAAAATATTGAATCTTTGGATTGGTCGAGAGAGAAAAGGACAAGGAGAAAAGTGTTTTTGAAAAAATATAATGAAGAACACGTGCTGAGTGTTCTTTTTATTTTTCCTTCTCCACGATTTTTAATTGATCGAGTACCAATCGGGTACTGATCGAGTGAAATAGAGAGTTCCTAAATTTGAATAAAACAGATTCTACTGATCAAGAATCAATCGAAGAGCAATTTAACCAATCCGAGACCAAGCTTTAAGAATCAAGGGAATTTTGATCGGTTAAAAAACACATTTGACCAATCGAAATTTTGGAAATTTGAATTTTTGAAAAACTGTAGAAGATTATGTAGAACCAACTCAACCCAAGTAATTTCAAGAATGAAATGCATGAGAATGAGTTTAAATGTTTTTCAAAAACATGAGATTTTAATCCAGAACTTCAAAACAAGATTTTCAAACTCTTACCCCAAAATTTTCAACCCTTGAACATATTTTGTATCAAAATCATAGAATATATAATCTTGGATGGCTAAACCTAATTCATACACAATTTCATGTACTATGTTTAGCAAAGAATAACTTGTGAAGTGTTTGCAACTAGTAACAACATTAGATACATGTGGAGTGATATGTAGATAGTAATCAATCACAATTTCTACATTACTGATCACATAAATTTGAAAGTGACTATCACCTAACGAGTTACGTCATATAACTCCCACATCTCCTAAAAAACAAGCTTGCAATCATGTATTTTTTTTTTTGGCCTTATTGTATATAGACATTTTTTTTAATTCTTTTTTTTTTTAAGGCTACACCTTATTTTCTTTTCGTGCATGTGTTACACTTTCTCGAGCACAAAATCTTATGATATGCACTAAGGTGTTCATGATTGACTAGTAAACAGTGGTGAGGTGGATATTTATGCCTTTCGCTTAGGATTTTTTAGTTCTTACAATCAAAAGCATATGACTTCAAAATCAAAAGCATATGATCAAAAACTATAAACGCTCACACAAACATGAACTACATAGCTAAAACTAGCAAAGTGCTGAAAAATAAGCTCATCTAAGCTAAACAAGGTACATAGGCATGTTATGCAAAGATAATATGGCCAACCTTAACTACACATCCATGATGCATAATACAAAACACATCCTTCCACTTTCCTCTTTCCTCCTTTTTTTTTTTTAAAGAAAATGAAAACAACCAAATATGAAATGCATGAATGTAATGCAATAAAAATCCAAGAAACAAAAGAAAACAAGAAAGCAAAAAAAAAAAAAAAATGGTCACAGATGATTTTGAGAAGTTTAAGGGCCATGTCAGAAAGACTCAATTAGATTGAGCCTTTTGCATCCATAACTTCTTAGATGCAACTTTGGTTTTGGAGTTATTATTAAGATTGGAATGATGAGCAACTCCAGAATTGGTATAAAGGTTTAAAGCCTTTACTAATTCATCAATAACTATCATAGGATCTTGTGCTTAAGGCACATGTACTTTTTGCTTAGTTGCTTGCATAGCAGCTTGCAACTTGAAACAGTTTGGGCTAGTATGCCTAGCTTTTCCACAAAAATGACAAACCCACAAAGGTCTATCATGCTTCTTACCCTTAGGTAAGTTAGGACTCTTAGACTTAGACTCTTTAAGATCTACCCTAATCTTCCTAGGAGCAGGAACTTCTACTTTTGGCTTTACAACTTCTATCTTATATGGGTCAGAAGAAGAAACAAAGTTTGTGGAATCAGTTTTAGACTCAGAGATGCTTTCAACAAAACCTAAACCTGGTTTGTCTAAGGGAGACTTCTGAATACTCAACATGTGATCAAGTTTAGAACTAGTAGACCTATTTGACTGTTCTCTAACAATAAGCAATTCTAGTTCTAGGTTCTTAATTTTTTCAACCAACTTAATATTTTCATCCTTCACCTTATTTATTAGTTCATTAGCATCAAACAAATTCAGCAACAAGTTTTTTTTTTTTTTTTCTTGTTCAAGAATAACTATCTTCTTTAGTCCTAAATCCACACTCATTGCATCCTTTGTAGCAACCTTGCATAGCTTCTTATAAGCTTCTTGCAAGTCAGCACTCTCAGAGAGTTCCCTATCAGAAGGGTTCTCTTCAACTAAATTACTTTCTTTAACTATAGTAGTAGCTGTGAAAACAAAGAAATTTCCATCTTCATCACTTCCAGACTTGTGATCAGAAACTTTACCATCACTAACGGTTATAGCCATATCTTTACCCTTTATTCTCAAGAATGTTGGACATTCTGATTTCACATGACCATACTCTTGACAACCAAAACATTGTTGAACAACTTTTTTCTAGAAGATTGACCAACTTTTTCTTTTGATTTTTCAGTATTATTGATTTTAGTTGGTTCATTTTTCTTAGAGTTCTTAGGTTCAGCATCGTTTTTACTTCTTGCCCTTTTATTGTTATTCCTAAGAAAGTTTCTAAAGTCCTTGGAAAGATATGAAATCTTTATAGAAGGTAGTTTGAAAGTTTAAATAGTGTTGAAGACACTATGAACATTTTGACCCCCAAATTACAAATTATCAATTCAAACTTATAATCAAACAATTAATGTGCAGAACATGAACATAAGCTAATATAAGAATTGATAAACAATTTAAGCCAATTAAAATCACATCCACAACAGAAATTAAAAGGCAAAGAGGAAGGGAAGAGAGATGCAAACACAAAGATAACGATGTGTTATCGAAGAGGAAACCAAAGTCCTCGGCATAAAACCTCTCCCCCGCCCTCCAAGCAGCAAATAATCCACTAGAAAATGTAGTTGGAATACATGAACAGCAATAGACCCTCCAAGACTAATCTACCCAAGTACCTAAGCCCTCTAAGCTCCTTACTCCAACGAGGTTGCGCCAAACATTTTTCTTCTCTAGCTTACCGGATTCCACTATAGCTCATAGCATCAACCAATAACCATTAGTCCCTTCTAAACTGCTTCCCTAAGCACCAAAAGACCTTTTCATAGACATGGGTGTGGTGAGAAAATGATTTGGTTAAGAACCTCTCAAGGATGTATCATTGGAGAGGAAGAGAGTAGAGGAATTTGAAGAGTCTCTTAGATGAATATTGTGGATGAATCAATCTTATTTTTCTCTAGGGTTTCTCTCTCAAAATTCTCTCTAGAAGCTCCCTCATTTCGTGGGTATAAGGGTCTATATATAGTGGTGTGTGTTTGAAATACGAAGAGACAGTTTTTCCTAAATAGGGCTAGCTGGCAGCTTGGCCTTGCGACTTAACTGAGTCGCAAGTTCAAGCCGCGAGGTAACTGCATTGCCAGTCTAGATATTTTGTCCTATAGTGCACTAGTTGGCATAACGCTTCAGCTTCCCGCATGCTTGACATGTGACCCTCTTCTGGCAGTTTGCCACCTGCGAGCCACCTGTGAGTTCCAATCACGATACCTGCTTCTTTGCATAATGAGGAACATTTCTTCACACTCTCTCACACACTGCCCTTACATGAATCCCACCTAAATATAGGGTTTCTAAGTGCTGAAATACAAGCAAATTGGCATGGAATAAAGACAACAAGATGGTTGATTAAATTCAACCTTAAAATCTACTCCTTTGGCTATTTCGTGACAAAACCCTACAACAAACTCTAGACTTAACGCGTGAGTTGGAAACAGTTGAAAAACTCACTTACACCTAACTCTAGAATCTGTGAAGCTCTTGAACCCTAAGAACAAGTATCTCCTGAAACACAACAACACAGTCTTATCATTGTATATAGAAAACTTGTAATGCAAATGGAGAAAGTATAATGCGATCAAGCAAAATGGAATAAAGCAATAGAACATGGCTTGACCAAACATCCAATCACTATACAATAGTGATCACAATGCTCATTCTCTCAAGGAATGAATATCCGAACATGCAAGCAAATAAACTCAATTGCAGAGTATCATTTACATGTTCAACACTCAACTAATGCATAAAACATATATGCATCTAGGAATAAGATCCTACAAGGGCACAAGAGTGATGTACTTAAAGAAAAAGCATGGCATTTAACATCAAGTACTAGCTACAAAGCATGAGAACATAAACCTTAAAAGCTTACAAAAGCAACATGTACAAAACATAAACTAAGAACTTTAAAAACCTACAAAGGTACCAGGTACAAAATCATAAAACCTATTGAATAAACATCATAATTAAATATATACCAGAGAATCACAAATTTTCCCAAGAGTATTAAAGCCATACTAGAGTTTATAAAAACTAGCAAACAGATTATCTATAAATAAGACAAGTATATATATGTGTGAGCACATAACTCTCCTTTTCAATATGCACACTCCTTCTCATTCTTGTGCTACTCTCCCCTTTACTATGTGCTGCTCTCTCCCTTTTTGGCATGAATAGCTAAAGGCTTTCTTCTAGCTTCTACTGTATAGCATCCAGTTGTGTCTTAATAGTTGTGAGACGCATTTGAGTTTGGTTGTTGATGGAGTGAAGAAGCCGTTCCAAATCAGAAATCCGATGAAGCACATTTTCAATGAAGTAACTTTGCTTGGGTGTTTGAAAACAAAAGGGAACATATGGAGTGCCAGTTGATAGCATAGGTGTAACTAGAGCATGAACAGTTGGAGTTTCATAGGTGGATGGCTCACTTTTACGTGTTCTAGAATAATGACTCTTGCTTGCCTGAAGAGTCATCATAGATATTGGTCTAGAACGCGGTATAATCTTTCCATCTGATGGTGTACAAATGCCTTCACAAACCAAAATCTTCATGATGAGACTGCAAAAGGGAAGGCAAGTTTGAGTTGCTGATCGAGTTGCTACTTTCCTAATGGTTTGAAATATGTAGGCACAAATATCAATTGGTACACCATTAATGAGATCACAGAGAATTTGTGCTCTTCCAAGATTGATGAAGGCAGTGTTAGACAATGGGTATAAGTTGGAGAACATGACCAACTTTAGAGTCATCAGTTTAGGGGAAAACTGTCCAGTGCCTATAGAGGTTCCCTTGCTGACAACTTCATGGTCAGTTCCAAGAACTTGAAGAATGTCTTGAGCCTTAAGTATTCTATCATCATATGGAGTGGTGCCCACACTGGCTGGTCTTGTGACGCAAAGAACCTTTGCAATGTAGTCTAGATTGATAGAGAATTCCATTCCTCGTACCTAACATTTGAACTCTACCCCAGTGTATTTGGCATTGAAGTAGAGCTTCTTAACCAAATCCTCAATTGGATCTTCGAAATTCCTGAACAAATCAGCCCAATCTCTTGATTTAAGGATCCTAGGGATAAATGTTGTCCCCAGAGTATCAAATTTGACTATTCGTTCCACAATGGGAGGAGTCGTTTCAAAAATGTTTGTGTAAGTCTATGAGTTAAAAGGTGTCCTGAATCTCTTAGTGGTAGAGTCTCTAGAAGATTGAGATGAAAGTCATGTTTATTTAGCAACCGGGGTTGATTGATCATTGATTACAATTGTTAGGACATATGTGTTTCACTTGTTAGGAACATATGCCACTATTTTATGTAGCTGACTAATTCTTTAACAAAACGCACTTTACTTGTACTTAAGTAGATCTAAGTTGTGTTTAATACTTGAAGAAACATGTTGTTCAAGTCTAGTATTAAAGCCATGAAGATTGGACCAAGAAACAAGTGAAGAAAAAGTGTTCATTAAAGCTGGACAGATATCTCGACACCTACGGATAGATAGCCCGACAACTTCTCGACACCTCTCGACAGCTGGCTATCTATCGAGCTCTTAAGGTGTTTTCTTATCGCAATCTCAACACCTTCTCAATAGCTGGTGGATCGATCGAGAAATCTTCTGTCTTCTCGATAGCTTTTGAACAGATAGCTATCTATCGAGATTTAAAGCTTGATACCTCCTCGACACCTCCCGATTGATCGAGGTTACGGGAATTCAGATTTTTGTTTTTAGGCCAGGCTTTTGTATTTGTGTAGGTTTTCTTTTCTCACAACCCTAGACTTATATAAGGCTTATTTTAGAGGCTGTCACATAAGAGACTACAAGGAAAACATAAGAAAAAGTGACCGATGCCTTATTCTTTCTGAAAGAAGCTACTGCGTCTTTACGCCTTAGGGTTTTGTAACCAAGTGCTTCTTGATCTTTATTGTTGATGAAGTGAAGAACTTTGCAGCCAACATTCTTCTTTCTTAAGTTAGTGAGTGAGTCATGTACTAGAATTCATGCAAAGGAGTTAGTCACGTACTGGGATCCGTGCAACAAAAAGGGTGGTGTTCATATATTGAAGAGTTCAAAGGTTTTGAAGCGGTAGAAGGTTTCTGCTGTAAGTTCATCTACGGGAATTATAGAGTCTAGGGACAAAAGTTTTGTACTAGATCTGAAACTTCTCTTTACTATAGTAAATTGCTTTTCGGGAAGGTTTCCCCTCAGGTTTTTTACTGTGAAACTGGTTGGTTTCATTGGTTTTCCTGGGTCATCATATCTTGTCTTATTTATTTTTTCCACTACATGATTTTGACATGATATTGATGTTTGTTTGTTTTAACAAGTTTGATTCATAATAAATCTAATTAACAACTTGGGTTTAAAACTTGTTAATTCTATCAACCGGGGTCTATATTTCCCAACAACAATATTTTTTCCTTTAGAGGAACGACGAGTCATCTGCAAGAGAACAAACACATAGCAAAGAACCAAATGCAATACCACAAGGTACAAACATAAGTTTGATTAGATTCAGATATAAGAATGTGAAACAGAGAGATTTCACTCAAACACAAAAGCATGAACCAGGTTAACACCAAGAAATCACAAGCAACACTGACATATTTAGTGTAAAAGGCAAACAAATATGATGATGATCAGTAAAAACTCAGAATCTAGTATGCAATGAGCATCACAAAGTCATAAAAGACACATATTGTGACAAAATATCAAGAACATGATATGAATGGAGCAACACATTCATGAAACACATCACAGAGCATAGACTTAATATAAACATTAGAAATATAATCTAATGACAATCAAAAACACTAACACTCAAACAAAGAACACTCAACAAAATAAAGCAAACCCTCGTAGGAACATGATATTTCTCAAAGCATAATGTCAACAGCACACTTATAGATTCAAGAAAAACACACTCAAAACATGAAAAATGAAGTGAGACAAAGAAAACCCATACCTTTTTCTTGAAGATTGGAGTAGAAATGATGCAACAATGGATGCTTCTCAAAGAGAGACTCGAAGTGTTTGAGAGAGAGAAATGGGGAAGACAATGAACAGTCACAAAAATTAGAGGGAAAAGCTGAAAAAAATTTTAAAAACTGACTTTAAAATGCAAAACACGCATTTTTCACAACTGAGTAAAGTCGCCAATCAGTTGCCAAGATAAGCCGCGAAACACTTTGTAAATAAGATTCTTGAAAAATCTTCTAAGTGTTTTTCATGACTAGAAGGTCTACCCGCGAGAAAGTCATGAGGTGAGTCACGAAAATCTCTGTGTACCCCTCGCGACTGAGCCTTCTACTTGCAAATAAGTCGCCACACTAAACCATGAAAAACATAAAAACTCAAATTTTTGAAAAATTTTCTAATTCTTTTTTGCGACCGAGACCTTAACTCGCCAGAGAGCTGCGAAAAATCTTGGAGTGGGCTTGCGACTAGGGCATGTGACTGGGCCAACCTACGACTGAGTCACCAATACAGGACAACACTGTTTTTGCAATTTTTGACATTTTTTTTGTAAAAACAAAATATTTTCCAAAAACAAGCTAAAACACTCAAAAATCTTTTTGTATTTGATCAACAAAGATAGAGCATGTGAAAACTTATTTAATCAAGTACAATCACACAAATGAATATGTCATTCATTAAACATAGACTTGTGTGATGTGTGTGGGTATCAAAAATGAGATAGTTCTTAGTCTAATGTGAAACTTCAATGATCAATTCAACCAAGGCGTACACAACTGGTACTAGATAATGTGATCATCTCAATTATAGAAGTATGCATATATGACCTCCTACATAAACTTGAGTACATTTCTTTAAAGCTTTTCATTTGGCTCCATATACATCATATTATTTGATCATTTTGAATCAATACATCTCATTGTGAGATTGATGCCTGAAATTTTTGATATTTCACTTTGATAAGTTAGTCTTTAGCTTTTTGGGCATCATACATTTTATTTTGGCTTTCCCTTTTTCCTAGTCAAATACTAGTATGTGCGACAGGGTTTTGCAGCTCAATATCTCTTTTCATTTAGAGATTTACATTTGGAGAGCTCTTTAATTAAAAGCGATAAAATAAAAGTGGGAAGATATATAGGCACAAGTCTATGCATGTCTCAAGATCAACAAAACCATTCACTAATCATTCATGATAAGGTTGAAGATCTATTTACAATAGTCACATAGATTTCATGATTTCTCCCATAATAATATGAGTGCATAAGAAACAAGCTAGGCTCGTAGATGCACGAGGCCATTAGTACAAAAGTACAAGACAAAACATGATTTGAGACAAAACTCAACAAAGTCGATCAAAGTTTTTGGATTTTCTACTTTTTATGTGTTTTTGGATTTTTGACATAAAAGTAAGAAAAGATTGATAAAAAAAAATGTAAAAACATTTTAAGATGAAATAAATAAACAACCAAACAAATTTCAAAACAAACAAGCAAAAAGTATACAACCAAGCATATTCACAAAGCATAGGAAGAATTAATGCATGGACATGTTGTACTGCTTATGCATGAGTACCCTTCTTCACCCACACATCACATGCATTTGGGGTGATATCCTTGATAGATTGGGTACGAGAGTTAGGACTCTCAAACCTTCTTGTGAAGCTTTCCAGGCAAGTGGTAAAGGCACCGATCATCTTCATTATGTCCATCATTCCGGGATCATGATTTTGACTTCTTGGTTGCTCACCACCCCAAGACCTCTTGTCATTTCTTCTTCCTCGTGATCGAGGAGTGCTTGCATTGTTTAACTCTCTCAACTTATGACAGTTGGGTTTAGTATGTCCTTGAAATCCGCAATAGTGACAAAGATGATTTGTTTTAGGACCCCGTTGTGATCTTGGAAGTGATCTTCCTCTAGCTTCAAATCTGGCTTTTGATTGATTATGGGATTTATTCAACACCCGTTGATCAACCATATTCTTCTTCTTTTTAGCCTTAACTTTCTCAAGAATAGGCTCTTCTACAATCGTATCTTTGGCCTTCACAAACTTCACTTCTTTGGTGACATTGGCTGGTGAGTTGCTCCCTTTGGTATATCCTAGTCTGGACTTGTCTAAGGCACGTTTTTGATAAGAAATAACATCATCCAACTTCTTGGAAGAGACTCTTTCTATCTTGGCATGTGCTTGCACTACCTCTTTCTCAAGAAATCTCACTTTTGTGTAAGTTTCTAATAGCTCACCATTTAGTGTTTCAATCTCACACTTTGATTCCTTATATATGACTAAGAGACTTCTGCAGTCCTCCTCAGCTTTCTTCATCTTCCTCACAGCCGCCTTTGCCACCCTTGCATACTATCCCGATTTCTCAAGGAGTGAGTTGTAACTCTCTTGGAGACCAGCTGTGCTCTCATCTTCTTCAGCTTCTGATTCTTCAACAATTCCCATTAACTCTTTATCACTATGCTCCCTAAGCTCTTGTACAAGCAAATTCAAGTCCTTCGAGGACTCAACATGAGCAATGGTCATAAACGCAGAATAGTTTCCTTATCTGTCACAACTATCTTTTGAATCAGAATGTGATGAATCTGAGTCACTTAGAGTGGTGGCATAGACCTTGCCCTTCGATTTCAAGTAATTGGGACATTCTTTCTTGAAATGTCCATGTCTGTTGCACTTGAAGCATGTGATTCCTTGTGAAGATTGGGATTCTCTACCTTCTTTCCTTTTGAATTCCCTTTTCTCCTTCCTGGAATCCTGAAATTTCCCTTTGTCACTAGATTTCCCATCGTTCTTGAGTTTTAAGAACTTCTGGAAGTTTTTCACAAGGTACACCACATCTTTATCTACATCATCTTCATCCAAAGAGTCATGAGATACTAACCTCTCATCAATTGTCTTAAGAGCAAGAGATTTGTTCTTCTTTTGTGTAAGCAATGACAATTCATATGTCTACAATGAACCAACCAACTCTTGAACTTTAATGTTGTCAAGATCCTTGCTTTCTTCAATAGCTGTTACTTTGGCACTGAAGCTTTCCGGTAGTGACCGAAGGATCTTCCTTACTATTTTAGAATCCTCCATCTTTTACCCCAAATTGAATTTGCCGACAACTACCTTGTTCAGCTTACTATAAAACAAGTCAAAGGACTCATCCTCGTTCATCTTGAGCTCTTCAAAGCGAGTGTTCAACATCTGTAGCTTGGTATCTTTCACTTTCTTTGTTCCTTCATAAGTAGTCTCCGGAATCTCCCATGCTTTATTAGCGATAGTGATATGTGAAATCCTATGAAATTCTTCTAGAGAGACACCACAGAAAATAGCATTCAAGACTTTACTATTAGCATTAGCCACCGCAAGAGCTGTCCTATCCTAAGTGGATTTGGCAACCTCCGGCCTAGTCCAACCTACTTCAACAACATCCCACACGACATCATCAATAGAACACAAAAAGGCTCTCATTCAGACTTTCCAAAATGCATAATTATTACCATAAAAAAATGGTGTCACATATAGAGATTGAGACCTATGCATCTCAGTAAGGGGCTAGGGATCGCACGAAGGTGTTTAAACCACAATAATTGCACTTGCTTTGATACCAATTGAAAGTTCAAATAGTGTTGAAGACACTATGAACGTTTTGACCCCCAAATTACAAATTATCAATTCATGCTTATAATCAAACAATTAATGTGAACATGAACATAAGCTAATATAAGAATTGAGAAACAATCTAAACCAATTAAAATCACATTCACAACAGAAATTAAAAGAAAAAGATTAAGGGAAGGGAGATGCAAACACAAAGATAACACGGCAATGTGTTAACGAAGAGGAAACCGAAATTCTAGGCATAAAACCTCTCCACCGCCTTCCAAGCGATAAATAATCCACTAGAAAATGTAGTTGGGATACATGAATAGCAATAGACCCTCCAAGCCTAATCTACCTAGGTACTTAAGCTCTCCAAGCTTCTTGCTCCAATGAGGTTGTGACAAACCTTTTTCTTCTCTAGCTTACCGGAGTCCACTATAGCCCATAACATCAACCAATAACCATTGGTCCCTTCCAAACTGCTTCCCTAAGCACCAAAAGACCTTCTCACAGATATGGGTGTGGTGAGAAAATGATTTGGTTAAGAACCTATCAAGGATGTATCAATGGAGAGGAAGAAAGTAGAGGAATTTAAAGAGCCTCTTAGATGAAGATTATGGATGAATTAATCTTGTTTTTCTTTAGGGTTTCCTCTCAAAATTCTCTCTGAAAGCTCTCTAATTTCGTGGGTATAAGAGTCTATATATAGTGGTGTGTGTTTGGAATACGAAGAGACAATTTTTTCCAAACAGGGCTAGTTAGCGGCTTGGCCTCGCGACTTGATTGAGTCGCAAGTTCAAGTTGTGAGGTAATTGCATTACTAGTCCGGATATTTTGTCCTGTAGTGCAGCAGCTGGCATAACACTTTAGCTTACCGCATGCTTAACACGTGACCCTCTTTTGGCAGCTTGCCACCCGTGAGTTTTAGTAGCGAGTCCTTGCTTCTTTACACAATGAGGAACAATTCTTCACACTCTCTCACACACTACCCTTACATGAATCCCGCCTAAATACAAGGTTTCTAAGTATTGAAATACAAGCAAATTGGCATGGAATAAACCCAACAAGATGGTTGATTAAATTCAACCTTACATAGTTCATTATCAAATCCATTATCATCAACATCATCAATTGACTTAAGAGCCATTAATTTGGATTTGTTAGTTTAAGGTAGGTCTAACTCATAGGATTGTAGAGATCCTACAAGTTCATCAACAAGGATGGAGTCCACATCCTTTCTTTCAGTAATGACAGTTACTTTAGGTCTAAAGTTCCTAGTTAAGGATCTAAGAATCTTCCTAACTATCTTAGGTTGATCATAAATTTCACCCAAATTATATGCAGAATTATTAATACCATTTAGTTTAGCATAGAATTCATCAAAACTTTCATCTTCAGACATTCTAATACTTTCAAACCTAGTAGTCAACTGTTGCAACTTGTTTATTTTGATGCCTTTGTGTCTTCATGCACAGTTTGGAGAATTTTCCAAGTAGTATGAGCAACCTCAACATTTAAGATTATCATAAACTCCTCCATAGAAACAGCATTAAAAATAGCATTCATAGCTTGCTATTATAAGCAGCTGCTTCTTTTTGGGCCGACCACTCACTAATAGGAGTAGCCAGTTTCTCCCATCTGTATTCAACAGAGTTCCACACTCTCTTATCTATAGATTTCAAGAAGGCTTTCATCCTAACCTTCCAATAAGCATAGTTATTTCCATTAAAGCGTGGAGGGATCGCAAGAGAGTAACCGTGTTCCATGACAACAGGGGTCAAGGATCAACTTATAGATCAAGAGATCTAATACAAGAGTTAACCTGCTCTAATAACACTTGTTAGGTTTTTAGACCCCTCGTCACAATATGTTTAAGCTAACATTAAACTAAATTGATTAACAAGATTGTTATTCAAGATTAGGTTAAACACAAATAAACAAAAATATAAAGAACACATAGAACTGATGACCTAGGTAAACCAAACTGGTAAAAAAACTAGGGAGGATTTGACCTAGCAATCCTCAAGGTAAAAGCAAATCTACTATAGAAAGAATTGAAGTTTACAAAAGGACTTAGACTACTAACATCATAATGCTATTACACGTAGAACTTACTGACACGACCACGTGCAAACTCCGAATCCACGAACTACTTATTTCTTGGATCTGCAGCAACCACAAGTTCTCTTACTTGTGACTTTGAGACTCCACTTAAAGGTTTTGTTGTTCCTTGAATGTTCTTTATGCATCAACTAAAACAACCATTAAGTTCTTGATGTGAATCTTGATCTTGATAGCTCTATGTATGTGTTTAAAGGTACAAACCTCTCAGATCTCACAAAAGACTCAACACACAACTCAACAAAGACTTCTAAAATGTAGCTAGGGTTTTTCCTTTTATACTAGGAGTGAAACACTTAACCCTACATGTCATATGGGTTTGGGCTGTGTTTGAAATTTTTGTAGAATTTTATGATCTACGATTCTCGATCGATCGAGTCTTGTAATTTTACACAATATATTCCTACAAAACACTCGATTCAAACTTACACTAAAACAAACTTTGAGCAAGCCTAAACCTAGGCTCATTGTTTTGATCATGGTTTGCCAACATCTACAAAATGAAGTTCTAATACATTCAGTTCCTAAAGTCTTAGAACCTAATAGGGGTTAGTCCAACAATGTTGACATAGTAAATCTTGGGACCTAATTTATAAGTGAAAAAGGAATAATTTTTATGTACCAACTTGTGACTATGTGCCACATCTAATGGGGAATAATACATTTATTCAATTAAAAAGACACAATTTAAATACGAAGCCTTATCTCAAACCAAAATGTAATAAATTTGCATACATATTAATTTGAACCTTTCTCAAAAAGAAAAAAAGAAAAAAAGAAAAAAAAAAAACCTTTTTAAGTTGCAATCTTTCTTTCTTTTCTTTCTTTTTTTTAATATTGTTTTCTCTCTTTTAATAAGTATGGATATTCGGTCTAGTGATCTTTATTGCCATAATTCTTTGTAGACTGAAAAATGAAATTATTTCTTGCTATTACAGCCATTATTTTTGTCTTTGATTCAATTATTTCTTTGCATTGAAATGCCCCCAGTAACTAGTAATGGTGTTGACATTGTAAATCTTGGGCTCCAATTTAGAAGTGTAAAAGGAATAACATTTGTCAACTTGAATATGATAATCTTTGAACCAGTTATGAACTAACTTGTGCCTAATGTATGTGTATGTAAATATATATATATATATGGGGAATGAAATGTTTTTTTTTTTTTTTTTTAATTTAAAATAACCATTGTAGATACCATATTTTGTCTGCTCTCGATTTGCATGTCGGATTGCGAAGAATATTAAAAAATATTAATTTTTCTCCATAGGGCCGTGGAAGCATCTAGATTGACATGGCACAACTCATTCGGGCGTCGGAGCACCCAAAGTGCCATTTTAGGTCAAAATGACCAAAATGCCCTCGGTCAACCTAGGGGTGATCGAAAATCAAAATTGGCCAAAATCATCCCAAAACAACATTTTTCATACTTCTACATAAAACCTAAGCTAATCGAAAATTTTTTTCAACTTTGACTCGAGGTTGACTCCTAGAGGTACCAAAAACCCTAATTTTGATCTAACCATTGAAATGGGTTGACACCAATGTCATTGCAAAGATTATTAAATTCCCTTTTAAACTACTATTCATGGGTTGAAATCAGAGTTAAAATGGTTGAGATGTCTTGAAAATTGTGCTAGGCATGCCAGCTTGCTTCCTAAGACCATAACTTTTGATCTAATTATTGAATTTTTAATTTATTTAGTGTTATGAAAACTAGACATCCATTTCTTTCTAGTGACACCAAGAACAGCTCAATCAAAGTTTAGTAAGGCCTTCAAATATGCAATTGAAGTCAGAACTAAAAGGCTAGAGGAAAATGACAAAATTGCTAACGTTAATAGTTTTCACCTAGCGGCCACTAAAGGGCCGCTAGCCTGACCCAACGCACCTTAAAGGTGCATCAAGCCTTGGGAAGTTTGCCAAGCCTTAATTTAACCCCCTAGACCCTCAAATTTTAAAAAGAATGGATTTTAGGCATTTTGGAGCACTTTTCTGAGCATATTCTTTCTCTTTCCTCTCTAAATCCTCTCCTAAACACATCAAAAAACCTTTAATTTCTGTATTTTCTCAACAATCAAGAGGTAGTGTTCTCACACTCTTTTTCCCCTCCTTAGTCTTAGGACCTTGGATATGAGGTTTTAAGGGTGTAGATGTAGCTTTTTAGCTACTATCTACACCCTTTGCTTTATCTTACTTTGTAATATGCTTTATTGCTTTCTATAGTATATCTCTTACTTTATCTTACTTCCTAGCATGGTTTATAGCTTTCCTCGCATGTATCCTTGCTTCTTATCATGTTTTATTACTTTGATGATGTTGGCCTAGCCTTCTTGGGCTAGGATATGCCTAAATACTATGTTTGTGCTTAGATCCACATGTTTATGTGCTCCTTGCCATGTTTATGCCTAGATCTACTTGTTTATGTGCTCCTTGCCATGTTTATGCTTAGATCTATATCTTTGTGTGCTCCATGCCATGTTCATGTGTCAAGATCTACATGTTGATTGCTATGCCATGTGCTTCTAAAGCCTTTTTATCTCTTGTTACACCTTTTTCTTGTGTTTTGGCCCTTTAGGTAGGGTGTAGATCTAGGTCTTTTGGTCTAGGCCTACATCTGTACACTTAGGCCTATATCAAAGGGTTTGGATCATTTCCTTTATACATGTGTATGCTTGCTTGCTTCTATTCTTTGTATTCATGTTTGCCTATCTAGATCTAGGCTTTGCCATGCTTTTTGCCCTTTGTGGGCTTGTTCTTGTTGGTCTTTAGGGCCACTTGCTTGTGTGGTTGCATTCGTCCCTCTAGTGGCTTGTTTGGATGTAACTACTTGTGAGAACACATCCCTGTGATGTCGGTTTTCTTGATGCATACTTTTTCTTTGCTCCATGCGATGTTATGCTTGCCTCTCTTGCTTTGTGCCACACATTTGGCCTTCTTTGCTTCTTTGCATTTTTTTCATGCTTGCCTACGAGTTCATGCATGAGTTTATGTGTCGTCCATGCTCTAATCTCATGGAACACTGGACACCCAATCCAAACCTACATTTGTCCTCCTAGGACACCCTCTTTTGTTTCATAACATGTTTGTTTTCCCCTCCACTTGGCTATCTTTGATATTTTGTCCTTCAGCATGCTTTCCTTCCAGTTATTTCTTTGCTTGTCTGCTGGCTCGTTTCCTTTGTCATTGTATGTACATGCTCAGAGCATGGACACTTGGAGCAAGGGTGTGACCTTCTAGGCCCAATCAACAAGGGTAAGGATGTAAGCAAGAAGACGCAAGCCCACAAAGGGCAATGTTCAATAGATTAGGAGGCCCAGCCTCCCTGAGTGGTAACATCTTTCTCTCTCTCTCCCTTTTAGCCTTTTCTCTAGAGCATATATTAGGGTTCCCCTTCTCCTTGTACCTTTTATTTTTCTTGCTCCTTGCTTGGGCTGCATTCCCTGGGTATGGCAATATCTGTTTTACATTTCCTATACCTTACTGGGCCATACCTTTGGAACGTTGGCAATGTTTGTTAATTTTCCTGCTCTGTGTGATAGCATTGTGCATGATGTATGTATATTTATATATGCTTGTACATGGGTGATCATGCACTTTGTATGATGGACTTTCGTGGCTACGTGAGAGACCTTCTTTAGCCATAGTGCTTTTGACCTTACACTATATTGTGTGCACAATCATCGTGGTGTGATTGTCCCAATCCATGTCACCAAGTGACATTGGTTTTCTCAATATGCTTGATGCTCTGAAGGGCTCCAACTCGTCCTAGCCCGAGCATGTTGGCACACGCCGTATACATAGGCATGAAACCCTGCCGGTGCACCATAGCGCACCAAACGCAAAACTCTGTTGGATTTTTTCTGTGAAAATAGGGCATCCATTGCTGTATTCTCATGGCAAAAGTTTGGTGAGAATAGTGTTTTGTGAGCTCTGATGCTCTTGAGGTGAAGTGCTACTGGATTTCCACTATGAAAATAAGGCAAAATGCTGCTGGATTTTCATCGTGGAAATTTGGCACCGATTCCAAACATAGAGGGAAGTATTGATTGAGACCACACCCATTTCGAAATTAAATCTCAAAGCCCAATTCGATTAAAGCCCCAAAAGCTAATGCCAATAGCTTGTTTTTAATTGCCAATGTCTTTAAATTAAGATTTTGCCAAAGTAAAGGACTATTTACTAACAGACGTTGTGGGGTACCTAACACTTTCCCCACATGTTACCAGGCTTCCAAACTTAAGAATCAAAACTTTTTACCCATCCGCATTAGATTAGGAAAAATGACCTTTTCTTAGCCTAGGATTGGTAATAAAATCAAATAAAGTCAGGTGACCAATCACACCTTAGAAAAAACCAATTGATTGGTGGTGATGTCACTTACCTTCAGTAACTAAATTAAAATTGACTCCTTTTCCGGTCACACACTAGAGGTAAAACCCTCATCCATAGCACCCGAGCTCTAGAGCTTGCACTTGTTCAAAGCGCATGATCGTCACTATGATGGGTGGTCGAACCACTGGGGGATACTTAGAAAGTTTAGCCTTTAGAGCTATTGATATAATTTTAATCTTTGGAAATTGGCTTTCAAAAACATTGAAATTGGCATTAGCCTCCAGGGCTTTCTTTTGAAAAATGCTTTTACTATATCCTTAGTAAACTATTTTCAAAACTCAAAAATATTTTTCAAAAATGTTTTCAAATGGTTTTCCAAAAACCAGCTTTGAGGTATTTTCATATGTGTGAAGCTTTCCTACTTTCCTTAGCATGCTTTATAGCTTTCCTTCACATGTGCAAACCTAGGGTAGTAAGATTTAATTTCTGCTACACCTTTATCTGTTCATATATCTTTTGTGCTAGGAAGTCTTTCCCCTTTCATGTCAAAATGCATAACATCACCCCTTATATTGGGTCGAACCTGGACTCAACGTTGAAGGCGAATATTGGATGCGCATACCTTAGATAGTTATTGGGTGCCGACTTGTAGGCACTTCTGGGTTCATAGGTGGATAGGAGTAGATGACCGAGGTCCATCCTAGGAATAGGACCAACTTACTAGTTAAACTATGTCTCATATAGTTGGCCTAGACTAAGTCAAAACTCGTGACGACTAGGAAGAGCCAAAGTTGAGTGAACATCCAAGCCTAGGGTAGGATATCCTTCTTAGGATTGCTTTCAAAATGAGTCAAGGGGAAAGTGTCCAGTTTCCGTTTGTAGGTTTGCACTTTTTGCTTACGTCAAAGAGTTATGCTCTACTCCAGGTTCTATCCATCTTGCTTACACAACATCTGTGATTATCCCCTAAGGAAAAGCAACCATGTTGCTTACACATTATATCATACCCAACCCTAAGGGTTTTTAACTTTACAAGGGCATGCATGCATACATTAATGGCTCTGTCATGTAAATGTGTATAGATAAAATTTATGGTCAGTAGCCAAAATTCTACATCAAGGAGGACATTGCCAAGAGTCCAAGATCTTCTTCGAAAAGGCGAGCCCGTCCAGAATGAAGCCTTTGCATTGTGAAAATTTGAATTTCCATACATTGTAAAAGGAACAATGTTGGATCCATTATATATAACCCATGTTTTGGGAGCATTGTAAAAAGCCAAGTCTTGTAAAGCATTGCTTTTATTTGTAAATCAAAAGAAAAGGGGCCATCTTGCAATTTCAAGCATGATATGAAAGGTCCAGCTACTTGCCAAGATTATGCATTAATTCTGCATCACTATAGAAACTCACCATAATAAAAACCTGCTCAAGCGGGTTTAAGCCATATTTCTATAAATGATAGGAGCATGTCCTTAAGCATTTCGATCATAAGGGAACAATTCTCAAATGAAGGTATGATCTTTGCCTACTTGCATAACATTGAGAAACCCTAGGAGGGACGGTCCTAGAAGGTTCCTCAACCCTACAAAGGCATGCATGCACCTTCTAATATCTTTAACCTAATTGTACAAATGCTAAATTGGGTGATAAGCAACTAGATCTTTCCATAGAGATAGGCAAGAGGCCAAGTTTTTCTTCAAAATTGCTAGAGGGATCAAGCATTGTTTTCCATGTATTAAAGGCCTTTGTATCAAGAGAGCTTCGTATTTGCTTTGATTGTTGCAAAAACCTTTGCTATACAAATTGTGCCAAATTTTTTCCAAAAAGGACATGGTGTTGTACCTTAAAATTTTCATTATGAAAAAGGGGTTCATCCCAAGATTTTTCAAAATCTATGCAAATGTTCAATCACTTGCCGTAGAGAGGTTATGTTAAATTTTGCATCACTTTAGAAACCCATTCAATGACAAGAAGTCCAAATCATGGAACTTCTCCCCCTTAATTGCAAAATGAAGTAGGCACATGCTTAAAGCATTTGGGCTTAAAACTAACATGGGCTTTGGTTTCTTGTTTCCACCATGAAAATATCTCAACTGTAATCCCTACTCCTTGCTATCCCATTCTTTCTCAAGGTGTGAAGCAAAATGCAGGAAGTTCAAGGTCCTTGCATCTCCAAGCTTGCATAAAAGAGATGTGGCTAGAATGAAGAGTTAGTTGAATATTGAACAGAAGCAATGAACCATTTTAGTTGAAAGCCAACATTCTTTGGGGGATTGAAAAATGGCAACCGGTTTCTGTCATCTTGTTGCAAACCAAAGTCTTGGTTCATGTATGGGCTCTTCAAAATGATTTAGTTGGACCTGCTGCCACACGACATTTGAAACTAGAAAGGAATGAGTATGAATTGCTATTGAATGCCGGTACCATCATTGTCTTGACATTATGATAGCTCCTTGACATTCTAGTTGATAGAAAATGGAAGACGAGGATGGGGAAACTTTCAAAGGAAGTACCAAAGATGAAAAAAGAAAGGGGCAACCGAGTGCATTCTCTGAAACTGGAAAATGAGATGATCGAGACATTCCCAGAAATGTCTAAGGCTCTGGCCCACAAGAAGATCAATAGGATCTAGGTCCATGGCTTTTGCCAATCTTATAACCCTAAGGGGACGAACTGAAGATAGTCTGAAGAGCAAGAAGCTTAGGGAGATGTCCTCCTATATGTCACACTTCAAGTGATAGACTAAAATAGTTAGTGCTACCAAGAAGACCTTTGATTGGTCTTTTGTAATCCAAACCAATTAATCCATACCATCAAGATAGAAGTTAGCAAAGTCTTTGGAGTTAGTTATTTTGGCTATCAATGGCATAAACTCCTAAGGGTGCCTAACCTTCCTACCATTTGTCAAGATGATTTCATATCTAGTATGGATTCGACTATTCTCGGCATTGAAGAATGGACTTTCAAAATTAGCCCTTTGGGCATACGCACTGAAACTCACAAAGTCTCAACCAAGAGGTCACATCGAACCTAAGGGGGGTAAGAGATAGGTGAATTAGGTCTAGCACGCCCTTATATTGAGACAGTTTTTATTGGGCTACATGCCTTGTAAGGAGAACTTTGTCAAGTCTTGTTAATCACAAGTTGAAGAGAAATGATCTTAGGAAAAGATCTGGGTTATTCATTTTTAAGGGATTTCCTCTTCAGTACTATTTCAAAAAGCTTGGAACTTCCTTGACATTACTTCCAAGTGTGGGAATTAAGACTCGATGGTGGGCTCTCGAGATCAAGATGATATGTAGCTGATCTTTACTTATAGTGCTTCTTAAGGGACCCTGACTTCACTCCCAAGATCTAGTTGATGTTGCCAACCAGTTGCACGAGATTCTAAAGAAACCCTAAAAATAGGGAGAATGTTAAAGCTTGGCCCAGTCTAAATACTTTTGTGGGATCAAGATCTCCTTTAGAGAGAATGTATTGCTAGTGCTTGGCTTAGATAGACCAAGCAAGTCTTGGCTCGTCTCCATTAAGAATCATTAAGAGGCCATTTAGATGGATGAATCATTGAAAAAATGCCATACTAGGGCAGAACATTTCTCGATTCTTCTCCCATGTAAAAAAAGGGATGAAGCCGATGGTTCGAAAAGCATCATGAATTCCTGTGCAAATCCCACATAGGACTGTCTCTACGAGACCAATGGGTCATTTATGTTCTTCAAATTCACCTCAGTTGGGGTCATGATAGAAACTTGTAGAACCATTTCTAAATACACAAGCCATTGGTAGCTCATTCAAGAACTCATTCCAAGGAGTTGAAGATTGAAATAAACCTACTTTAGGTTACCTTGTGGATGCAACATTTCGATCAATCAACATGAGACACCTATATTGAACATGAGAATGGACAATTAAAAGGATGTATTAGGCCACTCTATTGGAGTAGGGCCTAGGTATATCCAATTTTGTCTAATCCTTTTAGGGCCAAGATTCCTAGCTAACGTCGGTTCTTTTTAATTTCCTTTTAAGGAATTTGCTTCGCCTTATCAAATATCAAGAAAGAGAAGCACAACTTGAGTTGTCTACTCCAATAATGTTGATGAATTTCCTTCGTGGAAGCGACCAAGGGTCCCAAATTCCCTATCTCAAACATGAGCGGTAGCCAATTCTGTTGAGGCATTAAATGAGCAAGTGGTGATATCAATGATCCATAAGATGTCCATAGGGATTGGAAGAAGGCCAAGCCTATAGCTACTCTCAATATGATACAAGGGTAGATTTTTAGTGGTCTCATTCCCATAAGACCACTAAAATCCATTTTGTTGAGCCCCAACATTATCCATGAGGGCCAACTACTACAAGTCTAGGAGCAGAATTCAACTAGAAGTTGGAGTCAATCCGTACAACTTGCAAGCTCTTGTGTCAATGCATCCCAAAAGGGTAAAAGGAACTCAACATCTCTCAAGCAAGATCATCTAGCTCAAACTTGGTTTTCTTCAGCTTGCCTCAATAGGTTTTTCCTTTGGGTCTTACTCAGAAAAAGCTTTATTTCACCTTCAGGTAGTCTAGGTGGTTCCTTTGGGTCTTCCTAAATGAAATCCTTTATTACCCCAAGTATCCTAGGATGTCTCTGGGTTTCTTGATATGTGAATCCTCACACCCTTCAGTTAAAAATCTCACCAAGTTTCGAAAGTGATTGAAAGACAATGGAAAATGCCACAATGGGGTAGCTTTTTTTGCACAGTCTCTCCCCTTCAAATGGACTTCTAGGCAATCATCTTGACATCATCTTGAGCTTTAGCAAGAGGCATAGTCACAATTTCTTGGCAAGATCATTAGACGATCTTGCAAACTGCTTGAAGCATTCCCTTAAAGTTTAACTTTCACATTTATTAAGATTAAGAAATGGAACTCATTGGAATCAAACTCTCAATCTCTTAGTGGAGTCGCTATCATGGGCGTAAGTGCTCGTGACGGGTCATACTTGTTGGATTGGGTGAATACGCCTTAGCCTAGGGTGGACCATGGTGGAGAAATGGAGTTGGCACCTAGATTAGGTCTTCAAGCAATAAATATAGCGTCCTTCATGGAAAGACTAATCTTTTATTAGAGCACGTGTTCAGAGTTTAGGTATGAGGATGGAAAGATGCTAGGCACCCAATCCCACCCGACTCGTGGGTTGGCTTCCACTCATTATGTTCCAAATCTTAATCTCATTAAAGGCAAGTTTAATACGTTATTCTAACTCACACACACTTTAGCATGCATCTAAGACATACAAACATGGCATAGTCATCCCAAAAATAACCATTCATCTATCATAGCATTTAAACATATATCTCTAAAGGCAAATACATCATCTAGTTATATTTCCCTCTCTCCTTTATTTTGAAACAATAATCTAAATGATCATGGACAATTGGGGTTTCTACCCGGACCACCAAAATAAAAGAAGCCTCCATAATCTATGATATTATAGCAATTGGGTTTCGTCATGAATGTCGTAGTGTCTCGGGGACCCCTTTGAATTTGTAAACCATCAATGACATTGAGATTTTTGAAGAAACTAGCCTTGCGGGGCCCTTCTTCTGCGAAATGGCCACTGCCCATTTGTGTTGTGGTGTGCTGCCCATCTCTATGATGATTTATCACCTCTCCTCCCCATCTAACTCTTGAAGCACTATCAGACAGGAGCGAGAATATGGAAGATGGCCAATATCCAAAGTCTCTGTAGTTAATTCTCAACCACCAGTCTCCCCCTGCATTAACGTCCTACCTCATTGCACATGTCATGCAAATCAGTTCGTAATATTGTGAATGATAAATAAAGGTATAAAGACTATGAAAGAGAAAGCAAATGAATCTTTTTGTGTAGAACAACAGCTTAAATTCACCGTCTTAAAATATAAATTAGGTAAAAAAAAAATTCGCATAGAAAAAAAAATAAAACTTTAAATTTAAAAAGTTGTATATAAAAATACATAAACTGGGAAATTAGAAGAATTTCAAACATATCTATAACATTTGTTACTGTGAATTTTTCTTGAGGAAAAGAAGTACATATGATATTATCATATATGTCTATCCAAAAATTAGAATTATTAAATAAAGTAATTAGATTGAAATATTGTACTACCTTCCAAACATAGAACTCGAGTCCAATTTGGTCACCATCATACTTGGAATAAGGGGTGACTCTTGCACCCATCGCAATCTGGTGGTCAAGTTGAACAAAGCCAGGGCAGTTCAGATTGTAGCAACCTGTGCTTTGATATCCATCATCCTGTAGCCATGATTAAAAAAAAAAAAAAAAGACGCTTTCAAAAAAGAAATAGTATATGTAAACATTGCTAGTGCTGGCAGGGAAGTCAAATATTAAAACACGTACAGTCCAATATAGGAAGATTCTAGTTTCTTTATCTCCATATAGATCTTCGCCAACCTGGTTTTCCACAAAATAATTTTGTAACAAAATGAAAAATTATTAGTAATTAATTATTTAGCATGTGCCTAAAAGAAAAGATGATGAAATTATATATACAATCATGCCGGCTTCAATGGTATCAAGATCTTGACCATATTCACCATTTGCCATCCAGAATTGAGATATGCTAAACTCATGTTCTTCCTGGGTATGGGGGTTCCACACGTTCATCTCTGCCGCCATTCCATAATACTTACCAGCTCCAGCATCAGTAAGCGTTGCATACTAGAAACTCAACAAGAAAAATAAAGGTTATGAATGTCGATTTGTGTCCTTCATTATAGTAGATACCATTGAGCTCAAACCTATTAATAATATTGGTTAAAAATTAAGTTGTACCTCATGGTCAGTTGGAACATCATTATTCTGAGCATGAGGGATGGTATGGTATTTTTTCCTTCCAAAATTTGCTACAGAGCCTGCCCTTAATAAATCTTCTTCTTTAGTTCTTCTTATGGGAATAGTTCCTTCTGGGCACCTTCCATTCAAGTGCCACGGCTGAGTAAATTCAGGCTCGGAATTTGAAGAGATGTTGTTGATTTCATCAAATGAAAACCCTTCTGGGTAAGAACTTGGTCTCATCTATTGCATTTGGCACAGATACCAATGCAAACCCGGTCCATACCATACATACAATAAGTATCAGATTATTCTTGATACCAAACGAAATTTAGTTAATTAAACTAGTTACCTGAATTGTGTGATTTTTTAACAAAGGATGATCAAAAGCTGGCTGCTTATAGATATCTACACAGTCGATTATATCTCCATCCGGGCTCTGTATCATATACATTTTCTCATCTCACACACACATAGATATTAGTCTGAATTCTTAGTGTTGTAATAAAATTACACTGCTATTGTGCATGGCAGTCATGTAGACACCATTACCCACAAAAGTGAATGACTCTTCTAAGACTAAAGTAGAAAATACTAGAACACAAACATGTTAAATGAAGTGATTAATAACCTCGATGGATTTAAGAGCGGGCTTGTTAAGACGCTTTAATTGCTGTTGAACCTCCAATTTTTGTTTCTTACCAAATATGGTGTTAGTGTTCCTATTTCCAGCTGATGACATTGGTATGAGAAAGAACAAGTAAAAGGTCATCTTTACTGCCCTCGACCACCTCCTCCCACTTCCACAAGGCGGAGCCATGAGTGACTTGCTAATATTAGAATCAAGTGGTGGGTTTGCGGTGTACAGAGATGTAATAGCTAGCTTTGATCGTCCCCTTTGCAAAACTTAAACGTGAGATGTAATAGCTATCTTTAGTTGTCCCCTTTGCAATACTTAAACATGCATTTGCTCATCCTCTTTGAACTATTTCACATCCTATTTATCAATATATATACACATACAAACTTCTATAATAAAGATCACCCTATTTTAAGTACAAACTTCCTATTTAATTTCCTATTAACAACTACGATTCTTTCTTTTTCTTTGTCTTTTTATAGGATTGGTCAAAATTTAAGGGAAATAATTCATCCTCTTTGAACAGTTCCACAAGCTAAAAATTTTGGAAGTTTGTTGTTTTAAGTTAAAATTAGATAATTTGAGATAAATGAGAAATTTTGTAAGAATTTAATTTTAGGATTGTTTCTCAACAATTTTGGAGGTATAAAAATTTTGGGCTAATTTTGAGGTAGAAACTGCGAGAGAATCTCTTTTTTATTTTTTTTTTTTATTTGAAGAAGGAGGAGAGATAAGAATGTTTGTTTGTTTTGATGGAAAACCTTGTGTGAAAATAGTTTTCCATGTTTTCCAATGGTTGTTAGCGTAAGAAAAATGAGTGAAAAGAAAAATCTTTGGTTAACATAAAAAGTATGCCTCATTTTTAGAGATTATTTTCCACTATTTTGTTTTGGTGGAAAACAACTCTAATCTCATGGCAAACTAAATAAGGGAAATTCGGGGATCATTTTCAAACACATTTAAGGTTGCAACCAAACATAAGAAAGATAGATAGTTTTATAGAACATACTTTTTGAAAAATGACTTATTTTCTAGAAAAAATTAACCAATAAAAAAAAAAAAAAAAAAAAAAAAACAGGCTGGCGATAGTGGGAAGTGAGAATAGATGAGGTTTAAATTTTGTAAAATAATTTTATTTTACCTCTAGTTAATACACCATTCAATTCACATACATTAGAATGTAGAAGTTTAAGCATAATAGAATTTCTATTTGACTTAGAAAAAGGTTTCTTTGTCATCTTTGCTTGAATACAAATCTCACATTTCTTTTCATCATCATGCTTATATGAAATCATACCATGCTTTGACAAAAATTTCAAGTATTTGAAATTTAAATGTCTTAATCTAGCATGCCACAAATACGAAGAATCAAAAGCATAAGAACATCTAGAAACTTCTTTATTAATAATACTTAGTTTGTACATGCCAACAGTAGCATATCCCTTTCCTAAAAATATCCCATTATTGGACAAGATTAACTTGTTCGATTCAAGTACAACTTTTACACCACTCTTACATAACAAATTGGCGAATACAAGATTCTTCTTGATATCAGAGACATAAAAAACATTAGTTAAGATCAGCATCTTGCCGAAACTCATTTTCACTTCAATGGTGCCCTTTCCAAGAACATTTGCTTTATTGTGGTTGCCCATCAACACTTGTTCTTCTATGGAAGACTCGTCATAAGTCTTGAATTGCTCCTTGTTATTGTAGACATGCACCGTTGCACCCGAGTTGAACCTCTAATCAAAAGGATTTGCAATCATAGCCCTATGAACTTCGGTGATCATATCAATATGTATGCCACTTATCATAGCAACAATGTCCTAAATGGCATTTGTTTCATTGGCTTTGCCTTCTTCATCATCTTTCTTGTTCTTTAGGAGTTTACATTTGCAAATGTAATAGCATTTCTTTCCACAATGGAAACAAGCCTGGTTCTTCTTGTCCTTGCTGGGATTCTTAGAGTTGTTCTTCTTGAAACCACTCCCACTCTTGTTCACCTTCAAGTGCTTATCGGTCTTACTCGAACTCCCACTTTGAACATGTTAGGACATATATGTTTTAACTTGTTTAAGAACATATGTCACTTAATTATGTAAATTGGCTTATCCTTTGACAAAACGCACTCTGCTTGTAATTAGGTAGATCTAGGTGTTTTTAATACTTCAAGAAACCATGTTTCAAGGTCAAGTGTTGAAGTCATCAAGTCTGTCCAAGAAAAAGCAAGTTGAAGTGCAGAATTTTTAAAGCTCGACACCTCTCGATAGCTACCTCGACACCTGCTATCTGTCGAGAATTAAAAAGTCAGAATTCCAATCTGATTTTCTTGGGATCCGTGAATGTGTTTTTGGGGCTTCTTTTCTTCTAACCCTAAACATATAAAAGGATTATTTTAAGAGCCGTTTTGAGGGACATAAGTTGCATTATCATTGAGCAATCTCGTTTTATGCAAATTGTGCTCAACAGACGAAGTTCTTGACCTAGTTCATCCTTCATCAAGAAGTTGCTGTGTCTTTGCACCATAGGGTTTTGTAACCAAGCATCTTCCTGCTATTCATCACGTGGATGAACTGAAGAACTTTGCAGCCAACCATTCTTCCTCAAGTTGGTATTCTGAAGTCGCGTATTGGGATTCGCGCATTGGTTAGTCACGTACTTGGGAGCCGTGCAACAAAGGTGGAAATTGTCGCTACAGATCAAGTCCAATTGGGTATTGGGGTAAGGGTTCAACTGTAGGTTGGTAAGGTACTTGGGATTCCTTTCTTGTAACCGCTTGATTTGATAATAGTGGAGTTTCGGGAGTGGTGACCTGAAAATCACCCAGTGGGGTCTTTGCCGTTAGGGTTTTCCCCATTCGTAAACAAATCACCGTGTTATTTATTTTCCACTGCATATTTAGTATTTGGTGATTTGTTAGTGCTTCCACGCAATTGCATGCTTAATTGATTAATTAACAACTTGGCTAATTAATTAATTAATTAGGGTTTATCACAAGGGGTCATTCGAATTGTGACCTAATAGAACATTGCTCACATTGTTCACATTCAGCTTAGAATCGATGTTAGTCCCATCTCTAACCCAACATTCCTCTTCAATTTGGAAATGATGTTCAAATTGTTCTAAAGTGAGATCTTCTAACATATGCAAAAGCTTCTGCCTAAAATTATTTCAACTTGGGGGGAGTTTTGCAATGATTGCTCCCACTTGGAATGATTCAGGAATATTGATTGACAAACCACCGAGTTTATTGACCAATATCTGTAACTCATGCACTTGATCCAAAACTGAAATATTATCAAGCATTTTATAATCAAAGTACTTTTGAATAATAAACTTGTTCGTACCTACTTTCTCAGTTTTGTACTTTGCCTCCAAACTTATTGGGTTCTAGAAATTGCAATTCTAGAGAATGACCATAGGTTTTCTTGTATTTCTCTCCAACTTACTATTTTCAAGTGAACATAATCCTCTATTTATACCCATAGGGTTATATTTTATCAAAAGGCACGTATGCAGAGTTAAAATGTTTCATAAAACTATTCACAAAACTTGAAACCTTTTTAAACATTTAGAATAGCTACCAGAAAATTAGGTAAAAAATTTAGTTTTACAAGTTTTGATTAGTCAAGAGGAATCGAGCATTGATCAAATGTACTTTTCGATCGATCAAATAGGAATCGAATAGGGATTGAACCATCTAGTGACTTCCAGATTATTTTATCCATCATTTTGATCGATTGAGAAAAAGCTTTGATCAGTCGAAAATATTGAGTTTCTAATTTCACTTAGAAATTTCAGAACTTGAATTTTCACTTTATGAAACAATATTCTCCAAATTCAAATATCATTACTACAACCTATTCATGTACATACCTATATATACAATAGAATACCACTTAACCCAAAAGCTTAAACTTTATGGGTTTTGGCCAAATTATGTTATATTAACCACTCACTCTTATCATGATTATCCAATGTGGGAATTTACCACTTAAAAAACTACACTACCACACCACTTACACGTGAATATTCTAATAAATCTCCTCCATTTTTCTTCCTTCATTTCCCAAAAAAAAAAAAAAAAAGAACTCCTCATTCACACGTGAGTCTTCTACCAAGCCACTTGTATTAACACCTCAGGCAATCCCCGCCTTGAGCTAAAGCCTTTTTCTTAACAATCTATATGACATGCATTACCATCAAGTCTAATGTGCTCACCAATAGAATGTCGTTACTCAACCATGGGTGAAGAAAAGATGGGAGTCTTCCTTGCACAACTTTGGGAGCCACCAATACACAATCATTTTGACTCACCACTTAGAGCCTTTAGTCAACCATGTGTGAAGCTAAAATGAAAGTCTTCCTCATTAGCTTCCATCTCTGAACAATTTGACCATTGAATCAGAATTGTCGTTGTATGTGAATGTAAGAACTTATGTTTTCCATTTGCAAGCTAAGCATGCTTTGTCTGAAGAAATTAAGGAGATAAACCAGCAACTGATAGACATTGTGGTAGATCTTAGTGATGAAGATAGCATTTCAACTGTAGCTGCAGCTGTAACTGGTGGTGGTGAAGGTACCATTGTCAAGTGCTTTGTGTCTTTAGGTCCAAACTATAAGTCACAGCAGCTTTCAGCTTAGATAGTACGTTTTCAAGCACTCCAATCCAAATTATGTTGGAAATATTTTAGTGAATAAACAAGTTTTGATACATAAATAATATCTCAAATAATTAGCAAGAATGTCAATAAGAAATAATAAAATAAATTTAAGTAAATTTAGGAACAATCTCACAGTGTTATAGAATCACGCAAAGAGCGTTGTCCTTAAAGGTTAATTTGTGCCACCCAAAGTAAAACTTGGTGCGATTGGTTCTCTTGGCCAAAGCTCAACCTCCATTAAGAACCTAAAGTTCAACCTCTAACAATCTACAACTTAATCGGTGGCATCCATCAGGAGTGCGTGCAGATACAGCCCATCCCAACAGGTAGGGATATGGATCCATTAAGAGCCTAAGCTCATCCTTACCAAATTCTGCAACTTAGCACTGTCTCACACCATAGAGATGGACTCATCACTAATCTCCTTATCGAGATAGCAAAAAACATGTAACAAGTGACAGTGCCCATGGACCACTAGTGAGCTCTAACCATTTAACCTCTTGCGTGGAATCACCCATTATAGAGAGGTTAGGCAATAGCCACAGTGTCGCAACTTGGGTATCAGTCCAATCCCCCTAGATGTCTCACTAACCAGCCTCATTGCTAGTGGTTTGGTCAAAGGATCAGCCAAGTTCCTTTCAGATCTCACAAAGTCCAATAATATAACATCATTATCAATAAGCTACCTTAGCCTTAATTGGATATGTTGTCTTTTCCCATTTCACAAAGTTCAATGATATAACATCATTATCAATAAGCTGCCTTAGCCTCAATTGGATATGTCAACTTTTCCCATTATAAACTTTGCTCTTGACACGTGTTATGGTAGTCTGACAATCACAAGGAAAGCAAACAGAGATAATAGAGTTAGTAAAATGAGGCATATCAATTAATATACTCCTAAGCCAGATAGCTCCGAACCTAGCCTTCCCTAAGGCCACTAACTCTATTTCCATATTAGATCTCACTATACAAGTCTTCTTAGTTGACTTCCACGAGATAGCCCTTCCAGCTAGTGTAAACACATATCCACTAGTGGGCTTTACCTCATCTGTATCAGAGATCTAGTTAGCATCACAATATCCTTCTAAAACAGTAGGATAGCCACAATATGACAAACCAAAATCAAAAGTCCTATTTAAATATCTCAATAATTTAGATATTGCATCTCAATACTCAATACTAGGATTATGAGTGTATCTACTCAATCTACCAACAACATATGCAATATCAGGACGAGTACAATTTGTCAAAAACATTAAACTACCAATAATTTGTGCATATTTATCTTATGAAACACTATCACCACGATTTTTAACCAAGTGCACCTTTAAGTTATACATAATAGACATAGGTCACATATCAAAGTGTTTATATATATATATATATTTTTTTTCCACATAACTCGATTGTGATAGTACACTGCAATCATTATCCCTAAGGATCTTGATGCCTAAAATAACATTTGCCTCAACCAAAATTTTTCATATCAAATTTAGATGCAAGAAAACATTTAGTATCATGCACAACATTCTAGCTAGTTCCAAATATAATTAAGTTATCAACATATAAACAAATAATGCCACCTTCATTATTATTTAACTTATTATATGACCATAAGTCACAAATCCATGTGTAAACATCATATATCAAAATTTCCATGTCATTGTAAAGGTGCTTGTTTTAATCCATACAAGGATTTAAACAATTTACAAACTTCATGTTATTGTCTAAGGACAACACAACCCTCGGGTTGCTCCATATAATATATACATATATATATATATAGATATTTTCTAATTCACTTATTAGAAAAACAGTTTTAACATCCATATGATGTATAATTGGTTTGTAAGTAGATACAATGACAAACAACATTCTTATAGATGCAATTCTAATAATCGAAAAATAAGTATAAAATAATCAACATGATATTTTTGCTTATAGCCTTTAGCTACTGAGCATGCCTTATACTTATCTATGATCACATTCAGTTATAAGTTTCTTTTGAAAACCCGCTTGCAACCATACAAATTTTGTTTTAAACAACAACTTGCAACCAATAGGCTTAACCTTAGGTGGAAGCAGTGTGATTAGACATAATCTAATAATTTGTTAAAAGCTTCCAACAATAATGGTGCATCAACAAATTTAATTGCATAATAATAAACATGTTCATCTTCAACAATATAGTTAAGAAAATTGTTACCATAACTCTTTTCCTTCCTAGTTCGCTTACTTCCTCTTAATTCTTGCACATCACAATAAGATCATTAGAAGTATCAATAGATTCATGAAACATATTTCTCTTATTTTTCAAAGGAAACTCATACTTAAAGAAAGTATTTTTAAGATTTAACAATAGTATTAAATTCTAAATACATCACTATTGAAGAAGATAATTCTATATCATGAACAATAACAAACATAACCAATAAACACACAATCACATATTTAAGAATCAAGTTTCCTCCTTTTAGGTTCATGTAGCATGACCTTAGGAAAGTACCCCCACACTTTGAGGTATTCTCCTTTTAGATTTGGGTAACATCTTACCCAACCACCCCCACAATTTGAGGTATACCAAGTTAGGCTTATGTCATTCTCAACTTCATTTTTTATATTTTATAAAAATTTCCAATACCTCATCTTTGGTTCCTAATACACAAAGTTAAATAAATATAGAATGGTCATCAACAAAGATTACATAAAATCTTTTACCATCTCTAGTCATTGTGTGTTTTAAATCATCCAAATTATTATATACCAAACTAAGGAGTTTGGTTCCTCTTGTTATGGGTTTGCAAGGTCTTTTTGTTTCAAGTTCATAAAAACCTATCCACCATCTCAAAACAACACATATAGCCAATAAAAATATGTGTATGTATATGTGTGTGTGTGTATATATATATAAATATATATATATATATATTTTTTTTTTTTTAATATCACTCTTGCTCTTGGTGGATAAAAGGAATATTTATTCCCACTAAATCCTATCCACTAGCCCAAAATACTAGTTGGATCATTTTTTTTATTTAATATATATAAAGAAAATTTTAATTATTTTCCATAATTTCTCATTTCATATATTTGTGTCAAGAGAGGTAAAAATAATAGGTTTTGTACGTAAAGCCAATAGCCTCTAGCTACTAGAAACCACTCTTAGGAACGTCCAAAATTTTACAAGAATAAGACACTTAATATTTTGTAAAATTTGACATCATTATACCACAATTGTATGATACAAACATTTAATCATCCACAATTTCTTTTTCACATGACCATAAATGATTACTTGAATACTTTAGCAAAGAAAATAAAATATAATTAAATTATAGTATCATTGTATCTTCATTATACAAAAGGAGTACCAAGTTGATATGGCACTATTGATTCCACTTAACAATAGAAATGCCTTCACCATGAAGTCTACATCATTTTTTTTTCTCTTTCAGAATTCTACCGAAAAATAAAATTTTATCTCATTTCTCATAAAAATTATTGCTAACATTTTTTTTTTTGAATTCCAAAAAAACATTTCTCAAAACACATATGTTTTTCTTCAATCTCATGTTCCTCAAATTTCAATAGACGTAAAACAATTAAACAAAATGTAATACGCATATAGTATCACATAATTGCAAATGTAATAAGTTGATATCCACATATCAAGACAACATTATATAATATTATTCACATATTAATTTAGATTAGAGAATCAAAATTACATTTGGATGGACGTCATTTATTTTTTCTTCTAAATATTAGTCCACCAAATTGTTTAGATAAACCATAGCAAAATAAACTCCACAAAAGATATAAGTAATTATATCTAAGAATATAACTACTATCATTTTTTCTTTATAAACATAATATCATATCACAATATAAAATTTCATGATCAATAACTTGTTTATCCATTTTGAAGCAAGAATCAGCCTTTAAGATTGTTAGAAATATTTTAGTGAATAAACAAGTTTTGATACATAAATAATATCTCAAATAATTAGCAAAAATGTCAATAAGAAATAATAAAATAAATTTAAGTAAATTTAGGAACAATCTCACAGTGCTATAGAATCATGCAAAGAGCGTTGTCCTTAAAGGTTGATTTGTGCCACCCAAAGTAAAACTTGGTACGATTGGTTCTCTTGGCCAAACAACCCCCCAGGATTAGACTATAGCATCGACCTTTGTGATGTACGCACTTCCACTCACAAAAGGTTTAAGAACAACCCTCTATTGCCTTTCCTTAGAACAAATATTCTTGTAGAAAAATATGTGGGAGAGAAAGATAGTAAAGTTGTGTATATCTAAAATATAGAGTAATAAAAAGACCCTATAGAAAATATGTTTTGATGAGTATTATATAAGCTACTTATGAAGATAATAGTCTATAGTTATTGGTTACTAATAACCCTTAAGAGCCCAACGGCTATATTATTAATTATTGCCTAACGGATATATTTCTCATAATTGCCCAACAGCTATATTTCTCATAATTGCCCAAGGGCTATTTTACTCATAAATTTCCAACGGCTAGAAAGTAAATAAGAATAAAAGTGTTTGGAACACACACCCACACCAACAAATTATTCATCAACTATATGCATTACTTTTTCTATCTCTCGTATTGACTTTGTGTTTTCTGAATTGCTTGTTCCTGCAAATTATCCACATACTTCTCCTATATTCCTAGACAATATGCCAGTGGAAGCCAGGTAAGAGAATATGCCTCTTTATTTTCATTTTGGAAAAGTGATATGAATTGTGCCACCTAGTTGTTACTATGCATAATCCACAATAGTTTACATCACAACTTTCAAGCAATCTTTTTTTCATTCCATGTGACTACTGGCCTGGCCTGGATCCGAGTTCCCAATTTTATTTATTCCAAATATTTTGCAAGATACAGTCTCTCTCTCTCTCTCTCTCTCTCTTAAAAGCTCAACTTTCTTATTTTAGTCTCACCAATTTTTAGGTGGAATTGAGACCTATTTTTCACCATTTATCAAGTTCGTCGCTCAACTATATGCAAAGAATTTAAGAATATAACAATCCATTTCCCCAAAAAAGAAAGAAAGAATATGATTATATTCTCCCATATTTCTCTCATACTAATTCACTTGTAATATTTATGATTATATTCCTATGTCCATGAGAAATTAAACTGTATCCATCTCTAAACCTGCAAGCATCTGTTTCATGCTTAGTATCCACTATAGAGAATGGAAAAAATGCTTTGGGATGTATAAATATGAGCTGTCATTTTAGATAGAGCTCAGAGGCATAATCTTGCCTTAGGATAAAAGACAAATGCAGGATTCTAGCAAGTGATATTTTGAGTATACAGATGCATTGATAGTGCTGGGGAATGTATACAGTAGGTTAAAGAGTCAGACAGACAGTAGTATGTGCCAGTGCCAAGGAACTAGATGAGTTGGTGATAAGATAAAACTAAATGCTATTTAACAATGAAATTAAAAGAATCAAGATTGTAGTTTAGAGAAGAAATCCTAAAGAAATGTAACTGCACTAGATCTAAAACTGATTTGATTATGTTAACATGTGTGTTTTAGTTTTGTTCAGTTTTCTTTACATTTTTTTAAGCAAATCCAAACTTTTCTGAATGGCAGAAATCGAGCTCAGAATTGCTTATCTTGATTTTTCTAAATTTTATGATGAATTTCTCAATCGATTGTATCAAAGCATTTGTAATAGTCATCCTGTAAAAACGTTTATGATGAAGTTCTCAGTATAAAAGTACATTCGAAGTAAGAAATTGGTTTTTGACCAAGTTAATGGGCAACAGAAGCGTGGCCAACTTTTATAAATATTTTGAGTGATTTTTTTTTTCTTGAATAGTAATATAAACATGATATCAAACCTTATCTAATATTTACATCTAATCATATGAAGTATCCATTTGCAAAACCAAAGATGGATAAGGTTTTAATTAAGTGGGAAAAAAAAAAGTATTCTTGAAGAGTCTACAGGGGATGGTTCATTTGTTGAATTGGCCGTAAAGTGATAAATATTTAGTGTTGAAATATCTTAATAAGAAATTGGTAAATATGTAAAGATCTCAATATGATCTTAAAGTGTTTCCTAAACTGCTTATAATCTTTGGCTTATTCCCAAAATTTGAAAAATGAGAGACATTCACATTTCATGGATATCTGTTGCCTTCTGCCTACTCATAGTTATTAACAGTTTATTTTCTCCACCAACTTATTCTTGACAAATTTATATTTTTTCTAATCATTAGAGACAAGAAATTTTTTTTCTTGTTCTCAACCAAATATATTCGGATGGAGTTGATCAACTAAGACTCTTTGAAGTATCCACACTTTTATTCTTGGTTGCTTTAACAAAGAGGGCCATGAGGATCTTTCAGTAAAGGTGAAGTCAAGGCTCAAGGTGTCCCTCCGAAACCTGCTAAAACCTTGGTTGCTTGGGGAAATAACTATGATGTGGGATCTTTGTGTTAGAGCAGTTATCTCTGAGCTTGCCCAGCAGAGCGGTGGGGGGAGCTTCAGCTCAAAATTTGGGACTTGGGAGAAGTTTATCAGTGCTGCTTGAATCATTTGCATTTGCATATAATCTATTTGTACAATTCCTCTTGATAGGCACTGAGGCAGGTTCAGCCAGAGTAGATGAAATTGAGTATTGTCTGCTAATTGTTTTAGTTGGGATGCTTGTAAAGACTTGTTTATATGTCGATTTATTATTGTTTTTGTAATATAGCTTAGCATGTTGGTGTATATTTGTATAGAACGCTCAGTTTAAAGCAAAGTAAGCAAAGTACTTAAGGTATGCTGACCAAAGCTGTGTGATTCTGGAATATTGATTTGAAACTTAATAACTTTTGTAGGAAAATTTTTGAGAAAACCAACCTGGTCTCACTTTTAGTAATTCCTACAAAGCTTTTGTAGAATAGTTTCAGGGTTGAAACTTGAAAGTACAGTGGTAATGGTGGAGCAATGCATCTCAAAAGAATTGAAATCAATAATCAAGCACAATTGTGAAACTTGAGTTTATTAAAAAAAAGGGTGAAACTTGAACTTATGCGTCTTATCAGACCGAGCTGGTATAATCTTATATACTAAGCTGGTAGATTAACAAAAATGCTTAAGGATTTGTCACTAACTTAGAAGTTTGTAGTGCAATGAAATGCCAAAGTTTTCTGTCACCAGTTAGGCAAAAAATTACCATCAACATACCACACAACTGTAGTCCCCAATAGGCTTCTGCACCTTTTTTTTTTTTCCTCAAAGAGGTGTATTGGCTATGGAATGGTCTATATACACAAACAATTTGACACTTGTTGAAGTGGCAGTTTGTTAGTGATAGGTAAAGAAATAATATTAGTAGCGGGTTTAGATGAGAACTCATGAAGCTTTGCCAACTCAATAGATACGAAAAAAGTTTTCAATTTTTTGTGTGTATGTAGCATTATTCATTAGCTATTTAGTTTCAAACAATACAATGAATTACTCCTTATGATGGGAAATAGTTATCCTTAGTAATATTTATTCTTTAAACTATTTGTAAACATGTGTAATAAAATTTTACTAAGTTTATATATAATGTATGTATATTTGAAAATATAAATATCTACTAATAAAATAAATAAATTTTATTTGAAACAAATAAAAAAAATTATTTAAATTGTTATCCAGAAATTCTCAACTTTAGTTTGTCCAACCACTATTCCTATAACAAATAAAGATTTTTTTTTTTTCTTTTTTGAGAATTTCCAAGTAGAGAATTTAAACCTTAGTTTTCCTTATGAGGGAGACCAAATGCAACCCCACCAAACTACCACCAAGTGGTGAGGAGAGATCAAATTGAATTGGCGAAGAGATGAGCACACAAATCACTAACATGGCTCAGTTTTATAATCGTCAGATTAAATCAACGACTTATGTTAAAAGTCTTCAACTGCCTTTGTGTTGTTGTGACCTCCATATTGTTAGGTTGTATGAATAGGTGAGTGAAGTGGTTTTGGAATCACTTCTCAATGTCCTCTTTCTTGTTCAGCCAAATGATATACATATTCTCGTTCAAGAACACTTTTGTTTCTCATCCTTCTTTTTTCAATAACTGAAATTACATGGTATTTATGTCTCCATTTAAGATCTAGTCACTTCTAGACTTTTGTGCATGCATTATTTGTTCACTTCTTTGCAAAGAAAAGACATATTGCATTTTCAGGTGTATGCAACGCAGCAACAAGCCTCTCACAACTTGTGAGCCCCGCACACCAATGAGGCTCATATGCTATGAGTGTCTTGCTCATATAGTTGAAACACTAGCTATATATCTTCTTTTGGCTTCCTGTTATTTTTGTAGGTGTAGGAGGCTATCTTGTGAATTTTGCAATTATGCTTTTTTAAATGCAATTTCCGTTAGGTTCTCAAAGTTTAGAACAGTTGGCAAACCGTGAGCACAAACTTGTTTAGATAATGTTCAAGGTGCTGTAAGTCAGAATACAAAAACAAGAAAGTTGCAAGTTTAGGAAATTTGAAACATGCCAAGTTCGACCGATCGCGATGCATTTCTACAGAATTTGATTAAAACCCATCAATCCGTTAAGCCCATTAAGTGATTAGGGTTTCAGATATAATTCTCCTAGTATTTAAAGGAAACCCTATGCACGTTTTAAAAGATTTAAGAGAGAGAATAGTTCTTCTTGTGTCTCTTATTGTAGATCTAGGGTTTCTATACCCAATTCTCTCTAAAATCTTCTACCGGTGTTATTCTTTGAAAAACTTATGACCCAGTACTGTAGAAGTTGTTGCCATCACAAGATCAACGACTGCTGATGATCTAAGGTTTGGCTGGGATCTCAAAGTCACAAATGAGGGTGTTTGTGCACAATAAATTCAGATAGAAGAGTCTGTGAATTTGGAGTTACTTGTGGTCACGTGAGTAAATACTACAATAGGTAGCTTTAGATTTAGGTGAAAATCTATTGTAAAACTTCCATTCTATAAAAAAAAACTAATCCTAAGAAAGATCGTAGTTGGCCTCTTAAAGGGCAAAGTCACATACATTGGAGCTTTGTAGAAAAAGAAATATCATTATGCATAAGTATTGACTTCACAAGTATTGATTTCATTTAACAGTCAGAGTTCTATATCAAGGTAAATTACATGGCACTTCATGATTTCATTTAAATTACAAGTATGTATGTTTGAGAGTCGAGTCGGGTCGGACTCTACGGGTTTTTAACCCATTAACTCGCCACCCGAATTGATTCTTTGGGTTTTATTAGAGAGGAAACTGAAACTGACCCACCATAGACTTCGGGTCCACCCGCTGGGCCTCGGGTCGGTCGGACCCGGGCGATTTGGTCGGGTCTTTTACCCGCTGGACAGCCCTATCTAAAACAATAGTGGCTGGTCCTTTCCCCTTTCTTCTCTTACTTCACTTTCTTAGGGGGCTAAAAGCTAAAACTCCACCTGCTGACTTTCCTCTTATAAGAGATCCTTTTTTAGTAAGTCCAAATTCTTATCTAAAGTCAAGACTTCTCATTCTTTCCCCAAGGTCCTTAAAAGGACACCTCAAAGCTCTGAGGTTTTTATGTTGACTTCTCATAGCTTGTTTCTTTCCCTAAAATGAGGCAAATTCCTTCTTGCTAATGGTGTAGTCGAAAAGGCTCTTGGCCATCTTCCTTCTTGATTCACCTTTTCTACCTTGCCCGAGGTCCTAGGTTCCTTCAACAAGTGTTGACCCTGAAATCACTATCTGTCTCTATCACTCTCTTGTAGGTCATATGAAGCTGATTTTGATAGGACCTCCTTTGCCCTTTGTGTTCCTTTTTACACGAGGATGCCATACCCTAAGCTATCCATGTCCTAGTTAGTGCCTTCTAGATTTTCCCGAGGATCTGCTCTCTAAGATTGGCGGGTCCGGTGCAATCTAGGCCCAGATCCTACTCATCCTTTCGGATCTTCTTAGGCATCATGACTTTCTTATATCCTTGGGCCAAGCCATCCTCATCCCTCCTTTTCTGGGGCCTAAGACTTACTTTTCTTCTCCTTATTGGCTAGACTCTCCTCTTACATTTTAAGGCTGAAGCCCTCTTCCTTTTCTCATTTTCGTGGGCTGGATCTTTCTTGTTTTTGTACCTCAATAAGTGCCTACCTATCACCTTTGTGGTGTTGTTTGTCACATCAAACCAAATTGTTTTTTTATTGAGGCATGAACCAAAACTTGAGACTAAATCTACTTCTAAGAATACTGATGTTCCTAAATTTGCTCATGTTTGTTACTTTTGTGGTGTTTGTGGTCACATTCGTCCTAACTATCATAAATTGAAATTTAAGCATTCTGAGTCAGTCTAGGATATGTGATGATATATCTCCTACTACAAGTCCTGATAAATTGTTTCATATGCTTTTAAAAAATTTAAGCTTGTTGGCTTGTGAAAGGAAATTGAAGGATTTTAGTCTCTCTTAGAAGAAGTGTGTAATCCCTTAAATACACTCTGATTTTCATAGATTTTCACCCACAAAGCCAAAGACTTGTGTTGTATGGGTGAAAAAAGATTTGCTAAGGTGAGTGTTTTTTACATGTGTAAAGTTGTGATTTATAACTATGTTTTATGTTGAATTTATTTCATGACAAAAAATGTTGTAATTTCATTAATTTTGTTCCTTGTATTTTGTAGGATTTTATTGTATTGGGTTTAGTATTAAGTTGGTGAAGAATCGAGTATGAAATGAAGATCAATGCAGTTTCGCAACTAACTCGCAAGAAGTTTGTGAGTAAAGGTTCTCGTGAAAAAGGCACGTGAGAAGTACATGTTAGAAGCTGAAGAGTCAAGTGTCAGGCTGCATTTCACGAGTACTTTGCAAGATAAGCCATCTCATGAGATACCCGCGAAACATTCTGCCTAGAGAATTTTAAGTGTGACTTTCTTATCCTTCACCCATACTATATATACCCTCATTACCCATAAAAGTAAAGTAGACTATATTTAGAGAGAAAACCCCAAATAGGTTTCTACAACACAACACATCCATCTTTTAGAGAGAGAGCGCTACTCATCCTTTAATGAGAAATCATTGTAGTCTCTTCTTCTTTCCCTTTTCACTTGTCATACCTTGAGAGGAAATTTGTACTCAAACACAACTCACAACTTTTCAGAGTGTTAAAAGTGATTTAGAGCTTAGGAAGCTTTGAGGATTTGCCAAAAGAAGCTAGTGAGGCTTGGTAGATGCAATTGGGCGGTATTACGGGATCCAAAAAGCTAGTGAAGATTAGACTCCGAGAAGTTCGTTGGTAGCAGGAGCTTGGAGGGCTCAAGTACATGCGGTAGACTAGACTTGGAGGGTCTTGTGTTATTCGTGTACTCTAACTTTATTCACTAGTGGACTGGTTTTGACTTGGAGGGTCACGAAAAGGTTTTTCACCAAGCTCTTCGATTTCCTCTTTGATAACACCTCTTGGTGTTATCTTGTGTTTGCATCTCTCTTCCCTTACTTTTGTGCTATACTTATATTGTTTATTGTTCACGTGTATGCATTAGAGTAGATCTGGTGATTGCGCATCATTTACTTTTGTTTCGTACTTAGATAAGTTAGAGTAAAAACAACTAAGTCATAATTTAAAATTGGGGGTCTAAACAAGCTCTTGTATTTTAGCACAAATCTGAGCTTTCAACTTGTCCTTAATTTAATTATTTCAATTATTTATGGACATGTTTTCTTTCATTTTTTGGTTGTTTTATTTTCTTTGGTTGTTTTGATTATTAAAAAAAAAAATCCAAAAACATTGAAAATTTTCAAAAAGACAAAATTATTTTATTTTATGTCCAGTTTTATTTTTTCTTGAGGATTACATGAATTATAATATCTCTCTCTTGATTTAGAACATGCTTGATATTGTGGAGAAATATAAAAAGTATGTGTTGCATAATTGAGTGCGTGAGATATTTCTGATTTTGTATAAGTATGCACTTGTTAAGATTAGTGCCCTTAAATCCTATTGTATGATACTATGTATGATATTAAGTTTGACATTGTGTATGACATTATGTATGACTTAATATTGTGTTTAATGAATTTGTTTTATTATTATTTGAAATAATGGTAACATGAATATTCAAACATTATCATTTAGTCCATAAGATACATTGTATGTGATTTATGTGAAAAGTCACAGAAGATATAAATCACAAGTTCTTTGTAAACTCAGAATTATAGTTCGTAGACGGTAATGAAATTGGGCATTTCATCTGCGAAGACTATAACATATCAACCACGATAATTTGTCTTGATCATGGAAGTGGAGACTTTTGGTTGATGTGTTAATATGTTTTAAGAGTTAAGACATATTAAACTAGATCGCTGTGAGATTTATTATTTTCCTAAAGATTGTCATATGAATAATAAATCTCACGACTTGTATTTGCATGAACTCTTAATCCTGAAAAAATAATGGACCTGATCATGAGGTGTAGGTTGCTTTGATATATCAGGAGTGAGATCTATAGTAATAGTCAAAACTTCAGGAGATGGAATTCATAGTCTTTTAACGGAGATATAAAGTATTACCGAGATAAGTTTAATAAGTTTGTTATTTAGAGAGTTAGGCCTAACCATTTTAGTAAGACTAAAGTATGTATTTATGGAATTGAATTTCATAAATATATAATAAATAACATTAAAAGATTAAACCGGGTACACAATGATTAAGATGTAGTAATTTACAAAGTGGCAGTCTACATTAATGACTTTGTATTACTATGAATATTTAATGAATGGGTTGCATGTATAATAAAGTCTTGGGATATAATTTATAGATAAGACCTAGAGTGCAACTATATTTATATTGTGGTATTAAATATAGTTAATGGTAACTTTGGACTTGTCAAGAGTTGACAAAAAAGCCCAAAACTCATTGGAGCTAGTGTCTTATTGGTCTCTTTTGGTCCCACTCCAAACCACATACTTAAGCCCAATTGGAAAGGCCCAAAAGGCCAGCCCAATTAAATAATTTGTTAGATACAAAGGGAAAAACGTACAGAATTTTTTGAGTGAGAAAAACAACATTGTAATAGTGTGGAAGTGAGTGTATGTCACTATCTAACCATCCCTTTGTAACCAATTGAGAGTCCACACTTCTTGGGCGTTAGTGGAATTGGAGTGAAGATTAAAAGTATTTCTAAGTGCTTCAATCTTCGGTTTTGAAATTCACCACTTCAAGGTACGCTCTCTTGTTCTCAAATTCTGAAATTTACTTAACTTATGTTGTTAATTTCGAACGATGTAGATCCGTTATTTTTTCACTGCGTTTACATTTATTTCCATCAGTACTAGTTTGTACATGTACTCATGGGTTAATTAAGAAATTGATATTTCTTGTTTGTGTATCCTCTATAGCTTAGTTGAGCCCTGTTTATGAATACATGTTGTCATGCATTGCTTTTACATTTTTTTTTTATTCATTTAGCATAATGTATCCTTTTTTATTTTTGGTCGTATTTTAAAAAACATAAAAGGATTTTTATTTTTTTTTATTGCATACCACTAAGTATGTAATTAACTTTGGCCAATGAAATTTACATTTCATGACTGTGTACCTTGCTTAGCTTTGATGAGCTACTTTTTGCACTTTATTAGTTTGTGTTATTTAGTGCTTAATTGTGGGTGTTGTTTATATTCTTTAAACAAACGATCTTGATTTTGATGTCATATATTTTGATTGTAAGGATAGAAAATCCTAAGAGAAAGCCATAAATAACCATCACACCACTGTTACTCGCCAATCATGAGCACTTGTATGCAAATCATAAAAGTCATACTCGATAAGGTGTAGCACTTGCACAGCAAGATAAAACAAGATATTTGAAATATATATATATATATATACACATAGACAATACGTAACAAGGTTATTTCTTTTCTATCTCCTATATATCCATGCATTCTTTAATTATGCTTAAAAAGAAAAAAAAAATCAAAAGAAAAATAAAAAAAGAATCAAAAAGCTTTTAAATGATTGAATGTTCAAGTAGCATTGAAAACACTATGAACATTTACACCCCCAATTACAAAATTACCAATTTAAACTTTATATAAAACAATGTATGTGCAGAAAATGATAACAAACTTATAACAGAATTGATAAATAATCTAAATCATAAATAATCACAATCATAGCAGTAATTAAATGGTAAAGATAAAAGGAAGAGAGATGCAAACACAAGGACAACATGCAATGTGTTATCGAAGAGGAAACCAAATCCCTCGGAATAAAACCTCTCTACCTCCCTCCGAGCGGTCAATAATCCACTAGAAAATGTAGTTGGGATACATGAACAGTAATAGACCCTCCAAGCCTAATCTACCCAGATACCTAAGCCCTCCAAGCTTTTTGCTCCAACGAGGTTGTGCCGAACCTTTTTCTGTTCTAGCTTACCAAATTTCGCTATAACCCATAGTATCAACCAATAACTATTGGTCCCTTCCAAACTGCTTCCCTTAACACCAAATGAACCTTTTCACAAATGTGGGTGTGATGAGAAAAGAATTTGGCCAATGATCTCTTAAGGATGTATCAATTGAGAGGAAGAGAGTAGAAGAATTTAAAGAGTCTCTTAGTGAAGATTGGAAATGAGGCAGTCTTGTTTTTCTCTAGGGTTTCTCTCACAAAATTCCCTCAGAAAATTCTCTACATTTTGTAGGTATAAGGCACTATATATAGTGGTGTGTGTTTGGAATACGAAGAGTTAGTTTTTCCCAAATAGGGCCAATTAGTGGCTTGGCCTCACAACTAGTCCAAGTCACGAGATAACGACCTGGCCAATCTAGGAATTTTGTCCTGTAGTGCGACAGCTGGCGTGACCCTTCACCTCCCTACATGCTTCTCACGTGCATAGCAGTTGGCGGCTTGCAAGCCGCGAGTCAGTCGCGAGTCCTAGCTGCGAGTCCCTACTTCTTGGCACAAAGTTGAGCAATTCTTCACACTCTCTTCACACATTACCCTTACATGAATCTCACCTAAATACAGGGTTACTAAGTGTTAAATTACAAGCAAATTGGCACGGAATAAAGCCAACAAAATAGTTGATAAATTTTAACCTTACAATCTCTCCCTTTGGCTATTCCGTGACAAAACCATATAACAAAATCTAGACTTAACGCATGAGTTAGGAACAGTTGAAAAACTCACTCACACCTAACTCTAGAATCTGTGAAACTTTTGAATTATAAGAACAAGTAAGTCCTGAAACACAACAACACAATAAGTTCATTGTATGCAAAAAACTTGTAATACAAATGGAGTAAACACAATGTGATAAAGCACAATGGAATAAAGCAATAAACCATGGTAAAACCAAAACAAGCAATCACTATAAACAAGTGATCACAATACTCATTCACACTTGGAATGAACATCCAGACATTCAAGCTGACAAACACAAGGCAAATCACTTGAATGGCCAACACTCAACCAATGCATAGTACATGAAATATATGCATCTAGGAATAAAGTCCTATAAGGGCACAAGAGTGATAGTACTTAATAGAAAATACATAACATTTAGTTATAAGTACTGATTTAGCAAAGCACATAGGCTGCATAAAACAAGGTACAGGCCATAAAGCCTACAAAGTGTATAGAAACAAACCCTAAAAGCTTACAGAAGCAATATGGGTACAAAACATAAACAAAAACCTTAAAAACATACAAAGGTACCATGTACAAACTATAAAGTACTTCTCTTATCATATCACTCCTTTTATCATAAATCATAGGAGCTGTGATGAACTTAGAATGTATATACTTGTAACTTGAAATACTTGCACAAAACACATTAGACCCTCAAGGTAAAGCAAATAATAAACGGATAAGTATAATGTAGCAAGTAAATTGCGATCAAGTAAGCATGATGTGAAACATGTGAGCAACTTGATCATACACCATAAACCAAAACAAAGTTTTCTTATTAACACAATGTTTTCTCCCCCTTGATATATGCATCTCTTCTATGGAAAATCTCTTCCCTTACAAATGTGCATGAGAAATAGAATTTCTCCCCCAAAGGATATGCATAAGAGTCATATAGAGATGACAAAACAATATACTTTCCCCCTTTTTGACACGAATAGACAAAGGGCCAAGGAGAAAAACAGGCAAAAGATGAAGGAATGAACAATGATAATGATGCATGAGGGGTGCAAGATGAATGAGAAAATGAAGCTCAAACAATGGATAGAAAAAAATGCTACGAAGCATAAGGTAAACATGACGTGCTAGGATGAAGAAACAAGGTATAAACCAATGCATGACAAGGGTAGCAAGGTGTGTGCAAAAGGTGGCAAAATGCAATGCATGGAAAATGTACATGTGGGGCAAGGTGTGATAAAGACATAACCAATGAACCAAACAAGTTTCTAATGAGGAAACATGAGAAACCCTAAAGTTTGATACTCATCAGAGTCCAAACAAGTGAGAAAATGCTTAAGAATCATTTTATCAAATACCTAGCATGCACACTATAAACAACAATGTGAAACAATGTATGAACATTATGAAATCCACCCTTAATACATGATCTTTTTGCCATAATTGGCCAACATCCAGAGCAAATCAACAAAAGGAACCAAACCCATACAAAAATTTGACCAAAAAATAAGTTTTTTTCAACTCCTATGATGAAAATCCCAACCAAGAGCACAAAACTCACCAAAACATAATCTAAGGATCCAAAACAATAAAAAGAGTTTAAAATTACCTTAGAGATGTTAATGGAATGAAAAACCATTCAAATTGATTGGTTTTGATATAAAAATATTGAAAGAGGGGTTTAAGAGAGGATAGGAGAGGTTTAAAACAAGTTTCCCATGAAAAAACTCTCTAAAAAGCTGATTCTAGGCATTTGGCGACTGGGCGAGTCGAGAATGAGTCACCAATGAGTCATGAAACCATTCTGTGTGAACTCGCGACTGGGCAAGTCGCCAAAACTCGCAGCTTGGTTTGGCTGGTTGCAAGTCACCAAAATGAGTGGCCAAAAATTCTGACACATGTTTTTTTTAACCCAGAACATGTTTAAATATTGAAAAACAATGTAAGCACTAAGCATGAACACAAAGAGTGATAAAAATCACTTCCAAAAACATATAAAATGATCAAAAATCTTTTTGGATTAATCCATATAAAGATGAGCACACACACATCACATTTAAACAAGTACAATTGAACAAATGAATAATGCATTCATTGAACATTAGGCATGTGTGTTATGTGTGTGTATCAAGTGTGGAATAGTCCTTAGTCTAGAGTAAAGTTTTAATGATCATTTCAATCAAGTCATATACAACTAGTGCTAATACAAGTGGTCTATCTCAATTATAGAAATGAACATATATGACCTCCCACAAGACAATGATTACATATTTTTGAAACTTTTTATTTGGCTTCTTTACAATTTATAACATTTGATCATTTTGAATAAATACATCTCATTTTGAGATTAATGCCTGAAATTTTTGATATTTCAATTTGATGAACAAGTCTTTAGCTTTTAGGAATCATACATTTTCATAAAAGTTGCTTTCCCTTTTTCCTAATCAAATACTAGTATGTGCGACAGGCTTTTGCAGCTCAATATCTCTTTTCATTTGAAGATTTGCATTTGGTGAGCTCTTTAAGTAAAAACAACAAAATAAAGAGTGAGAAGATATATAGGCACAAGTCTATACATGTATCAAAACCAACATGACTATTGACTAATCATTCATGACACGCTTGAAGATCGATTTACAACAATCACACAAAGATGTCAAGATATTTCCCACAAAGATATAAGTGTATAAAGAACAAGCTAAGCTCGTAAGTGCATAAAGCCATTTGTACGAAGGTACAAGGCACATGTAATATGTGCTCAAACATATACGATCAAACTTTTTGAATTTTTCACTTTTTATGTGGTTTTGGGTTTTTTACTCACACAAAAGTAAAACATAAAAATAAAATCAAAACAAAAGCAATGCGTACAAATAAATGCAAAAAACACAAATGCATGAAGATATGACAAACAATGCATGAAAGGTACTACAAAGATCGAAAGAATTAGATCAAGGACCAAAAGAGCAAAAGCTCAATCATAGAAACCCTTCCTCATCCAAACGGAACGATTGTTTGGAATGAGTGTCTCATGAGAAGTGAGACGAGGGTTGGAAGAATGAGAACTGGAGATGCGCATAGTCAAGGAGTTAAGAGCATTAAACACTTTCTTTAACAACATGCTATTTTCACTCAAATCCGGTTTAGCTTTCATAGCATAACTTCCAAGAAACTCAAGTTTCTCTTTTCTTTTAATTCTTTTAAGAGCATGAAACTTAGAGCAGTGAGGTCTTAGATGACCAAAAGCTCCACAATGGTGACAAACAATTTGTCTAGGTCCACTAGGCTTTTTGGGAAGGGATCTATCAACATGTTTTTATTCTCTCTTCAACTTAGAACATTGAGGTCTTATGTGACCAATCACACCGCAATGGTGGCAAGTTGGAACAAACTTCGATCCATCCAAAACCTTTGGTTGAGACCTAAAAGGAGGCTTTGATTTAATAGCCTTTCTCTCCACCTTTTGGTTTCTTTTATATGGAGGAATGTACATCGATTTGTCCTTAGAGGTAGAACACACATTAGGCATAAAATCAGGTACCACAACATGATTGCAACATATATTATCATCCATTTTAACAATAGGTTCAACAATCAAACACTTGGCATGCATCTTAAGAGATTCATTTTTACATTTTAACTCATCAACAAGTTTGTTAGATAAAACAAGTTTAGCATCCAAGTCCATATTCAAACATTCAAACTCTTTTAGCTTTTCAAGAGAATTTTCAGCAAGTTTCTTATATTTTTCAACCAATTTGTTGGATTCATTGAGCTTAGCAATTAAATCATCTTTTTCACAAAATAACTTGTTCAAATCCTTTTGAAACTTCTTAGCATTTTTCTTCTAGAGTTTGATGTTAGGAATATCAACAACACCCAAGGATTTATGTAGCATAGCATCACAATCATGAGGATTACCACTCATAGAGGCATTTTCACAAACACGTGGCATGCTACATTCATCAACATCCAAGACATGCATAAAGGCATACAAAGCACAATCCATGGCAAACAACACAAGGAGTCAAGGATCACACTTAGGTATTTAAAACATAACAAGTATACCCGCTCTAATACCAATTGAATGTTCAAACAGCGTTGAAAACACTATAAACATTTAGACCCCCAATTACAAAATTACCAATTCAAGCTTTATATCAAACAATGTATGTGCGAAAAATGATAACAAGCTTATAACAGAATTGATAAACAATCTAAATCATAAATAATCGCAATCATAACAGTAATTAAATGATAAAGATAAAGGGAAAAGAGATGCAAATATAAGGATAACATGCGATGTGTTATCGAAGAGGAAACTGAAGCTCTCGACGTAAAACCTCTCCGCTGCCTTTCGAGCAGTCAATAATCCACTAGAAAATGTAGTTGGGATACATGAACATCAATAGACCCTCTAAGCCTAATCTACCTAGGTACCTAGGCTCTCTAAGCTTCTTGCAACAGCGAGGTTGCGCCGAACTTTTTTCTTTTCTAGCTTACCAGATTTTGCTATAACTCATAGCATCAACCAATAACCATTGGTCCCTTCCAAACTACTTCCCTTAGCACCAAATGAACATTCTCATAAACATGGGTTTGATGAGAAAAGGATTTGGTCAATGACCTCTCAAGGATGTATCAATGACAAGGAAGAGAGTAGAGGAATTTAAAGAGTCTCAAAGTGAAGATTGGAGATGAGGTAATCTTGTTTTTCTCTAGGATTTCTCTCACAAAATTCTCTCAAGAAGCTCTCTACATTTCATGGGTATAAGGGTCTATATATAGTGGTGTGTGTTTAGAATACGAAGAGTCAATTTTTTCCAAATAGGGCTGGTTGGCGAATTGGCCTCGCGACTGGTCCAAGTCGCGAGATAACAGCCTAGCCAGCCTAGGACTTTTGTCCTATAGTGCGATAGCTGGCATGACCCTTCACCTCCCCACATGCTTCTCACGTGCACAGCAGTTGGCAGCATGCAAGCCGCGACTCAGTCGCGAGTCCCTGCTTCTTGGCACAAAGTTAAGCAATTCTTCACACTCTCTTCACACACTACCCTTACATGAATCCCACCTAAATACAGGGTTACTAAGTGCTAAATTACAAGCAAATTGGCACGGAATAAAGCCAACAAAATGGTTGATAAATTTCAACCTTACAGGAATTATAGGATGTAACTCTATAGATGATAGTCACTTTCAAACCAATGTGAATGATAATGTAGAAAATTTTCTTGAACCTATTTTGTGTTTTGTAAACTTATTGGTTGCACAAACTACAAGCAAATATATGCTAAATTCTATATATGAGATTGTGTGTGTTGTCTAGTCTGGTCATCTTTAATTACATAAAACTTATTGTGCAAAAACAATTTTTTTTTTTTTTTGGTTGGGAATTTGAAGAAAAATCTATTTTAGAAGTTTTAATTTTGTGATTTTAACTTCTTGATTGGTTTTAAAGTGAGGATTTGAGTGCCTTATGTTTTTGAAACTTATTGGATCTTGTTCATGTGCATTACATATCATAAAAAAATGCTTTCAAGTTGTTTTTCCTACAAAAATTTCTAGATTTTTCAAGTTAAAAAATTTTTCACTATTCAATCAATCGAACAATTCCCTTGACTAATCAAAAAAGTCCAATTTTTAGGCCAAAACTCTCTACCTAATTCGATTGATGCCTAATTGATTTTTGACCAATCGAAACTAGAAAATTTCAGTTTTTAGATTAGGACATGCATTGCATTGTTTACTTTATCTATCTTGCATTTATGTAGTCATATTTATCATATATTGTTTTCACACACAACGCTCATACACTTTGATAAATTAGGTACTCAACTTGATTTAAAAAATTGATTGATTAATTTTTGAGTTCTGTACATTTAAGTATATGCTATTTTTCTTTATGTATGAACTGCTAAAAATTGGGATATTTTTTTTAAGAGATATGGTAGATAATAAATTTTCAAATATTTTCTCTACTCTTGAGTTTGATTTAAGTTTTCAAAATACCTTGACACATGAAAACACTTTGCATGCTGAATTTTTATATCATTGAGATCTATATTGTATAGTCTTAACTAATTTGCCTGAAGTGTTTGCATGCATCTGTTTATGAGTCACATAGCGTCAAGTTTGCATATATTGAAAGAGAGAATATTCGTATTCATGTATATCCTCAACTTTTTTTTTCTCTTTATTTTTCCCCACCTCCTAAATTTTCCTTAAAACTGTTTTTTCCAAAACTTGTTTTGTTTTCCCTATTTTTATAGGAGGAGAAAGCTGTTTTTTTAAACCTATGTTGTTCTTAGGGAGAGTTATTGCTCTTCAAGGGGGAGTTGCCTCGATTTTCTATAGAGCTTATTTGTTTTATGTTTCCTTGATTCTTTATTTTTTCTTGACTTCTGTTTTATATGTTTTTTGTCTACCTTCTGAGTGGACTGTCTTTGTCAATATGCGACAAAAATGGGGAGAAATAGATGAAATTTAGGAATCAGGTTGAAAAGTTTTTTAGCTATTTTTATTTAGGGGGAGATGAAATTGTTTTTGAAAGATGGAGAAAATAAAATATTTTGATGTATCTAAATTAGGGGAAGAGTTAGTTTGCTTTAGTTTGCTCATGGTTTTATATTTCCTTAGTTGTGTTCAACAAAGTTGATATCAAACTATTTGCTTTATGGTTTACAATGCGTTACTCATTTTGTTTATCTGTCTTTATTTCCACACATGCGTTGATGTGTTCTTTTGAGTGTTTCAAGAAAGACATGTACATTCGATCAAGACCTTTTGCCTCTTCTTGCAACTTTTGGGATAGAAGTATTAGATTGAGATTTGTGATGTATTTGGGTATTTTATTGTAATATGGCTATTCTTGTATTTGAGCACTTCATTATGTATGTAAGTTTTGTTACGGATTGCCAAATGAGGAGATTGTTAGGTTCTAAAAATTTAGAACAATTGGCAAACTGTGTGCTCAAACTTGTATAGAAATAGATCATAGAGTCTATAAGGTATATTAGGCAATGCTTAAGGTGCTGCAAGCCAAAATACAAAAACAAGGTAGATGCAAGTTTAGGAAGTTTGAAACATGCCAAGTTCGACCGATCAAGAAGAAGGTTAACCCGATCAAGATGCGTTTTTGCAGAATTTAATTAAAGCCCATCAACCCATTAAGTCCATTTAGTGATTAGGGTTTTATATCTAATTCTCCTAGTATTTAAAGAAAACCCTAAGGCATGTTTTAAAGAGGTTTTAGAGAGAGAATAGTGTTTTTTGTGCCTTCTATTGTAGATCTAGGGTTTTTATACCCAAAACTCTCTAAAATCTTCTACCAATGTTATTTTTTGAACAGACTCAAGATTCAATATTGTAGAAGTTTCTGCCATCACAAGATCAACTATTGCTAATAATCTAAAGTTTTAAGTGGGATTTTAGAGTCACAAACGAGGGTGTTTGTGTGCAACAAAAACTCTACCTACAAAAGCAAACTTGTTTTGGCGCAAGATAACACCTGATGGACAATGTGAGATATGCAAAAAGGAAGATGAAGATATAATGCATGCATTCTACTGTTGTCTCACCTTGCAATCTCTCGAAAATTCCATACCAGCATAGAATCAAGGCTCTCTCAAATAGAGCACATGCTTCACTAACTTTATTGGTTTTATTTTTGTATGTATAGCAGATCCGACTCTCTTTTCCTTGGTGTTATGGAACCTGTGGAATCAGCGAAATAATCTCCGACTCGGGAAACCAACACTCCCATTGGACAAGGTACTAGAACACTCTCGAAAGTGACAACTTGAGTCCCATTCCAGTCCCATGACGTCCATAAAACAGAGAAGAACACAGACAGCAACATGGACTCTGCCCCAAGATAATTTGTACAAGATTAATTTTGACAGTGCCACATTTGCCGACGATAGAAGTGCAGGTTTGGATGTTGTCATACGAAACAAAGAAGGCCGAGTTATGGCATCGTTGTCTCAAAAAATCCCCCTACCAATGTTAGTCATCGAGGTCTAGGTTCTTGCAGCACGAAGAGCTCTTGAACTTGCTGTGGAGCTAGGTTGTGACCACATCATACTTGAAGGGGATTCTAAAATTTTACACAAGGCTTTGCTAGCAGAAGGCAGGAACTTCACACCCTATGGACATTTAGTGCAAGACATTGTATACCTTAGTAGTTTCTTTTCAGCTTTTAAAACTTCTCTTGTACGCCGCTCGGGTAATAAGTTAGCCCACTCTTTAGCAAGGAACTCAAAATCCCTCAATCATATGCAAATTTAGATGGAAGATGTACCACCAAATCTATTACTTGTTGTTTAGGTTGACCTTACTAGCCTACCTTAATAATATTTAGTGACCTTTTTCTCAAAAAAAAAAAAACAAAACAAAAAAAAAAAAAAAAAAAAAAAAGATAGAAGAGTCCATGAATTTGGAATTGCGTGTAGTCACATGAGTAAGCACTATAAAAGGTAGCTTTAGATTTAGGGAAAAATCTATTGTAAAACTTCCATTCTATATAGTGAATTTGTTGCCTTGTGGATTTTTAGGTTAAATCCTCTTCAGGTTTTTTACCTTGAAAAACTGGACGGTTTCATTGGTTTTTTAGAATCATCATAACGCTTGTCTTCTTTACTTTTCCGCTATTGTGATATGATTGTTTGTGTTTAACCTAGATTTGAATAATAAACCTAAATATCAACTTGGTTAAATAATTAGGTTAAACAATTTTAGTGCACAAGGGTCTAAATTGTAAATCTTCCATTCTATATAGTGAATTTGTTGCTTTGTGGATTTTTTAGATTAAATCCTCCCTAGGTTTTTTACCTTGAAACTAGGCTGTTAATTGGTTTTCTTGAGTCATAATATCGCTTGTCTTCTTTTCTTTTCTACTATTGTGATATGATTGTTTGTGTTTAACCTAGAAATGAATAATAAACCTAAGTATCAACCTGACTGGATGGTTTCATTGGTTTTCCTAAGTCATAATAGCACTAGTCTTCTTTAGTTTTCCACTATTGTAATATGATTGTTTGTTTTTAACCCAGATTTGAATAATAAGCCTAAGTATCAACTTGGTCTTTAAATTAAGTTAAACAATCTAAGTGTACACGGGCCAAAATAAACCAACAATTTCCTTTTCTTGTTGTCCAAAAATTGTTTTATTATGGATATTAATTCTGTCACACTCATTAATGTACATCATCAGTACATATCACCCATATCACTTTTTTTTTTTTTCAAGCTTGAACATCAATAAAACATTTGTATATCACTCGTGAAATTATGAAACTTGGATGTACGGAGTGAACAATAAATGTGAACTAATATAGTCTGTTCTAGTCTTCCTTTGACTTCACGGAGTTTACTCATTAGGTGTAAAGCGCAGGAGCCCTATCTTCGTTCCCCATTCTTCTTGAATAACATTCTTGCATTATCTGAAGGGTCAGTGGCGAAAAGGAGACCCCTATTCTATTTCCAAAAGGATCGGTCCATAATTTGAGCAAATCCTAGTTTAGTTTTTGACTAAACAATTAATTTGGGTAGTATTCCATCCATTCAAGGTTGCTAAAAGCTCCATTACAAAATTAGGTCCCGACTTTTATTCATCCCAAGTCAAAAATGCCTTTTGCTTCAATAACAAAGAGCCCCAATTCAAAACTAAGTTCTGTAACTCGTGGGTACCTACTACCTAGAGTGGAAGAGTCTTTGAACGAGAGCTTGTCTTCACTGGTTCGGATGTGATTGAAGTTGCCAATAGAGTCCTTTTGATACATCAAATAGTGTAAGTACAATGTACCATGGTTCTCGTTATCAAAGTAGCTTTTTAATTTTTTCCTGTTAATAATGAAGTAGTAGAAGTATCAATACTATCAAAGTAAAAAATATTGGCCCATCATTAGACAAAAATATAGTTGAGATGATTTCATGAACCAATTATAAATTACAGACAAGGGATAACGTGACCTAATAATGGTTTTCAAACACTTCCTTGTATATTTGTGTTGTGCGGTTTCAATTAAGTGTCAACTATCAAAGGCTACGTTATATGATTTGCAAATTCTAGCAAATTTTGGTTCATGTGTTATAGCATATTTATCCAAAAAAATTAAATGTTATAGCATGAAACATACATATATATTTCATTTAGATTTTAGACCTAATGGTCTCTTAAAGGGCATTGTTATAATGCGTGGATCCATATGGTACACAAATTCAGGGAGATTTTACATTCAGATTAGAACCTACTAAGCTAGTGGACCTTCAAACATAGTACAATACAAGATTACAAGACATACAAGCATGAAAGATTAGTATAATACAATGACTAAATACATACAATATTTTATCATCTAAAACTATAATAAGACCCTCCCTAATAGCCTAATATCACCTAGGTAAACTTCTTTGCCGCACTGTGATGCGTCCCATAAGTCCGCTTGAAATGTTACGAATGGAGTAAATTACCTCGATATTCTTAGGCAAATCCACCTGTATGTAAACATAAGAAAGTGGCGTGCAATTATAATTGGCAGAAACATTGGCAAGGATTTAAGAATAATTTGCCCAATGAGTCTGAATCTCCATTTTGGTTAATGCAAGTGACGAGCAATATATGCACAAGGCTGTAAAGAAGATCCATGTGTTTATAGGGTGTGTGTCAAATGGGGACACATTTTTGCTTTGATCCTTCAGTTGGAGTAGGTTAATCAGTGACGGAATCAAAAATACGAAGACGACATGACTTGGGGTGGAAGGAATTATACGGTGCTCACTTGCACTAGCAAAAAAGCAAAACACAAATACTTTAGAGTGCGCACCTATGAAATTATTGTGAAAGAGTCTTTAATTAAGATATTGTTTGAAACTCTGAATCCTTATACGAGATCATTTCTTGATCCCTCATAGCATATAAATTAAATTACGCCATGCACCTAGGTGCCATGCACATCAAAATGGATATTGGATAATTTGGATGTATCAAATAACCAGAAGAGAGAGGGGATGATAACAACACAAAAGAGAGGAAAATACATTCAATGAATAATGCTACTTCGTTCTTGCATGTTTTTGTTTCTTTCTCTCTTTCCTTTTTTTTTTTTTTTAAGGGTTGTGTTCATTTAAAATTTGTATCTTCATAAACGATTTATAGAATTAGCGGATATATTTGCAAAAGAAAGGAGTGCATAAATGATAAAACAGAGCTCCATTTCAATTTATTATACTTTACCAATAAAAATGTCACTTTATTTGTGTTCCTCTCTCTCTCTCTCTCTCTCTCTCTCTCTCTCTCTCTCTCTCTCTCATAGAAAAAGCAATTATATTGTCTGCTCCAATTAATGGATTTCTTTTAAATGGGTGACAACGGAATCATTTTGTTTCAAAATTTGAGAACAAGATTGTTTTGCTGTGCATGCCTATGACTTGTAACTTTAAGCCATATTGAGAGCCAACTGAGGACTAAATTTTATGTTTTTAAACTACACGTCATGTGAAGAAATCCATCAATTAAGATGGAAAATATCTTAGTTCCTTCTATCAGTTATCCATTAGTGTGTAACTCCGTGCATATGTATGGGTATAATTAAAAATAATTATAATTATATAGTTTAAATTATACTTTTTTTTAGAAGATGTTCAAATTATATATGATATTAGTTTACACTTTTTTTTAACCATACGTTTTTAAAATATGTAATGATTTCTCATTAAATATATATATATATATATATATATATAATTTAGAATTTAATTGGTTTTAGACACTTCGATTTTTATACCTAATAATTCATTTGTTACAAAAATTAAAAACTTAGATGGACACATGGCAAAAAATTGGACTCCAATTGAAATCCAATTTAGAATTTAATTGGATTTAAACTCTTTAATTTTTACACTTTATAATTCACTTTTACAAAAATTAAAAACTTAAATGTACACGTGATTGAGATTGACACTAGGAATAAAGTCCAAGACGGTATATTTACCATGAACTGAAAAAGGTAAACATAGATAGAGCCAACCAGCCCATTTTTTAAGAAAGCTCAAATTTTTTCATCACCTCATAGTCATAGACAAAGCCACTCTCTAAGGTTGAGCCCAAATCATTAAGCTAAAAGTGACCCATCACATTAATTTTTTAGAGGAAGGGCCTTTTATGCATAATCTGGAAAAATATATGGCACTAAAAAATTATTAGTTTTAGGACTACAAATAATTCTAATTTTTTTTGTCACAATTCTAACGTAGCAAATTATGAGTAGTTAACCATCACTTATATATGGGTCTACCATTTTTTCTTCATCAATCACACTCTGTCACATTATAATTTTTTACCAATCACACTTTGTCACATCACTTATATTTGGTTAACCATCACTTATAATGAGTTGCATAGTTTGAAACTATTGTAGGCTTGGAAACCTGCCAATAATTTGAAAACTCACCATTGTTATAGTGGGAGAAAAAGACCGACTGCATTCTGTGTTCCTAATCCTTTAACATTGCTGGATAAAAGCCGGTTTGAAAGATTAAGATGGGGTGGAATGATACGGTAACCATTTTGTTTTGTTTTGAGGAAATATGTGGGTCGATGTTGGATCATGCATGGGTGTGAGGAAACTATAATAAATTCAGCATGCATATATGGGAGCATAATTTTGATGGCATGCATGCGCTATGTTCCAATTGAATGAGAAGGCGAAGATATGCTGAAAATAATTGCGACTGTGGAGTAAAAGGAATTTTGGAAAGTGTTAGGAAGGAAACTGCATGCAAGGAAAGGAAGACCATGCCTCTTCAACACGCATGTATTGAGTGGTGGAGATTAAGAGACGGTACGCATTCTTAAGACACGAGTTCTGACGGTTTGTCGGAGAAGGAAGTAAATGACATAATTCTAAACTAGCAAGACTGTTGTAGCTTCAAGGGGGTGACCAGAATATGCGGTCTCTTCAAAGTTCAAAGTAAAGCAACTCTATATTAGGGTTTGAGAGATGATGATAGCATTTTCGGTTTTACTATTACCAACGATTCTTTGAGTCGTCTAGCCCAAGCAATTTCAACCAAGATATATAGGGAGTAAACTGTGTAATGACAGCAGAGATCAACATAGACTTAACCAGTGACTCAGTGAGTTCACTTCATATGTGATGACGGAGGTTGCTCTAAAACAAATGGCTTCACTTAGAGCCCTAGGCCCGGACAGTATATATGCATGCCTCCTCTTTTTATTTTATTTTGTTATATTTTATCGAAGTTATTGGACTTTAATTGGCAATGATGTCACAAGAGCTATGTTGTCATACTTAAAATTGGGTGGATTCCTATCATTCATTAATCATACATATATCACTTAAATTCCTAAGGTGAAAATTCCATAAGTGATAACCGGATTCAAAGAGCCTTCGGTTCCGTGTAATGTTATTTATGAGTTGATCATATAAACGGTCTTGGCCAATTGACTTAAAAAAATCCTCCCACTAATAATCTCAAAGTCTTAGGTTGCATTTGTTGTAGAGAGGTCGATAACATATATTCTTATGCCTTTTGAAACCTTCAATCACATGAAGACACAAAGCTGAGATAGAGTAGGTCATATTTTTACAAATGAGGTGTCAACTCATCATAGGTCAAAATAAAATAAAATAAAAAAGATTATATTGAGACACACCACAAATCAAAACATGTGTTATGAAAATTTTGTGAGATTTTGTCATATCCATAAAATTTTTCGATTAAGTGTGTTTGGGACAAGTTGAAAATTTCAGCTTATTTTTACTACTATTCAGGGGTTTCATTGCACTTTTTAGTACTATTTATGAGTTCTACTATACTATTCAGCTAACTTTCATATTTATCTACAGTACTTTCAGCAAAAAATTTTCAATTTCAGCTAAATAAACTATTCCCAAATTGACACTAAGCTGAACTAGGAAACCAGTCACCTCTTCACCTAAAAAAGATATTCCATTTTCCAACCATAATGACTAAATTTGAATAATAAAGCAAAGATGGTGAAGCGAGAGAAATTATCTTATCAAAAATTAAGAGCATTTGTATTAACTTGGACAAAAAATTTTATCTATTTTAGAAAAGGGAAATTTTTTTCCCCATTTTATATACTCACTTTTCAAAACATCTCATAATAGAATTTCTATTAAAATATAAATTTTTATTGATTTTTTTTTAATTGTTTTTCTTTCTTCACACACAACACCCACCATCCACTTTCTTCCTTTAACTTCAAGATACATAAAGATAGAATAAAAAAGTAAATGTAAAATGAATAGTGTTAGTGTAAATCTATCCACATTATTTTCAGCAAAAAAAAAAAATTCAGTTTCAGTTAAATAAGCTGTTCCCAAATTCACACTAAGTTGAACTAGGAAACTAGTCACCTCTTCACCTATAAAAGATATTCAATTTTCCAACCATAATGACTAAATTTAAATAATAAAGCAAAGATGGTGAAGTGAGAGAAACATATCTTATCAAGAATTAAGAGCATTTGTATTAACTTGTACAAAAATTTTTGCCTACTTGAGTAAAGATTGATAAAGAATGAGATTCTTAGGTTCTTACCTCAAGTGTGCAGTTAATCCTTCTCTACTTGAGTATTTTGGGTAGTCTCATATCTCAAAATATATGTTATTATACGCTTAATTAGATTATATATAGTTAGGGTTTCAACCTTATTTTCTAAAAACCCCCCTTCGTAATATTAATTATAAAATTTACCCCACAAATAGATTTACTTAAATACCCCTCCTGTAAAGTCCTTTTTTATTTTTGGGTGGATGGGGGGGGGGGGGGGGGGGGTATTACATTAACCCCTACTTATAAGAATATAGTCCTCTGAATTCATCCTAAGTTGAATCAATTTATCATGCTTCCACTGCGTGACTATGAGGTCACCATTGTATCATCTCTAAATATTGTTACTCATCACCGTAGAATGAGGTAAGAACCTAAGAATCTCATTTTTTATCAATCTAGGCTTTATTTGGAATTAGAGTAATTTGGGTAGTCTCCTCTCTCAAAATATCTGTCATTATACATTTACTTAATTAGATTATATATAACTAGAGTTTCAACCTTCTTTTCTAAAAACCCCCTTAGTAATATTATAAAATTGACCCCACAAAGAGGTTTATTTAAATACCCTCTTGTAAAGTCCCCCCTTTTTTTTTCCCGGGTATTACCCAACTAGTTGACACTTCTTTGACTCGACCCAACTATTGAACTATTAACGAAATAAAAATTTGAGAGTTGAGACTAACCTCGGGAATTTGCCACCAATGACCCTCTGTGCTACCACTCAAGCTTTACGAACCCTGAAGGGTTTTGAAGCCGCGTTTTTTTGAGTTGTAGCTGCATTTTTGGGGGTGGAACTATGGCCGCGTTTAAAACACGCTGCTACAAGACCTTCGTATTTAATATTTTTTGGCAAACCATTTTTTTTTCCTTAACTGTGGCCGCATTTATGAAATGCGGCTCTAGCCTGCCTAAAGCCGCGTTTTGTAGATGCAGCTTTAAATTTGGTCTGAAGCCGCATGCTTAAAACGCGGCTTTAAATTTCATCTAACACCGCATGTTTGAAACACGGTTTTAGTTTGGGATGGGGCCGCATTTCTTAAACGCAACCTCAGATTTTGCCTATAGCCGCAAGTGTTCCCAGTGAGTTTGAAAAAAGTTTAAAATTGGGTCTTGTTTTACTTTTTGACTGCATGTTGTTCCCGATGATTTAAGGGTGTGTCTCTGTTGAAAATTTTAGTTTTGTTTGGTTGGTTTGATCTATCTCTCTTTGAATGTATGCATGCGTGTGATGGTTAAAAGCAATATTGCTTTTAAACAAAAATCTAATAGTCTGGTTAAAGTAAATATGGTTCTTTTTTATTGAACTTGAGATTCCCTTTAACTATTTGCATAAAGTATATGTAACTAACGTTTCATCTTTTATCGTAAATCAAATGTGTGACAATTGCCTTGTAGCTTAATAATATTGACTGATCTCTTTTATTAGGACAACAAAAGTTCAAACTCTCCACCCTCATTTGTAGTATTGCACTAACACTACAAAAAACGCGAGCTATAGCCGCGTTTTTTTAGCCGCGTTTACAAAAAACGCGGCTATAGCTAACCTATAGCCGTGTTTCTTAGAAACGCGGCTAAAGCCTATATCTATAGCTACGTTTATCAAAAACGCGGCTAAATGCTCCACCTATAGCTGCGTTTTTGAAAAACGCAGCTACAGCTAACTTATAGCTGCGTTTTTAAACGCGGCTATAAGCTGAGCAGAATAAAATTTTTTTAGGGCGACCTATAGCTGCGTTTTTTAAAAACGCGGCTATAGCTGACCTTAAGCCGCGTTTTTAAACGCAGCTATAAGTTAGCTGTAGCTGCGTTTTTGAAAAACGCGGCTATAGCTCCAACAAAATAATTTTTTAAAGGATGTCTGGTCGAATAAATAATTTTTAATGGTAATCTATAGCCGCGTTTTCCAAAAACGCGGCTACAGCTCACCTTTAGCCGCGTTTTTAAACGCAGCTTGAAGTGAGCTATAGCGGCGTTTTTGAAAAACGCAGCTATAGCTCCAGCTGTATATGTAATAAGGGGACCTATAGCGGCGTTTTACAGCCGCGTTTTTAAAAACGCCGCTATAGCTCACAACAATAAAAAAAAAAAAAGTTTCCTTCAGTTTCCCACGTGCTCCCTCCCTTTCCCACCTACATCTTCACCTACCCCCACTTTCTTTTTTCTTTCTTATCTCTTTCTTTCTTTTTTCTTTCTTCATTCTTCTATCACTACTCTTCTTCTACCGTAGCTCTTCATCAGGTTCTTTCTTTCCTTCTTTTTTTTTTTTTTTTTTTTTTCCTTCCTTCCTTCTTCATAGTTGGGTAACTTTTTCTTTTTCTTTTTCTTTTTTCTTTCTTCGTTCTTCACATCTGTGTATCTCTTCTTCTTCTTTTTTTTTCCTTTTTCTTTCTTCCTTCCTCACATCTGGGTAACTATATATATATATATATATTTTTTCTTTTTCTGCCTTCTTCTTATCTGTGTAAGTCTTTTTTTTTTTTTTCTTCGTTTCTTTGGAGCTACTACTACTTTTTTTTTTTCCTTTCTTTTTTTCTTCATCTCAAGCACACTGATTTGTCAATAGATCTAGTTTTTTTTTTTTTGTTAGTTTATGTTTAGTTAGTAAGAAAACAGAGGAGATGCTGAAAATTTTGAATGAAATGAATATTCTAGCAATATTTGATTTTGAATTTTTTGAATCTGTGCTTGAATTTGTGCTACTGTGTTGCTGATATTGTGATTATGTTTAAATGGGTATGTGTTCTTATATTTTGGGGCTCGCTGTGTATGATTTTGAATTTTCTAGGTGTGTTTGTATTGTGAGTATGTTGTGTTTGATTTTGAATTTTTTGGGTGTTTTTGTATTGTGCGGATGTTGTATTTGATTTTGAATTTTTTGGATTTGCGTTTAATTTTGAATTTTTTTTATTTGAATTTCGAATTTTGAATTTTCTGGAAAAAAAAACTCAAAAATATTTTTTTTTGTTTTCTGGAAAAAAAAACCCAAAAATATTTTTTTTTGTTATAAAAAACCTATAGCCGCGTTTTTAAAAACGCGGCTATAGGTCCGAACCCTTTGCCTGCAAGGGATATAGCCGCGTTTTTTAAAAACGCGGCTATAGGCCAGAATCCTATAGCCGCGGTTAAAAACGCAGCTATAGGTCTGACCTATAGCCGCGTTTTTTAAAAACGCGGCTATAGACCTGTTGCTGCGGTATTTAGGCCGCGTTTGCAAACGCGGCCAAGGAAACGCGGCTCTAATCCTATAGCCGCGTTTTTGGGGTCTATAGCCGCGTTTTTGAAACGCGGCTAGAAACCCATTTTTTTGTAGTGTAATTATTATTAAAATTGCACTAATATATGTGTTTTAAGCCTCAAGCAATCGCCATGGCATATTTATGTAAATAGCCTAAAATAAAAATTTAAAACTGTCCAAATATATAAGCATTACAAAAAAATCAAAATTAAAAATAGAAATCACTATAACATTCTCTCTCTCATACATACATTAAAAAGCCACATTCAATAATTAAAAACAATCCAAAATACAATAGAAAGCAAAGTTAAGTAAAGAAAGACTCATGATAATCAAATTAATCGATGCAACTAGATAAGTTGTCCTTGAAAGTAGGCAAACTCAGGTGAGTTTCACACAATAAGAAAAATAGAGGATATATAAACTTGAATAAATTTCATTAAATAAGGGATTTCAAATTGTTATGAAGTTAAGATTTTTAATCAACTTAAGGACTCATATTTTATCCTTTGTTGATAATAGAGTCATCAAATGTCTGTTGTAATTGATTTTATCTCTACTCTTCCATGATTGGCAAATGATATCAATTGTTTTGCTATTCAAACTAAGGTTTTTCCATAGTTTTTCATGGCACTTGCCAAGACATAAAGTGCTTAACAAGAACCGTAACTTATAAATAATAATAATAATAATAATAATAATAAAGGATGAAGAAGAAAAAGAAGAAAAGGGAAGCATGAAAGTTGAAACTAGCAAAAAGCGGGGGAAAAAAGTGTAAGATAAAAAAGAAAAAAAAAAAGTACTAATACTAAACGCCCATTTCGGAAAAAATATTTTAACAGTACCATTTGAGTAGTAGTGTAATGTTTCACTGTTAACTACAATTTGAGTAGTAGAGTAATCCAATAAGAATAATTAAATATATATATATATAAAAAGAAAAAACAATTAGTAAGAACAAAAGACTTGTGTTAATCTCTTCTTGTCGAATGAGAGGTCATAAATATAAGTTCTTGTGAGGTTGGAGGCAAGAGTCAAGGTTTAAATCTACGATAAGGAACTTTACATACATATACATTTGGATTATGTTAGAATATATTTATATCTAAACTAAATAAATAAATAAAAAGAATAACCAAAAACCTCCCCTTATTTTCGTAATTACGCACACCTGGTATAGTACACTATGTTCATAAAAACACACAAACACACACTCACGGATCTACTAACATACAGGCCATACATCACAGCCTCTCCACTCAACCATCATATTTGCTTGCAAATCAGGCTCTAACCCCAAAATCCAAGCTTCCCCATCCAAAGACAAGCCCATTTTATGTCATTCAAACCCGTACAAAACCAAATGAGCCCATACCCATTAAAGATTATAAAAATCAAACTTAGCACAAACAATCATAGCACTTAATACACCAGCACTGAAGACTTGCCTATTTTCCAAAGCCTATAAACCGGGCTTAAACTTCCATGACGATAAGAAAAATAATTGACTGCTTAAACATGAACATATATAACTAAGGCGAGTTGATCATCAAGAAGTGCAGAAGATTATCAAGCCTTGGAGTCCAAAGCCATAATGGTGCTGAGATTCATTGGGTGCATGTACTTTGTGGATCCAGTCATAAATGTTTGTACTATCAGTCTGTTGGTCCTTTCAGATGGATGGAAGGGATCCCAAAATGCATAAACATCCCTGTTAGGGCACAAATTTGATAAAGGTGTGCATAGTCCAACTCCATTGTATGGTCCTTGTCCACAACATGCTACCTTTGACGTAACAAATCTTGCAAAACCATGACACTCATGTTAATTACTACTCTCTTTTTAGCTTTAAGACTTAGAGTATTTTTAATCACAGGAAAATCCTCCTTCTGCAGAAAGTGGACTAAGATTATATTATTTGAAGCTTGCAGTTACTCAAAATGTTGTCTAGCTAGTGCATAGCATTATTGGCATTTAATCACATTTCACCAAAATTTTCAAGTAATATAGAGAAAATAAAACAAAAAATTGGGTTAATTTGTTGACATCTTAAATATTTTAAAATTATTCACGGTTTGTTATTAAATCCCGGTAGAAATTATATCAACAATTGAAGAATTAATTATATCTCTATATCATAAAAACATTGATAGATTACTGTAAGTTTTTTCACAATTGGGAGATATTTCTTTCAACAAGGTGATATAAGGTTACCCTAGTATATACGACTGCCCTATCTTATTATGATATTTACTCCCAGTGGTCCCATGAATTTTCTATTGAATATTGTTGCCTTCCTGTCTGGTCACCAAATGGCCATGGGTTGTTGCATCTACCATTCCTGAATGACGTTTCATTAAATACATGGATAAAGTTATCAGAATTGAGATGATGAAGAGTTAAATAGAAGCATTTCAAGATGAGTCATCAGATCAGGCAGAGAGGCAGAGTGCTGAAGCAGAGCATCTGTGCATTGCATCAGTTAGAAAAGCAGAGCATTTATGCTATCACACTAAATGACTATTGATCCAGATACGACCTGTAGTTTTAGTTCTGAATTAGTTGGTTAGTATACATAGACACGTTTAATGTGATGATCAGTGGTAGTTAGTTGATCCGCATATTTTGGGATTAGTTTAGAGTTGGTTATTTTATTTTCTCTTCTGATTCTGCTATATAATCTTCTTGTAATCCATTTCTTAATGAATTAATGAAATATCTCAGAGTTTCTCAATCTTGATTCTCCGTCTATCTCTCTCTCTCTAGCTTCATCGCATTAAAGCTCTCTGTTCTCTTATACGGTATCAGAGCCTCGTGCTTTCATCAATGGCGAATCAGGATTAAAACTCTTCATCTTCTGCTTCTCACTCTACTGCTCATCGTGAGCTTACTCCAATGGAGGATCCGAGAAGTCCTTTCTTTTTGCACCATGAAGAATCACCAGGTGCGATTCTAGTCACTCAATTCTTAACTGAGGACAATTATCCCAATTGGGCTAGGGCTATGCTTACGGCATTAGATGCAAAAAGCAAGCTAGGTTTCGTGGATGGATCTATCACAGCTTCCATGGCTATCACGCCTCTAGAGAAGATTGCTTGGTCAAAGAACAATTCCATGATTTCTTCATGGATCTTGAATTCTGTTTCATCTCATATCACTGCAAGTGTAATCTACAGAAACACTGCAATGGAAGTTTGGAATTTGCTCAGAAACCGTTTCTCTCAAGCCAATGGTCTACGGATTTCACAGCTTCAGAAAATGATCTCAACAATTATGCAAGGAGATGCAACAGTGACTACCTACTTCACTAATCTTCAAGCTTCTTGGGATCAATTACTCAATCTCAGGCCTTTACCATCTTGTTCTTGTGGTAGATGTGTTTGCGGAGTGAATGATAAAATCACATTCTTCAATCATCAAGATACATTGATGCAATTTCTCAATGGCTTGAATGAAGATTTCTCTTAAGTCAGGACTCAGATCCTAATGATGGAGCCAAGTCCTTCAATTGACAAAGTCTTCTCTTTAGTGATACAAGAAGAAAGGCAGAAGGCTTTAGATTTTAATGGTGGTGCTGTGTTAGTTGATTAAATAGCTCTTGTAGTCAAGACTCAAGGGTTCAATCAAGGTGGGAAGAACAAAGGCAAGGGCAGACCCGTGTGCAGCCACTATGGCAAAATTGTCCATTTCGTGGAAAAATGTTACAAACTAGTGGGATTTCCACCAGGTTACAAGCAAAAGGGCAAAGTTCCTGTGGCAAATCAAGTAACTTTTGATGGTGAGATTGGTTAGTCCGAGGCTGCATCACAACCAAGCTCTTTTCCCTTCACACCTGAACAATGCCAGCAACTGTTATCGATGCTGAGTTCCCATGATTCTGCTAACACTCAAGATGCTATTCATGTAGCCAATTCAACTCTCTCGAGTGTTTCTTGTGCCTCTTTCCAGGATTCTGTTAGCCTTAATTTGAAGAATTCAGTTTTTGCTAAGAACCCTTCAAACAAAACAATCCATAATGCAAAAACTTGGGTTATTGACAGAGGAGCTACTAATCACATCATTCATTCCACATCTTTATTCACCAATATAACTAGTTCAGTATCTTCTTTTGTTCATTTGCCTAATGGTGAAAAGGTTCTTGTCACACACATAGGCACAGTTCAACTCACACCAACTTTGATTCTTGAAAATGTGATTTGCGTCCTAGCTTTTTCTTTTAATTTGATTTCAGTAAGCAAGTTAACCAAATCCTTGTCCTGTTGCTTGGTTTTTCTCTCAACCTATTGCTTCATACAGGACCTTACCTGTTGGAGAGTGATTGGATTGGGTAAGCTTCACAACAACTTATACTTGCTGCAAACTTTAGAGAATTGCAAGTATGCCTCCGAAGCCAATTCTATCCTAGAGTTAGTCTTTAAGTCCTTTGCTCATTCTATTTCCAACACTTCTAATGTCAATAAGCCTTACTTATGGCATCTTAGATTAGGACATGTATCTGATGACAAGTTGCCTTATTGTATATCAGATGTATCCTCTTCTAATTCCAATAAAGATTGTGTTGTTTATCCTATTGCAAAACTCAAAAGACTGCCATTCCCTAATTCTAAACATATATTTGAGCATGCCTTTGATTTAATACATTGTGATGTATGGGGACCTTTCGCTAAAGCAACTCATGATGGTTTTAAATACTTTCTTACAATTGTAGATGATGCTACAAGGTCTACATGGGTTTACCTCATGAAATTCAAAACAGAAACTAGGCCTTTGTTAATATCATTTTACAAAATGATCTTTACTCAATTTCAAATCAAAATCAAAGTAATTAGAACTGACAATGCTCATGAATTTTTTCTCAAAGACTTTTATGTGGAACATGGCATTATCCATCAACACTCATGTATTGCCACTCCACAACAAAATTCAGTTGTGGAGAGAAAGCATCAACATATTCTAAACATTGCTAGAGCATTAAGATTTCAGTCAAATATACCACTTTGCTATTGAGGGGATTGTGTTTTGATGGCTGTTTATATCATTAACAGGCTGCCTAGTAATGTTTTAGACAATAAAACTCCTTTTGAAAAACTTTATTGCAAAATTCCCTCTTATCATCATTTAAAAGTGTTTGGCTGTCTTTGTTTTGCATCTACACTTGCTCACAATAGGTCTAAGTTTGCTCCTAGATCCATTCCTTGTGTCTTTCTTGGTTACCCTTTTGGTGTCAAAGGTTACAAGCTGTTAAATTTGGTCACAAGGCAAATATTCATTTCAAGGGATGTTTCATTCCATGAAAATGTATTTCCCTTTGTTTCTTCTGTCACTTTAGCTTAGTCATCTTTTTCTTTTCCTCACATTTGTCCTAATGTGGCAATCCCAGTTGATACCATGTTCCTTGATCCTATTGTTACTTTAGACCTTCCTTCTTCCACTTGTAATCCTAATCCAGTTTCTAACCAAGTTTTAGATCCCATTATCCCTATTATTTCTAATTCTGTTATACCAGAAATTACTCCACCAGATTCTGCAATACCAGAATCTGTATTATCAGATTCTGCAGTACCAGAATCTGCAGAACCTGATTCTTTACCTGTTCCACCTGCTCCCATTCCTTCTTTGAGAAGATCCTCTAGATCTTCCAAAGCACTTGCACACTTGCAAGACTATAAGTGCAGCAATATCATTTCAGATGAGCTTTCACAGTCCACTTCACTCAACAACAAGTCAAGTACTTCCTTCATTACACCAGGAGCTAAATATCCTCTTTTCAATTACATTGATTCTTCCCTTTTATCTCCTTCATATGCCCATTTTTGCTCTCTTATTACCTCAATTCCTGAACCAAGATTTTATCATGAGGCTATTAAGGATCCTAAATGGAAAGAGGCCATGAATGCTAAAATTGAAGCTTTGGTTTCCAATCATACTTGGACTCTTACCCCTTTACCTTCTAACAAAAAGGCTATTGGATGCATATGGATCTATAGAATAAAATACAAGGCAGATGGGTCAATGGAGAGATATAAAGCAAGACTAGTTGCAAAGGGGTTCACTCAGCAAGAAGGATTGGATTTTACTCACCAGTTGCAAATTGACTACTGTTAAGACTCTTCTTGCCATAGCTACTGTGAAAGGTTGGCATTTGGTCCAATTATATGTCAACAATGCTTTCTTAAATGGGGACTTACATGAGGAAGTCTATATGCAACTCCCTCAAGGTTTTCACAGCAAAGGGGGGAATGTTGTTTGCAAATTAAATAAGTCTCTATATGGACTTAAACAGGCCTCAAGACAATGGAATGCAAAATTTTATTCAGTCCTTAAAAAGCTCGGTTTTAAGCAGTCAAAGGCTGACTACTCATTGTTTATAAGAAAGTTAAACAATTCTTTCATTGCTTTGGTAGTTTATGTTGATGATATACTCATAGCTAGCAACAAGGTTCAAGAAGTTGAAGCACTCAAGGTTTCTTTAGATCAACACTTCAAACTTAAAGACCTTGGAGGTTTGAAATATTTTCTTGGTCTTGAGATAGCTAGATCAGATAAAGGGATTAGCATATGCCAAAGAAAGTATGCTTTAGAGATCCTAAAAGATGCAGGAATGTCAGCATGTAAGCCTAGTAAAATACCAATGGAACAAAATTTGAAGTTGAGCAAACTTCAAGGTACATTGTTACTTGATCCTGGAGTGTACAGAAGATTAGTGGGTAGATTGTTATATCTAACCATCATTAGACCAGATATAGCATACCTGGTTCACAAGCTGAGTCAGTTCATGTCCAAACCTAGGAAGCCTCATTTAGATGCAGCTTACAAAGTTTTGCAGTACATAAAGGGGTGTCCAGGTCAAGGAATTTTCTTGTCTGCATCTTCAGATTTCCATTTGAAAGCTTATACAGATGCTGATTGGGCATCTTGCATAGACACTAGAAGATCAACCACAGGGTATTGCATATTTTTGGGTGATTCTTTAATCTCTTGGAAGTCTAAGAAACAATCTATAGTTTCTAGATCTTCGGTTGAAGCAAAATATAGAGCTATGGCTATCGCAGTGTGTTAATTGACTTGGTTGCTAGCATTGTTGAAGGATTTGGAGATCTATCATCCTCAACCTGCTCTTTTATTTTGTGACAATCAAGCAGCCATTTATATTGGAGAGAACCCTATATTCCACGAGCGAACCAAACACATAGAGGTTGACTGCCATGTTGTCAGAGATAAGGTGCAAGACAATGTGATTAGATTGTTCTTTACTCCTACACACACACAACTAGCAGATTTACTTACTAAGGCTCTCAATAGTTCACAGCTGAGATACTTGTTGAGTAAAATGAATGTCATAAACATCCACAGCTCAAATTCTCATCCAATGGGGGAATACAAAGTTTAGGTGATAAAGGGACAAACACAGGCAACAATTTAGATTCTCATCTTAAGGGGCAATATCAAAATTGAGATGATGAAGAGTTAAATAGAAGCATTTCAAGATGAGTCATCAGATCAGGCAGAGAGGCAGAGTGTTGAAGCAGAGCATCTATGCATTGCATCAGTTAGAAAAGCAGAGCATTTATGCTATCACACTAAACGACTATTGATCCAGATACGACCTATAGTTTTATTCTTGAATTAGTTGGTTAGTATACATAGACACGTGTAATGTGATGCCTAGCCTCACCCACACCCTGAAGGATTTTCCTATCCCCCCCCTCCCATGGGCAGTAGGGAATAACGCGCCATGTAGTAACTCTTTCGCATGTGGTCTCTTGGCCCTGCTTGGTCTCACCCCCACACTCAAGGATTTACCTCTTCCCTCCATAGGCAGCAGGGAATGACGAGTCACAAAGTACCCCTTTTGCATGTGGTCTGTTGGCCCTATGGGCAGCAGTCTCATCCACACCCTCAAGGATTTACTAGTGTCATGCAAAGTGGGAGCCTTCAACTTGGCATGTCGTCACGAAGCTGGGGTAATCACACATCACAAAGACGGGGTAATCACCAACATCATAGCACAAGGGCAATTCCACATCAAAAGCTCACCAGTTAAATGTATTCAAAATATATATTTTGCTTCCAAGTAGTTTCAAAGGATATTTCAATAAAAAATATCCACAATATTCTTGAAGTCTTCAAAATAATTTCTTGTCAAAAATGTTTTGCATCCACTTTCACAATTATCAAAGAATTTTTATTTTTTCCAATATACCATAAAATCCATGAATTTCATTCTCAATAATTTAATCAAAGATGTTAGTCTTTTCCATGCTAACAAATCATGCATTTCCCCATATGCAATAAGAAATATGATGCACTTTCAATGCCTCATGCATTTTCCATAAATGATTAACAATTATAGTACAAATAGTAAATTTTAGGAAAATCCTAAAGAATGTTACAAAATGGTTTTAACCATAAAACAATTGAGTGCAATAGTGATTCATTTTCAAAAATCCCTTTAAGAAGCCACTTACCTTAGAAAGCCAACCGATTTTACCTCAATTGGGCATCACAAAATCAACCAATCCAGTCAATAGGTCCATCACCAAGAATCTCATCCATCACCAAGAATCTCAAAACCTAGAGACATAAGGATCAAGCCAATTAATAACAAGGCCTATCGCAAAGTTTACCATCACATTTGTCTCCAAAGTAAAAAAGGATCCCCTAAATCAAATCAAAGGCACTAAAGCCTCGCTTGCCCAACCTAAGACAAGTACCCATTCCCAAATGGGAACCAAGCAAGCATACAAGCTCATAGTGCCACAACACAAAACCAAAGCATTTTAATTCTCCACTACAAGCAATGTGCACATATAAACATAACATAAAATACATCAATTCAAAATAGAGGTAGCATATCTCACGAGTTTCCCTTTTGAGCACTAAATGATTAAACCAAACCATTATTAAAATTAACTAAGTAAAACACATGTTGAAGAAAGCACATGAATTGACAAGCCAATCCATTCAACAAAGATTTGAAGTAAATTCCACAAAATCTCAATATTTTCATTGCACTTTCAGATTCAATATATTGCAAGCCAGTCATTTTGTTAACATTTTTTGGTCCATGAAAAGTTATTTGATTAACTTGAAATTAAATAGGGATAAGCTCTTATATGTGTAGTATGTACCATCAAAAATCAGCCCAAAATATTTTTTCTATAATTTATTAAAAATCACGTATTGCAGCTGACTCAAAATTTTCCCCGGCAGCTTTAGAATCCAAAAGAAAATTGCTATACTCTTAATACCAGCCCAAATACTTTGAGACTTCAAGACTGCAACCATTGTTACTCTATATAACCCTCCAATCATTTTGTACATGGGGTATCACCCTTTCACATATGGTCATAAGAATCATCATTTATAATGAACAGAATAGCAAAGTCCATTTGTGGCATCCAATAATCAAAAGGTTAATAAAGTACAAAATGCGTATCAAGGAAAATGAGAACAACAATCATTAGACATGCAATCAAAAGGATTGTTATATAAATATATTAAGAACTACCAAAGTAACTTAGAATAGCCAAAACTAAGTGAACTAATAGCAAGAATTAATCTTAGGAGTAGGAGTAGAACTGTGAAGAGGTTTCTTACTAAAATCTTTAACCCAAAGCTTCCACCACAAAAAGAATAATGTTAGGGGCCACGGTTTGTGTGAGTAATGAGAGACGAAAGACCACCATTTTGAGTCCTTAAAACTACATATGTGATTTTGGAAATGTTTGAGAATCTAAACTATTTTGAGTCACTTAAACTGCTTATGTATTTTTGGAACCTATTCTGTGTTATAGCTTTTGATATATGGAAAACTAAATACTTTCTAAACCATCTATGATATATATTTGTAAGGTTAAAGTATGTGATCTATTTGCAACTTATTATTTTAAGGCTATGAAACTTCTTTAGTTATTTTTGAAAACCCATAATATATTATAACTTTTGAAAACTCATATTACATCTTATTACTTTACAAATCTATTGCTTGATAGAATTTATTAGGATTTTGCTTACTTGTTGAGTTGTCATCTCACCCCTTTTCCCCTCCAATTTCAGATTGTGAAGAATACCAAGTTTTGGGAGTTTGATGTTGTGTTGTGAGCAGAAAGTGAAGCTTTGTGATTTTGGAATTGGATGGTCTTCTAATAGTTTTATATTTATTGGCCAATTGGCATTATATACATGAGGTTTGGATTTTGTTCCTATTAAATTATTGGAGATCTATTCATAAAGAAATTGTTAAGGTATTTTGGATTTATTTGATTTTAATTTTTGAGGATAAATTTTAATTGCTAAGAAGGTCTTGCACACTTGTAGAGTGCTTACTTTATAAGCATGCGGCGGTTATCACGTGCCTATCTTTATAGTTGGGTTTGGGGCATGATATCAATGATAGAACAAGAATAGGTTACAATAGCAATCTTCTTGCTATGTGTCACAAATGAAAGTCACCATGTTATAAGAAAGAATTAGCATGTCACCATGTTACAAGAAAGACAAACAAATAAATGAAAGCTCAAAAAAATTAGAATTTGTTTGTTTTGAATTAGCACAACTACGAAAAGAATTAGCACAACTACAAATGAAAGTCGCCATTGTCACCATGTTACAAGAAAGTCAATCTTCTTACTATGTGTCACAAATAAATAATGGCAAAAACACGATTTTGGCCATACATTTTAGGGTCACGATTAATTTGGTCCCTATATTTTAGTAGCAGTTAATTTTATCCCGATTAATTTTAGTTTTGAGTCAATTTGGCCCTTACTGTTAAATCATTAACAGAAAATAGTTATGTGGCAAACGGTGTGCACTATTGGCACACTTGAAGCTGACATAGCTTATAAAATAATATTTTTAAAAAATTAATTAACAGAAAAAATGCCACTTCACCTAAAAATATAAGAATTAGAAAAATATAAAAACAAAATTAATTAGACTAAAAATATTTTCTTAAACTTTCTTGGCAACCAATCACACAATACATCCAAAACAAATCACACTCCAAAAAATCCCTCACACCCAATGAATAAAACCAAGGACGGACCCACATTGAGCCCAAAGGGGCGTGGGCCCCCTCCCCCCCCCCCCCAAAGGCCCAAAAAAAAATTTTGAGCAGGTAAAATTTTAAAAAAAACAAAAAAAAAAAAAAAAAGGCTTGGGCCGCCCTTAGTTTTTTGCTCGAGCCCCCTCCCAAAAATCATGAACCCCCCTAGCCTATCATCTGGCCAGTCCAGGAGCCCATGACCCATGTAAAAAAAATAAAATAAAATAAAATAAAAATACTCAGCTCTCAGTAGTCAATAGTCCAATAGTACACCAAATGGAGAAAGCAAAAAAAAAAAAAAAAAGATACCCAAATCCCTACTGTCTCTTCCACTTTTCTGGTAGCGAAGCCACTTCACCGATAATCATCCATATCCTTTTTTTCTTTGGTTCTTCTTCTTCTTCTTCATCTTTCGTCCAGAGTTGCTCCACTTCTGTTTCACTTCTTACTGACTAATGTTTCTTTCAACTTTCTTTGCTTTTTGCTTTTACTTTTCATCAAAGAAGAGACTTGTTAAGTGTGGAGGTGTGCCCTGACACTATCCACGTGAACTTGGACAGTTTAAATTTCAAATAGATCTTTATATTTTTTTTTTAAATTAAAAGGACAAGTTTCAAAGGCATTTAACTGTTCAAACTTGTATTACCTTTTTTTTTTTTTTTTTTTTTTTGGGATAGGCAAACTTGTATTACTTTTGTTAAGGATACAAGTGATCTGCCATCTACAACTACGAACTTATTATTACTAATATTATTAATATAATTATCACCATGTAATATTTTAAGTATTATCTATGTTTTTTCTTTTATTTATTATTAATGAGCTAACACTTTAATCAGAAGGTTCACAATAAATATTTGCAACAAATTATATAGATTTTGAATAATGAATATATATATATATATATATATATAAATTAGCAGTAAACCTAAAACGGTACACTGATATTAACCGGTATCGAAATATTTCATTTTTTTTACCAAACCGAAACGACCTTCGGTACGTTATTGACTCTCTTGGATGTTATACATTGAAAAGGATATAGTTTCAACATATAGTTTGGATTCAATCGTAGATGATTTTGAAGATTTGAAAGAGTGTCAAGTTCCCTTTTCATAGATGATTGTATAAAGAAACAATAGTGTTTCGTGTCTTTTGTTTTTGTTAGTAGATGATTGTATCTTAATATATTAAGAAACAATGATTTGGGGTATTTGTCTTGGTTGATAGTTTATTAATAATATATTGATGCGTATTTGAAAAAAAAAAAATTCACTTATCTCTGGCCCCCCCAACTTAAAATCCTGGGTCCGTCCCTGAATAAAACCCAGTACAATTGGGCATCTTTTTCTCTCTCAACCCAACAACTGAATCAGCCATTGAGGCAAAATCATGGACAAAAAAACTCCATGCTAAAAATTCCTTCGTTTTCTAGCAAATTTCCCAGTTTTGCACAATAAACATAAACTGAGGTTTGAGGAGCTTGAAACAATATCCCTCTTACTGCTACATGGTTGGTTGCTTTGGGTCTCAAAATTTTGCTTTAAGTTGATTTGGGTTTTGTTTTCGCAAATGAGTTGGATTGATTTGGAGTTTCTAGCATGGGTTCATTTGGGTTTTGTTGTTGCAAGGTGACTAGGTTTTAATGGGTGTGGATGATTAGTGGTGGTCAACAATTTTTCTTGGGGACTTTGATCTCTAGATGGATTTCAATATTTTGTTACCAGTAAAGTGGTAGAAAAAAAAATATGAATTAGAGATGAATTTTTTTTGGATGTATTATGTGACTGGTTGGCAAGAAAGTAAAGTAAAGCAAAGTAAAAATAAATAAATAAATAAATAAAAAATGCTGAGCTTTTTTTTCTTTTTTTGAGGAATTAATTTTTTTTTTCTAATTTTTAATATATTTTTAGATGAGTTGGCATTTTTTTTGTTTACTACAATTTTTTAATATTATTTTATAAGTCATGTCACTTCTAAGTATATCAACAGTGCACACTATTTGCCACATAAGCATTTTTGTTAATAACTTAATGGTAAAGATCAGTTTGACTCTAAGTTGAAAATAACATAGACCAAATTAACTGCTACCAAAATGTATGGACCAAATTGATCGTGACCCTAAAATGTAAGGACCAAAACAGTGTTTTTGCCTTTAATATAGCTATACTATGTACATTAGTTAAATTAGTAACAGTACTATCTTTCTTTATTTTGAAAATTGAATCCACAATTTTTAACTTTCTCATAAACCTAGATTTCAAAATAAGATATTTCATTAGTAGGTAAGATCAATGCCACTGATGGCGATGATAGATTTGATTCTCCCCATTCTTGTAGAAGTGCAAGCTATTATCATTGTCTATACATCTTTGCATCCCACTTCACTTCAAATGTTGCTTCCATATCCCTCTAAAATTGATAATGTGAAATCAATATTCCAACTTTAACTAGAAGAAGAGAATGAAGAATGTGAAAATATGCCAAAAGGTGAGGACCCAAACAAACTTGTACTATGTGTCATTGAGAGCCTTGAAGTTTGCATTGAGAAATTTGAGCACGAACATGACCCAGTATTTCTAAAGTCTTTACGTTTCGTAGATCACTATTATAACAAGCACAAAATTGCAGAGTCGCCAGAGAATTACATTAGTTTTGTAAATTGTGTATATGATTTTTACAAACGTCATATCAAAAAGCCTTGAAATGTTATTTATATAGAAAATATAAGACTTACCTTCAATTTTTGATTTGGTAATTAAGTAGGCTCTCTCTCTCTCTCTCTAAATTTTGGTTTTTTTTTTTTTTTTTTTTTTTTTTTGGATAAGAAACCAGTACTTCATTTCATTTCAAGATTGAAAAACTTGGTGTACATCCGAAATAACTCCAGAGTTAGTAATGGTTGGAGTTTCCTCCATCCATGTTACAAAGTCATATTTGTAAATTGAGCATGTTGTGCCAAGCTGTGAGCTGCTCTATTCCCCTCTCTTCGCTTGTATTGGACTTCAACTTGGCGTATCTGCTGCATAATCTGAATGGTACTTGAGATGATATTTGCAATAGTCATGGGAGGCTCTGTTGCCCCCTGAATAGCAGAGCATACCGCCAAGCTATCACTTTCAAAAATTACCTTTTGGGCACCAATATCTTTTGCAAAGACAGCGGCAACTTCAAGTGCTTTCGCCTCAATCTCCAAAGCACCCCGTGGGACCTGTAGTCATTTTCTCATAGCTGCAACCACCCTTCCTTGATCATCCCTTGCTATCACCCCAATACCAGCCCATTTTTGCTTTGAGAACACTGCCCCATCTGTATTCACCTTGCACTATCCATGTGGAGGGGGTGTCCATTTTTTCTGACATGGTGAGACATCCTGGGTTTGGCTTAAATTTTCTTGTGCTGCATAATATTCCTACATCAGTGTTATGGCTGTCCCATATATTGCAGCAGCTGAAAGTGTTTTACCCCCATGCCTCCCTCCTTTTCTATTTCGCCATATACTCCATGCAATCATCAAAATCATATCCATCAGGTTAGAGTCTTGATCCTGATTCATTCCATTAAAAAACAGCACATCAGTAAAGTCTCATTTGCCCTCAACCAGATGAAACAGACGACAGTGGGTCCATACTTCTCTGGCCTCCAGGCACTAGCATAGCACATGGAGGACAGTTTCGGGTTCAAGACCACATTCATCACAGATTGGGTCATCAGTTACTTGCCTATGGAATAAGTTCATTTTTGTAAGCAGGATATTTTGGCAAGCTTTCCATCCAAAAACTCTAACCTTATTTGGAACCTTTGCTCTCCATAATTTCTGCCAAAAGTGTTTCATGAGTGAAGAATCTAAGCTCTCTTCCCTGTCCTTCTCCCCACTTCTAGCTAAATTATATGCACTCTTCACACTAAATTTCCTGTTAGCAGCTGCTGTCCATACCAATTTATTAGCTGGTAGTAATGTGCTTAATGGGATGCTCAGTATGGAGTCAACCTCATGCTCCAGGAAGACATCCCGGATCAGATTAGCTTTCCACTCTCCATTTTTTGCATCAATGAGTACACTAACCTTCGCTTCCATGGGTAGAATTCTCTGTGGCGAGACTATACGAAAAGTAGACGGATTTGCAGTCCATTTGTCTTTCCATATGTTGATACTCTCACCGTTCCCCACCTGCCACCTAACCCCTTCACTAATTAAAGATTGGGCTACCCAAATGCTTCTCCAAGCAAAGGATGGTGATGGCCTTTTTTGGCATGAATAAAATCATCATCAGGGAAATACTTGTTCTTATAGACCCAATAGAAAAGAGAGTTTCTTCCTTGTTGAAGTTGTCAACCTTGTTTTGCCAATAGGGCAAGATTAAATGCCCTCAAATTTTTGAACCCCAATCCACCTTTGGTTTTTGGCTCACACAACTTATCCCATTTCATCCACACCATTTTCCTTTCCCCCCCTTTTTGTCCCCACCAAAAATTTCGGATAATACTCATCATCTCCTCACATAAACTAGCAGGTAGCAAGAAACAACTCATGGCATGCGCTAGAATGGCCTAGGCAACTACCTTGATCAGTACCTCTTTGACCAAATTTGATAATAGCTTCTCCTTCCACCCTGGCAGCTTATTAGCCAGACGCTCCTTCAACTGTTGGAAAGTATTTCGTTTTGACCTTCCCACCAACGATGGCAATCCAAGTTATTTCTCGTGTTGCTTTATAACCTCAGCCACAAACATTTGTTTGATGCATTCTTAGGTATCTGGGGGGGAGGGCGTATTCCTGCTAAAAAACAGGGTTGTCTTCTCCTGATTAAGTTTGCTGGCCAGTAGATAACTCATATACTTGGAGGAGGTGCAGGAGTTCTTCACATTCCCCTGGGGTTGCCTGGCAAAATAACAAGCTATCGTCTGCAAAAAACAAGTGAGATAGTTGTGGACCCTATCTACAAATGGAGATACCATGAATTCTTTCCTCCAAGTCAACCTTCTAGATCAACGATGATAAACCCTTTGCACACAACAAGAACAAATAGGGAGAGAGAAAGGAACCCCTTGGCGTAAGCCCTGTGCTGGAGTTATAAGCCCTTGGGGAACCCCATTAATCCGTACAGAATAGGTAACTAATGAAATACAGTTCATGATAATATTAATCCATTTTGGATGGAAACCCATTCTTTTCATAATTTGCTCCAAACCTCCCCATTCAACTCTGTCATATGCTTTACTCATATATAATTTCAAAGTCATTTGCCCCCTTAATCCACCTTTCTTTTGGCTAATGTGGTTCATAACTTCAAAAGTTACCAAAATATTATCTGTAATGAGTCTATTTTCCATGAATGCACTTTGGTTCTCACTAATAATTGTTAGTAGAATAACCTTCAATCTATTGGCTAAACATTTTAAGGCAATCCTAGAGACCATCGTACTGAAACTAATGGGCCAATATTTAGTGATTTTCTTGGGGTTTTTAACTTTAGGGATAAGTGTGATGTGTGTTTCATTAAAATTTGGTGGTATAATACCTAAATTCAGAAAATCTAGCACACATTTTGTAACACAATCACCAACAGTAAGCCAAAAATGCTAATAAAAAAGAGGGTTCATACCATCCAGTCCTAGGGCTTTCAATAGGTGCATTTGCTTGAGAGCTTTCCTCACCTCTACTGCTTGGAATTCTCTAACCAATAACACATTCATAGGCTCCGACACTCGAGCTTCTATAGCTTCAAGAAGTTCTTCCTGTATAGCAACATGGTTACTACTAAATAAATTTTGATAATATCTTACTGCAATGCCCTTTACCACTTCGAGGTCCTCCTGCCACTAATTGGACTCATCCATTAAACCCATGATAGTGTTCTTTCGATGCGTTCTCAAGGAAATATCGCATGTTTTTATTTCCTGACTTTGCCCAATTACTCTATGATATCTAGTGCCACAAATCCTCCTCAATGGCATAAAGTTTGTTCAATTCCATCCTCGTCTCTCTTATTTGCTCCTGCTTAGATAGACCTGCTACTTGTGCTTTTAGAAACTGTAATTTCCCTTGCATACGCTCTATATTCTTCCCAACATGGCAAAAAACTTGCGAATTCCATGCTGTTAATGCTATCCTGCATTACTCCAAGCAGTGCTCCAAGGTGTTCTCCTTTCCCATGTGTAGACTGTTTCCCATGCTTCTTAGACAACTTCCGCGCATTGCTCATGCTTAAGCCACATTAATTCAAAATGAAAGAATTCCTTGCCTCTTTTTTGTCTTGTGTTTTGTTCGAGTCTCAACAGCAAGACACAATGGTCAAACGCCGACTTTGCTAGGTGGAAAAGCCTTGCCTATGGGAATATTCCACTCCATTCAGTTGTCGCCACTACTATATCCAATCTTGCTTGGATACATCCATAATATCTCCTTTCAACTGCCCATGTGAACCGTGACCTGGTAAATCCGAAATCTCTTAAGCCAGTACTGTCCAAACATTGCCGAAAGTTCGCAATCTGTAGACTAGATCTATGTGCCCCTCCTTCCTTTTCGTTTACACTCAAAACCTCATTAAAATCACCAATGTAGACCCATGGTATATCAAACACCTGCCCAAGACTTGACAAAACTTCCCATGAGCCTATTCTTTTATGTGTTTCAAGATTTCCATAAAACCTAGTACACCAATAGCAAAAGATCAACAGTCGTTCATATTTAAACGATACCCACACCGACATTAGCCCTCCAAACTTAAGTAATCTTCCTCGTCACAAAGGTTGAGTGATATCCACTTTCACATGGACTCGAATGTATTTTCCCAAGAGATTTGTCGTCACTGGGATGTCCACCTCTTCAACTTTCCCAAACGTCCTCCCAATCCGCTCACTAGTTTCCTTGGTCATTCTTCTGACTGGGATGTCATGAAACTGAACCCAAAAACTAACCTTATCAAAACTAATATTTTGTATTTGTTACTCCTCACCCAACTTGTGTACTGCTAAAAGATACTTATCAAAAGACCATAGGCCATTTGTCAAAACACAAACCATGTCTATCTCATCTTCAAATAAAAAGATTGCTCTATTTTCGCCTGGATCACGAAACCTCAAAACTCAAATCTATCTTCCATGTGCTTTTCAATGTAGTTGCCACAGCTTCAAGGTTGACTCTCCTTTCCGTGAAGAACTTTGCCACAATGGCTGCCCCTTCAACTAGCTCTGTGTCATGGAGATCATGTTCGACTGCTTCTCTTTCAGTGAGGGAAAGGTTCCCCCATTTCTTCGTTACTTCATCCATGTTGCACTCCTTCAATTACCAACCCACCCCGAGGGAGAAATTGTTGCTAGCCTTGCTTGCAAAATTTTCTACTGCTAGGTTTTCATCAAAAAGCCTAGAGAGAAAGAGAAAGAGAAAGAGCCAATACCATAACCTACGAAACATAAATTTTGGTCTTGAGTATTATTACTTCAAAAAAAAAAATGATTCTAAATTTTGGAATTGGTAAGTTTATTTTGAATTAATTGATTGCAAATGATCTTAAAAAATAATAGTATAGTTAAAGTTTTTTTAATAAAAAATATTGGCACATTAATTAGGAGATATGGAAACAATATGCCATGTTAACTTGTTTTCTTGACTACTGAGGACAGTTCAAAGTATTTTCAATAAATAATTTTTGAATTTGTAATATTAATAAACAAAAAGAATTTGAATCATTTTTTTTAATTAAAAAAAATCCTTGGAATTAATCTTTTTTCGAGAACCTTTTTTCTTTGCTATTCAATATGCATGCTTGGTGATACCACAAACATTTTAAATTTTTTTTTACTTTCTTGCTTTGTGCATTAAACGTCATATCCAACACAATTGAGCACCCACTTATTGTACTATAAGCATACTCTTCTACATTCTTCTTTATGACTTTATTTATTGAATCATGTTTTACAATTTAGTATGTTATGGTTTTAGTCTTCAGACTCAATTGAAGGAATGTCAAGGATGGTTCAACAGCAAGACTTGCTATATCAAATGCTTCCTATTTTAAATTGTGTTATGTAATAATATTATTCAACTGTATAACCTGATTTTATGCAGCAGTAATTTGAGTCTATGGCTATGGTAAATAGGGCATTTTTGGCTCCAAGCTTACATCATGTGGGAGTTGTATTTACATCGGAAAACAATAATTTATTAGATATTCTATCTATTCCAAATGTTACGCTATCCAGAAAGTTTTCTAGCTTTTGTTTTAAATAAATATTGTGAGAACTACTATCCAACATTTTAGTATCCCCTAATATGCTAATGGTAAATCTCGAGGTGTAAACAAAAAAAACAAAAAATTAGAGAGTTTCAACTTATATTTTTCGCTCCTAATAATAGTTTTTTGTCATTGACCAAGATGCCAATCGATTTTTGGTATAAGTAACATACAAATTCAGTTGTATATATGTCCCCATAATCTAAGGGACTTACATTGGGCTCAAAATTTATTTAATTTATAAGAAGAAAATAAATGAAAGCCCGAATGCAAAATTACAAGATTGTGACCTAAGTACAATCTAAGGAGTAGGGAGCAATAAAATTACAAGATTTGAATTCCTAGTTACAATCTCAGCTATAAAAAATAAAAAATAAAAAAAATAAAAATAAAAAAAGAATTCCTAGTTACAATCAACAAAGAAGATTATAAAAATGAAATTATATTGATAAAACCTGATCTAGGTCCCCTAGACTAAGCTCAAATGCAAAATTACATAGTGAGAATAAAGCAATGTAAAATTAACAGTTCTTATAAATCAATGCAAAATTACAATTATTTCCATTCTTACGAGTAACCTTGGATTTCATCAAAAATCACATTGACATAAAAAGTATTATAAATCCTCTTGATCCTAGTCAAAAGCCATTATTTATGCTTATATTTCTAAAATTAACAATTTTTAGACCACACTTCTTTGAACAAATAATTTTAAGAATAAATCAATGTATAAATCAAATTAATTATCTTTATTTCGAATATAATTATTCCATTATATATTAAGCGCTTAATGTTTTGAGTTTTCTTCAAATAAGATAGTTCGTAAATGGGAAAAGATCAATGCCTATAAAAATTATGAGAAAACTTATGATGGGGACGACACGTTTGGTTCTCCTTATTCTTGCGGAACTGCAAGCTATTAACCTAGTCTCTACATCTTTGCTTCCATCTTTACTTCTAATACCACTTCCATATCCCTCTAAAATTGATCATGGGAAATCGAAATTTCAACTATGCATTGAAGAAGAACTTGAAAATTGTGAAAAAATTCCAAAAGATGAGGACCTAAAACATCTTGAACTTTCTATTATAAATAGTTATGAAGTTTTCATCGAGAAATTTTATATTGAGAACGAATGTGATCCAGTGCTTCATAAGGCTTTACGTTTCATAGATCTCTTTTCTGACAAGTATAATTTTGTAGAGATGGCAGACAATTACGTTAGATTCATAAATTGTTTACATGAATTGTACAAACGTCATATCAAATGGCCTTGAAATGTTACTTATACTCAAAATATAAGAGCTCACTTCAATTTTGGTTTTGGTAAGTACACTATAAACTTTCTCCCTTGATATTTTTGAGCTTTCTCTTTTTATTTTTGTATACTACCCAATTAATGGGGGTGGTTATACAGAATATAACCACCTCCATAAGTCCATATTTTCCCCATTTGCAAGAACTTATTCTATTACATTATCTAATTGAACCTCAGGCTTCAGAGTTGAGGCTTCTTAATTCTGAGCAAGTTTTGCTTTTATGAATGGAAAACTTTATTGAAGCCAACAAGCCAATAAAACAAGGAACAAAAGAGGGGCTGCTTTACACAAACTAAATTAACAGAAACATCAGCGCAAATTGGCAATGCCCCGAAATAAAGGATCTAAAAACAGAATTAATCAATGATCATCTAGCTAATATTAGCATAATCAAATCTCTCCCATATCAGTTTTGTATGTACAACAAAGTTTTTAGTTCTCCAAGGAACTTCAAACCTACTGCTTCTTAAGGCTTCAATATAGCTCCTAGAGTCCCCTTGAACAATCATAGTACCAAAATTTGCTGGGGAAACCAACTTCACTATTATTGATATTATACTAAATGTTCAAACTTATTATGATTTACACTAGACTTTAGGTTCTATTGTACTTCGTAGACTTACGATTTTTTTTTTTTTTTTTTTTTTTGTGTGAGGGTGAAAACTCGAAATGCTTTAAATTAAATTGGCTAAATCAACCTATAAAACAACTGCAAATTGTGGTGGAACATCCTCCATCCATACAAGGAAGTCTAGTATGTCAATTGCATATCTAGCCAAACTGTGAGCAAGCCTATTACATTCTCTTCTTACATGAGAGTATTGTAATTGAACAAAATCTGTTGCTAGTACCTTTGAGTCATCTATCCAAGGTCCTATTGAAGACAGTGTGCTCTCTGTTTGAGTGAGTTCTTGGATAACCTCCATTGAGTCACCTTCCAAAACTGCTTTATTGACACCTAGCTCAGTAGCAAAAGACAATGCCGTGACTACTGCTAATGCTTCAGCCTCTGAACCTGTGAGAGCATGTGGTATTTTCTTGGAGCAAGAAGCCAACACCAAACCTGAGCAATCTTTGATAACCACTCCGATGCCCGATTTATTTTCTCTGCTAAAAACCACTCCGTCAAAATTAATCTTCACCAGGTCCGATGGAGGTGTTGTCCGAAATCTACATGTCCGTCCTGGGCTGTCAGTTCGTGCTGGCTATGTGGCTTGGCATGCTATGAACTCAGTAAGCCACTCTCTAGCATGTTGAGGGATTTGGTGGAGTGTTGTGGCCGTGTGGTTCAACCAAACCTGGTTTCTCTGAGAACACATTAGCCACCCCGTTAAGGTGAAAAGTTCAATATTCTATTTCTGCACAATCATCCACGATAGCATATCTTTGAAGCTCAAAACTTGAAGTTGTCTCTGATTAGTCGACAACTCACTGTCCTCCCAAACAATGTCTATCTCCTTACACAACCATAGATCATGTAAAGGAGTTTCATGAGCTTTATGACAGTGGTCACAGAGTGGGTCTACGATGATTTTGAAAGCTCAAAAATGTGTTAAAAACACAATAGCTGTTTAGACCCCCAAATTAAAGTTACAACTTGATAGATTTTACATTAACTTAATACGAAGTGCGGAATAGTGTAAATGCAAGCGGATAAACAAACAAGCTATTCTAAACCATAAACAAGACAACACAGCAGTAAGATGGAATGTAAAAGAGTAAGGAAGAGAGATGCAAACACAAGATAACATGCCAATATGTTATCAAAGAGGAAACCAAAGAACTCGGGGAAAAACCTCTTCACGACTCTCCAAGCGGTAATCGATCCACTAAACAATCAGCTGGGATACATGGATTAGCAAGAGACTCTCCAAGCCTAATCTACCCGATGTACTTAAGCCCTCCAAGCTCCTGCTCCAACAAAGCTTCTTGGAATCGTGTCTTGTCTAGCTCTCCAGATCCCACAACAAGCTCCATGTTGCATCTGCCATCTTTGGCTTCTTCCAATGCTTCCCAGCAGCACCAAAACCTCACTTGACACTCTGAAAGGGTGTGGTAAGTGTTTAGGCTATCAACCTTTCATTGGTATGGAAATGGAGAGGTAGGAGTTGAGGAAAATCCACAAGCAATTGTATAGAGAAATATGGGTATAACAATCTCTAACTCTCAAGTTTTGTGGCTAGGGTTTTCTCTCAGAAGTACTCCTCAACATTTATGAGTAATGTGAATATATATAGTGTGGGTACAAAAAGTGTGTATCAGATAGCACAGTCTGGCAAAACAAAATGTTTCGCAAGTGTCTCATGGGAAGGTCTTACTTGCAAGCTACTCACGAAACACAGCTGTCTCCAGCTATACTGACTTTTCGCATTCCAGTTATGTGTAAGGCACATGCATCACTTCGCGGGATGCTTAGTAGCGAGCTACCCGAGAGAAATCTTCTGTCTACACACAACCCTTACAATTAAATCCCACAATAAATATAAGGTACAAAATATTGAATAAAATTACAATCAAATTTGGCACGAAATAAAAGTCAATAAAAAACACATAGTTGTAAATTACAACTTTACAATCTCCTCATTTGGCTATTCCATGACAAAACCCCTAAAACAGACTGTAAACTTAAACATGAGTTTGGAAACAGTAGCAAAACTCACTCACACCTAATCTAGAAGGTTTGAAGCACTTGCACGTATATACCTGTAACCTAAAACACTTGCATACAAACAAAACTTTCATTAAGCTTATGACAAGTACAAGTTAAATACATGGTATTTACATGAGCAAGTAAAATGCGATCAAGTTTGTAAACACTATAAAACATGTAAGCATATCTTGATAAAATGCAATCAAGTTTGTAAATACTATAAAACATGTAAGCATATCTTAATCAAACAAGATCAATCATTAAAGAATGACAACAATGAACATTTAGCAAGTAAATGTTCATCCAGACATGCAATGCAATTAAAAACAATCCCAAGGATCAATTGCATGTCCAACACTCAACCAATGTAAAATACACAAAGTATTTGCATCTAGGAAACAATATCCTACTAGGGCACAAGAGTGAGGTACTCAAGATATATAGACAACATCTAAAAGTACTAAAAAAAATGCTACAAAGCATTAAGATAAACACAAATACTGAATATAAACTGAAATTAAAAACAAAGTATAAAAGCTTTACAAGAAAGCAGTAAAAACAATAAAAAATAAACAAGCAGCAACTTCTAGCTACTCTAGCTTCTCCTCCCCCTATCACTACACTCCCCCTATCAACGACACCATCTCCCCCTTTTTGTCATAGAATAGCTAGTCTCCATGTTCTTCTTGCTTCCTTTGAATTCGGTCCATCTGAGTCTAGAGAGATGTGAACTTTGAGCGAAGTAAATGTGCTGGGAGTGCATGATGGTTGCTAGTCCGGATATTTTGTATTAATCTCTTGAAGTGTAGCCATGATGTTGTCTAGCTTTTCATCATAGGCAAGGGAGGTAGAGCTTGAATTTCCCAAAGCAGTATGACTTTCTTGCTTGGTACTCTTCTTGGCATGACTTATACTGGCATGAAGTGTGCGAATGTTAATTGGACTTAGCCGAGGATATGGACGTTCATCTTTCGAGGGATGCACACCTTTGACCTTGAAAATCTTTGAGATAAGGCGGCAGAAAGGAAGACAATTCTGTGAAGCAGTCTGTTCAACCGTTTTTGCCAAGATGTGAAAAATATGAGAGCATACATCAATCTCCTCGTCAGTAATTGGATCATGCAAGAATAGTGCTCGACCGAGATTCATGAACCTGGTGCTTGACAAAGGGTAAAGGTTGCTGAACATGATCATTGTGAGCAATCTCAATTTAGGAGATAAAGATGCCACACTTATTGACTTTCCATTGGATGCAAATTCCAAATTATCTCCTAAAGCTTCTCTAAGAACCTCCTCATCTGGATTCAACTCATCATATACTGATGGTATGGGGAGTATTGGCTGGTTAATGTGTAAGATTTCCACCAAATAAACCGATGTTACTGAGAAACTTTTTCCTCTAACCCAACATTTTAGCTCCTCTCCGTCAACAATGGCATTGGCATAGAACTCTTTCACCAAGTTCTCATATGCATCATCAAGATTGGAAAGGAGAAAGTTCCAATACTTTGTGGCAAACCATTTTGGAATATTGGTATCAAGGAGAGATGGCTGATCAACAACCCTTTTAACCAACAATGGAGCTTCCATAAAGTAGTTCTCAAAGGTCTGAGATGCAACATAGGATCTGAAATAGTTTGGATCAAAAATTCCTATCGGTGATCGAGTCCTCTTTGGCCTTGGTGAAAGGTTATCAACATCAATCATAGGCTCCTTTCCTTTGTTGCTGCCCCCTTTCACTGCTAAAGTTTTAAATGGAGACATCTGCACACATAATTACCAAGCAAGGAAACAAATACAAAACAAAAAGAGCAGACCACAAAAATTGATTAGATTCAAGTTAGTCCAAAACATAAGTAAAACACTTAAAAATAGAACATAATCAACTCAAAACAGAGCAAACAAATAGAACACAGCATGCTAAAATTGATGGAACATGTAAACATAAACACAATGCATGAATTTAAGTGATTATGCATGTGTGTGTCTGGGTTGTGCATGTGCTGATGCATGTAAGTGCAACAGGTGATGCATTGGGTATGCCTAGGGGATGCCTATTGTATGCCTAAGTGATGCATGGCATGGCATTGAGGCACAAATTGGGAAAATGTGTCAAACACATACCCTTTGACCAAAACATGTTACACATGTTCAATCAAGAGTAAACCCAAGCATTGGAACTCAGTTGAGTCCAATTCAACACAAGAGCGTCACTAAGACATTCTGTCAAACACCTAACATGCAACAATGCATTACAACTATGAACAATGCATGAACATGGTGAAAACTGCCTCAATACATGCTTAATTTACCACATGGGGCCAACACAGATACAAACACAGCAAATGGGACTCAGCCTAATTAAAATTTTGGAATAAAATTTTACAAAATTAAGAGTTCCAACCCATTTTCAAAAAATCCCCAAATTTAGAACCCCTAACTTAAATTTCTACATAATCTTAAAAAAAAACATGAAGAAAATGTTTTGGAAAACATACCTTGAAGTTGGAAATGCAGAAAATAGGCTTGAGAGATGGGGTTTAAGAGAAAAGATGTTTTGGGTTGGACTAGGCTCGAGAGAGGCAATGCGAGGGAAGTTAAAAGTATTCGAAAACATGTCACATCTACTACATAAAAACTGAAAACACGCATTTTTTGCTGGTTAGGCAGTAGCGTGACAGTCGTGAGATAGTCGCGAGAATGGCCATCAAAGCTCAAAAGCTTTCGCAAGAAGCTTTTAGTCACAAATAAGTCGCGAGATAGTCGCGATAGCCTTTGTACAAATTGAAATTTCTCCAATTTTTGCCCAAAAACATTTCACGAGAAGTGTTTAGTCGCAAAATACTCGCGAGGCAGTAGTGAGACTCTTTGTATGAAAATGTGACTTTTTAATTTCCCTTAAGCACATTTTACGGGAAGCTCTAAGTCGCAAGCTTCTCACGAAACAACCTTTGAACCAGTTTTTGGAGAAAAACACAAAAATGCATTTTGATATAAAACTAAAGACACGAAAGTATAAAATCACTTTCAAAAATATATAAAACACTCAAAAATATTTTTGGGTTTGATCGACATGTAATTGAGCATACATATCACATTTGAACATGTACAATCACACAAATGAGATAAGCATTATTTGAACAAAGTCTTGTGTGTTGTGTGTGAGTATCAAATGTGGAATAGTCCTTAGACCAGAGTGAAGCTTCAATGATCAATTCAATCAAGTCATATATAACTAGTACTAAATTAAGTGGACTATCTCAATTATAGAAATGAGTATATATAACCTCCCACAAGAGAATGATTACAAGACATTAAAGCTTTTCATTTGACTTCTGCATAAATCATAACATTTGATTCTTTTGGGATAATGCATCTCTTTTTGAGATTGGTGCTTAAAATTTTTGATATTTCAACATTGAGAGTCAGCCTTTGACTTTTTGAGCACTATACATTTCATTAGAAAAGTCGCTTTCCCTTTTTCCTAACCAAATACTAGTATATGTTACAGGCTTTTGCAGCTCAATATCTGTTTTCATTTGGAAATTTACATTTGGTGAGCTCTATTGCAAAAACATAAAAGTAAAGGTGAGAAGATATATAGGCACAAGTCTATGCAAGTATCAAGACGATCAAGACTATTGACTAATCATTCATGACAAGTTTAAAGATCTATTTCCAATAATCACACATAGTTTTCAAGATTTCTCCCACACAGATATATGTGCATACAGAACAAACTGAGCTCGAAAATGCACTACACCATTAGTACGAAGGTACTAGGCCAAACTCACATGTGATACACACAATACAAGCGATCAAACTTTTTGAAGATTTTTCAATTTTGATGGGTTTTAGAATTTTTTGAACACACTCAAAAACAAAACAAGTAAAGTATGATCAACAAAAACAGGTACAAACCAAAACAAGTAAAAGAAACATGCTATAAACCGAAAGTAATGCATGATATATAGCATGAACCTATGATCCTAAACATTGGAAATATTAATGCATGGACATAGGAGGTGATCATGCATGAGTACCCTTCTTCACCCACATATCACATGCGTTTAGGGTGATATCCCTATAAGATTGGGTATGAGTGTTATGGCCTTCAAACCATATGGAGAAGCTTGCCAAACAGGTGTTGAATGCATCAATCATTTTCATCATATCCATCTCAACCTTTTGATTGCTCAACAGTCTAATTCCTTTTGTCATTTCTTGGTCCTTTTGACCTCTGATCACTTGCATTCTTCAATGCCCTTAGCTTATGACAATTTGGTCTGATGTGTGCTTGAAGTCCACAGTGATGGAAGAACTGGTTTGTTCTCGAACCTCTTTGTGACTTTGGGAGTGATTTTCCTTGAACTTTAGGCTTGACCACTGATTGGTTAAGAGGCTTATTCAACACTCGTCAGTCAACCACATTCTTATTCTTCTCCTCCTTCACTTTCTCAGCCTTTGTGGTAGCTACCATTGGTTCTTTGACTTTTACAAATTTCACTTCCTTGGAGACATTGACAGTCGAACTACTTTCTCTAGTATATCCCAGTCTGGTTTTGTCGGAGAAAGGTTTTTGATGAGAAAGGACTTCATCAAACTTCTTGGAAGAAACTTGCTCTACTTTGACATTTGCTTGAATCACTTCAAGCTCAAGGAATTTGACCTTTGTGTAAGCTTCAGTCAACTCATCATTCAGCGTCTTTATCTCACACTTGGCCTCTTTATAATGTACTAGAAGACTTCTATAATCCTCCTTTGCCTTCTTCATCTTTTTAACGGCTACCTTAGCCACCCTTGCATATTCCCTTGATTTTTCAATAAGGGAATTGTAGTTCTCCTGAAGGCCTGTTTTACTTTCATCTTCTTCAATATCTGATTCTTCTACAACTCCCATTGATTCCTTATCACTATGCTCCCCAAGCTCTTGTACAAGCAAATTCAAGTCCTCCGATGACTCAACATAAGCAATAGTCATAAAAGCAGAGTAATTCCCTTCTCCATCACAGCTCTCTTTTGAATCTAATTTGGAAGAATCCAAATCACTAAGAGTTGTGGCATATGTCTTACCCTTCATTCTCAAATAATTAGGACATTCTCTCTTAACATGTCCATGTCCGTTGCACTCGAAGCAAGTGATTCCTTGAGTAGATTGGGACTCCTTTCCATCTTTCCTTTTGAAATCCTTTTTATCTTTGCCAAAACTTGGGAATTTTCCTTTGTCACCAAATTTCCCATTGTTCTTGAACTTCAGAAATTTTCGAAAATTCTTTGCAAGATATGCAACTTCCTTTTCAACAACATCCTCATCCAATGAGTCACAAGCTTCGACTCTTTCATTAATCTTCTTAAGAGAAAGGGATTTGCTCTTCCTTTGTAAGGGCAATGACAGATCATAAGTTTGAAGTGAGCCAATCAGTTCTTGGACTTTGATATTATCAAGATCCTTACTCTCTTCAATTGCTATAACCTTGGCACAGAAGCTTTCTGGCAATGAACCAAGAATCTTCCTTACTATCTTGGAGTCCTCCGTTTTCTCACCCAAATTAAAATTGCCAATAACCACTTCATTCAGCTTACTATAGAAAGAGTCAAATGACTCATCCTCACTCAATTTTAGCTCCTCAAATTGGGTGGTTAGCATCTACAACTTTGTACCCTTCACTTTCTTTGTTCCTTCATACGTGGTCTCCAATATTTGCCACGCCTCCTTGGCAATAGTGATGTGAGAAATTCTGTGAAACTCATCTAGAGATACACCACAAAAAAATAGCATTCAAAGCTTTACTGTTAACGTTAGCTGCCGCAAGTGCTACCTTATTCCAAGCAGATTTAGCGGCCTCCGGCCTAGTCCATCCTACTTCTACGGCATCCTAAACAGTATCATCTATTGAATACAAGAATGACCTCATCCGAACTTTCCAAAAGGCATAGTTGCTACCATCAAAATATGGTGGAGCATTTAAAGGTTGAGACCGATCCATCTCAAACAGGGTTAAGGATCGCACTAAGGTAGTTAAACCACAACAAGTGCACCCACTCTAATACTAATTGCAAGCTCAAAAATGTGTTGAAAACACAAGAGCTATTTGGACCCCCAAATTAAAGTTATGGCTCGATAGATTTTACACTAACTTAATACTAAGTGTGGAATAATGTAAATGCGAGCGGATAAACAAACAACCTACTCTAAACCATAAATAAGACAACACAATAGTAAAATGCAATGTAAAAGAGTAGGGAAGAAAGATGCAAACATAAGATAACATGTCGTTGTGTTATCAAAGAGGAAACTGAAGAACTCGGCAAAAAACCTCTCTGCCGCCCTCCAAGCGATAATCGATCCATTAGACAATCAGTTGGGATACATGGGTAAGCAAGAGACCCTCCAAGCCTAATCTACCCGATGTACCTAAGCCCTCTAAGCTCCTACTCCAACAAGGCTTCTTGGAACCGTATCTTGTCTAGCTCTTCGAATCCCGTAACAAACTCTATGTTGCATCTGTCATCCTTGGCTTCTTCCAATACTTCCCAGCAACACTAAAACCTCACTTGACACTCTGAAAGTGTATGGTAAGTGTTTGGGCTATCAACCTCTCAATGGTATAGAAATGGAGAGGTAGGAGTTGAGGAAAATCCGCAAGCAATTGTGTAAAGAAATGTAGGTATAACAATCTCTAACTCTTAAGGTTTGTGGCTAGGGTCTTCTCCCAAAAGCACTCCTCAATATTTATGGGTAATGTAGGTATATATAGTGTGGGTACAAAAAGTGTGTATCAAATAGCATAGTCTGGCAAAACAGAATGTTTTACGAGTGTCTCGCGGGAAGGCCTTACCCGCAAGCTACTCACGAAATACAACTATCTCCAACTGTACTGACTCTTCGCATTCTAGTCATGTGTAGGGCACATGCATCACTTTGCGAGACGCTTAGTAATGAGCTACCTATGAGAAATCTTCTGTCTTCAATTGCTTGAGTCTTCACACTCTCTCTCTCCAACACATAACATTTACAATTAAATCCCACAATAAATACAAGGTACAAAAGATTTAATAAACTTACAGATTTTTCTTTGCACTAAGTTGGCTTTCGTTGGCATAGCATCAGGACAAGCACACCACAACAAGTTTCTAACTTTGTTAGGTACCTGGAGAGACCACAAATTTTTCCAAAGGTGAGTGTCCAAGGTTGAGGGTTGTTGATTGTAGGACAGTTCAGCCTCCTCTTTCAAAAACCAGTAGCTTGAGTTGCATAAGTATTTGCCATTGCTAGAATATGGCCATATCAAAACGTCCTCTAATGTTATTTGGCCAAGAGGTATTTTTTTAATAGTGGCTTCTTCATCACTGGCAAAGATGCCATCAATTAGTACCTTATTCCACTGCCTTATGCTTCCATCTATCAACACTGCCACCTTAGCATTTTCCGTAGAAGAGATAGGATAGGATAGTACCTATGAAGGGTGTTTCCTAGGCAACCAAGAGTGCTACTAGATTTTTATTAAGTCTCCATTTCCTACATGCCATCTAGCACCTCTTTGTAATACCTCCCTGCCTTTAAGTATGCTATGCCAAGCATATGAGGCTGATCTTGAGTAACGGGCCTCCACAATGGAACAATTAGGGAAAAACCTTGCTTTGAAAACCTTTTAAAAAAGAGATGATTTGTTATGTTGAAGGCGCCAAGCTTGTTTGGCTAAGAGTGAGTCATTGTAGAGAGCCAAATCAGAAACCCATGCCTCCCACCATCTTTGATTTGGTCATTTCATCCCATTTTAACCAATAAATTTTTCTTCGATCTCCTCATTGACCTCACCAAAATTTTTTTGATTAAGGATTCGATGTCATAACACAAACCCAATGGGATTTTAAAGCATCCCATAGTATAGGTTGGAAGAGCTTGAATTATTGCTTTGATCAACACCTCTCTCCCTGCTTGTGATAAAAACTTCCCTTCCCAACCTTGAAGTTTTTTCCACACTTTCCCCTTAATGTAATTGAAGTTAGCCTTTTTTTCCTTTTCCCATAAATGATGGAAGCCCTAAGTATTTTTCATAGTGCAAAATTTCTTGGACCCCCAAAGCTTGCTTGATACTAGTTTTGATGTCCGCATGTGTGTTCTTGCTAAAAAAAAATAGGGTGGTCTTACTCCTATTCACCTTTTGGCTGAACCCCCTTTCATAGGATTCCAATATTTGCATTACTTTGTCACATTCCTTCATCGTTGCCTTGTAAAATAGAAGACTATCATCTCCAAATAACAAATGCGTTAGTTTGGGGCCCCTTTTGCAAAGAGAATATCCATGAATATCTTCATTCCTTTTTGCATGCTTAATCAACCCATTCAACCCTTTGGTACATAGCAAAAAAAGAAAGGGGGAGAATGGATCCCCTTGTCTAATGCCCCTAGTAGGATGAATTAGCCCTCTTGATTCACCATTAATCAAAAAGGAATAGGTGACTGTTTTTACACAAAGCATGGTCAAATGTATCCATCTCTCATTAAAATTCATTTTCCTCATCAACTCTTCAAGGAAAGACCATTCAACATGGTCATAGGCCTTACTCATATCCAATTTAATTGCTAGAAAACTTGATTTAGGTGAATTGTGTTTTTGCATGCTATGTAAGGTTTCGAAGGCAACGAAAATATTATTAGAAATCAAATGGTCTTTGGTAAAGGCTGAATGGTGTTCAGTGACTCTAGTGGGGAGTATGGCTTTCAATCGGTTGGCTAGTACTTTGGAAAAAATTTTGCATAACACATTACAAAGGCTAATTGGCCAAAATTGATGCACGTGTTCAAGATTTTTAATCTTCGGAATGAGTGCAACAAAGGTATGATTTAAGGGGTGAGGTAGGATACTTGAGTTCAACCATGATAAAATTAAGGAGGTGACATCTGAATCTATAATGTTCCAGAAGTGTTGGAAAAAAAAAAAAGCGGAGGCATCCCATCTAGACCAGGGGCTTTCACTGGTGCCATTTGCTTCAAGGCAGCTAAGACTGCTTCCTCCCTAAATTCACTTGTGAGGGTTTGGTTCATCTCCTCCATTATAACTTGGGGCACATGTTCAAGAACTATGCTAGAAGGATCAAGAACGGTGGATGTGAATAGCTTTTGATAATAATCTATTACAATTCTAGAAATTTCATCTTGACCAACCCTCCAAGAATCATGTTCATCACGAAGTCCACAAATTTGATTTTTTCAATACCTTCTGGTTGCTTTACTATGGAAGTACTTGGTACTCTTATCACCCTAGCTAGCCCATTGAATTCTTGATCGTTGTGCCAACATTTTGGCCTCTTTATCCAGAAGCACACTGATTTCTAAATTTAACTCCCTAACCCAAGTATTTATACCATTGATCATGGCCTCATTTTTTGCCTAAAGCAACAACTTCTTCTTCTTAACCAACTCTTGTCAGACACTCCCAAAAATGTTTATGTTCCACCAATCCAAATTTTTCCCACATTTTTTAATTTTTGTAAGGATCTCCCTATTCCTTTCAGGCCCACTTGAATGGTTCCAAGTAGCCTACACTGTTTCCCCATAGCCTACGTTTAATAACCACATTTCTTTAAATCTGAAGGGTCTCTTTCATTGAGGAAAATCTAATGGAGCAAAGACAACAAGTAGTGGTCTATGATTCGAAGAATCACAATATAAGTGATAGACTTCGAATTTGGAAATTTTAAGAACCACCCGTTTGTAGCTAGACCCCTATCAAGCCTCTCCCAAATTGAATTACCATTTGCAAAGTTCTTACTCCAAGTGAATTTTGGCCCCATTTAACCTAGATCCATGAAACTGCATTCATCAATCACATACCAAAATAGTTGCATCTAATTGTGAGGCCTTATGGCTCCACCTAACTTTTCCTCTTGTTTCGTGATCTCATTGAAATCAACCAGGCACAACCATGGAACTCCCGGAGTTGAATTTAGGTGCCAAAGTTTATCCCATGCTTCTGATCTTCTAGTAGTCTCTGGTTCACCATAAAACCCTGTCAATCTCCATTCTCCCTCCGTACCCTTGTCTATGGTAGCATCAATGAAATACCTATGTGAACTTTCAATCTTCAAATTCACCGTTGACTTCCAAAATAAAGCCAATCCCCCACTTCTATCTTCTCTTGGTATCACCCATCTATGGTCAAAGTCAATGTTTCGTGTATAGCAAGGGTTAATGCTTAGTATATATAAATTATAGTGTATATAGAAAACTTCTTGATACAGATAATTATTGATAATTATGACTATTAAAAATTTAAAAGACATACCTAATGGCTCCACTCACATTAAAAACTTTTATATTTTCTTACTTTTCCTTTTGTGCATTAAATATAAATTTTTATATAATTGACCACTTGTTTTTCTATTATCATAATCTTCTAATTTTTTTTTTCTAACTTTATTTATTGTGTTGTTTTTCATAGTTTTAGTATATTTTGATTGCAAATTCAATTGGAGGAGTCTCAAGATTGATGCAATGGACAAACTTGATATATGACAATTCTCAAATGTCTCATATTTTAAGTTGTGCTGTTTTGAATTATGTAATAATATCATTCAGAAATTTTTTATTACTTCATTTCGTATTGTTGAATATTCAAGCCTAAGATATGCAGGTTGGCGCATTTGGAAAAGAATGTTTGATATGAGAGTCTTTTTTTTTTTTTTTTTTTTTTTTTTTTGAGAATCAATACTTTGAACTTTATTAAATAGTAAGCAAAACTACCAGATAAGTAGCAATGGTGTACAATGGGACATCTTTCATCTACACTTGAAAACCAGTGACATGTCGTGCATGTCGAACTAGGTTGTGAGCTACACTATTCCCTTGTCTACGAACATGTGGAAACCTAAAACAATGAGATAAATTTGCAAAACATTTAACCTTATGACTAAATAAACTAAAAGAAACCAAAGAGAACAAGTCAAAATCTCCTTCTGGGGTGGCAACAATTAAACTCAGATCAGCAACTAATTGTAAGCACTCAATGTAGCCAAAGTTTCAAACTCCACGACAATTAATGGGAGAGGGATGATTTCAACCCTGTGCCAAGCCCTTCCTTGGCAATCTCAAATAATCAATCCAATCCCTGCCTTATCATTTTCTTAAAACAATGCATCGATGTAATTTGTGCCTAAAACCTCCACAGTTACATCAATAGTCAATCCCCAGAAAAACATTGAACCACCTCTTCTCGAAGTTATTGGGTAAACAAACATGTTTTCACACTGAATTTTCCTCATCACCTCTTTTAGCCTAGCTTCATCTACCCATGTTTCGGCTAATAACACGACAGAGAGATCTTTTACCCGCACCAATTCTGCAAGCTCGTTCACTGTACATGGGTTCCCAAGCCCATGACAATTCCAAATTAAACAACTCATGGTGATTGGTGGGGCTAGGCACCAACCTCCACCATTAAGAAACAGGACACACCTTCATCCTCAAAAACCTGCCTATGTTTGCTTGGTAACTCCGGGTGAGAAACTCCCCTTCTCTTTCCACCAAGGTTTCCTTCCACTTGCACTCCAGTTACAGCCTTCTCCCTACTCACCCAATTTGGTTTACTCCTTCTGTAGGTTGTGTTTTTTTTTCCCCCTGTGTTGCCCTAATCCCTGCCTGATGTGTACTTTGATTTTTTCCTGAGGTGGCATGCTGAGTTGGCGAGTTAAAAACCCTAATAGCTACTACCGTAGGTATCTCACTCCCATTAATCTTACAATTAATTCTGGCATAATAACCGAAATTGGGATTGAATTTCCGGATTCCTTATTCACCTCCTTATAATTAGGAGCAATTATTGGAAGTGATTTGGTTGTGATTGAGTCCGAATTTGGTTGGGTAGCGTGATCAGAGAGTAACGCATCTGCTCCTTCCACATTAATTGGATTCAACGGTTCACCCCCATAAATTTCATTAATCCCCTCTGCATTAAATTTTGCTGCCTTCTCCGAAGAAACTTATCCATATTTTCCTTCCACCCTCCAATGTAATAAGTCTGCCTCAGCACAATGGTAGAGATATGTCAACAGGGACTCAGACCCTTATGAAGTTTCCACCTTCCTCATCAACTTCCCCCGCCGACTTTTGGACTTCCCCAATCGTGTTGCAGATTTCTTCAGCCACAGACCTTTTCATGAAACGCAACGGTATATCATGAACTTGAACCCAAAATAAGGTTGTCTTGAACACAAGGTCCCACACCAGAATCTCTGAGTTACAACTTTACAACATAACTAAATGTCTGTCGAAGCTCCAAGGTTGGTTCTTTAGAATCCGATCCACATCTCCCAGATTGTCACAGACAAACACAACACGATGGTCCTTCTAATTACGAATCTTAAAACCATTGGTAGACCTCCACAACTGTTTGAAAGTTCGAGCCATGATTTCCATGTTAAGAAAGCGAGGAGTCAAGAACTGCGCAACCAACATGAATTCCCCGGTTTGTTGGTCCCTTTGTAAAACGAAACCTGTTTTCTCCTTCTCTAAGAGAGACAAAGAATTCCATTTTTCAGCCAAGTCCTCCATTGTCTTAGCTGCTTTGGTTGATTATTAATCGTGTTTCCCAAAACCCCAAAAAACAACTAGCTCCAAAGTAAACTTGTTACTATAGAGAGACAAAAGACTCTCCTTCCTTAGAAGGGACAATACACTTCTACTGCCTAAGAAAGGGAGAGGACTCACTTTCAGAGAGATAGAGAGACAAGACCCAGGATTTCCTATCGTGAGACCAAATTTTCTTTGTGGAGCTTAGTCTATTAGTTGGGTTACTTATAAGAGTCAAATTTTATATCAAATAATATTGATTTTTCTTGTCTCTTATTTAGTTATTCTATTTCTATCTATTTTATAGGTCGTCATGTTGAATGTTATTAACTAGAGTTTATCATATTTTCGTTTTAAACAAATATTGAATTTTTGAAGGTTAATGAAAAGTTAATCATAATAAATGTAATAAATACTTAAATTTGTCAAGTTTAGACACCGCAACTTTGGCATATTTGTAAAATTGAGGGAAAATAACAATAAAAAATTCTGTTGTGGAGTCACCTTTTCAATTCAATCAAGTTTTCAAAATAATGAATTAAAGCCAATGGTCATGTAACTCAAGTGACGGCTTCTATTTTCAATGAAGACATTTAACGTTTAATTTCCACTTTGTTATAACGACAAAGTTTAGCAACAAAATTTGTTTTAACTTAAATCTACAACTTTACTCAATGTCTTTTTATTTGAGGTGAATATTGACAGATCCACTATTGGATTACATTTTCTTCTTATATCCTCCATGCTTGCAAAATTTCTATAAATTAAAGATCAATGGCTATACCATCAATAAACTATTTAAATTACAAATTTTTGTAGTTTAAAAAGGATGCATAAAATATAAATTTATAAATCATATAGTAAATAATATTCGATTGGCACAAAATTTGACATGTGTATTAAGAACGTAAAGAACATGCAATTTAAGGATTAGACTTTCAATATATGTAGTAATTTTAATGATATTGAGTAAGGTTGTAGTCTTAGATTACAAAAGGCTATAACCAATTTTATAGCTAAACTTTGTAAAAATTATCTAATAAAAATTAAATTGTATCCCAAAATCAACTAATTCCAAGGAATTATGTTTATGAGATGTACTTTATCAAACGCTAACTTGTGAGTCACACAGGTCCACCCGATTTTTAACACGTGAATTTTTTTTCTTTTTTTAGTTTTGGGTTTATTTTCTCTTTCTTCTCATATTCTAAGAGTAGTCGGCTCAGTTTACTTATCTTGTTTCCGTTTCTTATTTCATGTTCTTTTCATCTCAGTTTTTCCAAGAAGTCAATTATAGATTGTCTTCTTAGTTATCATGTACACACACTCTCTGTCTCTCTCACAAATATAAACTCACCCTCATGGGCTCACTACACTTGGCAAACTGGTATGAGAGACTTCACTATCAAAGCTTTCTTATCCAAACTCTGAACTCCAAAGTCACTCACCTTCATTGGTAATGGATATAATTTTTAGGGTAAATTGCATATTTGGTCCTGATTTTTTATACCATATTTCAATTTAGTCTCTAACCTCTCAATTGAGTCAATTTAGTCCCTAACCTTTTAGTGTCATGTTAATTAAGTCCTTGTTGTTATCTCTTGAATGGAAAAATCTGATGCGTCAAACAAAATAATAAAGAATTAATTTACCTATCACATCAATTGCCAATTATACAGCCACATCATATTAAAATATTTAAAAATAAATAAATAAGTTGTAGTTCTCATGGAGACTAGGCTTAGGGCAAAACAATTAAAATCCCTCTCTCTCACGTGCGCTCATCCCTTGGTCTCAACGGAAATACAATTGGTGGCTAGTGACTAATTTCAGTGGGGATCTTATGGTTCCTTTCTTATAATGTGGCTTAAACTTATGGTTTATTTGGTATAGTGTAATAGCTCCTATAATAGAATAATTATTTATGTGTAATAGCAATTCAGTCATTTGATTGCATCTTTATTACATGGATTAGTTATTACATTGCAATAAGTATTCTTTAAATTAAAGAATAGCTATTCTTCTTTAAAATGGATGTAATAGCTATTCCCTAGTGCATATAATAGGTTTCAAAATTAATATATTTCTAAAAATATATAGTTTCCTTATACATCATCTTTTATAAGTTTTCCATATGTAACGACCAAACTTATGAATAATAACAATTATTTCATTACAATGTCTTCTATTTCCAATAATAAAGATTACTATTCCTAATGTAATCTATATTCAATGTACCAAACGTACCCTTAATACATAGAAGTATATGGCGAAACAAAAAGGGTCCAAAATATTATTTTAATCCATAAAATATAGCTCAAAATTCATTTTTCTTCCTAAAAATTATGTACAATAGTCTGTCAAGTTTTAAGAATAGAAAATATATCTCAAAGATCAATTTTACACCCCTGCGCCCTAACTATCTCGACTAACATAGAAGTTTCAGATGGCAACGGCTAGGACTGGCAACGAGGACTGGCACTAAGTTTTCTCTTCAACGGCAGAAGGTTCATCTCTCTCTCTTGCACTTTTTTTTTTTTGGAGGTAAATTATTATTTTGGATTTTGGGGGAAGTAGTAGAAACTTAGGGTTTTTTGGCTTTCAACTTAGAAGCTGAAAGACACCTTGGGGTATTTTGGGTCTGAAATTAAAAGGGTCCTTGACAAACGTTTTGATGTGAATAGTCACCTTGGAAAAATTTCAAAATTAGGACTTGCCTCGATATTTTGGTGTTTAATATTTTTGCTACTGGTGACTTGTTCTCAATCTATCATCAATCATACATTTTAGATGATGATTTCATATAATACTTTTGTTTGGATCTCAGATTGTTTATGGTTGTTCGTTTATGCTTATGTCTATTCTTGTGGGTTTTTTGTGGCTGTTCATTTGAAGGCACTACCAGAAGATCGCCGCTGGAAGGAGAAGGTGCCACTAGAAGGAGAAGGCACCACCATCCACACCATTAGGAATTTTGGATTTCAGGGAGATATGTGTTTTAGATTTAATTTAGGTCTGCCATGTTTAATAAAATCAACAAACTTTCTAATCAAACAAAAAAAAAAAATATTTGATTTGGGTTTTAAAAAAAAACTGACGTGGTGATACATGTGTCCATCGATGGGGGAAAAAAATGATTTTTTTTTTATTTAGGTCATTTTTCATGTCAGCAATTTCTATCCAAGAGATAATGGCAATAACTAAATTGACACAGCACTGAAACATTATGAACCAAATTAACGTAATTGAAAAGTTAGGGACCAAATTGAAATATAGTGTAAAAAAAAAAGAGATCAAATACGTAATATTTTACCCAAAATTTTAATTCTTTAATGCCTTTCCATTTGATACTTAAGTTAAATTGAAATTTCTTCTCAAAAAAAAATGTTGAATTGAAATTTTTGTATCATAGATGAATATATTGAGAAATTACACGCCAACTTGAGGTAAAATTTCAAATATTCTCATTGCTAGATCTAAACTAACATCAACTAGATTGAGATGCAATTCATATTAATTAAGAAAAATGTTTAATTAAAGAGACCATTCATATGTAGTTTTAATCACATACTCTCTCTCTCTCTCTATCTCTCTCTCTCTCTATATATATATATATATAGACAAAGCTTAGAAAAATCTAATTGGATTCTACAATTGAAGTCCAATTTTACATCATATATCCTAAATTATTTATTTTTATATATTTTATTTTTTAATTTTGGATTCAAATATGGGACTACATTATGAATATTCATCTAAGTGAGTTATTGAGTACAAAAATCAAAGAGTCTAGAAAAATGAACCGTAAAAAAGAAAAATATATATAAAAAATAAAGAATTAATTAAAAATATTTTAAAAATATATGAAAAATTTACATTTTCTACCTAATAATATTCTTACAAGATTTTTTAAAGAGTCAATAAAATATAAGAATGACTATATATCAATAGTTTTTAAATTATATATGAAAAGTAATTATACTATGCGTTTAATGTATATATTTTTCATGCATATACATGAGGTTACAAACTAGTTTTGTTAATATCAGAGACGGATTCAAAGGGGGGGGGGGGGTCAAGGGGGCCCGGGCCTCTCTCTCTCTCTCTCTCTCTCTCTCTCTCTCTCTCTATATATATATATATAAATACTAATAAGGTGAGAGAAAATCCAATTATGTTCTAAATTGGATTCCAATTGTTATCTAATTTTACACCACATGTCTTATTTAAGTTTTTTTTTTTTTTTTAATTTTTGTTCTAGGTGAGTTAATAAGGTATAAAAAAACAAGAGTCTAATATAAATAAATCATCAAAAACCCAATATAGAAAAATAAAAAATAAAAATAAAAAGTAAACTCATACGTATACCTAAAAGAAATTAAAATAAAATAAACAAAGAGAAAGAGAGTATAATTTAAATCCATATATGTGTGTAATTGTAATTTTTTTTTAATTGTATAATGCATATTCACGGATTATACACTAGTGTTATATTAAAGTAGCAAAAATAAGTTTTGGTTTGTGAAAATAAATTTTTTTTACAACAATTAATGTTATTAAGAAACAATATTATTTTGTATTATTTAGACTTTATTGGTAAATAGTTGCATCTTAATGTATTAAGAAACAATACTTTTGTGTATTAATCTTGGTTGATAGTTTGTTAGTACTATATATATACTTATTTGAATTTTTTTTTCCTTCTTATACTTCAGCCTTCCTAACTTGAAATATATTTCAAAACCAAATAAAGCAAAGTCAATTGACACAACCGATAGCTTATGAGACATAGCTTGGGACCCATGGCCTATGGAACTTGGTTTAGGTCTAGTGCATTAACAAGACCTATGGCCTATGAAATGTGACTTGGGTTTGGTGCATTGGGATGATTATGCAAAAAAAAAAAAAAATGATATGGGTCGCCATCCTAACAAAATCGAGTGCAACTGGTTACTGGATCGGCTCGTTGCCAATCCACTCACTTTCACCGCCGGCCATACTCCTCTCTCTGCTTTGTCACTTTTGTTTTATTTTAAACGTTGGTTTCGTTACATGAAATCTTTAGTTATTGTGAGATGAAATCTTTTAAGAAATCCCTCTTTCTCCCTAACATTTTTTTAATTTTGAGATGGGTTTATTTTCTGAGTATGTGATTTTGTATTGAGTTCAGCCAAAAAGGGAGCCTGTGTTGTTTTGTTTTCTTTTGTGTCTGTGTGTGTGTTTTTTGGGGGGTATGGGATGATGAAGATTCAGTAAAAAAAGACATTCATTATAGTACAGAGGAATGCTTGATGTTCTCTTCGGCCTCACCATGCGAGCATAAGTCTCGGCTTGCCTGGATTTTTTGGTGCAACTAAAGATGAGTCTCGTAATATAGGATGGTTGTATCACTTGGTGTGGCTGAATGATTCTTTAGTTTATACCATGAGTTTATTTTTTCCTTACCCTATTCTAGATATGTCTGAATAGAGGAGGAATTGGTTGTAAAAACGTTCCAGCTCGATATTACTTATTTTGCTAAAATTAAAAATTTATTACATAAATTATTATACATAAAAGTAAAAATTAATTGAAATAGTACAGTCATGAATAGTATCAAAAATTGTCATAAGATCATAAATAATAGTAAAAATAAACTGAATAGTAAAATAATTTATAATTTTTATTGCTTCCAAACGCACACAAAGTTTTCTATCTTCATATCAAACAAAAAAAAAAAAAAAAAAAAGAACCACCGAGATTTGTCTTTTTGGATTTTTCTGTTGCTTCTTCTTTCTGAGTAATTTACTTCATGTACCATAGATTGGAAGTGGACGCTTTTGTAAACCAAACCCCGTTGCTCTTCTTGACTTCAGTTCAATCCTAAATTTTTTTTGATTGGGCCATGGTTTGGGCTGCAGTTGGGCCCAAATTTGACATGACTGGATGGGGGCGGGTTTGGGTTTTTAAAAAAAATCATTTATTAAAGATTCGCTTGGATACAATTTATTTTGCTGAAAACTAAAAATTAAAAACTGAAAATACTATAATAAAATAATTTTTAAATGTGTGAATGGTGTTGTAAGTCCTATTTTTAATATTTTTTTGAATAAAGTGATTGTGGGTCTTATGAATAATGCGTGAACAGTAATTTTGTCTTTACACAATATAATCACGTGCATAAACAGTACAAATTACTGTTCATTGAAAAATAAAAAAATAAAAAAATAGAAAAGAAGAAGAAGAAAACGCAAAACGTGCAAACACAGCGTGAATCCAAACAAATACTCAATGGGCCAAATTTTGGTAGGCTTGCGGTTCGGGTTCGGCACAAAGAACCCATCTCGAACCCGACCCGTTCTTATTCCTATCAGATCCAAACTTTGCCCGACCCGATGATCAGGTCTAATTATTAATGTCAAAGCCAGGGATGGCGAAACGGAAAAAGCTGTGAACAATGGAGAAAAGCTACCGTCATCGTCCAAACCCTTCTTCTTCTTCTTCTTCTTCGACCCATTTCCGGTCACAGAAATTCCGTTCTAACCCCACCACCAAAGATGGCAAATTTACAAAGTATAACAACCCCAATGCTCGTGAAGACTTTGTTAAACCCAGAAGAGCTAGCCAACAAGCACAGCAACATGTGGATGATTCTTCCAATCTTCCTGTCTTACTTGGAACTTGTCCCTTTATGTGCCCAGGTAAAAAAACTTGTAACAATCTATGTATGCTCAGATAGCTATATATCTTACATTGATTGACCACAAGCACACGTGTGCTGAATTTGCTAAATCGTGTTATGGGTTTGGTTCAGTTCAAGTCATATAATATGAAAGTATGAAACCTTGGTCTCAATTATTTTACCTAGTTGTCTGTTGTTGTTATATTTGTTGGTAGCTGTTTTACTCCTATGTTGTTGTTGTTGTTGTTATGTTTGTGATAATAGTGGCTGAAAGGACCCAGCGTGAGCGGCTCCGAGATTTAGCTGTGTTTGAGAGGCTAGATGGAAATCCTAGAAAAACATCCTCTGACCTTGCTGTCAAAAAGGTAGACTCTTATGTATTTGTATTTGAAATTTGTTGTCATTTACAATGGCATATCTTGTGAATAATTTGGCTGTGTCAGAAACATTTACATTAAAATACTATTAGGTACTCCCGGTGTACAACAACTTGGTGAGAGGAGAGACCACTCTCCTCTCACGTGAATGGTGAATCCTATCATGAATTTAATTAATGGGATTCGCAATGACTTGTGAGTGGGAAGTACCTCGTCACTGTACTCCCGGAGTACTGAATAATTGCTTATCTTCCCCACCAAAATTGTTTGCTTGGACAACATTGTGTCCACCAGAACCCCTGTTGCCACTGTTACCTCCGGCTGAATTTGTCACATCCATAAATTATCATTACTACTTTTGCACAAACTTCAAACCTGGTCATTAAGTGATGACATAAATAATTCTGTTACTGATGTCAAATAATGTGTGAAGTCACTCTTTTAGATGCCCCTCCCTGAGATTCTGAGATTAATTTCCAATTAAACTTTGTCAATAGTCTATACCATGAAATTTGTATGTTGGAATATATATAAAAGTTCCAATATTTAATTGATATTAAGGCTAGCTGGCTATTATAAGATGTTGATATCTATTTTTATTGAAATTCAAACACAGCCAATATTGTGCTTTGATATTTTATCTGAGGCTCAACCACATTTCTTTCCATTAAGACATGAGTTGATGGAGCAGTCTCAATATGCTTTTCAATTTTATGCTTTTTGCATTCCTCCAGTTACTTCAATGTTGGTTTTAATGGATCCTGTAAGTTATGAAGCCTTGTAATAGAATCTGGGAATTTGTTAATATGGTCACTGGACCAGTTCTACCATCTAAGATTTTTCAATTTGTAGGAAGTAGCCTGCAACTTAGCTGGAGTCCAGCTTTTTTGGTGCAGCCCTTTTTGCAGAGTCATTGGTTTTACATAGTTTTATTTCTAATGTTTTTTCTGTATTTTATGGAATCATGTTTTTTGTATCTTCATAGTCGCTACTTGGTTGTCTCATGTATTATTTGGTATCAAAGTGAAATAACAGTTTCTTTGATGCATCACTTTGCAAAGCTAATGCCTGATGTTATGGCCTCATTGTTGGCTGTTTTTTTTAATCTGCTTGATATCCCCTATGTTATAATCTTTGAATATATTTGATGCATGATTAATAGAGGTTTATTTTTGTGGAATTCTTTATTCCACGCATTGCCATTTGAGGTTTGTAGTGCTGTAGTACGTACATAAGACATACTGTGGATTTAAGAAAACAATTTATCCTCCATGCTCTTACTAGTTTTGCAGGACTATATCCATCAGAGATATGTCAACATCAGATTTGCGGCCTCTTCCAGTATTGGAAGACACTTTAGACTACCTTTTAAGCTTCTTGGATTCTTCAGAACATCCTTTTGAAGTGGTTCATGACTTCATCTTTGATAGAACAAGGTCAATAAGGCAAGATCTCAGCATGCAGAATATTGACAATGAAAAAGCAATCTACGTGTATGAGAAAATGGTATGACCCTCTTGCCAAAACCTCTCAATTCTAAACCTTAATCTTGCCATAAGCCATTCAACATTAGTATATCCCTTCTCTAAACATGTATCTACCCAATATTAGCATTTTCCTTTTCTAAACCATTTCAATCCATGTTATCAACAACCAAGCTTTAGTCCCAAAATCTCAATCTATGTTATTAAATGAAATAGGTACTGTAGCCACTAAGCTAGTGAAAAGGTGCTTCCTCCCCTTATAAGAATAAAGTGGAGGGTGAGGTTGTGGGTTCAAAGCTCACAAGGTACATGTGTAACCAATAAAAAAGAACAATTATATGAGATTATATTGTAGTCGTTAGTTGTTTCTGTTGATAAAGAACTCACCTTCCATCAGCCAAACGAGTATTCATACCTATTTGTTGGTGCTTACCTGTTCATAATAAAGAGAACATAAATGTGTTCTGCTTTATAGATCAAATAAAATTTCCTAATGCTCTCTCTGCTGAAGAAATTCCCAAGAAATTCCAGATGCAAACTAAAATATCTCTATTAAGAAATATGTAGTCAAATTGGAGCAATATAGCTATATGATCATAGGCTAGTTCAATCCTTCCCCAGTGACCTTGGTGCCCAGCCCCTGTACCTTCTGGATGCATCTCTGCAACAGTGACAAGTAAGTATAACTTAAACTTTGCGTCTGCTTCATCGTTTCTCTTTTTCATGATGTAAACAAATTATCCATGGCACACTCCAGATCCCACAGCTCCAGACATGTTCATTCAGCTTAACATCCACCCTGATATCCATTGTTCCTGTAGCCTTCTTCCATATTTCCTATATGGCCATTTTTGAAAGTGCATCCGTGAAGGCATTTGTGGACATTGATAGCATACTCTCTGTTGACCACCTCCTCTATTCTTTTCCTGGCCTTATCCACCATTGTTGCTCCTTTGCTCTCTGCAACCCAAACCAACTATCACAGCTGCTGCTGCAATATAATTATGTTGTACATTTGAGGTGTTTATTCTAGTGGGCTTGAACTGCAAAATTATAAGGCTTGTGTGAAGCGCTCTCTCTCTCTCTCTTTTTTTTTGGATAAGAAGGCTTGTGTGAAGCTCTTATATTTAAAATTCATGAATCCCGTGTGTAGAGCCTTGTACTTTAAACAAAAGTGCTTTCTCATCAGCATAAAAAACTTTTTCTTATTGTTTAAAAGGTTATTTCTTTTGGTGAGATGGGGGTGATTTGATAGTGCATCGCTTGTTATTTTGATGTTATTGGCAGTTGACAAACACGTGTAAGAAGATCAATGATTATCCAAATGGATGATGTGTCTTTAGAGAAGTTTCCCTAAGAAGGTCTGGTGAACCATTCTTCTACATTTGAGTTTATTGGGATATCTATGTGTGAATCTGCAGGATAGAGTAAATTATAATGAAAAAATGCTTGTACTTATAAAAAATAATGAATGAAGTTTTGTTCCAAAATTTTCCTTTGGAGATTGTTATATGGGGCATGGCTACCTGGAGGGGAAGATTTTTCCTTCCTCATCACTTCCACTTAAGTTGTAAGCCCCCTTCCCCAACAAAAAAATTGAATCTACCACCCAAATGAGATATGAATTTTTGAAACTGAAACCATAAATTTCCATATTATTCCAATAGATTTGCATCAATTATTTAAATGACAAACAAAAAGGCCTAAAATTCAACTTTGTTCTCCAACATGATAAAATGCAAGGTGGCAGCACTTTTGCCAACCCTATGTGGCAAAGCAGGAGTAAACAAAAATCCTGTAATCCATACAATAGTAATCTTTTGATCTTTGATGGAGTAGATGCCATTTATAACATCATGCCACTGCCATATTTTTGGAGAGAACAAGGGGCTGTGACAGAATAGAGGATAGGTAGAGAGGCTGACTTGAGGGATGAAAGTCATGCCATAGAAGCCATAGATTTAAACCAAAACTGCTACCAAATAAATCAGTTTCATATATCCGTGCTGATTTAGCTCATTAGTAAACAATAGGAATTCTGATTTTTCATTTGCTGCCATTTCCTAACATCAGCAAAAAAAATTCAGTATCTTTTCTCTCTTCCTTTTCTTCTGGGGTCAATCTAAGTGTCTTTTCTGCCTGATCAAAAAGATACAAAAGAAAATGTGGTCAATTTTGTTTATTTAATTTCCTTAAAGCAGTGCAAGTACCAGGATTAATTTGCACTGTCATTGTCAAGTTGCCCTCGTCAGATGACCAAAAAGGGAGCATCTCCTTTTGAACTGCTGGCAAGTGCATATACACACCTTTGCATTATTATACATACTTTTCACTGTATTTGAAACTTCAGACCATGGAACGCATCTAGTCTACATGGCAGAAACATTATGTATCAACACCATAAATTCTTTGTGTTAGGAGCTTGAAATCATGGAAACATTTTAAAACTTTTTGTACTGAATGAAGCCCTGATTTGTATCATCATACAGGTTAGATTTCATGTTATGTCTCTTCACAAGCTTCGAAGTTGTACCAATGAAAATATATCTTCAGTACACTACCTCAACATGGAGCAGCTTACAAAGGCTCTGACAACTCTATTTAATCTTTATGATGCAAATAGAAGTTCTGAATCTATTAATGAGAATGAAGCTGAGTTTCGTTCATTTTACGTGCTTCTTCATCTTGGTTCTAACAGCCAACCAACGGTTGATCTCTACTTCATTGGTGTGGTCAATTCATTTGGTTCAATCTTAATTGCAGCCTTGTGCTGAGTCCTAAAGACATGAAATGTAGCTCTTTCTGATCCACAGGGAGAATCACTTTCTTTATGGTTTCGTCAAGTGCCTATTCCAATAATCAAGTCAAAGGAAATGTGTTTTGCCCGGAGAATTTTGCGGTATTTCCCATTTGCTATGATTCCATTTGCTTTTGAAGTGTCTTGTTTAATTAGATTTAACTTGTTTGGAGGAATTTTTCTGTTTTTCCATTTTCTTAATTGCTTATCTCTTTCTTTGAATTGATATGAGTTTCTGTAATGTGAAAGATTGAAACAGATATGAGTTTCTGTAAAGTGAAAGATTGAAACAGATTTAATTAGATTTATCTCTTTATGGTTTTTTGAGGAGTAAATGATTAATCTCTTTATTGAAACAGATTTTTTCGAATGGGCAATTATAAGCGTTTCCTTTTAACTACGGCAGCTGAGGCATCCTTTCTACAGTATTGTATCATTGAACCATATATCATAGAGGTAACCATGCATATCAGTTTCATCTGACACTTCTTTCTGGCATTTTAGCAACTTGGATCTTTATTAACCACAATGATCACTTTGAACAGATGGAACTATTTATATTCCTTCAGACTTGATATTAAATTAATATGCTACCTCCTTTTCAAAATAAGTGTCTTGGTTCTAAATAGCCAAAGTATTAATGAAAAGAAAAAAGTTGTAGTAATCTTTCTAATTGTCTTATACTCGGTTTTTTAATGAAAATGTTCTTGCTTTCTTTTTTCTGTTTTTAAGGTGAGGGTAGTATTGCAAATTTCCTAGTAAGTGCTTCCACTTTTGGAAAGTGGACACTTCTTTTGGGACATTCCAAAAGGGAAATCAAGATACATATGCCCCTCCCCATTTTTCTCCCTCATTCTTACTTGGGTTGAGTGGGGAGGGTGGGAGGTCTGCCACTCTCAATTCTTCTTTTTCCTAATCTGGCTTTGTTTTTTTGTTGCTTATTCATCTTAAGTTTCATAATTAGTTTGCATATTTTATAAATTTCTTTTTGTTGATGGGGCATTTTAGAAGTTTTTGCTTTCAAGTATCTCTAGTTCCACAATTATTTCTTCACATTCTTCAATATTTCTTTCTTACCTCTGTTGCTGGCCATGAAAGGTACGAGAACTGGCTCTGTCATGTATAAATAATGGTGGCTACAAGCTTCATCCATATCCACTGACACACTTATCCAAACTCTTGATGATGAAGGTATAATTTGCATTATATGGATTTTCTGATATGCATTGTTTGAATGAATAAAATGTTGAGAGTTTTGAAAGCTTCACATGGTTCTTTTAGGAGTCAGATTTGGTATCATTTTGCGGTGCTTGTGGCCTTGAAATGGTCACAGATGAAGTAGGAAATAAGTCGTTACCCACCAAGCAAACAACTTTTTGTTCTCCCAAGGGTGGCTCTCAGAGCTATGGCTTTCTGAATTTGGAACCATTTGAGAGGTAATTTTAAAGGGTTTTTTTCTCCTATTTTTTCTATATTAGTTGTATGCAGCATGGGTTGGGAGGAGGGCATAGATTGGGAAGAGGATTGTGTGATGCTTAAGCTATATTTAACAAAGTTCATAGAACCATTTCACTCATTTGCCTAGCTATAAAGATACTACTCTGAGTTCTGTGTTGTGTTCAATATTTGATGTCATAATCTAGAGAGACTAAATTCTATACAAATCAAGAGAACATAGCTACCATTGTATATGTTGGAATGTGCTTTGGTCTCCGTTTGTAGTGGTCTATAGATTTAACCATAAGTGTGTTTATAAAGATGCATTTTTTAACTGTTGGTTTTGGCGTGAGGATAGGATAACATAAACTGACAGGATAGGACGGGTATATTTGATTGGATTGATTTACCTTGAAAAAAGGACAAGACTGGGTTGTTTAGGATGGGATTCATAAAACTGGCTGTTGGCACACATTTGTCGTGTTGATATTTTGGAAACTGACATGCCAATGAACTCTACTTCAAAAGGAATCTTCCTCATTCTTAATATTGGAATGAAGGGTAGGGTCATGAGTTCAAGACTCATAGGATGCGTAACTTACCAATAAAAAAATCATTTTTGATGAATGACATGTTCCGTGAAATATGAATTTTAAAATGAGCCCTACTAAATAATATACTGTAATACTTAATAATAAAATAATTTACATGATATGATATATCATTTAAATTATTTTTATATAAAGAATATAGATACAATCCATGCTAATAATCATGGTTTTAAAAATCGAACCGGTCATCGGACCGTTTTTTTTTTAATTTCCGGTTCAACTCCGGTTTTGGCTGGTTTTTGGGTTGTTGACCGGTTATTGACCAGTTTTGGGGCTTTTAACCGGACTGGACTAACTCCCGATTCCCGATTGAACCGGTTGGACCGGCCGGTCAGGTGTGATTTTTAAAACAGTGTTAATAATATTAGATATGTTAATATCTTTTTTGGTAATACATACTATCACTTCTTGTAACAACATAAGATTTACATGACTTCTTTTTTATTATGTTATAAGTTAATGGGTGTCCTAAAGGCATCAGTTTATGAAATATTTTTAGAAACTTTTTATGGGAAAATAAAACGTAATTTTTTTGTTTTTTACAATTTTTTATATTTTCTATAAAAGTGGTATTAAAGCTTTCCTAAAATAGTTCATTTAACTAATGTCCTAACGGCACCTGTTACCTAGATCCTATTATTAATATTACTCACGGTTATATTACTCACTGCTGATTGAATTATTGACTTGTATCTGTTGCATATTAATGGGTTTATCTGCTGTTGTTATACTTTGACCCCTTTAACTTCTCACTCATTAAAAAGATAAAACATAAAATGCAGGTAAATTGCAGTTTGAGCAATAGAACAAATAATTTGCACACTGAAGAGTGGACAATTAAGTCTCACTCGATGACTTATAGACATGCACTCGCGGCTGCTGGATGGGTTGTGTATATTAAGATGTACTTTGAACATGAATTATTAAATGTTGTAATAGAATTTGATTTTTCTATCAACTTTACATCAAGAGTGCTACCATGTTTTAGTCTAAGCAGTAGTTGAGGGTACAAAATTCCTATTGTAAACTGTTTTGGCTAAGGACAATTTGTATATATGAAAAGTGTCTGCCAACGCAATATCACATCGCAAGCAGTCAATTCTAAACCTTCTAACATTGGTAAAATTGTACTCAGAATCAGTTATTTTTTCAAGTTCTACCAGAGAAGTTTTTGCCTTATTTTAAACCTGATAAACTGTGTTCCATAACTAGTAGGCATTATCACAAAACTTCAAACTTTTTGGCTTAGAACAAGTGTGTGTGTGTGTGTTGGTTTTGAATCCAAGTTTCCCCTCAGCAGTAGCATCAAATGTGCTAAATGCAAAAATCTTAGCATTTAGCACACCAATAAAAATAAATAAAAAATAAAAAACCTACTTATATGAGATGTGCCAAATACCAAAACAAAATCGGCACATACTATAGTGATATTCTACTTTTATTAGAAGGGTAGGGCTAATGTGCTGAAAATTTGGGTATTATTTTATTACTTTCTCTCTTCTATTAATAAAGAAATTAAAGAGAATAAAGGAGTAAAGAAATAATATTTAAATATAGTAGTAAAATAATAAAAATTTTGAAGATGTAATACAGGGCAAATTGTTAGAATTGTGTTAAAATAGATAAAATAATTTTTTGATATATTAAAATAACATATTCTTTTAGCACAGATGACAATGCTATCAAATAATGTGATTGAGCTATACAGTTGGCCACAAAACCTTGAATTAGCTTTACAAGTCTTGGATTATTACCGACCTTGCCAAGCTGAATCGAAATCATGTGTTCATGTTTCTTGGAATCTGACTATAAGATAATAAAAAAGATGGAACAGTTGGAAAAAAAAAAAAAAAAAAAACCCTAGCATCCACACATCCCACAATGAAACAAAAGGTAAAACCAGTTCCTATATACTCTTGAAAGAACCTACTACGTTACCCTAATCTGTTTACTTAGGTAGTCACACCTCCTTTTCATCTACAAATTATAAGTGTTCTGTTACGTTTTCTCATTTGGATTAAATTTAAAAAATGTGATATCACATACACTATTTTGATACAAAAACAAAACTTTGACCATGAAATGAATAGGTATGACCAGCCATTCATCTCTCTGGCCTCTTATATAAATACTCAAAAAAAAAAAAAATGAGGTTCTCCATGCTTAATTCTTTCTCCTTAATATGCCAAGCATTCTGTTCTCTCCAAAGACACAAATTAAGACAAAAAGGAGTCGCATTCCATATCCCCCTAATATCACTCTAGCCTTGTCACACACGAAAACTTGCGACAATGTGACACTCAAGGGGGACTCAACTACATAAATATGGGACCCAACAACTTCATGACCATGTAGCATATTATAGTGGGTATACAAATTCCCCAAACTCAAGAACAACTCAGGGGATTGAGTTGGAGAAGTTCTATAAGAGAGAGAGAGAGAGAGAGAGAGTTTCGGAAGAGCTTGGGGTGGGAAAGTTTAGATGAGGATTTGAAAAGAAAGTGAGAGATTCTTAGTGTTTAAAATGAGCCATTGGTGTGAAGGCAAAAAAAATGTATATACAAAAACTAAAGGCTTGCTGCATGTAAGAAGAAAAAAGAAAATGAATGATGCAGTACAGTGAGTAAAACCCATTGTGCTAAGCAGATGTGAGAGAATGAGATTGCTTTCTAGAGAAGAAGAAGTGGAGCTTTAAAGAAGTAACAAGAGTATCAAAGAAACCAGGTTCGGCACTATCCTTTGGGCAGGGTGGTAGTCCATCATCTCACAGGGACAAGTTGATTGAATTGGGTGTATTCCATGAAAATGTATTTATTAGTATCAAATTATATCACTATATCACGTTAGCAATATCAAAATCTAATAATATTTAAGAGACGAGAGTAAAATAACCATATCAACTTTTTCCACAACTCTTATAAGGGGTGTTAGTGGAATGGTTATTTTTATGCACGTATCTTTTATTTATTGAATTTTGATACGGGTGACATGATATTATTTGATACCAACTACATTCTCATATTCCAAGAGCCTTTGAGAATAATGAAATAGGACATGGGGAGATGTTTCTTTCAACCCTTAGCCCTTAAATAATTAAAAAGTGATTCCCGTAATAGCGGTGAGTGAAATGGGAGCAACCTAAATTGTGAAAACGAGTTGTGGGAGAGCAATACAAGCATCTTGCTACTAGGTGAAGCGGTAGAGTATTACACCCTAGATGGTGAGAGTCCAATAACCAAAAGCATCACTAACTTATGCCGACCCAACCATTCAACAATGGAAGCATCTTTCCATATTGGGTAAAAGTGCACATCTATAGTTGCAGAAGTAGGAATAATGGCACTCATTATCAATGGGATCAAGGATACTTCTATTAAGAAATATATCAAAGAGTTGGCACTAGGATAACCAAAATAAAAGTTTATCAAAGCTTGGTCTAAAATTCTTGAAAATTTGGCTTTTCATGATTACATCAATAATAATCTAGCAAAGGGGGCATCATTCAGAGCAGGCTCAATGGACAATGAGGAACAATTATTCCAATAATTACATATCCAAATTAACCTATGGACATATGACTCAAAATTAGAAAACAATTAGAAACTAAATTGGATTATAATTGAGCTTTGAATTTAATATTATATATTATGATTTGGGGTGGGGTGGGGTGTCTACGTTATTTAGGAGTGTAACTTACTAATATGGGGGGTGATTGGGGATCCCTCCTTGTTATTCCACTCGACCGTTACGTTGTATTTTCATTGATAAATAATAGGATTTTTAATTTTATTCAAGTATGACTTGATTATCATTTTTTTTTTACACCAATATTTATTACCAAACTTGTAAAATGAGTGCATTGATCTAATAAATTATGATCACATATGTTTAATTACAACTATTGCGCTCTTAGCTTTAATAAAAATAAAAAAATCACATGTTGACATAAAAGTAGGAAAGATCAATGCGAATACAAATCATGAGAAAACTTATGATATTGATGATAGATTTGGTTCTCCTTATTCATGTAGGAGTGCAAGCTATTAACCTTGCCTCTACACCTTTTGCATCCCTTTTCACTTCCAATCTTGTTTCCATATTACTCTCAAATTGATCATGTAAAAACAAAGCTTTAACTTTGCCTTGAAGAAGAGATTGAAGACTCTGAAATATGTCGAAAGATAACGACCCAAAACAACTGGCACATTTTATTATGGAGAGTTTTGAAGTTTGCATCAAGAAATTTGAGCACGAACATGACCCAGTGTATCAAAATACTTTACGTATCATGGATTATTGTCGCATCAAGCACAAGACTGCGGAGTCACCAAAGCATTACTTTAGTTTCGTAAATTGTTTGCTTGAAATGTTCAAACTTAATATCAAAAGGCCTTGATATTTATACACAAAATATAATAAGAGCTACCTTCAATTTTGGAGTTGGTAATTAGGTTACTTCTCTCACAAAAAACATCTTTGAATTGTGACTTATTTTGAATCATTATTAGGATGTGATAAAAAAAAATCATAATTTTGTGTGAATTCCCTCAGCTATGGGCAATAATTGGTTTTAAAAACCAAACCATTCAAAAATAAATAAATAAAAGAGGACAGGTTGAAGGTTTTGACACTGTAACATCATATATAATTTAATATTTGATTGAAATACAAATAAATGTATTAAATTTGTAAATATTAATAATATTGACTATAATAATATCTAAAGTAATTTAAACAACTTTCAAATACACTCTCACTACTTTTGTAAGGTAAATTTAAAATTTTAAAAATTAAAATTAAAAAAAAAAAAAAAAAAAAAAAAAAAAAAAAAAAACACCCTTCATGCTCAATGTGAAAATAAGTAGTAACTTTTACAGCAATTAGTAAAATACAACCCTTTCAATATTTAAGAGGGCTTGTATTGTTAGGAGGATTTAAATACAATTTTTTGTTTTGAATACCAGAAATAGTGAATCTCACACTTATATCTATTCTTTAACTTAAGTTTTTTAAATCCAATTTTGAGAAAATTATTTCCTATTTTCGCTGTTCAAAACAAGATTTTGAAAATAGTTGTTCAAAACAAGATTCTGAAAACTAAAATACTGTTTTTAATAGGTTGTTTTCATGAAACTAGAATGTTTTGTTATAGTTGTAAATAAATTAAAAACAATGGACTCTAGAAATTTGCCAAACTCTTCTATCTCTTAAATTTGCCCAAAATATTCTATAAACATCATTTTGTTTTTCAGTATTTTGAAAACTATTCTAAAAATGAGAGTTAAACATGTATAGTGTAAATTGACTCAAAGGACCAAATTGGACAATTTTAAAAAGTCCGTGAATCTAGTTGACATTAACTCAAACCTCAAAGTATATTAGTAAAATTCATTCTAAAATTAAATAAATTCAAAGCGGAAATGTATGTCAGCACCAATTGTGTTTTCAACCAGACGAATCTTAAAAGTAACATTCAAATTTGCAATATAAAACCTAAAACCAATCAGAAATCGGTCCTTGGACTAGGCAAAATCCCAATTTTTTCAGAGGGTCATTCTTTATCAATTTCCGAAAGCATTGGTTGTTCTTTGTTATGAGTATTAGGACTAGAACCATCACAGGTTGTGTCACGTGTGTAATAGTTCTCGCTACGCTACAAAAATGCTCAAAAGTTAAAGAAGAGGAGAGGGAAGTAGGATCAATAAAGTAAATTTTTTTTTCTTCTATTATCAACAGTACAAAGAATACAACAGGTAAAATATACAGAAATATAAAACCTGATGAATGATTTACATCTTTCCTTGTTCTAAAAAGAATTGCTCTTCTAAATCGAGCACTAGCCAATTCCAAACCTAATGTAATCCACCAACCACTAGTTTCTGCAAACCTTAGAAAACCTCTTAATACTACAACATCCAAATTTAGAGTGTCTATCTCCCCTATTCAAGGACAAAGTGAAAATATACAGTAGCACTTCAAAGATTCATATCAAACTTTTTCTACTCCACAATTCGAGCAACTATGAAGAACCTGCTTCTCTTTCATGTTGGCGATTGAGTAATTGGTGTGAAACAGGGCCCTCCCCCACTGACCAGAGATTCGATGTTTATGGAGTAAAGTGGATTCTTTGAACGAACATCTTCCATGTATATAATTCAATATTCAAACAAACAAGTTCTACTTCATAGAAATTGAATTATTTGACACGAAATTCATGCCTGAATATGGTAAGATTCTGTGTGAATTTATCCCTGTTCTTAGAATCCAAGCTTCGAGTAACATCTGCCATTAATTTGTCAAAACACAAGGAAAGCCGCTGATGTTGATCTGCAGGCTGCAAGATGATGCAAAAAAGGGTGTCAACTGAGGGCTGATAATGTGGGTAGAGAGAGAGAGCAAAACAAACATTTGGTAGACTTAGTTTTAATAGTTTTAACCATTATCAAATGTTTACTTTTAAAGAAACATGTAATATGAAAGTAACAACCAACTCAGCTTGATGATGATATTTGTTTTTTATGTTACATAAACTTCAAATTCATTTAATAAGTTACAATGTGATATCATAAGTTGATACTAAATATAAAAGACAATTATTGCATCACTAATACATCCACTATGTTATAGAGTATGCTAGTCAACATCTAAAGACCTGAACCCATCCTGTGAGAAGTCTTTCATTCTGTTGGCTATTCCCCCCACTTACTTTGCATTATAAAGCTTTAGATAAAAAGCCATAAATTTGTGCACTTTCTGATAGTTGATTACATTTTTCATTGACCTGTGACCTAAAGTTTGAGTTACAATTTTTCTTGTTATCTTTATTATTATTTTGATATGTTTTATCTTTATTATTAACTGAAAAATTTGTTTGATAAAACTTTTTTGATAAATTCATAGGAAATTCAACAATCAAAAACTTCCTACATAAAACATTAGTAGTTGCAACAGCATTCAACGAAGAGACAAAACTAACCTGTGAAGCCAAAATCTGAGCTTTCAAATCGGTGAATATCTGCAGGTGAATGTTCAGTCAGAAATGATAACGATTCAAAACATTTAACAAGAAACTATAAGAGCCTGAGCAAGATTTAATGTAAACAAAATTAATTGACCATATAGATGAAGACAAGTAGGAAGCACGGACACAGACACGGACACGGACACGGGTACGGACATGGGTACAATGGTGACACGAGCAATTTTTGAAAAATTATAACATGAAACGGCTGGTACGACACCAATATGAAACGGATACAACATCCTAAATGAAGTGTCCTTGCTGCCTAGTAAATCCACAAAGAGTACCAATTTATCATATTTTATATCCTTCCCAGATACTGTTGCACAAAAGACACCGAACAAGAAAGAATTAACTTGATAAAGGTTACACCATTTAATAACTTCTTACCATAATACTACCATTGACCAATATCTTTCTCATGTCTCGCACTCGGCCAATATCAAATGATCACAAATTAAAACCAGGGAAAATTGCCCATCTATCAATTTTTTGTCAATACTACCATTGACCAATATCTTTCCAATGTCTCACACAAGGGAAATATCTAATGATCGAAATTAAAACCAGGGTAAATTGCCCATTGTAAGGTTTATGGAATTGAGTGGCGTTACATGATGTAAGAAGGCTAGGGAGAGTGTTGACAATTCTCCTCCACTGTGATTATACTAGTGAGATGTGGTCCCTTGGTTTCAGTGGGTTATGCCTCAAACAATCCTTGATGTCTTGACTTGTTAGAAGGGAGGTTTACTAGAAGGGGTATTGGGATGTGTGGTGAGCGATACCCTTGTGTCTGAAGTGATTGATTTTATAACTTTAGAGCATTTGGAGTAGAGAGGCTTTTGACAGAGTTGATGTTCTTCTTCTTAATGTTGTTGTATGAGTAGATGGCTGTGATACCCAGCCAGTCTTCCTTTACTTTGCCTGATTTCATTGATAGCTGTTCTTTTTCTTGGTGTTGTTGCTCTCTTATCATATTTCTTGTGTAATGAGGGTTTTTTTTTTTTTAATAAACATTTATTATTCATGAAGAAAAACTAGGGAAATTGTACTTTTTATTGGCTAGATAAATGATTTGGGGTTTTCCACCTTAAATTATCACGTATCCCCCACTAAGCATTAAATCAGGCACTCACCCCAAATGTTTAGCAAAAAAAAAAAAAAAAAAACCATTAAATATAATGAAAATGTAAAGGGGAGGGGGCTATTTGTTTATTTGCTTAAAGACTGGGGACTGATTGCTCAATTTTAAAAGGTAGTGGGGATATTGCAAATCCTTGAATAGTTTAGGATGAAAAAGTAAAATTTTCACACCAAAGAACTATCTCATCAACAAAATGGTTAAATTTATAGCTCTTAATACTTTTAGCATATAACAAAAACATGAATTTATAAAATTAATAGTGAATAAAATTCAATTTATACTAAGAACATGAATCTATAAATTTGATAGTAATTAACATTCGATTAATTCGAAATTTGGCATGCAGAATGAGCTGTTGGGGAACATTTAATCCAACAATCCTTTTGGCAAAATATTAATATTAAGAAATTAACAAATTTGGCAAGGAATAAAGAGTATAACTCGAACCTAATATGCGATTACATATATAGATAAGTTTGTATACATGTATATATCAAATAAAGAATGGATATATACAAGTTGAAATAAAAAAGCATCACCTGCTCACTTATTAGTATTAAGCTCAACATTGGTCGGCTGAGACTCCACTGGTTGCCACAGTCCTCAAACAAAACAATCTCAAAGAGAGTCTTCAATATCTTTATATTGGAAAAAAACACTTAATTAGTTCAAAATTCAAAAAGTGCCCAAACAACCAGAAAGAAAAATAAACAAATAAAACATGCAAACACACACACACACACTCAAAGAGTCTTCAATATCTTTATATTGGAAAAAACACTTATTTAAACATTTGACAAGTTCCCAAACAGCCAGATAGAAAAATAAACAAACAAAACACGAATGCACGGGCACGCACACGCAAGTACCCAACTTTTTTCAATCAAATGTAGATGTTGAAATACAAAATGCAAAACAAGCACACAAATTCCTACAGGCTCTTACAAGCTCTAGCAAGTCCTCCATCTAACTTCATAACACTCTTAGGCATCACCCAATGATCCCAAACATAGAAAACACAAAGTCTGCAACTCTCACTTTTGTATTACAAATTTCCCCCCAAAAAAATTCACAATTTTATGACTGCAATATATGCCCCAGTAGCAATTCAGTTTAAGCAAAAAGGTCCAACTTAATGTGATCCAAGCAGAAACAATCCTCTCAACAGACTAATAAATCACTCTATTCCTAGTGAGTTAAGTAAAAGCAACCATCCATACTGTTCATACAATGATTTTTGATAAGTAATAAGATTTATTGATATAAAAAAGGGACACCCTAGTACATAGGGAGTGTACAGGGGTCAAATACAAAAATTACAACAAGATTCAAGAAAAATCAAGGGTAAAATATCATTTTCGTCCCTAAACTATCACAAAAGTTCATTTTTTGTCCCTAAACTTTCAAAAGTTCTATTTTCATCCCTAAATTTTCAAAAGTTCTGACGGAGTACTGACGTGACTTGACAGAGTGCTGATGTGGGAGGGACGAAAATCAATACGTTTGGAAAAGTTTAGGGATGAAAATAGAACTTTTGAAAGTTTAGAGACGAAAAACGAACTTTTGTGATAGTTTAGGGACGAAGACAGAACTTTTAAAAGTTTAGGGATGAAAAACGAACTTTTGTGATAGTTTAGGGACGAAGACAGAACTTTTAAAAGTTTAGGGATGAAAAACAAACTTTTGTGATAGTTTAGAGACAAAAATGATATTTTACCCAAAAATCAAAGATAGAAGAGAATGATTGGTTTCACAAGGCAAACAACCAATCCAAAAAAGTTCAAAAGAAAAATAACTTGAGGTTAGGTATGGATCTCTCAGAATCTTCAAAACAACTATTGTTTCTTTCCCTCCAAAGACACCACATTAAACAATGGGGAATGATTATCCATACATGACCATTTCAATGACAACCAAACCGGCTTTGCCAGCAAGCAAGAAGCCCCACAACTGACTTAGGCATAACCCAACTTACACCAAATAAACCCAAAACCATAGACCACAAATCCATAGCAACTGGACAATGAAGGAAAGATGGTCAACCAATTCACCATTACACTTGCACATATAACACCAATCCAATATCCACACCTTCCTTTTTCGTAAATTTTCAATAGTCAAACATTTCCCCAAAGCAACAATCCAAACAAAGAAAGCCACTCGAGAGGGGATCTTCTGCTTCCAAATGCTTTTCCAAGGGAAACAGCAATCATTAAAGCCCACTAGAAGACTCTAATAATCTTTAACCATAAATCCCTTATTTCTATCCGGCTTCTAGCTCATTTTATCCTCCCCAAGCTCCTTTACTATGGAGCCATATATGGTATCCATAAGCTTAACACAGCCTCCAATTCCCGAACATGAAAACCCCTAAAGAAACTCACATTCCAAAAAAGGACCCCATTTGAGAACTTCACAAGCTCAGCCACACTTGCCTCCTTATCTCGACAAATGATAAACCTAATTTGAATTATAAATCTACGACACAATCAATCTGAACAAACAAGGATGGGCAACCGGTATCCTAAAACGAGCAGCTGACCCTGTCAACCCTCTAGGGCCAATTAACTCAATTTTACTTTTTCTATATATATATATATATATAAAGAAGAGAAAAGAAATAAAAGAGAGCCGAGGTGCCATGATATTGAAATAGATAATTATTCTAATTGACCTTCTCTGCTACTCATAAAGGAGACTGACCAAGATATTTATAGTTCATTTCACATTTGGAAATATAAAACGCAGACTCACCCTAAAAGACTCACTAATGAAATACATGAGAATGAAGCACATTTATATCTATAAAAGGATAGTAACAACCATAAGAAAGGGAATTACAAGAGCTATTGCAACCAGCCACGCAGTCGCAACATTGCATTAATTAATTAATGAAAATTAATGGGAACAGTTATTTTTTGAATTGATGTATGGACCATGTGACAGTGATCAGCATACATTATTTTTTAAGGTTAAAATCAGAAAAATGGAGGAAAAAGCTTATGTCAAACAAAGATTATATCTAAATATTTTTATAAATAAATAATGTTCCAGAATAAAAAAATTATGATAATAATAACAACAAACTGCAATCCTAGAGGAAGTCACAATAATTACATAACCAAAAACACACTTGCACAAATCATATTTTTAAGCATTCAATTGCAAATGATAAATCCATCAATCTGTATGACAAGATAAAAATGCCTTACTTCTGGAAACAAATTGGGGCAATCCACAATGTGACGAGCAAGATTCATTGCAGCAGGTGAATTAGGTGCCTCCCCCATAGTGATATTGTTGAAATAGTAAGCAGCCAGATTATCGACAGCAGATGCACACTGAAAAGGAAAGTTTAAAACTGTGGACTTGAACAAGTACATCAGAAACAAGCAAATGCACACTAAGGTATGTAGTTTATATAAGAAACAGACCAGCTTAAATTACACGCTCATGCAAGATATTTAACATATTTTAAAGTGGAGAACAATGGATGTAGCAAATAAAGAACAGAATAATCCCATCCTTTTTTTTTTTTTTTGATAAGTAAGAATGATATATATACGAAAGGCTACTCTATGCATGAAGAACATAGAGCAAACCTAGAAAAGAGAATAATCCCATCCTTAAAAGAGACATAAAACACACCTGTGATGAGATATTTGTATCCAAACCTTTGAGACCAGATTCAAGGGATCCTACTATATGCCTAAAAGTGTTTGTATCCAAGTTCAATATAAAAACAATGTGGCTGCTGAAAAGAACCTCCAAGAATGCAAAATAGGCCCTTGTTAGCTGCCAAAAAGTAAAAAACTAATCAAAAATGTGCTTAAATATTCTTGGTGAAAAAACGTCAAATAATTAACTAAACAGTAGCACGTCTAGAACACAACAATAAAATAAAAAAACTCAGATTAAAAGGACAAACCAAGCACCAACTTCATATATATGAAAATAGATCCAGTTTAGGGACTGGAACAAATTCTGTATAATCATTCTAGCAGCACCTTTATTGGGCTAACATGTTTGTTTAGCTACACTAGTTATTAGTCCTGGCCAATTTTAGTAGGCCTTGATAAGTGAAACTTTATATTGGCTCCCATCTTCTCTTGAGTTGCCTATGACACTCAGCATGATTCCAAGGGACTCTAATTTCTTTTTTCTTTTTTTGTGATAAGTTGCTTTGATGATGGACACAAATTGTCTAAAAGATTACAAAGCAAAGCTAAGATAAGTGTGGCACTCAAAAATAGCAGTATAATGAGTAAAACCCTAAGCCTGAGACCACTCCAACAGGGTACAAAGCAACATTGTCACAACATTGTAGGACTTCTATAGATTTCTCTAACATAACCATTGCTTGAACCTCCTCACTCCACCACCAATTCTCCTTATTCAATAGCCCATATCCTTTAAATTCCCCAAGTATTTATGTAGCACTCTTTTAATACAACTAGCTATTTCATTCCACATCCTATCAATATCTTCATCTACCTTCTCTAATTCTATCTTTAAGCACAACTTCTTTCTCTCCCTTCATACAACACCACATAGTTCTTGATTTCTCTGTCAAATGCCTTCGCTTATTTTTCCATGTTGTAATACAAATATCAAATACCACAAACCTAGGTTGAGTGGTTGTGCTATTTCATGTTATCATCTTTCAATTTTTACAACTACTATCACATAAGGACAAAATCCATCTTACTAATGTTTGTCTCACTTTGGTAGCAATTAAGTACCCGTTTGATAACACTATTTCAAACCACACTTTTTCAAAGCTCACACTTTTTCAAAGCTCAGTTTTCCTACACTTAACTTTTTTCTAGGTATAGCTTTTTCCATTTTCAAAAGGCAAAAATAAGCCATAGCAAAATCTCTTGCTTGCCTGCTAGTAACAACATAGAAGATGCCACCCATTTTCATATCGTGAAAGTCCCCGACAGAGGAAAGGGCTGTAAGTGATGGCACATTATGCTTCTAAACTAGAGAGAGGCATGGCAAACAGGCACAAAATGTGATTCCCTTCAAAAGAGAACTAGTAGCAAAACCGTTAGGCCAATTTCAATACGGACCTAGCTCTAAGACATGAGTTAGACTGTCAGAATCATGTTAACCTTAGGGAACCTAGAGACCCCAATGAAAAGGCAATAAGGAGTATCAAAGTGGAGGCATCTAATTTTAACAGTCAACTTGACCAATGGCCTTCATGGACTATTTAAGCAAGATGGATCACTTCCTTGAATGGTACAACTTGTCTAAGAACAAGAGGGTTAAGTTCGCCAAGATGAAACTCATGTAGTGCCAAACACTTTTGGCAAAGTGCTGAACAGCTCCTCTTTAGGAGAAACCAACCTGCCATAACTAATTGGATTTTTTAAAAATAAGTAATCTTTTTGGGGTGACAGAGGCTTAAGGAAAAATACCTACCCCAGGGTGAACTTCTAGATTAGCGGAAAAATCTAAGACAAGGAAACATGCTCACTACAGACTACATGGCACAATTCAATCATGCAATTTAGTTGAAGACGAGAGAATGACCTTGAAAAATTTTAGAAAAGACTTCAATATAGATGTCAAGAAGAAGCTTGCTCTACACGAGGTCACAACATTAGACCAAACGTACACCCTAATTCAAAACTATGAACTAGTCACTAAGCACCAATTAGCAAGACACCGTAAAACCTGGAACTCATTGAGTAACCTTCAAGTAAAACTCCAATGGAAAGCTCACTTTAGCCTAGAGCCAAACCTAGCAATAAGAGTGGCTAGTGAACCTCTAAAGAGTCCAACAGTTATCATGTGACTTTTTTATGAGCCTTCTTATAACCCAATTGCAAATCCTAGAGCTGATCCAGCACTGCTAAACCCACTGTTGACAAGTAACATATTGATGGTATTTTGGATGAGCACATTGTTTACACTAGGAATGAAGGAGTTCAATCCTAGCTAGTTCGTTGGAAGGGATGGATCACCAAAGTTGAGCTACAATAGCAAGACCATGACATGTAAGAGTACTTTCAGAGCCGCCAGGTGCTACACTCAAAGGGTCAAGCCTTCCGCGCCTTGGGAGAGTTGGTACAAACACCAGATGGTTAGGACCAGATTAATGATTAATTCTGTTGGATGAGGTGTCGATTGATTTTTATGAATTGATGTTATTTGATTTTATTTCACATTGAATTTATTATTAGCTTTTTTTTCCAGCATTTGATACAATTTAGTTACAAGTTTTTCCCAGTCCATATTTGATTTAATTTAGAAATACTATTTAAAAGGTCTTATAATTCAGCATTGGTATACTTGATTGAATAATAAAATTTTAATGGAATTTTCCAATGGCTGTGTTGACTCTAGGCAACCCTAGCTGCTAACTCCTAGGTTTCTATCTCTTCTCTGCTTGGTGCCAACTTTGCTAACTCCTAGATTACCTTTTCTTGTTTTTATCCTTTTGTTCTTCTTTTACCCATTCCCCACACACACCCTCTTCAGAATTGTGTTCTACTGCATCATATCATTGATTTAAGGATATAGCAATGCCTTTATCATGGAATAAAAATCCCAATATCACAAGATAAGTATCCCCAACCCAAAAATCAGCTTAAAATTTTTTTTTTTTTTTTTGATAAGTAAAAATCAACTTAAATACAAAAGAAATACCTACACACAAGCACACAAATATATATATATATATATATATATATATATATATTTATTGATAGGTAATCAAAGTTTTATTGAATAAAGAAAACATCATGTTCACAATGGTGAACACTCTGTGCTTCAAACAATTACAAGTAACATATATATAGCGTAGAACAATTCAACGCAGCAAAGTTGACATAGTTTCCAGCAAGACCTGTAGAGGAAAGTTCACATACCTTACGGAATGCCAATATATCAGCCAGAGGAATTGATAGTGTCATCTTAAGAGCAACATCTAGTGCATCAGAGAGCGCTCTATCACCATATAGTTCAAACACACCAAAGTTGACATAGTTTCCAGCAAGGGCTGTCATTTGGTGGTGATAAAAAAATTCAGCTTATCACATATATTTTTCATCAAAAAACAAAACATTTAATAACACTAGACCTATGTGCTGTATAATTACTTATTGCTATATGCTCCAAACCACCAGTACTAGCTCTTACTAATTTCAATTATACTGTGCCAGAATCTCAAATATGGCCAAAACTCTGAAAGATGGATCTTTCCATATGCTATGCAACTGGAAAATTATTCAAAATTTTTGTTATGAAAAAAGTATTTTTTTTAATCATAAAAAGCATAAACTAATGCCATAATTGGCAACTTGTAGATCTGGCCAGTGCACGGGGTACAGCAATAGACAATGATGCAAAGAATGATATTAGCAAAGGTACAAAAGGCTATGGAATCTAGAAGAGGACATTGTGACCACAAACAAAATTTAGGAAGGATGGATCCATATTGTAACTATATGGTAAATCAAGACTGAACAGTAGAGCAATGGGATTTTGGTCAGATAATTAAAAACATAACATGAATGATATTCAGAATCTGCCTTTAACTAAGACATTACAATTTAGAGCATTTTAATAAAGTAAAACAAACTTAATAATACTTATTTAAGACATGTGGCCCCTCCCGTTAAAAGGAAATTTAAAAATTTAATAATAACATCACATTAGTTCAACAACAGATGTAACTTCTAGATGATAAATCAATCCCCTTTAACATTAAATTTGTTAGCCTTAATAGAACCAAATTTACAAAAAATAAAAAATTCAAAACCAGTGTACACTAAAGCTATAGCCTTAATTAAAAAAGAAATAAGTTATCGAGTTTTTTAGAGATCACTGACCCAAAAACAACAAATTGTTGAGAGATTAGAAGGGGGGGGGGGGGGGGGGGGTGTAGTTACATTTAATAGAGAGAGAGAGAAGAGGGTTTGAATTGATACAAATTTAAAAGTTTATAGTTTAATTGGCAACTTATGAAACCATAGGGTTTAATTTGAAACCCCCCCCCCCCCCCCCCCCCCAAACTATAGGATTTAATTTGTAACTTAGGGTTAGTTTGAAAACCTCCCCAAATTATACATTTTAAATGTAGTCCACACCCTCCCCAACCCCCACCCCACCCGAATACCCCCCCCCCCCCCCCCCCCACCCCCCAAAAAAAAAAAAAAAGCAAATCCAAAAAATTCATTTTTCTGGGTTAAAAAAATGACTCTTGGACTTTTCTCATTAATCTCAGCATCTCAGCATAACTAGGAAAGGTAAAGACTTTTGCAGGATGTTGTATACGAATAAAATTTCTTTATTTCATTAATCTCAGCACTACTAGGTAAGATAAATTTTTGAAAGATCTTGTTTAGAAAATTTAAAAAAAATATATATATATATATATCAAATAAAGGGGCAAGTTCAAATGAACCTATCATAAAAGAGGGGGGAGGTGGAAGATTTGATAAGCACATAGAATGCTAGTATAGCAAAGCAACTCTTAATGAATTATAATCTAAATTCAGAAGATCTATAAATAAATAAAAATGCAATAGGTACATTTAAAAAAATAAAAAATAAAAGGTGCTACTTTTATTTTTTTGTAAAAGAGCAAGACTTAAGTACAGTACTTAGGTGCTATTCCTTAGGTTCCCCTCTTAAAATTCTACCATGTGGTTTTTTTTTCATTAAATGAAAAGTGTATTTTTTAATTAAGCAACCATATGGTAGAATTTTAAAAGGGAAACCTAAGGAACAGATTTTATATAAGTTTTGTCCTTTGTAAAAAGTACAACTACAGAAAAAGCTAATCAAGGAACAAAAATAATTTCCATTCTTAGATTAAGGAAAAATACAAAAACCAAATCATACACAAACCAAACTACTAGTCACCCAACAAAAGATCCTATTAGACTTCAACATCACACTGAAAACCACCAAGCAAATAAAGTAAAACAAGGCTTCCGTTCTTACCTCTTGAAATAATGGTCAAGGAAATCCATATACCCTTGTATTTAAAGGCATATAAATCTGCAACATTTGGAAGAGATAAAATCCTTGACCCATACGCAACAACTAATTTACTCACTTCACGGAAAAGAAGTATGCCATTTGGAGAAGAGGAGTCAAAAGTCAAACGCTGGGCTTTGTTTAGCACAAATTCAGCCATGAATTTCAACAATGGTGTGGTAACCTGCATTATTAAGTGAGTAAGAAAAGACCCTTATGAGAAAAGAAAAGAGAAAGATCTAAGAACCAACCAATAAGAATAAGAGAAAACAAAAACAAAAACTCAAAATGAAACTAACAAATAGAAAAAAAAAAAAATATATATATATATATATATATCATAAAATAATTGATATATGTCTGCATGTATGTTTTCAATTGCATACATTTTTCATTAGTCATTACTTATTTAACTTTTATCCTCCACTTATTAAAAAATGCAGATGCAAATAGAGGGGCAGAAGCTAATATGCTTGGATCTTAGAAAACAGAAAAAATAAATAAATAATTCTTTTTTCCAATTGAATCCACAAACCAAAACTAAGAGAAATCAAAAATTTTATATTATGTAAATGAACTCAGTCAGGATAGACCCAAAAATATAACACATATGGCAGCTAATGTGGACAAGAGGGAATGTCCGATCAACTCCAAATTCCATCATAATAACATACACCCTCATGTTTTACAAGTAATTTCATCAGAAGACATGAACGTTGGTCATGACTACAATGGAAAAGGTCCACCAAAATTTTCACAGAGAGACGAGTGTGCATCTATTAGAGTAGGTATTCTTCTCCAATCACAGGCACAACGCAACCTTCAATGTAAATCAATTTCCATAAAATGAAAAGATTCAACAGGGAGTTAGGCCTACTCAATCTTGTCCCATGGGCATTTTCACTATTCAATCATCAATACAGCCACTAGGCTGGGTTGCCATTGCCATCACTGCTGCACTTAGGTAGTGTAAAATAACATAATCCAAAAAGATGAGTACGCAAGAGATTCTTATCCATTTCTTTCAACCATCAGACTAGAGAGACATCAGGCAAGCACACCCCCCCCCCCCCCCCCAACCCATCTCATGCAAACATTAAAAATGAAAAACTAGCAAATATAAAACAGAGAGACATGGTTTATATATATGGTTACATTTGAGTTACAACTGGTGTAACTTTATGCAATTTTACAACACTCAATAATTTTTCATTGAAATAGTATTTTGACAAATCAACTATTAGATTAAATTATTTCCTTATACCCTTCATGCTTGCAAAAATCAAGATTATTGAAGATCAATAACCATCTCATCATAAATTGTTTAAATTTCAAGTTTTTAACCTTCAAACTATACACAAAGCACAAAATTTGGCGTGCATAGTAAGAGTAATGAAAATAAGTAATCCAACAGTCAAATTTTCAAATTATTAATCCAATAAAAAGTTATAAACTGGTGTAACATTCTCATTTGATCCTAATATATATACATATGATGACAAATAGTTAACGAGATCCATAGAGCCAACCCAATATCATTGGGATTAAGACAGTTGAGTTGATAAATGTGGATTCCAATTCTAACTAGTATGATTTGTCTATTCATACATGTGTGGGTACTGCCCAAAAAATCTGAACATAGGCAGAAACTAACAGTGTTTCCTTACTTCTGGTGTGTCAGTCCAGTGCGAGATGCCTTTCAAGAGAAGTGGCATGTGCGCAGGATATAGCCAATCAAACAGAAGCCCATAAGTTCTGCGACTGAAAAATATCCAAAAGCATTCACAGTAGTATAGTTAAATGCTCATTGACAATAAACAAATTAGAAATTCAATTTATACTTACCTATTTGTGGCCATTGCAATTCCTCTGAGATCCCTCATTAAGCCAATCAATGCATACTTCACCGCATCAGTACGAAACAGCGAATCAGGAGTCGACTCTAAACTGATAAGAACCTAAAATTCCATATACATTCTATCAGTGAAAATTTATAACATATATATATATATATAAAAGGAATTTTTTTCATTGGCATGCCATCTATTCAGTCAGTAACAACTATGATCTTTTTTATATTTGTTCACAAGAACAATTCCAACAAATGGTAAATAAACAAGAAAGAAATAATGATAACAACAACAATAATAGTAAAGATATAACAGTATCATTAGCATCAATGATTGCAACAATACCAATAACAACAAGAGCCATAAAAGTTGAGGAGCCAAAGGGGTAAGTGTCTCATTTAACTATGGGAAACAAAAAGGCATGTATTGAGTGCCAAAATTAACAGGATCAAGCACTGAAGCACAGTTACCATATACACTATCAGGGCAGAATCCTGTTTAAGATACAAGTTGGATATGTGCAAAATACACATATTTAGAGAGAGAGAGAGAGGTGAGTACTTGCAAAAGTGGATCCATTGATGACTTAAATTTCACGGGGCTGTCCTCCATAAAAATTAACCAGCCGATGGTATAATAGAAAGTTGTTCTGCTTCGAGAGCATCTATATTCTTCTAAAAATGGAAAGTGCTCCCTCTGAAATCAGAAATGTGGGGAAAGAGCGACTACATTAAGTATAAAGATTCATTTCATAGACAGTCAAATAAAAAGTGGAAATAGTTCTTTTTTTTCTTTTTTTTTAAAGAAAGACATAGTTCAGAGCTGAAATTACTGTATGATTTGCCACTATGAATTTGACAGTATCCAACTTCAAAAGCAGCTTCCCAGTCATATAACTGCAACCCAAAAAAATTCCACACTGGTCAACCAATTAATTGTAATTGAAAAAAATCAATAAACAATGAATTTTAGCAAACAAAAAACAATTTCTCCAAATTTTTCATCCAAGTATATAAGTAATAAACTTACCCTGATGCCAGATCCAAGAACAAGCTTAAGGTGTGATCAATTACCTCCTCACTCTGAAATAAGCACAAATAAAAATATGATACTATCCAAGAAAAATATAACCAACAAAAATAAGAATAAACCTTTCACCTCTGTATAACACTTAAGGTTTGTTGCAATCTTGCTAACAATGACATTCAATAGTAGTAGATGATCATGGAGCCCAAGAAGCTCAGATAACCGGGCATATAACTGCTGCAACAGTAAAAGAGATCTCAAAAAAATACGCAGCAACCAAATTTAATTTAAATAGGAAGAGAAACTTATTTACCTTGGAGGAATGCATGGCCTGATCACCTACATAGGACTTTCTGAAATGCTGAAAGAACGTAAGAATTGCTCGATCCAGTCTCTGCTTGCTTACTTCACTATACCTCTACAAAATGCCAAGATGATGAAATCAATAATGAAAAACACATCAAAATATTTGCTACAATAATGGTTAAATGATTAACTTCACCATTTCCTAACAACTTCAGATTTTGGGAGTTGAGACAAATGCCAGTTTATCATAGTATCAACTATCAACAGGTCGTTTAGAGTTCAAACCCTCTCCACTCTACTTCCCATTGAAATAATAAAAATTATATGTTGAGCCTACTTATTGTGGGAGAGTCTAGGGTCACAAATGTTGTGAGTGTTGAATAATGGTAAATGATTAAATTCCCTATATCTTAACAACCTAAGCTTTAGGGACAAGTGGTGATTTATCAATGTAAAAATGGAAATTGGTGGAATGTGTTCAGACTTCAAAGAGAACAATTTCAAAGGCACTGCAACATGTATTGAGAGAGAGAGAGAGAGAGAGAGAGAGAGAGAGAGAGAGATTGAGGAATTTTCATCTTTCACTAATTTCAATATATATATACACACGCATATATATATCATAGGATCGCTAATATCAAAATGCTACAATAACTCTTAAAGAATATTTTACAAAAATCAAAATCAGCACGCTCTGTAGTCCAAGAAGAAATATTGATCTTACTTTGTACAGCATACAAGGCTATATCAAAAAGAGATCAAGATAAGAATGCAAGCACCAAGAGAAAACAAACCAGCATCACCCATAAAAATAAAAACTATCAACTACAATCACATTACCAGGACAGGAAAAGAAAAAAACTAGTCACATTACCAGGACAGAACTACAAAGAAAATCTTTTATAATAAAGAACCAAGCAAAATATGCATTACAGTATGATTATTTCTCCATGACCACCAACAAGACCTCGTAACTGTTAAAGCCTCCATTATAACCATCATCTGATATTCTTTAAAAACAAAATTTTAAAGATAGACCAAGAATGAACCATCAAGTACCACAAGGATGGCCTAGCAAGACCATACACAAGAAGTTGTCACCCTTTTACTTCTAACAGACAAAGAAACCCCTTGTTCAATATCATCATAACAAAACCCTTCAAGAAAAGCAGTTCTGCTGGGCCAAACTTGAAAGAATTAGCTACTGTTGGAGGATCTTAATCACTGCATGTCCAAATATTCTTACTAGCACTCTTTTTCAAAGTGCAGAAGAAGCATACAATTGATGCAATAGCAATTGTAACAAGTCGAAATCTAATCATGACATAGTTGTCCTAGTTTTCAGCCTCCAAGTACTCCGTCCACTAAAAGTAAGACTTATCTAAATGGTCTCCTTTTCCCTACGTACACAAATAGGTAGGATAAACCAATGTTACCTTAATAAATTTATTAAGTTGTGTAACATTAGTAAAGTATTGCACACACTTTTTGTACTTTCTCAACCTTTTAAAACAAAGATCACTGTGACACAGACTTCCACATTTGAGGGCATGAACCAGATGTTTATTAATAAACCCAATGCAGTACTAAAGAAGGTCTCACTTTCATCTGAAATCCCACGCATGAGACTCCAAGCACCAAGGATGGTTTATTAATAGAAATATAACAATTGGCATTAGAAAATCTATGTTTCATCTAATATTCAAAATAAGTAGACGGCAGGTGATTCTTGCTTGTCTACCTGGCCATGTAGTCCACTGTCAGTTACATTTATCAATTGCAAGACACGAGCAGAAAGTTCTGCATCAAACACTTCTTGTGACTCAACACTGCATATTAGAAGAGTAAAGAACCATTCAAAGATTGCCAAAATAAACATGCCATGGTATTGACTAATTCAAATAAAAGTAACAACAACAATGATTTAAACTTACTAAAAAATATAAAAGGCTATTTACCTACAACCGGTACTTAGTTTTGTCTTCACAATTGCAGCAACAATATGAACTATCCAAGCAAGTTTGGCTTCTATAATAGAGAGATCACTGTTATCAGCGATTGGTAGCCGAGCTCTTTCCTATTTTAGTCAATCAAAAAGAACAATTATGATCAGCTAAGCAGTAGCCCATAGTATTTTAATTTATTTTTTTCAAAAACAAAAGGCCATCCTGATGATAAATGGCCATACCGTGTATGCTTGCAGAATAGGCTCCATTATGTTTATTATATACAAACTACTGCTCTCATACTGCAACTCAACAAAACAATGTTGTTACTATGCCAATACAACTCCAAAAAAAAATAAGATCCACAGATAGATTTTAGAGTATTTCAATAAACAAAAACACTTCTTTCAGTGAACAGAACTTAATTAACTTTAGGCTGACAAGAAAACAAGCACAAACCATAAATAGAAATTTAACCTGGAATCGGCAAAGGTAAGGAAAACAATCTAGTTGATCCTGAAGAAGTTCAACATTGTCTAACGGGTTCTCAGAAAGATCATCAGGCAATCCAGCCTACAAAATACAAACAGAAGAAACAGGGAGGCTGCTGTCCTCGCTTTTCAAGTGTTACCCAAAATACCAGTCCCCAAAGAAGGCATGGGTTGCTATACCTGCACGGAGTTAAACCTTGATGTGATGAAACCTTCTGTAATCTTAGGGACAAATTCATCCAGCAAGCTTGGTGCATCACCTTTCAAATAGGGTACAGATGCAACCAATCTGGACCACAGCCCTAACAGGTAGTAGACACTGCTGCTGGCCCACTGGCAAATAAGCATAAACATAATCAGTAATACTAATTGCAGAAGGTGTTAGGAATCACTTATAGACAGCATTCTTACAGAATCACTTGAAAGTAATAAACACCAACCAACCTGCCAAGATTGTAAAGACTTTAAAGTAAACTCTGCTACCAGACGAATCCAATCACTATAGCCTTCCACATTCACAAGTTCTGACAACTGCAACACAATTTTACAAATGTAACAAACATGAGCATTCGTGCTCATTATTTTATAGAACCATAATAATTCATTAACATGTCACTTGAAAAAGTCACTGTATATATGCACTGCCTGCGTCACCAAATCAAGAGAAGAAAAAATAACTTGAAATCCATTAGTAAAAGAGTAAAGTTACAAACAAGTATCATACCACCAAATCACTCACACAAATAATTCCAGTATATTTTCATCAAATAGATGTCCACAGAAAATTTGGACAGTTCAATAGGGAAAAAAAAAAAAAAAAAAAAACCTTTTTGCAAAAAATTTCCAAATCACAAGCAAAGGCTCCAAAAAGGAATTTCTAACAGTATAAGCTTATGGAAAGCTCAATCATGCATATGCATAACATACAGTGCCAAATGCCAGGCATGAAGAATGCTACTAAATATGAATCAGAGATTCCACATACATAAAAAAATTGTTGTAAAAAGAAGAAATTGAATCTCCATGGTCTCCTCTCTAAAATTGAAGACATCCATAAACAAACTTCAACACCTTTAACACAAAGCAGCAGTGATAAAAGGAGGGATGAAAAAAGAAATGGGTGCTGCTTATCCAATCATCCTTTTTTTTGTAAAAAATTTATAACAAAATAAACAAAGTGTTAATAAGTAGACAAAAAGATTTTCAAATCTAATACTAGTCCTGGTGGCAATCCCATGGCCACAGATTTTAATGCAACTAGATTGCAGGACTACAAACCAATGTGTCCCATGAATGCTGCAGAGTAAAGAAGACAGTCAAGACAACTGGCAATCTACTTTGACTGCTGGCTTAAAAGTAGAATACAAACAGGCCCTCATACAAGTCAACGGCCAAGATCATCTTCCTCACTAAAAAAGATGCATGCTCACATCAGTACTTAAACAGGTGTTCCACCAATTACTCATAGAAATGCATCTAGTTGCAGGAATAGTCCCAAGATGGCCAATTCTCGGAGAAGGCATAATCATATTAGTATGTTGGAGGTGGATGGGGTTATCTATGAGGACGAATCCAAGATGGCCGACCAAGCTGTACAGTTTTATAAAAAATTGTACAAGGAGAGTGAGGAGTGGAGGCCTTGTGTGGAAGGTTTGGAATTTGATTAGATAGAGGGATCGGAGAGAGATTGGCTTGAACAGAGGTTTGAACGGGAGGAGGTTCTTCGAGTTGTCAAAGAGATGGAAGGAGATAAAGCTCCAGGTCCTGATGGGTTCTCTTTGGCTTTCTATCACCATTGTTGGGAAGTTGTGGAAAGAGATGTCTTAGCCGTGTTTGAAGAGTTTTATCAACACAGTAAGTTTGAAAAATCTCTTAATGCAACTTTCATAGCCTTAATCCCTAAGAAGAATGGTGCTTCGAATATTCGAGATTTTAGACCTATTAGTTTGGTGGGTAGCGTATACAAGATTTTGGCTAAGGTGTTGGCAAACCGCCTGAAAGAGGTTTTGGATCAGTTGATATCGGAGTCTCAAAACAATTTTGTGGGTAGTAGACAGATACTTGATTCAATTCTCATTGCTAATGAGTGTGTTGATAGTAGGGTGAAGAGTAAGATTCCGGGAATTATCTGTAAATTAGATATTGAGAAAGCTTATGATCATGTGAATTGGGAGGCTCTTCTTGATTTGTTAAAGAGAATGGGTTTTTGGGTGAGGTGGTGTAGGTGGATCCGCACTTATATTTCCACAGCCCAATTCTCTGTCCTGTTTAATGGGTCTCCAGCTGATTTCTTTGGGAGCTCGAGGGGATTGAGACAAGGGGATCCGCTATCCCCCATGTTGTTTCTGGTTATGATGGAGGTCTTCAGTAAGATAATGAAAAGAGTTGAAGGGGCGGGTTTGTTTTGAGGCTTTAGGGCTGATGGTAGATGGGGTGGAGGGGTATGTGTCTCGCATCTTCTATTCGCGGATGATATGATTCTGTTTTGCGACGTTGATGAGGAGCATATTCTACATGTTAGGATGCTTCTTTTTTATTTCCAAGCAATGACAGGTTTAAAGGTTAATGCGCTGAAGAGTGAGATGGTTCCCATTGGAGAGGTTCCTAATGTCCAGGTCTTGGCAAAGATTTTGGGATGCTGGATTGGGTCTTTGCCTATGATCTATCTTGGTATGCCTTTAGGGGCATCCCATAAGTCCCCTACTATTTGGAATCCTATCTTGGAAAAAATTGAGCGTAAGTTGGCCGGTTGGAAGAAGATATATTTGTCAAAAGGTGGAAGACTAACATTGCTTAAAAGCACATTATCTAGTCTCCCCACTTATTACTTGTCACTTTTCACCATCCCTATGCATGTGGCCAATAAAATTGAGAGGTTGCAAAGGGATTTCTTGTGGGGGGATTCCAAGTTACACTTGGTGGGATGGGACAAGGTGTGTGCACCTCTACAGAATGGTGGATTAGGAGTAAGGAAATTAACTACTTTCAATAAAGCCTTACTTGGGAAGTGGTTGTGGAGGTTTAGAAATGAGGAGACAAGACTTTGGAGAAGGGTTGTTGCGCTCAAGTTTGGGGAAGATTGGGGGGGATGAACTTCCAAGCTCGGTAGAGGGGTACATGGGTGTGGCTTGTGGAGAAGTATCCATATGGGATGGGAGGATTTTAGCAAGAATATTCGCTTTGAGGTAAGGGTGGGGGATAGAGTGAAGCTTTGGACTGATCAATGGCGTGAGGATTCTCCACTTCATTTGAATTTTCTGAGTGTGTATGGGATTGCCTCCGATAAAGGGGCATCAGTGGCCTCTTCTCTCGATCGGTTGGGGATTGAGGGGCGAAGAAGCTGGGATGTTCATTTCACTAGGAGACCAAATGATTGGGAAATGGGCGGGGTGGATGATTTTCTCCGTACCTTGAGCTCAAACCTACCTCCCACTGAAAACGAAGATTGTATTCGATGGAAGTTTACAAAGAATGGGGACTTTAGTATTCGATCGTTCTACAATAAGTTAAGAAGCCCCTTGCCCATTATTTTCCTTTGGAAAGGTATTTGGAAGGTTAAGGCTTCTTGGCGTGTTTTCTTCTTTGTGTGGACTGCTGTACGGGATAGGATCCTTACAGGTGATAATTTGAGGGGTAGGAGGGATTTTGTCAACTGGTGTATCATGTGCCGAAGTAATAGGAAGACGGTGGATCATTTGTTACTACACTATGGAAAGGCTTATCAGTTGTGAAGTTTGGTGTTTAGATCTTTTGGGTTCTCTTGGGTTTTGCCAAGATCGGTTGCGGATACTCTTTTTGGTTGGTGGAATTGGCCTGGAAAGCATTTGTCTAGCATTTGGAATTTAGCCCCCTTATGTGTGATGTGGTGTCTTTGGAGGGAGCGAAATAGGAGGACGTTTGAGGACATGGATAATTCGGATGACCAGCTTTTAGCCTCTTTCAGTGGCACTTTGTTTGACTGGTCTAGGACTTGGAGACTCACCTCTAGTGATTCTCTCCCTATGTTCCTTAACTCTCTTTTGTGTACTTAGTTTCTTTTCATTTCTTTCCCTTTTACACTCTTTCTTCTCCCTTTGTATTTTTCTCTCCGCCTTATGTTTTTTGCTTAAGGTGGTGTTCTTGAATATAAATCCTTTTTACCTATCAAAAAAAAAAAAAAATAGTCCCAATAATAGATGCCAAGGGAACCCCTCACTCTTCTAGTACTACTTGTAGTAACTGAAAGATCATTGCAATATGACACAAAGCTCTTAGCAGGAAGTTAAGGCTAGCCATTTGAGTATCTCTAGTGATCCTTGCTACTTTTTTGGTAAAAGATTATCTACTCCTTAGTATTTATAAAAACTTATGCCCCAACTTAATTTTAGAAATTTCCTATACAATTTTCTTCAATTTGTCCTTTCAACCTAGCTAATTGAAATCAACATAACTCATTAAAACTTAAATTTTGTGATTGCCCAAACATTAGAAGAGATGACCATAAATGAAGCATGCAGAAAAGGACTAATGTAATTAACTGGTACTATTAATTACTAAATCTAAGACCCTATGAATTAAGTTTATTATTTTGTAGTCATTGTGTATCTTCAGTATAAGGATTCAAATCCAACCAAAGAAGGCATGATAAATGTATTTCTTATTGATTATCTAACAATAAAAGAGAGCAAACAGGTAAGTTAGTAAACAATGCCACATCTACTAACTGGAAATAAAAAGAAAAATGAAATCATCAGATTTGATAATATGGCATTATATTTCATAGAAATTTAGCAGTGTAATTCTATGAACATAAAAAAAAAAATAAATAAATAAAAAAAAAAAAACAAATACATACAAACTCAAACAAATGCACAAAAGAACTCTCTTTCCAGAAAAGTGATTGCTTGGATGTTGCTATCAAATAGACAGTTACACACAAAATTTAGTTATTGAGCATACTCAATATGCGTACAGAGCCCAAAAAGGAGTACCAGATGTCCAGATTCTTAAAAGAAAAATACCTGATAATTCACTCTGAAACGTCCAAGAAGACGACAATACTCATGGTAGTTGTCATGATCAGCAAGACCTGATACCCCCATCAAATCAAAAATTGTAAATACAAAGCCAAAAGTGAAGAGAAATGAAAAAACCATAAACTAAAAATGTTCCAATAATCAACAGCTGTGTGTGGTGCTATGAAGATCGCAACACTACATTTGAATCTTAATTCACTTTTGTAGAACAGAAAACTTCCAGGCATTAATGTAAACATTTTAACAGTGAAGCAAGCATTAACTAACTTGCTAAAAGCTTATTACTAATTAACTATAACAAAAAATGAATTCATAAATTTCAACCACATAACACATACATAACAGCTGCAGATATCCACTACCGAATGCTTTTTTCTATAATAGCATTTTAGCCTAAAATTTTATGACTTATCTCCTGATATGGTGATAGATTAGTTTGAACCTCAATTAACTTTATTTTCTCACCATATTTTATACATAAATAAGCACTGACCCTAGAAAACCATAAATAAATTTTCAAAAACACAAGTTCCATTGATACCAGATATAGAACTCAAAAACCTAACATGGCAAATTTTCAGCTTAAACAACCTGATGACAAAGCTGTTAAAGGCAAACGATTGCTTACTAGAACTAGGTCAAATAAAATTTTCCCAACAAGTAGTCAAATCTCTCATACAAAATACGAAAACACAAAGGTAAAATAAAAAAGAAAAATCAATTATGTCTAGGCAGTAACATAGACATGTACATGGGCACTCATACACAGAGAGGGCAAGAGAGAGTATCAACAATCATTCAATTGCCACTCAGCATCAATATAGTAAAAAGGCAAAAGAAATAAAAAGACGTGACAAGCCAACCACACCTTGCCCTGTTTGCAGGATTTCTTTGGTTCCTGTCATTAAATGGGCCAAAAACTTAGAACGAGCAGCATCATTCGTAAACAAAGAACGTCTTACAGAAGCTAGTCGCACCAAGCACTCCAGTGCCTGGAAAGAAAATTGTTTTAACCCTAAGAAAAAAAGTTTAAAAGCAGCATACTCAAGAACAAATCAACAAAAAAAACTTTCCAGTTAAAGACAGAGAGAGAAGGCCTGAGAAATTCTTTACTTTAAACAAAAACAGACCAAGTAAATTGGAGAGCAAAATAGAATAATAGCAAACCATCATTGCTCAAATTTTAAGTCACACGGTTATCAAAAGCAAATATATGCTCATATAATCCAAAAATACTTTGCAAATGGCAATCCACTCATAGCAACCACAAGGAGCCATCAAATATATCCTAACTAATTTTCACCATTGTAAACTAACTAGTAAAGAAATTAAGTACTATACATCTGAGATTTATGCTAAGAAGAAGAGACATGACTGGATTATGATAGCCATGATTGGATTATCTGGAACAACTTTTTTCAGTTCCATATTTCATATTTAAACATTTTGTCAATTTGAAAACAAGTATAACCTATAGAAAGTTGATGCTTTGAGAAAACTGCTTCAAGTTGACTTTGAAGATTACATTTCTTACTTGTTATCTATAGTCAGCTAAGGTGGTTTGTTACATGGTTTGGTCAAGAAGGGAGTTGCACTCACAACATGTTACCAATGCCAAAATGGAGTTCAATCAGTGCTTTTTTCTAGAATTCTAATTCTAGCCCAAGGTCAAGACTTTCAAAAGGTAAAGCCAATCTTATTTGCAGGTGCACCTAATGATAAAAAGGCACAAGCAATTCTGAATCCCAAAATGATAAAAAGCACGGTTTTCATTCTGGCAAACAAATGACTTTATATATATATATATATATATAAAAGCAAATAACTATAATAAACTTATACCACAATCAGTTGTGGGGCTTCTAGCTTGTTGGTTAGGCTGGTTTGGTCGTTATCAAAATGGGCATACATGGAGAATTATTCCCCATTGTTTAATGTTGTGTCTTTGGAAGGAAAGTAATAGTAGGTGTTTTGAAGATAATAAGAGATCCATACATGACCTCAAGCTATTTTTCTTTAAAACTTTATTGGATTGGTTGTCTGCTTTGCAAAACCAATCATTCTCTTCTCTTCTTGTTTTTCTTTATTCTTGTAATTTCCGGTTTTGATTGTTGACCCCTATACACTCCCTATGTACTAGGGTGTCCCTTTTTTGATATCAACAAAGCTTATTACATATCAAAAATATCTCAACTTATTTTTGTTATTCTTCAATAACTTTCTAACCTTCTTCCAATCGCAAAAGCCTTTAAAGCAGTGCACTAGAATTATTGTTTCCTTTATTTTTTTTCTTTTATTGGTAAGTAACACACACAACCAGTGGAGTCTTAAACGTTCAACCTCAACCTTCACTCTTTTTTTTTTTTTTGGCTAACGAGGATGTCCAAAGCTTTTTGAGCAGTTGACTATTCCCCTAGGTGTGTATAGTCCCCCATCCCATAACCTCAGCATCCACCTTATCTTTTTTTTGATAGGTAAAGCATCCACCTTATCTTATAAGAAGAGGGAATACCATTGAAGCTTTTTCATATATCCAAAATATGCACTTTAATGATGTGGTTACAAGGAAAAACATGGTTGTTAATGAAGCAAATGAGAACGCCACCCTAGACAATGCCAAGAGGCATAAAGGATCCATGAGGCCAACTCCAATTATTTGGTATTAAAAATTTAGTTGAGCTGACTTTAGTTGAGTTTATCACCACATTATGTACATTACTACGTTTCAGAAGGGAAGGGCACAAACCCTGAGGCGATAGAGGCTTCACTTTTAAACCTGCCCCTTCAATTAGTATTTTGGTACTGGTACCTAACCTATGATGACTTTATTTGGGCCTGACTATAGTTTAAGAGAGAATATTACTGCAAGAAAATGGTGAATAACCAGATCAGGTAGTATGTCCAAGTGGATGACAAAAGGAACCTTTTTTCCATAAGTAAATATTTCATTTAACAAGTGCAAAACAAAGCAACCCATATACATGAGCAGTATACAATAGGCACACCTACATCAAAGTTCTAAAATTACAGGTGCCAAGCATCTCAAGAAAATTCTAGATATAAAAAATTTAGGTCAAAGACATTTTTCAAATCCTTCAAAACATGAGACAACGAAGGATTGTGTTCCAAATCTCTACTAAATCTACCAAATCTACTGGCCAGCTTGCTAACAGCTCCACCACACCATATGACATAACCCATTGAACTTCATAGAGACTAAAACCATACTCAAAAGCTCTCTAGCAACATCACAATGAAGAGGAAGGCAATCTGCAATTTTCACCCACCAATTTTACACAAACAACACCAATCTACAACAATTAAATTTCATTTTATGAGATTATCTATAGCTAAAATTCTCCCCAATTTTTTTTGATAATTCAATAGTTGGGGGTGGGGGAATTTAAACCCTAAATGTCTACATTGGAAACACCAAGAGTTGCCAACCAATTGAGCTACAAGGCTCTTGGCAGCTAAAATTCTCCTCAATGTTGATAACTTTTTTTCTTTTCTTTTCTTTTCTTTTTTTTTTTTTTTTTTTTTTTTGATAGGTAAGAAAAAGTATTTTAAAAGGTCTGCTATATGCAAAAAAACGCTAGCAGCCAAAGGTTACCAAAAGAGAAAAAAAAACAACTATGTACAAGAAAGAAGCAAATCTACAAACATCAGGACAGATTCACCAGGCATGAGACCCCGAACCCAAGACCAATCAAACAAGGTGCCAACAAAGGAGGCAAGCAGCTGATCATCTGAGCTCTCCACATCCTCAAAAGTGAGACCATTACGCTCCCTCCAAAGACACCATGTCAAACACAACGGAATCAAATTCCAAATATCAGACAAGCATTTCTCCAACCAATTCTTCCCAAAAAGAAGATCTATCACCTTACTAGGAAAAGCCCAAGAGATTCAAAGGATTTTAAGGACAAAAACACACAACTAATACGCCTTCACACAGTGAATCAATAAATGATCCATAGTGTCTCCACTACACCTAAACATGCAGCACCAATCTGTTATAGAAAAACCTCTCCTCCTTAAATTATCACCGGTTAGTATCTTCCCCCAAACCACACTCCAAACAAAAAATGAAACCGGTCTAGGTACCTTGACCCCTCAAATACCTTTCCAGGGAAATATGACCGAAGAGGAACCTCTGAGTACATTATAATAAGAACGAGTATCAAATTCCCCTTTCTTCTTCAACACGCACCACATTTGATCCCCACCCTCCTCAATGTTGATGTCCAAAGGAAAAATGCCACTTTAGTTGAGACTGTAGGCCTCCATATACTCTTCTAAGGAAAATACAAACATGGAAGGTGTAGCTTAGTATGATTTAACTTCAAATGTGTATCTTTTAGATGGGTTCCAACATAATTCATCAACGCCACTTCTTCTCACTTTGATCAAGTAAATTGTGTCCATAAAGATGCTATGGACTCCAATAACTAGTCTTGCATTGCTCTAAATACACTAATGTTCCAGTGGAAAGTATTCTCAAAATAGATCAAGTGATCAACCACTAAAGCCTCCTCCTTACAATCATTATGAAATAATTATGGAAAAGCCACCTTAGAGTCACACCAAAACTTGATATTAAAGCCCACACCCACCTCAGTGTTAATGAAGCGAGAAAATTTCACCCACCCTTTCCTTATATTCTTCCATAGAAATTTGTTTTTCCCCTTACTAAATCTTGTTTGGTTAAAATGACCAATGCACACTAGTAAATTTGATGCTATGTTAGAATGAAAAATCAAATGTAGTGGAAACTCTTATATGAACTCTCTCTTTTTTGTTCCTTTTCTCAATTTTCCTAGAATCTTGATTTGGCTATTTTTATCATTAATAGTCATTTAACTGTTTTTTTAACTCCATTTCTAAACTTCTTGAGACACTAACCATTGGCAAACTCAACCATTTTCAAATCTTCAAATTACCAAATTGAAGAATCACCAAAGCCTTTCAGTGATTTGACAAGCCCTACCAAGAAACAAATGCTCTCAATGGATAGGCACTACTTTCTTTTTGAATTATCCTTGCTATCAAGAATTAGCAGCACTAGTTCCGTCCATATAGTGCAATCATTCTGTTCTACAACTAGTTCCATGTTAGCTAGGTGCTTAGACTAAGGACACATTTGGCATTATTGTAGGAACTAGATCTTTAACTATAGAGCTTTTGGACTAAAGTGCTTTAGTGTTTTAGTGTTTAGAGTGTTTGACAAAGTACATTTGGTAACCAATTGATGAAACACTTGAAGATGTGAGAAATGACAAAATTGGAGACAATAAATTGCTTTGTATAGTCACACTTGAACCCAATTAATTCAATTAATGGACAATGGTTATTATTATTACTAGCCTCTTCACACAAGTTACACACGTGTTCAGAAGCTTTTTAAATGACTGTTTTAAATTTTAAATTTAGTGATAATTGATAAGAACTTGTTAAAATTGTGTCATTTATCTCTTAAAAAGAAGTTATTACTATTTCAATTTTCAATTTTCAAATTTGGAAAAAATAAAATCATGTTTGTTGCAACGTGTGGGCACCCCATGTTTAGAGTCAATTTGTCATCTCTAATTAAATTTTGTTTACAAAAAACTTGTCAGGAATATATATATATATATATATATATATTTGTTCACAAAAATTTTATTGTATAATGAAGTTAATTTTGGCAAAACACAAAATGGACATCAAAGAATTCAATTCCAATCATAAATATAGCTTAGCTCTCTCTTTTTCTCTCAATGGGCAATGGCTATTGTCATTTAGAAACATATGCATTGTCATTTATATCAATTCATTAACTTATCAAAAAAAAATTATATCAATTCATTATTTCTATTAGAAACTGGAACAGCGCACTAAAGAGCTTTAACACTATAGCTCGTCCAGCTGCACTCCTCAAACAAGTTTCGAGTACCATCCACCCCACTCCTCCCCATAGTTCACACTAACTACCCATCTCCACAATTTTTTTTCCTCCAACCCAAACCTCCATAGCCACTTTCCAAACAAAGAATTGTTTTTTTTTTTATATAGGTAATAAGAGTAATATTATTGATGAAAAAAGATGAAAGAAACAAACAAGGTGTTCGTAATGATGAACACAGAAAAGCACTAACAGAAAACATAGAGAAAAGAGATCAGGAGGCTAATCTAAGACAAGAAAAAAACCTATAGATGAGAAGAACAATCTGTTAAACCCCAGCACCGAGACCAATCAAAAAGACTGTGCTGGCACAAGTCTTTCAACTCAACCAACATCTTCTCAGAATCTTCAAAGGAACAACGATTATGTTCCATCCAAATAGTCAACATCAAACAGCTTGGAATTAAATTTCAAATATCTGAACTATACTTCCTAAGCCAGTGACTCCAACAAAATCATAATCCTGCCACTGAGCCTGGCAAGACCCACTAAATACCAAAAGAGCGCTACAGGACAATGAAGAAGGAGATGATCCATAGATCCCCACTGCAACGGCACATGCAACATTGATTCGCCAAAGAGCGACCCCTAAGTATGAGATCTTTGATGAAGGTCGTTTATTAGGTTTTAGTGTAGGTGTTTCTACTAAAAGATCTTTGATGGTTTCCCACCTCCTTTTCGCTGATGATACTCTGATTTTTTGTGATGCTAATATTGATCAAATGTTGATTCTCCATTTGGTGCTCATTTGGTTTGAAGTTGTGTCTAGTCTAAAGGTAAATTTGGGTAAGCCTAAACTAGTGGCTGTGGGGGCAGTTCATAACATGGATCTTTTAATAGCTGTCTTAGGCTGCAAGCAAGGGTCTCTCCCAATGAAATATTTGGGTCTTCCTTTGGGGGCAAAATTTAAGAACAAGTCCCTTAATGCTACCTTCATTGCATTAATTCCTAAAAAGAATGATGCCTTTAATATTAGAGATTTCCGACCTATTAACTTGGTGGGGAGTGTGTATAAAATCTTGGTTAAGGTTTTGGCAAATCGATTAAGAGTGGTTTTAGATCAACTGATCTCTGAGACTCAGAATAGCTTTGTGGGTGGGCGACAAATTCTTGACTCAGTTCTTGTTGCGAATGAATGTGTGGATAGCCGAGGGAAGAGTAGGGTTCCTGGAGTCATTTGTAAACTTGATATTGAGAAAGCCTACGATCATGTGAATTGGGAGGCTTTGTTGAATTTGTTGCATAGAATGGGCTTTAGAGTGAAGTGGTGTAAGCGGATCCGCACTTGTATATCCACAGTTCAGTTCTCTGTTTTGATTAATGGGTCTCCAACTGATTTTTTTGGTAGTTCGAGAGGTTTAAGACAAGGGGATCCGCTATCTCCTATGCTGTTTTTTATTATGATGGAAGTGTTTAGTAGGATGTTGAGAAGAGTGAAGGGAGCTTGCTTGTTCCGTGGTTTTAAAGTTGAGGCTAGGAGGGGTGGTGGAGAATGTGTTACACATCTACTGTTTGCAGATGATACTATCCTATTTTGTGATGCGGATGTGGAGCAAATTCTTCATATTTGGTTGTTGTTATTTAGTTTTCAGGCGGTAACAGGTTTAAAAATTAATGTGCATAAGAGTGAAATGGTTCCAATAGGGGAGGTTGATGATGGGCATGCCCTAGCTGAAATTTTGGGCTGTAAAGTTGGCAAGCTGCCTATGTCTTATCTTGGCATGCCGTTGGGGGCTTCACATAATTCTCCTTCAATTTGGAATCCTATTTTGGAAAAATTTGAACAGAAATTAGCCGGATGGAAGAAGCTGTATTTGTCTAAGGGGGGTCGATTGATGTTACTCAAGAGTTCGCTATCTAGTCTCCCTACCTATTTTCTATCGTTATTCACAATTCCTACTCATGTGGCTAATAGAATTGAAAAGTTGCAGAAGGACTTTCTATAGGGTGATAGCAAACCTCATCTGGTAGGATGGGATAAAGTTTGTGCACCTATAGCCAATGGTGGCTTGGGGATAAGGAAACTTACTACTTTCAATAAAGCCTTATTGGGGAAATGGTTGTGGCAGTTTGGGAAAGAAGAGGATAGGTTATGGAGGAGGGTGGTAGCTTTAAAATATAGGGAAGAATGGGGGGGGGGGGGGGGGGGGGGGGGGGTGGACCTCAAAATTGGGTAAGGGAGTTCATGAGTGTGGTTTGTGGAGAGGTATTCGCATGGGATGGGAGGATTTTAGCAAAAATTGTCAGTTTGTTGTTGGGTTAAGGAATAGAGTGCGGTTTGGCAAGATAGGTGGTGTGGGGATCAACCTTTTCAATTGACTTTCCCAAGGTTGTATGGTATAGCTATTGATAAGGAGGTATCTGTAGAAGCTTCTTTGTCAAGACAGGAGGTGGAGGATGGAAGAATTTGAGATGTTCGTTTTATTCGAGAATTTAATGATTGGGAGATGGATGAAGGGCTGCATTTTCTTCGTATATTGGAAGCTAATACTCCAATGAATGTGGAAGACCGGATGAGATGGAAGTTGAAGCGTAATGGGGATTTTGATATCCGGTCATATTATAACAAATTAAGGAATTCTCCCTCAATTGTCTTTCCTTGAAAAACTATATGGAAAGTAAAGGCCCCTAGGCGAGTTTCCATTTTTGTTTGGTGTGTAGCTTGGAATAAGATCCTAACGGGTGATAACTCGAGATTAAGGACATTGGTTTTTGTAGACTGGTGTATTATGTGCCGACATTGTGGAGAGATGGTAGACCACTTACTTCTTCATTGTTAGATTGCTTATCGGTTATGGAGCTTTGTCTTTATAACTTTTGGCCTGTTTTGGGTTGTACCTAGATTGATCCCAGATTTGCTTTTTGGCTGGTGGAATTGGTTGGGGAAGCACACATCTCAGATATGAAATTTAGTTCCGTTGTGCATCTTTTGGTGTATTTGGAAGGAACGGAATCAACGGTCTTTTGAGGATTTGGATAGTTCCGGTGATCAGATGTTTGCTTCTTTTAGTGGGACTCTTTTTGATTGGCCTCGAGCTTGGGACTCACGACTAGTGATTCCCTCCCTTCTTTCCTTAGCTCTCTTTCTCTTTGTAATTAATCTGTGGTTTAGTTTTCTTTTTTTATTTTTCTTTGTTTTTTCCTTCTTGTATTTTCTGGGTTTGCCCTATGTTCTTCATGCATAGAGTAGCCACTCGTATATATAACATTCTTACTTATCAAAAAAAAAAAAAAAAAATTTAAGGACAAGTCAATTTGGAATCCAATTCTAGAGAAGATGGAAAGAAAATTAGCAAGTTGGAAAAAATTATATTTATCCAAGGGAGGTAGAGTCACTTTAATTAAAAGCACTCTCTCAAATCTTCCTACTTATTTTCTTTCTTTATTCCTTATTCCTACTTTTCTGGCCAACCGAATTGCTAGACTTCAACGAGACTTTCTGTGGGGTGGCCTAGGAGATGAGCCAAAATTTCATCTGGTTGATTGGTCTACGGTGTGTACTCCGCTTTCTTCAAGTGGGTTGGGCATTAGGAACCTAAGAACTTTCAATGTAACTTTATTAGGGAAGTGGTTATGGATATTTGGGTAAGAAAGGGATGCTCTATGGCATCAAGTGATAGAGGTGAAGTATAGTTGTGATTGGGGTGGTTGGTGTTCTAGCTTTTTCTCTAATCCTTATGGAGTCAGTTTGTGGAAAAATATCAGAAGGGGGTGGCACTCTTTATCTTGGTTTATTCTATATGAAATTGGAGATGGATCAAAAGTGTAGTTTTGGCTAGATCATTGGTGTGGAACTTCTTCTCTCGCTAACCGCTACCCTAAATTATATAGGATTTGTCGTAGCAAAGAGGCAAGTGTGGCGGATCTAACGAGGTACACTAATGGAGTACTCCATTGGGAGTTTCAGTTTTGTAGGGAGGTGCATAATCGTGAATTGGAAGCTTTCAGGAGCTTCATCAATACCATTTATTGCACTCCTATAAGGGGTATCGGGGAGGATAAAAGATGTTGGCTACCTTGTAAGAGTAAGGGGTTCACGGTTAGTGCTTACTACCATCTTCTAGTTGACCATAGTGAGCAGTTTTTCCCTTGGAAAAGCATTTGAAAGTACAAGATTCCCTCTAAAGAGGCTTTCTTTGTATGGACCGCAGTCTTGGGGAAATGTCTGACAATTGACAACTTAAGAAAAAGAAAGGTTTGCATTTTGGATTGGTGTTATATGTGCATGTGTAATAGTAAAATTGTTGACCATCTATTCCTTCATTGCCTGGTTGCTTTCGAGTTGTGGGATATGGTTTTTGGTTTATTTGGAGGGCTATTTGCTTGCTGGCAAGGTCGTTTTGGTCGCCATCGTAATGGAGATACATGGATGGTTGTTCCTCATTGTTTGATGTGATGTATTTGGAAAGAGAGAAATAGTAGGTGTTTTGAAGACAAAGAGCGCTGCATGCCTAATCTCAAGCTTCTTCTTTTCAGAACCTTACTTGATTGGTTCTCTGTGTGGAGAAACCATCATTTTTCTTCTATTTTGGATTTACTTGATATTTGTAATGTTCGTTTTTGATTTGTTCACCCCTGTATACTCCCTGTGTACTTGGGTGTCTCTCTCTTTTTGATATCAATGAATCTTTATTACTTGTCAACAAAAAAAAAAAAAAAGAATAAGTTTCCAAACCCCTAACCCTCCATTAGCCATAGGGTTGCACACCTTATCCCATCCAACCAAGTGGTGTTTGAACTCTCCTAAACCACCCACTAGTTCTGTCCATGGAAACATTGCAATATGGAATGCCGTTCCACATTTTCTAATATGGTGTCTTTTGCATGAAAGAAATGCTAGAACCCTCAAGGGGTGTGAGAATACTATTTTAGATTTAAAGATTCAACTTTTTAGAACGTTGTTTGGGTGGATGCTGACGTCAGGGGCACATCCATTCCCTTCTCTAATTTTGAAATTTCCTAGATCATTGTACTCTTACAACTTAATTATGTTATTCGTCTAGAATAACCCCTTTGTACTTGATGCATTTTTTTATTAATAAAGCGTATTAGTTATTAAAATAAGTAAATAAATAAAAAGCACAGAGGCAAAGAATACAATCAAACCCCCCTACCCCACCTCCTTCCCCACACACACACACACACACACACACACACACAAATTCAAATACAAAGGAAATAATATCAGTAGCATATATACATACCTAGGTACCCATTTATTCTCTCATGTATCTTTATGGAGCATGTAAAGATCAATTTCAAAATTTAATGTTGTGTAAGAACCTCCTTCCAAAAAATTAAGGACTAATTGACTTTAAATAAATTTCTAGGTTTTAAACACACAAACACAAATTGAATATAAAAGAAGCATAAAATTTACTAACCTCCTTGGAAAGAGGGGCCTTTGTAATAGCATAGTAATCAAAAAATATTTGCAATGTTTCAGAGTCCTCCAAAACTGGTCTCCAAGAAGACGGAATCTGTCAGATCACCACCATGTTCCATAATTACTTAACAATCTGATTCAAAAAGAACTTGAAGGACCATCAAATGGTTAATAAATAAATCAGAAGAGGCAAATACCTGAACAGTACCAAACTCTTCTGAACTCTCATCAATTGATGTCCCAACAAAATCAAATGATAAACATTTAAGCGAAAGAGAGAGCGCTAACTCTTGCAATCGACTTACAACTGCAAGTTACACAGATGCAAACCATCAGAGAAGAAAAAAATAAATAAATCAACCAATGAAGCAGCAAATGAAAACTTTAGACAGGATGGAGGGTCTTCATCAAAGCTTAAATATATTTAGCAAATTACCATCACTCTTCAGTTGGCGCAATGATGTTAAAGATATTTGGAAGATTTGATAAAGAGATTGATCCCTAAAGGCACACGCAACCCTTCGATGGTGTGTTGAAGGCAAACCAGGATTGGGCTAAGGATTTAGAAGTCAAAAACATACAAGCAGTTGTAAGTAATTAGATCAAAATAAATAAAATAATATTTAGGGATGAGGCACAAAGAAAAAGGAAAAAAGAAAATCTATGAAAAGCCTTTATGACCAGCAAACCTAAGCAAAGCTGATTCCTTAAGACAATACTGGTTCTCAAAACAATTGAAAATGCATTACTTATATTCCCAAACTATGAGAACAGAAATGCAAAAACCAACCAACAAATACTAGAAATCTAAACAATATGCTTCCTAATGTTAGGCACAATCACAATTTAGTACGCATGAAGTTAAAATTCATCTGTCATAACATCAAGAGATATATAATAGAATTTTAAGCTAAAACATGCTTAAAAAAACCATGTAGAACAGCAGATTGCTGCAGCTGTTCTGTAAATGTTATGTGGTTGACTTGAAAGATGAAAATTCTTGTAAATGCATGTATTATACTGGATTAATAATATGCCTTCAACCAAGTAAGGTATATGTGGTTGGTTCAATTTTTAAAAGTTCACATTGACACCTAGAACTTAATATCCAAGCATGCTATCCAAATTTAAATAGCAAATGCTGGTAGACATTGTATTAGTTAGTACAACATTCATGTTAGGTTTTTTTTTTTAAATGAAATTAGTGTTAAAAATATTGAAATTAATTATATTATTATTTTTAATCAATTATGGATAAATTTCTCAAAAGAAAACAAACAACAGAGCAAACACCACTTGCCTAAAAAAACAAGTAGTCATGGTACTGAACAAAGTTATTCAAAGCAAACCGTGTCGAAGTTGATTGACTAACCTGAAGATCCTAGGCTACGGACTAAAATTTATACTAGCATCCAAATGACCGGGATAAAGTTAGAAGGGAATAGCTACAAAACAGTCATTGTCAACCTTGTAACCACAACTTCCCAAAAAGAAAAATTGGAAACGTCTAATAAAAATTCAATTGAACTTGGTTTAAGGAGTCTGGAAATTAGTTGAACTTAGTATAACAATCACATTCAATTGAACTTGGCTTAATGAGTCTGGAAATTAGTTGTACTTGGTATAACAATCACTGCTTTTTATTTTTTAATAAAGAACTACATCAAATTTCAATAATATATAATTAAAAAAAAAAAATACAGAACAATATCAAATTTCAATAGTTAATTAAAATAATACAGAACAACATCAAATCCATAAGTTCATTTGTTTATTGTTAGTTTGGACATGACAGAACTGATAGCATTTGTAATAACATGAGAAATAAAAGGAGAAAGTGAATTATTAAACAACATTTTCAACATAATGCCTAATCTTGGAAAGGGACCATAACCAATAAATGCAGCTGTGACTCACTTTTCACTTTCTGCAAACATCAAAATAAAGTAACATGAAATCAGAGTGCCAAAGGTACATCAGCATTCTCACAAAGACATATAATCTTAGTTTTCATTTTAGTATGACTTTCTTAGGAATAGGCATCAAAATGTTTGCACAACCTTCTTCTTTGATAACCCAAAAAAAAAAAAAGAGTATGGTGTGATCATTCCAAGTATCCTGAAATGTTAACTTGATAAGGATAAGAATAACATATCTTTCAAGCTTTATAACATGGGAGCAATTATTAACTATATAAACTTGGGTATAGTTGTAGACTTACCTGATTCATCTCAGACACAAGTTGATTTAATATCTTCAAACCAATAGCATAGTGATCCGACGTTGCCTGTTAAAAATAAATAATTTCTTAGCGACCATCCATGTAAACACCACCAGTTGGGAACAATAAGTAGCAACACCTTTAATGAAAAGAAATCAACTAAATTAAAAGATTATGAAAATTGATCTAACAGGATAGGAAAGAAACAATTCGGGGCATTAAAAGTATGACTAAAAACCAGAGAAGCCAAGATGGATGATGAGAAAAATGTCAGATGCTATCTTTTTTTTATATAAGTAAGCATTCCATCAAAAAAGGGTGCAACCCTAGTATACGGAAAGTATACAATATGAGAACCAAATATTTTGCAAGAAGGCACTAAAGAGTATGGTTCCACAAATTGAAAAGCAATCCACTATATAAGAAACTCAAGGAAAAAAATTATGCACAAGAAGCAGAAAATTCATGGATGCACAGTAAAATGTAGGATGTAAACAAATGCGTTGCAAGAAGGTGAAGGATATCAATTAAGGACAAGGGAACCAAAACTGTTCAGCTATATTTTTTTTCCTTAGCCCTTTTTTTTTTTAATTTACTGTTAAAGGGAAGCCTCATTTACACGGTGTATACATAAGGCACTCCTAAAAAAATACATTGCTCAATACATTATGAAAGAAAACTGAAACAATAAACAGTACAATAAAACATGCATATGTGCTGCCAAGTGTTTAGGCCCACCCAAACAACCTTACAATCAATAATTTCAGTTAACCAATTGGGAGCTCGAACAATTTCTCTCCAAATTACCCATGTTAAGCAAATGGGGATCATATTCCAAATAGAGCCACTACACTTTCCAGACCAATTCCTCCACCCACAAAGTACTTCCACCACCCTCCTAAGCATTACCCATTGTACCCCAGTCAGAGAAAACAAAGGAACACAGCTCACAGGCCACAGTACAATGGAGTAAAAACTTTTTTGCTTCAATATATAGTATATTCTTATCAAGTGTTCCTCATCTTATCAAAATCTAGTCAAGTTTTGAGTATCCTTTTCTTCTACGACTAAACCTACATTCACAAACTCTCAAAACACAAACCCACCACAAGCGTAGGTAAATTCCCAAATTTATCCTACATCATCTTCTTAAAGGATAAAAGGCCACCATGCCAGACTTCCACTGCGTGCATGACAGGTAATTAGGGAGGCCCATTAGGCAAGGATGCCGTAATCTCTTAGTGACTTTCTTAGGGATGGGGGGAATCACTGAAAGATTACCGCCTTCTTACACCAAACCCACCACAAGTACGCCTAGGCAAATTCCCCAATTTATCAAAAAAATATAAACATAGATAGATAGAGAGGAAACAAAAAAATAAAATAAAATAGTTACTAATGAACCCTAACAGAATAATTCATATTCAACATCATAATCATAATCTTCACCCTCACTCAAGACCTCAATTGGTAGCTTTTTATCACAATTAATTGTATAAATTTTATTATTAAAATAAAAATAAAAAAGTCAAAAAGATGGAAACAAAATCACTTAAAAGATAACACCCGATAACCGCATGCAACAAGTAGCTATAGAAGTACAGCAATGTATTACATAAATTTTTAAAGGGCCTACATGTTCACAAAAGATCATTAGTCTTTAAATAATTACCTTAAAAAATAATTATAATCCCTTAAATACTAATTTGTTTTTTGGGCTTTGAATTGACGCAGACAATAACAGCAGCAACAACAACATCAACAACAACAACAATAATAATACGTTGAACCACTTAGGAAGGTATATTATCGTTTTTTTTTTTTTATAGGTTTAGGAAGCTATATTATCATGTATAAGAATGGCCAATATAAATGAGTATTAAATTGGCAGATTTCTGTGTTAGTATGATACATTAAATGATAGAGCTATTAGTATAATGAGAAGCTAACTTCAGGCGTCTGTCGCCTCAAGCAAAGCACTCAATTAGGAGGGAAAGGCATTAGTGTCACCTCACCTCACCCAAGTGCATAGACAAGCACCTAGCTTGCCCTTTTACATTGATTTTGTGATGGTGCCAAGTGGAATATGCAATACCCTTGAGTTGCACGCTCCACATGTCAAATTCGTAAGGATAAATGAGTAATGATACACGAGCCATGACACTTTAGCAGCCATGTCAGTTTCCACACTCATACAACCAAAATGTATAGTTTCCCAAGCATTTCTCAAATAACAATATATGCATGTATACAAATTTACATAAATGTCTTTGATACAAACTTTCCTTGTATAAATTGATTTCTTCTTACCAATCAAAAATGAAATCTTAAAGATATTTCAAACAAGCATTGCCAACCAGCTAACTAATTAATTAAAAACAATACCTAGACAGTAGAGCATATACTAATTAGGTAATTGACTCAATTAACGATTACGCGGTAAGAACATCTAAAACGTGAAAAACGCATACATAAATGCAGTAGAACAGAGCAGTTAAAGACGCATACACACACAAAAAAAAAAAAAAAAACACGCGCCCACGCATTGACAGGGTTCTCAATGTAATGCACTACAAAGTAACCTGGCTCAAGAAGTTGGTTGACTCTTTAACCACGTCACGGAAACGATCATCATCATACCAACCAAACTTCGTAACTCGACACAAGAGTTGAATCAACGAGGCGGTTACAAAAGGCTGCAATTCGGGTCCTCTGGTGGCTAGATAGTTAATAAGGTAGTTACCTACAGATAATTAAAATAAATAAATAAAAAAAGCTCATACATTCAAATTTCACAAGAATCAACAACAAAATTGCAATTCAGTGAATAGAATTTTAGGAAATTTTATTTACGGATATCAAGGCGGAGCTGTAAAGCCAAGCTATGCTCAGTGACTTGCTTCAACAAGCTCGAACTCGCGAGCATCAACGCGTAGGGAGTCAAGGCATGGTCGAGAATGTACTGACATTGAGAAATGTAATCGGTGTTCATCGAGAAGCATTTCAAAGTGTTCTCCGCGTGAGCTCGCTCCACCGAGTCCTGCGAATTGTACAGCCTCTCGCACAATGCCTCTAGCTGCGCAAGCTCCATTGCGAAAACACAGAATCTGACAACAAATTCCATCATTAATATACTTTTTTTTTTATGCAAAGAAAACGAAATAAAACAATCGCAGAATCAACGATTCAGAACATTTTCTCGGCAATCAAACAGAACAAAGGATCAAAAACCGCTATGTAGAAAATAAAAAAACCTTATCAGGAAAAAACCGATTGCGGCGAAGAGAGAGAGAGAGAGAGAGAGAAACCGCGGTAACGGTATTTCACCGATGAAATCAGAGAGAGAAAGAGAGGAAATGAGAGAGAGTACCTTATAGCTTGGGATCTATGATGATCTGAGTGGTGTATGTTTCTGAGATCCAAAGCTTTTTCTTTGTTTTTTTCTCTTTTCTTCTTCCAGCTAATATATATATATATATATATAGAGAGTGTGTGTATTTGAGGTGCGTTTTCTTGTAAAATTAGATTAAAATAGGAAACACCGACGCGAGCCAGAGAGAGAGAGAGAGAGAGAGAGAGAGAGAGAGAGTTTTTGCGGTTTTGGTTTTGGTTTGGTTTGGGAGGGTTTGGGCTTTATTAGATGAGCGATGAGGGAGAGAGAGAGAGCGGTGTGGGAGAGTTTTTTCGGCTGGAAGTGAAAGAGAAGGATGGTCAGCGCTCATTGGTTCAGTGCGGTGCGGTCCAGTTGGAACCTAGAGGGGGGGGTGCGGGTGTGGAAGCTCTTTTTTTTAATAATGGGCTAACTATAGCTTGTGTTGGACGATAGGCCCTTGAGTACTTTGACAAGCTAGCATAGCCCATTAGCTGGTTTTTTCTTTTTTCTTTTTCTTTTTTTTTTTCGTATGTCTGTCTTTTTATAGCGGTTTATAGCGGGATTTTAACGTTAAGATTAAAAAAAATAAAAAATAGATTTTCATTTTTTTTTCATCTTTACAAAATGTTTTATATCTATATTACTATATAAAGGCTTTCTTTATCAAAAAAAAAAAACTTCTTCTGTTTGAAATCTTCAATTTAAATACTCAAAATATCCTTAAATTCATCCATTTTCTAAGGGTTAAATCATAAGGTTAGACATATAAAATTAATAATTTAAAAACTCCTAATTTTTAAATAAATTTAAAAAAAAATTCTCCTACCTTCACATTTCTCTCTTACGTTAGTTGCCAATTATTAATACAACTTCTTTTTGAAAAAATATAAAAAAAATAAAACTATTTTTTTCCAGAAATATTTCTCTCTCATATTAGTAGTCAAGTACTAATACAACTCTTCTTTTAAAAAAAGTACCAATACAACTTATTCTTAAAATAAAAAATAAAATAAAATTGTTATGAGTAAAACATGTAACCCAAAAAATAAAAAATAAAAAGCCTCGTCACACACACTTCGAAGCTAGTAAATACATATGGAAAATATTTATTATTAACTTTTATTGATTTCCTAACTAATCGGTGACCCTCACAAATTCCTTTTTTTTTTTTTTTACAATAGGTTGAATTATTTAAATATTGATAATTGAGCCTAAAATTATATCTCCTAGAGAACAATTTAGGTAACTCATAATGAGCGTTGACATCAAACAAAGGGCATGATATGTTTTTTTATTCTTGTTTGATTTGGGTTTGGCTTATTTCTAATACTTTTTTAACTGAAATCTAATTTTGTTTTAATGAGAAATTGATACATCATTTACTAACTAAATAAAAAGTGGAAATTAAAATTCACTACTACTTGTCATTGTATATTTAAAATGACATGAGATGTCTAGTTAAAAAAGTACAATAAGTAAGCCAAACCTATTTGATTTTTACCTAAATTAATTTGTCTAAAATAAAAATAAATAAATAAAATCTCAAAAAAAGGAAGCTTCAAGTTGGAAGGATTATATATATATATATATATATATATATATATAGAGAGAGAGAGAGAGAGAGAGAGAGAGAGAGAGAGAGAGAGAGAGAGAGTAAAAGGCGAAAGAATTGTTTGCTTTGTGCTCACCGCACAGATCCTCTCTTTTTTCGTTTTTCTTTTTCTTTTTTTTTTCTTTTTTTGAGAAGGTGGAAGTTTATCCATCCATTAATGCCTCCTAAGAACTATGGAACATGACATGAGTACCACACCTCTCTAACTCTAAGCCTTACATGGTGATGGTGTCTGCAACTAGCACAACACATACTACCTCTATATCCTAAAACTATGCTAAAGTTACTCCACACACACAAATGGGACGGGGGATCTCTATTTGATTAGTCTCATGACTTCCTATTATCCATATTTTTAAAATTTTCCACTTTTCAGTTTACTTTTTTTTAAAAAATGAAATAATTTCAATTATTTCCTCTCTCTTGGGGTAGAACTAAAATTCACAAAATTTGGGTCAAAGTTATAACAATAGTAAGGATTAAACCAACCATGAAATATTCATAGAGGAAATAAGATTTTGGTCGCCTATCTACTTAATATGAGGTTTTAGAAAGTGTTTTTGAAGTGACACATATATAGCTTGTTTGAGAGCATTTTCTTCAACCTCGATGCTTTCTTAACTAAATTTGGTCTTAAAAGCTCACTTTGTCACTTTTGCTAATCTCCTATCATATACAATTATTTCAATCTTAATCCTATATCACTATTCTATTTTAATTAATCAAAATGTCTCCATCAAGACTATTTTTCCCCCATTTTCCTCCTTGCTCAAATTCAACCCAAAGACCCAACCATCAACCTAAAGAATTTGATCTTAACAACCCAAACACCACCGCATCCTAGCTCTAAGCTTCACGGACTAATGTCCCAACTCCGCAAACATCTTCGAATCCAAGATGAACTTCATCAATCTCACAACGAGGCAACTTCTCACCTCCAAAGGACCATGCAGTCAACTTTTTGTCGATCCTTGACAAACCTTGTCGATCTCATGACAAGGCAACTTCTCACTGCATGCCGAAGGACCTTAGAGAGAGAGAGAGAGAGAGAGAGATTACGACAACAAAGAGTAAGTGAGAATGAATAAAAAATATTTTTATTAGGAAAATAGCACCTCAACAAGTGTATTGAGGTATTGTTCATTAAAAAAAATTCAAACAAACCATTGAGATTGATGCAAGATGTTTTGGTTGAGTTTAACCAATATTTTTCTGAAATATTAAATTGTTGAGGTTGATGATAGTATTCTAAGCATGTACGCATTTGTTTGGCTACTTTATTTGCTTAGATAAAATAAAAGCTAACTTTAAAAGTTAAATGAATACATAGCCTCTCTCTGCACGCGCTTGCGCACAAGAGTGCAAACCAAATAAATATTATCTATCTTAATTTTTTTTCTAAAGTTTTGTTGTTTTTATGCAAAATATGTTTCGGAAGTTAATACTTAATATATAGTTTTCAGATGAAAGAAGAATGAATCTTCTCAAAACATTATTTTCATGTTCTTTTAAACTACTCGTAATGCCAAGTTGCCAACAAGCTGTTATTTTTTTCTCTCCTATTTTTGGAGCAAAGAATTCAAACTCTATCTAATTTAGAATGAAGATTGACTGTGAAACAAATAAATCCATGTTTATGCCATATAAAGCAAAATTGTATGTATTAAGCAATGAATGGCTTATTTTTGGTAGAAGCAGTGAATTGTCTTCATCATCTTAGCACAAAACCTCGTAATATTTGTAGGGGCTAAGCATTTTTGGCATTGTTAACATCATTTCCCTCCAAGTTGGGTGGGATACAGTCAAACACAATGCATCTTGTAGGAAAGAATGAAAGATAGATATTGGTTTTCATCACAAGAAGTTTGGTCCTATATGTATGAATGATATCTACGTTTTAAATTTTAATTATTTACAGTACAATGTGTGATCATTGTCTCCTCCTTTTTCCTTTTATCCTTAAGCCTCAACAAACTCTCTTAATTTATCTACTCTAGGAGATATCCAAGGAAACTATAATGTAGGCAACATCATCTTTCATTTTTAGTGTTCTTGTTCTCGTGATTCATGAACATTATTGCGTGACGAGCTAAAAAAAATGACAGTATAGCCCATGCTATCTAATCCTAGTTGCATTTTATTTGATTTTTAAGAGAGAGAGAGATCCAATTCTTTATTTCAAGATTCACCAAAAAAAATATATATATATTTCAATACTTGATATTGCAACTTTTTTATTTTTTGTCATAGAAGAAACTGTTCACTCAATTTATGTATGATAGTCTTTTTTTCTCAAGTAATATTGCAACTAGAAAATCTAGTTTCAAATGTAAAACTCAATTGTTGGCACATCGAGTTATAGCGAACATGAACTTAGAAACAAAATAAATTTTGAAACTCGAGTTCCATGCAAAGTACTCAAGTTCTACTTGAATTTTTTCAAGCAACTCGAGTTCCAGAATTTTTTTTTTTTTTTAATTTTCAGTTCGTTATAATTTGATTGTCCAAAAATAGAGTTTTAAATTGAAACTCGATTTTTAGAAATCGAATTTCAAAACAGGGGCATCTTCCTAAATAATTTCAAACATTGGGTATTTTGGCTAAACAATTTTGGCGAAAGGGGCAAATTTCCATTTTGACCCAAGTAATAATGGTCATATAATTCCATAATTTGTTGACATTGTCTCGAATGATATTCTCTTATAATAATATTAATTAGATTAATTATATATATATATATATATATATATATATATATTCCAACATTAAATATCCAAAAAACCCCACACCTTTGCTTTGACCTTACCCTTCCTATAACACACTTTTGGGCATTTTACAAGTAATTCTATAATAGGAATTATTCCTTATATGCTACAAAAGAAAATGGAATTATTCTTTATACTCTTCTTTCTTTTTCTTTTCTTTTTTTATTTTATTTTAACAAAAGTGTCTAGAATTCTCTAAATAATTGACTATTTCTCTGAGTGCATTTAATCTCTCACTATCAACCCACTTGATAATTATAGCCAGGAAGTCATTTGAGATTGTCAAAGTTTCTTCCTCTCTATCTTTCTACTATGCATATAAAAGACCGGGTTCAAGTTAAAGCATCATACATTATAACTGTAATATATTGTGAATTGTATGACCTCCATATTTGTCATGCTTGTCATATATTAAAACTATAAAATAATAATAATAATAATAATAATAATAATAATAATAATAATAGTGGGTTCCAGTTAGTTCAACTGGTGAAGTCTCTAATAGTTGAATAAGAGATCTATAGTTCAATTCTCACCTATACCAAAAACCGATTAATGTCTTGGTCTGATAATAAAGAGCTATCATCAAAAGAAAATGTCATAGGTTAAAACAACCTCTCAAAAAACTAAAATAAATAAAAAAGGTTTTAGTTCATATTATTCACACTACAATTTAACTCATATATGTTTGTATTTATGATTATATTGACATGGAATTTGTGCTATACTTTTTTTTTTTTTGTTTGTTTTTGAGATAAAGATAGAAGTACATATTATTAAAGAAGAAGAAACAGTAATACAGAGAGTTATTGTCTTTGGCTCTTGTGACCACATACAATCAAACCCCAAGCCTATTACATATCTCCCTATCCCCACGTAGTGGAAACAAAAGTTATACTGAAGCTACACTTTAGAGAAGGACACGAGGCTCTTATGGCTCAAGAGGTGTTTTGGGATGCTACAAGACGCTGGTAGTCCTCCAGTAGTCCAGTGGCATGAACCATAATAGTCCTTGGTTGCATCTGAACCCTCTCAAAGTAGTATTTATTCCAAGCATTCCAGATTGCCCATGACGCCATGGCCCATCGTTCAAGCTCTGTCTTCGTTAGCTTATCCTTCAGCATTCGAAATAATTGGAAGAAGTCATGCACCTGGTTGCTACATTTCTACACCCTTTCTTTCGATATTGCCCTCACATTTCGTGCCATTGGATATTCCCATAGCAAGTGAGAGTTTGATTCAGGCTGTTGACAACAGATGTCACATCTCAAGTCCACCTTCACCCTTCAGCGATGCAAATTATCCTTAGTGGGGAGAATGTTTGAACACGCTCTCCAAATAAAATTCCTGAACTTCAGTGGTACCTTTAGGGCCTAAATTGTCTTCCACACCTTACCATCCATACAAGCATTCGAGTGTTCAGCCCCATCTTGATGTATGAGGCAGAGAGCAACTTGGCAAGCCATTTTAACTGAGAACCTCCTTGCCCTGTTTTCCTTTCATACTAACTCGTCCCTTCTGTGTGTTGCATTCAAAGGCATGGCCAAGATCTCGCACCGGGTGCTAGGTTCTAATAAATCATGCACCTCTTGCCTATTCCATTAACTCGTATCTTCATCAATGAGCTCACTGACTAGTATAGTGGTCTGGTCTTCCCCAATGAATATCGGTTTGTGTGTCAGCCATTTATCCACTGCCACTTTTATTCTTCTGCCATCCCCCACCTTCCATTGACCCTGCCCTTATAATGTCTCTTGCAGCCAGTAGGCTACGCCAAACATATGAGGGATTGTGTCCCAACTCAGCCTCCAAAAATGAACAAGTTGGGAAATATCTTGCTTTGTAGACCCGGTAGAAGAGAGAGTGAGTGTGATATATCAATCACTACGCCTGTTTTGCTAACAATGTCAGGTTGAAAGCTAGGATGTCTCTAAAGCCCATACCACCCTTTGCTTTTGGTGAGCATAATTTTTTCCAATTTATCCAATGTATCTTCTTCTCCTCCTTTGTTTGTCCCCATCAATATTTGGCCATGGTGGAGTTTATAGTATCACACAAAGTCTTCGGAATTTTAAAAATGCTCATGGAGTATGTTAGTATTGCTTGTGCTACAATTTTGATTAGGATTTCCCTTCCTACCTTTGAAATAAATTTTTCTTTCCATCCCATCACCCTCCTTGTGATCCTTTCCTGCAGATCTTTAAATGTATTCGCTTTAGATTTTCCCTTGGCCCCCATCATATTCCAAACGTTTTGTTTTACATCTATTCTTGTATTTCTACTAAAGATCAAGGATTTTTTTGCCTGTTTATAGCTTGCCCCGAAGGTGCCTCATATTGCTTTAAGATGGCTAATAACCGTTGGCATTCCTCCATTGTAACTTGGCAAAAGATGAAACTATCATCCGCAGACAAAAGGTGGGATAGGCAGACCCCACCATTGCTAGATAGAACACCCTACAAATGTCTAGCTCCTTTTGCCTTTCTAGACATAGCAGACACGCCTTCAGCACAAAATAAGAATAGATAAGGAGACAATAGGTCAGCTTGTTTTATACCCCTTGTGGAGGTGACAAAACCCTTTGGCTCTCCATTAATGAGGACCGAGTAGGTAGCTGTGCATACTGTTTCCATTGCCAACTGTACTCATTTTTCATTCAATTCCAGTTTAAGCATCACCTTCCGAAGGAAAGCCCATTGTACTTGATCATAGGCTTTACTAATATCAAGCTTTACTGCCATCTGCTCCTTTTTTTCCCTCCTTTTATTTTGCATCCTGTGTAAAACTTCAAAAGTTTTAGTAGTGTTATCAGTAATAAGCCGATTAGGAACAAAAACACTTTAGGCATTAGATATCACATTTAGCAAAATAATTTTTAGCCAGTTTGCAATAACCTCTGATACAATTCTAGAGACCACATTTTCCAAACTAATAGGGCGGTAGTTAGACATATGTTGTGCTTCTTTTTTTGGAATCAAAACAATATGGGTAAAATTCATTTTCCGTAAACAGTGACCTGAATGGAGTACTGATAATACAACTTCTATCAAATCTAGGCCAACAATATCTCAATACTTTTGGGAAAAAAAAATAAGACATACCATCCAGTCCATGTTGTGCTATACTTATTCGGCCATGTTCGAGACACTTCCATATGCTCAATAAATACTGGCTTTCTCATTTCACAATCTTTGATAATTTTGGTTTACCAAATGCACTTTACACACAAGTTAAATAGAGAGGTTATATACACAAGTAGGAGTCTAAAGTATAATATATAGTATTAAAAAAGTCGTAAATATAAGTGTATATGTAACATGTTCTTATATAGTTTTCTTTTCTCAAAAAAATTTCTGCATATATTATAATTAAAATATATATATATATATATAGAGAGAGAGAGAGAGAGAGAGAGAGAGAGAAATGAAAGTCGTATTTTTCTCCGAAAGCAATTTTTTTTTTTTTGGTTTGAATGACCTCACTCCGCCACCCAACTTGACAAAAGGGGTCAGTATCATCAATGCATTGATGCCAAGGGAATCATATTAGCACATTTTGATCTAAAAATAGACATAGAAGAACGAAAGCATGCACTTTAGTGATATGTAATGGAGGAACTATTAGATATATATATATATATATGCTTAATATATACTTCTCTTCTCTCTTACATGAGATGAGTTCCGCACTTCCACGTATAGATCAATGCATACACAGCCCACCCATATATGAAAAGATACAAAGAGTCCATGAATGAAAGTAATAATTTTCTCAATAAGATTATAAAGTTCTTTGATATAATTAAGCCTCATGTTAGTCAATAGGTTCCATGTTACAAATTAACAACCCTCATTGATGTGGAATCCACAATCTTAAATATTATATAGCTTATTAAGAAAATATGTTGCACTTAGTAAATTAGTATAACTTACCGGTCTCCTATCTTTATCCTTCAAATTATAGGATATATATATATACACACACATATTTAACATTTGTAACGTGGTGGAAAATAAAGTTCATACTTATCAAATGCAACAATCTATATTGATAATGATAATCTCACAATTTTTTTAACTTATTTTTTTTTTTTTTTTTGAGAATAAAATCTTGGAATTTCATTGAAAGAAAACTAACCATTATCAGGTAAAAGTACAGAATAGAGGTATGGAGGAACATCCTCTATTTACACTGAGAAACCTCAAACATATCTAGCATGTTTAGCTAATTTGTGAGCAATATGGCTGAAAGGGGAAAGAGAGTCATCTTCACTATTGAGAGTCTTGATCACAAGTTTAGAGTCACCTTCAAAAATAAAGAAGAGCACTGCTTATGTTGATTTTTAGTAATTAGATAAACATCAAGTATTAATTTATTTCTTATGTCAATTTTCGTTAAACTCACAAAATTATCAAATTATAACTATAGTTCTATAGTAACCATTCATGTATAAATAATATCAAAGTTTAACTTGAAAACAATATCAAATTATACATTTTATTATATAATTCTTTTCAAATGTCATTAATAATACACTGCTTTTTTTTTTTAATAAAAACAAAAACAAATTGTTACATAGAAAATTTGAGCTCTTAACACTTTATTTGAGCTTTAAAATTTTAGAAAGTTGACCATTTTTTTTTTCAATTCAAATATTGCTTCTTATATTTTATGTTTAATTATATGTCCCTCTTTTATAAATATTGAATCTTAAACAAAATATTGATAAAAAAAAAAAAAAAAAAAAAAGCATTTCCCCCCCCCCCACCCCCCCAAAAAAAATTTGACATAAAAAAAAAAAAATATATATATATATATATATCGATAAATAAATAAAAATACATACAAATGTACAAAATTAGACCATATAGGGGGGCGGTGTTTGGAGGGTTAGTTGCCTCTAGTCTTAGGTCAAGGTTGGTGGCCTCCACCTTATTTTATTTGTCTTTCATCATCAACAAAAAAAACCAATTAAATAAAAGTTTAAAAAAATGTTTTTCTCCATATATTTTTTTACTTTCTTTATATAAATAACAGAAGTGCTGCAAAAAATACTCCATCTAACAAAAAAAAAAAAAAAATTGGAAATAACAATTAAAGTATACTTTCACTCAAAGTTTGAGATTATTTTTATTTTGGCCGTTTATATTTCAAAATGTTCATTTTTAGTCATTCATGTCGAATTTCATTTCGTATTGCCTCTACTGTCTATCTTTGTTTGTAATTTGATGACAACTGATAATTTATGGATGACATGTCTTTAATGAATGACACTTAGCAATTAATTACTAACAAAAATGGGTTGTAAAACTAATATGAAATTGTCATATTATTAACATAAATTAACAATATGACTAATATTAAAACAAAATTAAACATAAATGGTTCAAATGAAAATTTTGAAAAAAATTTGAAAAGTAAAGGTAAGAAAAATAAATCCAACCTTTCAGGGGGAAGAAGTGTACTTTTTTTTTTTATTTTTTTTATTTTTAAATAGGGGACAAAACATGTACTTAATTTCATATTTTGGGAAAGATAATACAAATAGATCGGTAGAGGTTCTACACATGAAAGGAAAGAATAAGTGTCTGTTTGGCATGATTAATTTTGTCAACTTATTTTACTATTCAGCTTATTTTTTAAGGGGTCATCAATGGGCCAGGTCGAGCTGGCCCGACCCATTTTTACTTGGCCCATGGGCATAATAGGCTATTAACTAGTTAACGAGCCGGGTCGGGCTGGGCTGAAAGAGGAAAACTTAGTCCATGATCCTATCCATGGGCAATGCCTATTTTGTTTTTAGTGAGCTAGGCTATCGAGTTCGGCCTAATGGGTTACCCATGGGCTTGTGTTAGCATATTATTTTATTATTTTTATAAGGAAAGAATCAATTTTTTTATAAGGGAATAATCAATCTATTTTTTTAAAGGAAAAAATTAAAGAATTTAATACTTAATTACAATTTTTTTTTTACAGTCAAATCTCTTTAATTTTTCGTTTTGTTGATAGAAACCTATTTAATTTTTTATTTATTAAGGCTTTAAATAGTTTTATTTTTATTTTTATCTTTAATATAAAAAAAAAGTCAAATGGTTAATTAAAATTTTATGGACTACTAGAAAAATATATATTTAGTAAACTAAATTTAGCAAAATTACTTTGGGTATCTTAGTGGTTGAGAGAGTTCTCTTAAGAAATTCCTTTATCATATCTCAAGATCAATCCTTCATATACTTCCTATATATTTTTGTTATGAATTATGAGTTATTAAACTGGGCCAATGGGTTATGCTAATTGGTTGGGCAACGGGTTAGGCTAGTAGGCTAGCCCACCGGGTACCCATGGGCATAAAAACTAACCCATGGCCTGACCCATTGGGCTAGTGGGCTATCTATGGGCCTCAATAACAACGAGCCGGGCTACTCATTAGCCCGGTGGGCCGTCGAGTTTCTAGGTCAAGCTGTGAGCCATGTGCTATTTGATGACCCTTATTATTTTTGCTACTATTCGTGGACCTCACTGCACTTTTTGGTACTATTCATGAGTCCCACTATACTATTTCAACTAACTTTTATCTTTATCTATAGTACTTTCATAAAAAAGGTTTCAATTTTAACAAAATAAGTGAATCTCAAACAGACCCTAAAGCCAACTTCGTTTGGTGAATGATTAATGACGTTTGCATCACATGGCACAGTCCATGGCCATGCATGTGTACATTGTACAGGGTATTGCATTATTGGAGATTTGCAATAAGTGATCTCATGTATCAAAATGAGATATCACACACACCCTCACCTCCAACAATGATTGATTGATTGATTTTTTTTTTTTTTTCTTTTTCCTAATGGAAGATTGAGTAATTAGGTAAAATTTATTTTTTTGGGTAAATTTCACAAACCTCAAGGAAGGTTTGTGATAATACCAACAGTCCAAGACATTCTAAAACCTACCAATTTAGTCCTCAAAAGACAATTTTGTCCCTAACTTTCTATCACTTTCTCTATTCAATCTCTATTCCTCTCCCTCTCCCTAATCTGAGTTATCTCTCTCAGATCTTTCTTAACCAGCAAAACCCATCACCGAACAAACTCATATCACCCACAATTGCTAGAAAACCCACCACCCAGTAAACTTGTATCACCCATACCCACTGCCCAGCAAACCCATATCACCTACACCCACATCTGGCTATGAAAACCACCTCCCAACAAACCCATATCACCCACAAGTCCCACACCCACAACCATCAGACTTGAACCACCCAGAGAGCTTTAGCACCATCGTAGCCTTTCTTTCCAATCACCTCCGGCACCATATAAGCCGGTGTGCCACACGTTGTGTGTAGCAGCCCATCTTGTCTTAAATGCTTAGTGAAAGTGTTGAGACTAAAATCAGTGTCTTTCAAATTACCTTCTTTGTCTAAAAGCAAGTTCTCTAGCTTGAGATCTCGGTGTTAGGCTCCACGGCTGTGGCAGAAATCGATGGTGGAGATGAGTTTTTGGAAATAGGCTCTCACCACTTCTTTTAAGGACCAAATTGGTGGGTTTTAGAATTTTTTGGACCTAGTTGTTCTTTTCACAAATCTCAAAGTAGGTTTGTGAAATTTACCTTTTTTTTTTTTTTTTGATAGGAGAGTAACTAAGTAATCACAGTAAGTTTTTTTTTTCTTTTTTCTTTTTTAGAATTGAACACAATAAGTAATTGATTATTAAGGATATATCATTACGATTTCCCATACTACAAAAGTACAAATGCCAATCTCTATTAAAAATAAATGTTTCTTGTATTAGGTAGGCAAAGTTAAACTAGTACGAATTCTAAATTTATCTATAAATAATAATAAAAATATAATGGAGTGAGTCTATATATTAAAGCCTTGAGGAGGAAGGAAGAATCTTTCACTTTGATTTCTAATATCCAGTCTTCTTTAACTACCTTTGGTCACATTGTTTTTGCTCATACTCATAAGTTAGGTAATGCTTTAAATAAGGGTTTCTCTTGTGATATGGTTTGAGTGACGCTCTCTCTGGAACTTGTAGAATAGTGAATCCCTTTCTTTGTTTAGGTGTTTGTGCATCCTTCGCGTCCCGTCGGGGTAGTGGTAGGGTGGTTTTGTGTTTTTCAATCCTGTTTTTCAGTGGTATCATGGTTTCCCTCATGGAAGAAGTGGAAAGTATGTGGAAGAATCTCTCTCTGTCCGCAGATGAGGAGCTCGGCTTTGAGGTGCCAAAATTATTTGGGGACTCCAAATCGCTTTTGGTTGGAAAATTTTTAACGCATCGTATGATTAATAAAGAGGCGGTGATTAGAACTTTCAACTGCTATGGTGTACTCGTAAACCTTTTCGAACCCATGAGATGGGAGATAATAAATTGGTGTTCAAATTCGAAAATGATGTTGATTTAGAAAGGGTCATGGAGTATGAACCATGGACCTATGACAAACATTTGGTGCTCCTTCAAAGGATCGAAGACTCTACAACCATTTCATCCCTCTCTTTTATTGAGTGTGCTTTTTGGGTTTAGATCCATAACCTCCCCATCAAAAGTATGACTCCTAAGCTAGGGTTGTCCATAGGAAAATCCAATGGTAAGGTAATAAGTGTGGTCGATGCTGATGAGAATGTATCCATTGGTCGCGCTCTCCGTGTTCATGTTTCCATTAACGTGTCTAAGCCTTTGAGTAGGGGGTGGAAGCTCTGGGATAAAGGCATTGGGGTTGGTTAGGCATCCTTCTGCTATGAACGGCTCCCGAATTTTTGCTACTAGTGTGTTAGCTTGATGCATGAGGACAGGGACTGTAATTTGTGGCTTAGTAATAGGAATAAGGCATCCATGGAAAAGGGTCAATTTGGCCCATGGATAAGGGCTGAGATAAACTTTGCTGGTCGAAAACCATAAAGCTCTGCGTCAGTGCCGGAGCGTGGGGATGGTTCGCTCACGCTCCAAACAAAGACTCCACTGGTCTCAAAAAGTCCGACCGATCACCTTTCTGGCGTGGCAGTCGAGGTAGCAAAAGCTGATTCCACCCATCCCGATAAGGTAAGCTCGGTTGTGGCGCCTATAAGTAATGGACACGCTAAGTCCTTGCTAGGTAATCCAAAAGGTTTTGAAAGGATGTTATAGTTGATTGACAGTGAACTGGGATTGGATGCTGATCTCGTGGTCCCACCTTGTGTGGATCTCTCTAATGCAGTAATTAATGCAAAATCAAACGCCCCCCCCCCCCTCAAGAAGCTTCCCGCAGGTGAAGGTCCCAAGACTAGAACTTCTGCAAGTCTCCCTTTGGTAGGTGATATTGGGCCCTAAGAGGAAAATGGGATGAGACACACGTTTGCCTTCTCTGCTAGTTGCACAAAGCCTCCTCTCCAGGCCATTTCTAATGTAAATGGGCCTATGAATAAGTCTAAAGCTACAGCTTAAGGTAAGTGGACTAGAATTGATAGGTAGCCCACTAATAACCCCTCAGATGAGAATATGGGTGATTTAAACAAGGTGAGGCCTACTCTTGAAGACCCAAAGCCTTACGTAAAAAAATGTGGAGCATCCCTCCAACATGGTACTAACGTTGATGGTTCTCCATTAGCATTGGTTGTTACTCAGCCATGCCAAACACCATGAATTACCTAAGCTGGAACTACCGCGAGCTTGGGAACCGGCAGCGAGTTCGAGAGCTTTCTGAGTTAGTGAGAGCTAATGGACCCAACCTGGTTTTCCTGATGGAAACCAAAAAGAAAAATTCGTACATGGAGAAGATTCGTTGCCATTTGAAGTTTGATAACATGTTCCTTGTCCCTAGAAGAAATCTTAGTGGCGGTCTGGCTCTATTTTGGATGAATGATCTTGACCTTCATATTCACACCTTTTCCCCTCACCACATTGACGTAGTGCTAAATCCAAGGATTGATGACGCCTAGCGGTTTACAGGGTTTTACAAAGTTCCGGAGATAGTCAACCGGGAAGATTCTTAGTCCCTGCTTCGCCATCTCAGCTCCCAATTTGTCTTACCTTGAGTCTGTATTGGCAATTTTAAGGACATCACAAGGATGGATGAGAAGTCTGGGGGGTCCTTTAAGATCGAATAAGTAGATGCAAGTCTTTAGAGATTGTCTTGATTTTTATGGCTTTAAGGATATTGGGTTTACTAGGCTACCATTCATCTGGTGCAATAATAGGTTTGATGGCCCCCTTGCATGGGTTAGGTTAGACAAAGTAGTTGCTTTGACGGAATGGTTACTCTTGTTTCTGTCTGTCCACTTACACCACCTGTCCGACTTTTCCTTAAACCATAAGCCTATTTGGCTATGCTCTGATGATGTGCATTGTCGTTTTTTCCGCCCTCAAAAACCTTTCCGTTTCGAAGAGATATGGACTAAGGATGTGAGGTGTGAAAGGGTGGTACATACTGCCTGGGATTTGTGCCTCGTTGGTGACCCTATGAGACAAGTTCTGCATAAGGTTAGTAACTATCAATCTCAACTGAAATTATGGAATAAGAATGTGTTTGGCAATGTTAAAGGGTCTCTAACTCGTAGAAGAAAGTTGTTGGCAAAGGCAGAATCTAAAGCTATTATTGGTCAGGGCATTGGTCAAGTCAAGGTTCTCAGGGAGGAAATTGATAAGTTGATGGAATTAGAGGAGTGCAGGTGGAACCAGAGAGCTAAAACAAATTGGCTTAGACATGGCAATCAGAATTCCAAATATTTCCACAGCCGTGCCACTGAAAGGAATAAGAAAAATTTCATCTCTGGTCTTAAAGATGAATATGGTACCTGGGTGGAGGATGAGAATATAGTTGGTGAACTGCTTAATGGTTTCTATTCTTCTCTGTTCTCTTCGTCTTGACCTACTGAGTTTAATGAAGTTCTCAAGGGTGTTGAGCCCTGGGTTACCCAGGGCATGAATGCGAGCCTGCTTCGCCCTTTTGATGCCTCGGAAGTACAAGTTGCTCTTAGGCAAATGAAAGCCAATACAACCCCTGGTCCGGATGGGCTTCCGCCCCTATTTTATAAAACGTATTGGCCAAAAATTGGCCCGGATGTCTCTAATGCTATCCTGGGTGTGATAAATTCAGGTAATCTCCCTAATGACCTTAACCACGCTTTCCTTACTTTCATTCCAAAAATCAAAAGTTCGAGGCAGATGTCGGATTTCAAGCTAATTAGTTTGAGTAATTGATGAGAATCAACAAGCATTCAAGGATCCATTGCATATTCCAATTGGGCCTATTACTAAAGCAAGATCCAAAAATATCAAAGAAGCACTTAATGGGCTGATTCAAGAGATTTGAGCTGATTCTAACAGAGAACATTCCAAACTTGGCCCAAAGGAAGATGAAGGCGTAATAAATTTAATCTAAGCTATTGAGGGCTAATCTTGCTTAATTGGGCATGATTTATGGCGTAGATTAATGACTGATTGATTTTCCAACTTCATATCAGTTAATAGATATTTTTCTTAGTCTGGAGCATCTAATTTTGGACTAGATCTACCTTAATGTTAGGCTTTTGTTATTTAGAACGTTTTTAGCTATTTTTCTTATTTTGGATCTGCTAATTTCAAACCAAATCAACTTTTATTTAGGGTTTTATTATTTAGTACATTTTTTATATTTTCTATTTCTAGTCACGTCTTATAAATAAAATGCACCCATTGTAATAAAGACATTATTGAATAGAAAATCAGAAAAGGTAAGGTTTTTCTCTTCTTTTGGTTCTTCAAGAACTATGAACTTATCAGGGATTCTTCCTTGTGGTGTTCAAACTTTATACCTTTGGTTCGTGATTCAATTATAATCATTGGGTCAAGGTGTTACACTTATATATTTGGTTCGTGTTTCAATTATAAACGTTGGGTCAGGGTTTCTATAAAAAATCTGAATTTTAGTTTTCTTGGGCAAGTATTCCAATATTTTTGTTGGGTCTCAAAGCGTGTCGATTGAGGTTCGCATCAATAATGTGTTGTATAAACTTATTGTGAACGTGCTTGCTAATCGTTTAAAAAAGTTTCTTCCCCAGCTGATTTCAGAAACTCAGAGCACTTTCTTAACAGGTTGCCTCATTACTAACAATATACCGATAGCTTGTGAGACTCTTCATTACATAAAGGCCAAGCATACTGGAAAGATGGGGCAAATGGCTCTGAAGCTTGATATGTACAAAGCCTACGATCGAGTTGAATGGGCTTTCCTAGAAAAAATCATGGTGAAAATGGGATTCAGCAGTAGATGGATTTCTTTAATCTCCATGCGCATAAGATCTGTATCCTACTCTATCCTGTTAAATGGGCAACCACACGGTCTTATTTCTCCTCAAAGGGGTCTCCGCCGAGATGACCCACTGTTACCATACCTATTTTTGTTGGTCACTAAAGAGTTGCATGGTCTTTTGAAAAAAAAAACAGAAGATGATGGTAGTTTGAGGGGTGTCTCACTATGCTCGGCTAGCCGTCGGATTTCTCACTTGCTTTTTGCTGATGATAGCCTCATCTTCTACCATGCCTCCATCTCTGATTGCCGAAAAATCCAAGAAATGCTTTTGAAGTATGAAAGGGCCTTTAGTCAAAACATCAATCGGGGAAAAACCAACCTGTTCTTCAGCTCTAACACGTCCACTCAGACATAGGTTGAAATTAAAACTTTCTTGGCAGTTTTAGCCGTCTAAAGGTATGAGCAATATCTTGGCCTCCCCTTCTTGATTGGCCAGGCAAAAAAGAAATCCTTCAGTATGATTAAGGAGTGGATTTGGAAGAAGTTAAAAGGGTGGAAAGAAAAGTTATTATCTCAAGCGGGTAGGGAGATTTTGATCAAGGTAGTGATCTAGGCGATCCACACCTATACCATGTCGTGTTTCAAAATGCCAAAAGGGTTTATCAATGAAATTGAGTGCTTGATTAGGAAATTTTGGTAGGGCTACTATGGTGAACAAAAATGAATTCACTCGGCCAATTGGGAGAAGTTATGCCTCCCAAAAAGTGAGGGGAGGGGGGATGGGGTTTAGAGAATTAAGCAAATTCAATGACTCCCTCCTTGCCAAACATGTGTGGTGTTTAAAGGATAATGAGAATTCTCTATTTCATAGGGTCTTCAAGGCAAAAAAATTTCCGAACTGCTCAATTATGGAGCCAAATAGCTTAAGTAAAGGGTCATATGCATGGAAGAGCATAACCCAAGCTAGACGGGTTATTGATTTGGGTTGGGTTTGGTTTGGTGTGTTGGAGATGGTAAGTCCATTAAAGTCGGAGGTGATAAACGGTTGCCAAGCCTATACAGTAGCTGTGTTGCTTCCCCACTTTCGTCCCTTCGCTCTGACTCTAATGTTAATGCGTTGATTGATGAAGTGTCCCACACGCGGAACTTTGATCTGATTAAAACTGAATTCTTAACTCATGAAGCTAAAATCATCTCTGGTATCCCTTTGAGTATCCACAATATCACTAACAAGCAGGTTTGGCTTCCCTCTAACCAAGGTGTGTTCATAACTCGCAATGCCTATAAGCTATTAGCTTCAGCTGAGAGACTGTCCCTCCCTAATTGCTCGGACTCTGAAAGGCGTAGCTATATGTGGAAAGGTATTTGGTCATTACAAGGACCTTACAAGATAAAGCACCTGCTGTGGTAGGCAGCAAGCGAGGCAACCCCTACTTTATATAACCTATGGAAAAGGCCAGTGGTCCAATCGGTTTCCTACCCTGGCTGTAAGTCAGCTTTTGAGGATACTATTCATGCTTTGTGGGGTTGCCTTGCACTAATGCCTGTCTGGGAAGCTAATGGGTTAAGGAAAAATCTGCTCAATTATAAGTTCTCCAAATTTGCAGACCTACTTGAGTTGGTTTTCACGAATCATGGTGGTTCTGACATGCACCTTTTGGCTAATTTGGGAGAAAGGAAATGCAGACCGGATGCAGGAGAGATCTTTTGCTTACCAAGATATCCGTCCCAGGGCCTTATGGCTCCTCCATGAATTTTCTGCTGCCCAAGTTCCGCAAAAATCCCACTTCCCCCCTATGCCTGCTAAGCAGGCAAGTCTGATGGATCCCTCCTATCTCCCCGATTTATAAAGTGAACTATGACGGGGTGATTTTCGGGGATCTTGGTTTGGCGGGCTTGGGTGTGGTCATCCAGGATGCAGAGGGTAGAGTGATTGGTGCGTTAATGGAGAGAATCCCCCTTCCTCTCGCTGTGGCCTCGGTGGAAGCTCTTGCATGTAGAAGAGCTATCCTGTTTGCTAAGGAATTGTGTATTTTTTATGCTACTTTTGAGGGTGACTTAGAAATTGTAACTAATGCTCTACGTAGTGGCGAGTCTAACCATCTTGAATTTGGTCTTGTCATCCTGGCCTCCCTTGTACTTGCACGTGGTTTTCACTCTATAATTTTGTTCATGTAAAACGTCTAGGCAATTTAGTTGCCCACTTTCTTGCTAGAAACTCTAAATCTGGCAATGAGCTCCAAGTATGGCTGGAATCCTTGCCTGATGACATAGCTCCTCTTATTTCTCGTAATGCTATGTAATCTTTGTTTTTATCAATCTAACAGACTCTCAGGTCTGGTTTCTCAAAAAAAAGAAAAAAAGAAAGGTAATGCTTTAACTAAGTTAAAAACGAACACCCTAAGGGTTGCCCTTCGCTAGGAAAGTCTTCCTCTGGAAACTTTGCCTTGGTAGTGGCACTGTTGTCCCTTCCTGGTGAAGGAGAGTTAGTAACTTGTGATAACAGCGTTATCTCAAGGCTAGTGGGTTATTTTCTCAGGAGTCTGGGATACACGTAGGTTTGCTTCTAAGCTTCGAGACGACAGCAATGGAGGACATTACAAAACACTAGAACTCACTCTCCCTCTCTGAAAGGGAAGGATCGGGACTTCGTCTGAAAAAAGAGCAAGCTTTATCGGAGTTTGCCATCACAGCTAGGTTCCTAACTAAACACCCCCTTAACATTGAAGCTATTGCCAACACATTCACTCCAGAGCCAAAACAAGGTTTAAAATAAAAAATCTTGGCAACCATTTGATTCTCTTCTCCTTCGATAATACGGGAGATGTAGATTGGATTCTCAAATTGGAGCATTGGTCCTTTGATAAGCACTTAATGGTGATATCCCGCTATGATAAAGACACATCCCTAAGCCCTTTAGACTTGAAACAGGTAGCTTTCTGGGTGCAAGTCTTTGATATCCCAGTTAGATTCAAAAATAGAGAAGTAGCAAAGCAAATTTGTGAAGCCATTGGATCCATCATCCACCCTTCAAACGCCCCGGATAGCGACGGTGGTAGTTTCATCAGAGTGAGGGTGATTATTGATATTTCCTTACCTTTCTGTAGGGGTAGACTCATCACGTTGGAGGATGGTAGAGAACACTGGGTTTCATTTAAATACGAGCGTCTGCCTAACTTGTGCTATTGGTGTGGGCTCCTCACCCGTGGAGGTAAAGATTGCAATAAATGGATTGACAGTGAAGGCTCACTTCGACAAGAAAATCAACAATTTGGCCCCTGGCTTAGGGCCCTACCTTTCCAAGCTTTATGTAAGAATGTAATTAATGTGCTTGGTTTTTTCAAGAAAAAAGCCATGGAAAACCTAGGCCATTACTCTTCTAATCAGCATCCTTAACCATCCATGGTGTCCTCAGAAACTACCTTGATGTCCACCCCACCACCTCTGTCAACATTAAATGCGAAAGACATCACAAGGTCCAATCCCAAAAAATCAGGTGACCCACAGGACAAATCAATTTCAAAAGATGACCCCACTACGAAGTTTCCCTCCACCAAGGATTTTGAGCACCTAATCCATGAGATTGATCAGGATATTTTCTACTTTGATCACAATGAGACCACTCAAGTGGATTCTAGTGGGCCTTATTCTAAGTTGGACTCGAGCCCAGACTCATGCACCTTACCCCCTCAACCCATTAAACTCACAGCCCTTCAAGACATTACGAACCTGAAACAGGCCTTTCCTCATCCTTTAGCCCATGAAGAAAAGAAATGGACCTTTATTCAAAGGCCCTATTTTCTCTCAGAGGACCAAACGCTGGATATTTCTTTTGGCAAACGACTCTACCCTTCATCTCATGATGAACTCACTCCATATAAACACAAAGCTCCCCTCGACGATACCCAAAATGACAACCTTTGTCCAACGACGTCAGCTGCACTCCAGCCCGGCCGAGCCCAATGAGTTAGCTCTACTAGAACATGCGCGGGCTTGGGAACCGACGTACCATTCGAGAACTCAGATCTCTGGTTCGAGCACAAGATCCCACTACCCTTTTCTTAGCCGAGACTTAGGTAGGTGAAGATCGTTTGAAAAGATTGTGTGGGGAGCTTTTGTTTGACTGTTTTTGGATCATCCCCCAGATAAATAAAACGGGATGCTTAGCTCTATTTTGGAAAAAGTCAGTTCATATAGAGGTAATCTCTTCTTCCCATAATCATATTGACTCCATTGGTGGTCATAATCCAGCAACCTAATGGCGTTTTACAAGCATTTATGGTTTTACTGATGTAGCTAGTAAACCTGAAACTTGGTCCTTGATTAGGTCTCTCTATCGCAGTATTTCCCTCCCTTGGTTGTATGTAGGGGACTTCAATGAGATTCTCTAGTCTCATGAAAAATTGGGTCTTGGTCCGAGACAGGAAGGATGTATGAAAGCTTTTTGCGATGTCCTAGACGAATGTGGGCTCAGGGACCTAGGGTTTTTGGGAGATAAATTTACTTTGAAAGGTAAAAGGCTAGGTATGGTGTTTGAGAGACTCGATCAGGCTGTGGCAAACAATCAATGGTCCTTCCTCAACCTGGGCTCTTCTATTCACCATCTTCAGACCCACTCAACGAATCATAAGCCAATAATCATCAACCCGGATGGTATTACCCCAAAGCTGAATAGGCCGTTCAAGTTTGAAAAGATATGGCTCAATGATGGGGGTTGCAGTCAAACAGTGAAAGATGCATGGAGACATCCCTCCCCGGGAGCTTCAATGACTTTGATAGTAGGTAAACTCAAACATTGCGGTGACAAACTCCTTTCTTGGAGTCGACAATCCTTTGGGAGCATTACAAAAACAATTGATATGAAATTAAAAAGGCTAAACAAAGCTAAACTAGAAGTTGCAAAAGGAAAGGGGGATGAAAATTTAGTTCGGGCTTTGCAAGCAGAACTCAATGGTTTGCTGGATAAAGAAAGCCAAATGTGGCATCAACAATCTAGAGCTCTCTTTTTGAAAGAAGGAGACCGAAACACAAGATACTTCCACAGTAAAGCCTCCCAGAGATTTCGAAGGAATAGGATTTTGGGCTTAAGAAATGAGTCAAATGTTTGGTGCTCTAAAAACCCCCAGATTAAAGAGATTGCTTCCCAATATTACCAAACTCTGTTATCTACAACTCATTCCACAGAATTTGATGCTGTTTTGGAGGCAGTCCAACCCTCAGTTATCCAGGAAATAAATGACCATCTTCTTAGCCGTTCTCGAGAGATAAAGTGGAGGTAGCCATCGATCAAATGGAATCCACCACGGCACCAAGCCCTGATGGTATGCCCTCCATTTTCTATCAATCTTTTTGGTCTCTAATTGGTGATGAAGTATGCTCTGCAATTCTAAATTGTTTAAATAATAGCAAAATACCTAATGAGATTAATCATACCAATATTACCTTGATCCCTAAAGTAAAATCTCCAGAAAATATGACTGAGTTCAAGCCAATCAGCCTATGCAACGTAATATATAAGTTTGTCTCCAAAGTCCTTGCCAATAGACTTAAGGCAGTCCTCCCCGATGTAGTATTTGAGAACCAGAGTGCTTTCCAAGCAGGGAGAGTCATCACAGACAACATTCTCATGGCATTCGAAACCCTTCACTATATGAAAAACCACCAATCCGGTAAGGCAGGTTACATGGCCTTAAAGTTGGACATAAGTAAGGCCTACGATCAGGTTGAGTGGCCCTATCTTGAAAAGATTATGCGAAAAATGGGTTTTGATGAAAAGTGGGTGGCATTATTGATAAAATGCATTACGTTAGTGAGCTACTCCATTCTTATAAACAGAGAGCCTACAAATGTGATCCGATCATCGCGAGGTATCAGACAAGGGGACCTACTCTCCCCTTATTTGTTTCTCTTAGGCACAGAAGGTCTTCACAGCCTACTACACCAAGTGGCTGCTGTGGGCCATATTCGTAGGGTCTCTATTTGCAAGAAAGGGCCAAGACTCGCTCATTTATTTTTCGCCGATGATAGCCATATTTTCTGCCGAGCCTCCATGCAAGAATGTCAGAAAATTCAATTTCTCCTTGCTTGCTATGAGAAAACATCAAGGCAGCTCCTAAATATGCACAAAACAAGCCTCTTCTTTAGTAAGTCTACCTACCCGGACACCCTTAACCAGATCAAAGCATCACTCGGTGTCCAAGTAGTAAAGCAATGTGAGAAATACCTGGGTTTACTTACTCTAATCGGGAAAAACAAGAAAGCAAGTTTTAGGTACATTAAGGAAAAGTTTTGGGCTAAAATTTAAGGGTGGAAAGAGCAGCTCCTTTCTCAAGCAGGCTAAGAAGTGCTTCTCAAAGCAGTCATCCAAGCGATACCAACATATGCCATAAGCTGCTTCAAGCTCCTTATCACCCTTTGCAATGAAATAGAATCCTTGATCAAGAAATTATGGTGGGGTCAAAGGGGTGAGTAAAGGAAAATCCATTGGTCCAAATGGAGCACCCTTTGTAAGCCAAAAAATCTTGAGGGCATGGGCTTTAGAGATCTTCAGAAATTTAATGATGCGATGCTTGCGAAACAAGTTTGGCGCTTGCTAACAAAAGGGGACTCCTTGTTCTATAGATTCTTCAAAGCAAAATTTTTCCCAACAGGTAGCATTCTTGAGGCGAAGGAAGGGATTGGGTCCTTTGCATGGAAGAGCATCCTTAAGGGCAGAGATTTAGTCCAAAAAGGCTTGTTATAGAGAGTGGGCAATGGGTCATCAGTCCGGATCTACCATGATAATTGGCTTCTTGACCCTAGTTTCAAGAAAGTTCTCTCCACTCCTAACTTTTTTGACAGCCACGAAAAAGTTTCAACCCTTATTGATAGTGAGCAGCATTGTTGGTCCAAGGAGGCTATTGATATGAATTTCCTCCCCCATGAAGCTTCGTTAATCAAGGCCATCCCCCTCAGTTTTGACGATTATGTGGATGTGATAACTTGGTTGTTGAACAGTGATGGTGTATACTCGGTAAGGTCTGGTTATCACCTCTTGTTGGACATGGATCTAAATGACCAACCTAGATCCTCGGACCTCACTAATACAAAAAGGTTATGGAAGGGTATTTGGAATCTAAAAGTCCTTAACAGAGTTAAGAATCTAATTTAGAGAGCTGGGTCAAATTCATTGCCGACAAAGTCAAATCTTAGGAAAAGGAAGATCCCTATCGAACATGCTTAAATTGCGGTTTGGAACCAGAAACCACAAAGCATGCCATTTGTTCATGTCCCTCCCTATTATAGGTTTGGAATGTCCACTTTGATTGGCTAATTAATGAAGCAGTTAAGGTCTCTTGCTTCCTTGATATGCTACAACGGTGTATAGAGAGGTGCAATTTGTTGGATTTGCTCACCATGACAGCTTACTAGGTTTGGTCTAGACGCAACAAACTTCGTGTGGGTGACACTGCTGCTACTCTAAGTATAATCAATCAATTGGCGACGGATAGCCTCTAGGAATTCCGCCAATCCTCCCCTAATCCTCCAAAAGCTCCTTCTCATCCTAAACTCTCAAAATGGTTGCCTCTTCTTTCGAATTGGGTGAAAATCAATTTCGACAGAGCAACATTTAATAACACCAGTTCCGCAGGTTTGGGAGCAATAATCCGAAATGACATGGATCTAGTTATGGCTGCTTTTACATAACCGATTCCACTGCCTACATCTGTAGAGATAGTGGAAGTGTTGGCAGCTCGGGGTGCCCTCTGCTTTGCAAAGGATCTCGGCTTTAACAAGGTAATATTGGAAGGAGACTCAGAGATTATCATTAAAGCCCTCAACAGAGGTGGGTTGTCTTCTTCCAGCTTCGGCCACATTATTAAGGATATCAAGATGTTATCTTCATCGTTTGGGAGTGTTCTCTTTAGTCATACCCGTAGGCAGGGCAATAGAGTTGCCCATGGAATGGCTAAAATGGCATGTAATTTTGTTCATTTCCAATCTTGGATGGAGGACGTTCCTTCAGGGGTGAAAGATGTATACTTATTTGAAGTAATCAAATGATTTCCTCCCCCCTCTTTTGCGAGGGTGGTTTCTCAAAAAAAAAAAAAAAAGGTATTGCTTTAACTCAAAAACTTGCTAGACATGTTAGTGGTTTTCTGTGTCAATGGAAAATGTTTCACCACACTTTTATAATTTTTAGCATTTACCAACTCAAAAAAAAAAAAAAAAGCAATTTTATCTATTTTAACAATTCACTTTATAATACACCCAACATCAAAGATTTTATTTTAATATTCAACACATTAAAATAATATAAATAACACAATAAAATAATATATCTTATACAATAAAAAACAACCACAACCATCAATATATTAATTTCTTTTTAACAGCCTACATTAAATAATTATTTTTTGTTTTGAGTTTTAAGCTACAGTGGGCTGCTATAGTAGCCCTCATTAGCTAAGACTCAAATTATTTTAACTTTGGCTTCTTTGCTAGTTGTTTTAAGGGGATTGGTTGCTAATGCTCTAATAGTGGGATTTTAACGTTAAGACACAAAAAATAGATTTTTATTTATTTTTTCATCTTTACAAAATGTTTGATATAAATATATATCAAAACTATTTATTATTAATTATTGCTTTCTATTGATTAGCTAACTAATCGATGGCCCTCACAATTTCTTTCTTTTTTCTTTTTTACAATAGGTTGAATTATTTTTAAATATTGATAATTGGGGCCTAAAATTTATATATTTTAGAGAACAATTTAGGTAACTCATAATGAGTGTTGACATCAAACAAAGGCCATGATATGTTTTTTTATCCTGTTTGATTTTTACCTAAGTTAATTTGTCTAAAATAAAAATAAATAAACAAAATCTCAAAAAAGGAAAGCTTCAAGGTGGAAGGTTTTTTTCTTTTGAGAAGGTGGAAGTTTATCTATCCATTAATGCCTTCTAAGAACTATGGGACATGAGTACCACACCTCTCTAACTCTAAGGGCCTATTTGGAGTGAGGGGGGAAGGAGGGAGAGTGGAGGAGAGTAGAGTAAAATTGATTAAAAATATGGGCAAAATTTACTCTACTCTACTTTACTCTCCCTTCTTCCCCCTCAATCCAAACAGACCATAAGCCTTATATGGTGATGGTGTCCACGACTAGCACAATACATACTACCTCTATATCCTAAAACTAGGCTAAAGTTACTCCAAAAAAAAAAAAAAAAAATTGGGGTGGGGGATCTCTAAAGTTTGATTAATCTCATGACTACCTATTATTCGTATTTTTAAAATTTTCCAATTTTCAGTTTTTTTTTTCCTATTGAAATCATTTCAATTATTTCCTCTCTCTTGGGGTGGAACTAAAATTCACAAAATTTGGGTCAAAGTAATAACAATAGTAAGGATTAAACCAACCATGAATTATTCATATAGGAAATAAGAATATTTTGGTCACCTATCTACTTAATATGAGGTTTTAGAAAGTGTTTTGGAAGTGACACATATATAGTTTGCTTGAGAGCATTTACGTCAACCTCAATGCTTTCTTAACTAAATTTGGTCTTAAAACCTCACTTTGTCACTTTTGCTAATATACTATCACATACTATTATATTAGTCTTAATCCTATGTCACTATTCCATTTTAATTAATTAAAAGGCTGAAATGCAAAATTCATTCTCTATGTTTCACAAATTTTCATTTCAGTCTTCTAAGTTTGGGTTTTATCATTTCAGTCCTCTAAGTTTCATTTATTCTCAATTAAGTCTTCCGTTAACAATATATTAGTTGTTGCCGTTATGTATAGCTAAACTACGTCATTTTGTCTTTTTTTTTTTTTTTTTTTTTAATTTATATTATTATTTATTTATTATTTTTAAGAAATCATTAATTTAAAAAAAAAATTTAAAAACCCATAAATTAATGTGAAGAAATAGCAATGTATGGAGAGCAACATTGAAGAAAAAAAAAATCAATCCCCACTTGACACCCAGCTTAATGTGTATGGTTTCAAAATCTTTGCATCTATTGTCTTGTGGTGAGGGAATCCCAATGCATCAATTGAACTTGCATGCTCTTTGATTGCTTTGCTAGAAGTAGACTCTTTGTGGTCATTAGTACCAGATGAAGTTACAAGTGGTGTGCTAGATGATTTAAAAAAATAAAAAAATAAAAACCCAAAAATTAAAAATAAACCTAGAAACATAACCATATTTGAAGAAAAAACAAATCCCTAACCCAATAGTTTGAGAGAAAAAGAAAGAAATTGAGAACGTGTTAGAGAGAGAGAGAGAGAGAGAGAATGAGAGATCGAGAGATTCGCCAGAGCCACCGATCTCAATCTCTCAACCTCCTAGATCCACCGAAAACACCATTATGTAAGTTCAATCTCTTTCTCTTCCTCTTAAACGATTGGGTAGGGGATCTAGTTAAGGGTTTTTTTTGTTTTGTTTTTTTTTTTTTTTTTGTTTTTGTTCTTTAGATTAACATTTTACTTTCTGGGTTTGGTTTTTTTGTTCTTCAGACTAATGTTTCAATTTATGGGTTTTTTTTTTTTTTTTTTTTGTGGGCGTTTGTTCTTCAAACTATCTAGGTTTGTTTTTAATTTTTAATTTTTTTAATTAATTTTTTTTTTTCAAGTTAAGTAAAAATATTAAAATAATGCCAAAATGGCTTCGTTTTGGTGGTCTTAATGGAAACTGTGGATGGTAGTTTAACGGAGGAATTAATTGAGAATAAATGAAACTTAAAAGACTGAAATGACAAAAACCAAAGTCAAAGGATTAAAATGAAAAGTAGTGAACCTTAGAGGGCCAGTTTTGCATTTTGGCATAATTAAAATGTCCCTATCAAGGCCGTTTTTCCCCCTTTTCCTCCTTGCCCAAATTCAACCCAAAGACCCAACCATCAACTTGAAGAACTTGATCTTAACAACCCAAACACCGCCACATCCAAGCTCTACGCTTCACTGATTTATATCCCAACTCCGCAAACATCTTCGAATCCAAGATGAACCTCATCGATCTCACAACAAGACAACTTCTCACCTCCAAAGGACCACACAATCAACTTCTTGTTGATCCATGACGAACCTCATCGATCTCATGACAAGGCAACTTCTCATTGTCGAAGGACCTTAGAGAGAGAGAGAGAGAGATTACGACAACAAAGAGTAAGTGAGAATGAATAAAAAATACTTTTATTAGGTGAATAGCATCTCAACAAGTGTATTGAGGTATTGTTCATTAAAAAAAAAAAAAAATCAAACAAAGTATTGAGATTGATGCAAGATGTTTTGGTTGAGTATAGCCAATATTTTACTGAAATATTAAATTGTTGAGGCTGATGATTGTACTCTAAGCATATATGCATTTGTTTGGCTACTTTATTTGCTTAGAGAAAATAAAAGCTAACTTTAATTAAATAAATTAGTTAAATGAATGCACAGCGCCTCTCTCTCTCTCTCTCTCTCTCAAGAGTGCAAACCAAATAAATATTATCTATCTTAATTTTTTCTAAAGTTTTGTTGTTTTTATGCAAAATATGTTTCGGAAGTTAATACTTAATATATAGTTTTCAGATGAAAAAAGAATGAATCTTCTCAAAACATTATCTTCATATTCTTTGAAACTACTAGTGATGCCAAGTTGCCAACAAGCTGTTATTTTTTTCTCTCCTATTTTTGGAGCAAAGAATTCAAACTCCATCTAATTTAGAAGGAAGATTGACTGCGAACCAAATAAATCCATGCATATGCCATATAAAGCAAAATTGTATATATTAAGCAATGAATGGCTTATTTTTGGTAGAAGCGTCTTCATCATCTTAGCACAAAACCTCGTAATATGTGTAGGGGACTAAGCATTTTTGGCATTGCCCACATTATTTCCCTCCAAGTTGGGTGGGATACAGTCAAACACAATGCATCTTGTAGGAAAGAATTAAAGATACATATTGGCTTTCATCACAAGAAGTTTGGTCCTATATGTATGAATGATATCTATGTTTTAAATTTTAATTATGCAGCACACATATCCTTACAATACAATGTGTGATCATTGTCTCTTCCTTTTTCTTTTTATCCTTAAGCCTCAACAAAGTCTTTAAGTTATCAACTCTAGGAAAAATCCAAGGAAACTATAATGTAGGCAACATCATCTTTCATTTTTAGTGTTCTTGTTCTCATGATTCATGAACAGTATTGCATGACGAGCTAAAACAATGACAGTACAGCCCATGCAATCCAATCCTAGTTGTATTCTATTTGATTTTTAAGAGAGAGAGAGAGAGAGATCCAATTCTTTATTTCAAGATTCTCAAAAAAAAAAAAAAAAAATTATTTGTTTCAAATTTTCAATACTTGATATTGCAACATTTTTTATTTTTTGTCACAAAAGAAACTGTTCACTCAATTTATGTATAATTGTATTTTTTTTCTCAAGTAATAATGGTCATATAATTCCATAATTTGTTGACATTGTCTCGATTGATATTGTCTCTTATAATAATATCAATTAGATTAATTATATGAATAAAACTTAGATACAATATCTTATGTGTTTTTTTTTTAAGTTTCCATTTTAAGATTCAGTCATGTGTCTATTTAACTAAAAAAATATACTTCCATCCTATGAGAAAAAATTCACATGGCAAAATCTTAAGATGAGAACCTAAGAAACATCACCTATGTATTGTACTTAAGTCTTGTCCTAATATATATATATATATATGTTTTCCAACATTAAATATGCAAACACCCCCCCCCCCCCCAAAAAAAAACACCTTTTCTTTGACCTTACCCTTCCTATAACACACTTTTGAGCATTTTACAAGTAATTCTATAATAGGAGTTATTCCTTATACTTTTTTTTTTTAACGAGAGTGTCTGAAATTCTTCAAATAATTGACTATTTCTCTGAGTGCATTTAATCTCTCACTCTCACACCCACCAGATAATTATAGCTAGGAAGTCATTAAGGATCTTCCCGTCCCACCTTGTCAAAGTTTCTTCCTCTCTATCTTTCTACTGTGCATATAAAAGACCGGGTTCAAGTTAAAACATCATATATTATAACTGTAATATATTGTGAATTAAAAAATTAAAAAAAAAAAAAGTTTTGGGTCATATTATTCACACTACATGAATTTAACTCGTATATGTTTGTATTTATGATCATGTTGACATGGAATTTGTGCTATACTTATTCGGCCATCTCCGATACTCTTCTATGTGCTCAATAAATGATGTCTTTCTCATTCCACAATCTTTGTTAATTTTGGTTTGCCAAATGCACTACACACACAAGTTAAATAGAGAGGTCATATACTCAAGTAGGAGTATAAAGTATAATAGTATTAAAGAAGTCGCAGATATAAGTGTATATGTAACATGTTCGTAGTTTTCTTTTCTAAATAAAATTTCTGCTTATTATTATTATTATTATTATTAGAGAGAGAGAGAGAGAGAGAGAGAGAAATGAAAGTCGTATTTTTCTCCAAAAGCAATTGTTTATTTTTTATTTTTTGTTTGAATGACCTCACTCCGCCACCCAACTTGACAAAAGGGATCAATATCATCAATGAATTGATGTCAAGGGAATCATATTAGCACATTTTGATCTAAAAATAGACATAGAAGAAGGAAAGCATTCACTTTAGTGATATGTAATGGAGGAATATGGAAAAATGGGGTTCTGCCCTTTTTGGGCAAATTATATAGGGAAATGCCCCCCTTCCCAAACTAAATAGGAAAATGTCTCTCTTTTAAAACTCGATTTTTGATAAGTCGAGTTAGAAAAAAAAAATTTGAAACCCTATAGTGGCATTTTAAGGAACTTATAATGACATTTTAAGTACTTATAGTGACTTTTTTTAACTCGGCTTCAAAAAAATCGAGTTATATGTAAAAAAAAGGCCACTATAGGTCGATTTCATTGCCTATAACTCGATTTCATTGAAGTCGGGTTAAAAAATGTCACTATCGATCCTTAAAACGTTATTGTAGGTTTCTTAAAAATGCCACTATAGGGCCTAACTCGATTTATCAAAAATCGAGTTTTAAAAAATGGACATTTCCCTATTTAGTTTGGGAAGGAGGGTATTTCCCTATATAATTTGCCCGAAAAGGACAGAAGCCCATTTTGTCCGGAGGAAACTAATATATACTTCTCTTCTCTCTTACATGAGATGAGTTCCACACTTCCACGTATATATAGATCAATGCATACAGCCCACCCATATATGAAAAGATACAAAGAATCCATGAATGAAAGTAATAATTTTCTCAATAAGATTATAAAGTTTGATGATATAATTAAGCCTCATATTAATCGATGGGTTCCATGTTACAAATTAACAATCCCTCATTGATATGGATTATGGAATCCACAATCTTAAATATTATATAGCTTATTAAGAGAATATTGCATTTAGTAAATTAGAATATATAACTTACCCTACTTTCCTTTAATATATATATATATATATATATAAACTTTTTATTTTTTTACAAGTCTCCTGTCTTTATCCTTCAAATTATAGGATATATAGATACACACATATTTGACATTAGTAAGATGGAAGAAAATACATTTCGTACTTATCAAATGCAACAATTTATATTGATAATGATAATCTCACATTTTTTTTAACATGATTTTTTTTAAGAATAAAATCTTGGAATTTCATTAAAAGAAAATCAATCATTATTGGTTAAAAGTACATAATAGATATGTGGAGGAATGTCCTCCATCCACATCCAAAAACTTTTAATATATCTAGCATGTTTAACTAAGTTGTGAGCAACAGAATTACCAAGTCTACGGATATAAGAAAAAGAAATACAGCAACTAGCTTATGTGGTCACCTTGACTGAAGCAAGGATATGGTCGAAAGGGGAAAGCGAGAGTCCTCTTCACTTTTGAGAATCTTGATCACAAGTTCAAAGTCACCTTCAAGAATAAAGGAAGAGCACTGCTTATGTTGATTTTTAGTAATTAGATAAACATCAAGCATTAATTTACTGCTTATATCAATTTTCGTTAAACTCACAAAATTATCAAATTATAATTATAATTCTATAGGAACCATTTATGCATAAATATTATCAAAATTTAACTTGAAAACAATATCAAATTATACATTTTATTATACAATTCTTTTCAAATGTCATTATTAATACACTACTTTTTTAATAAAAACAAAAACAAAAACAAATTGTTACGTAGAAAATTTGAGCTCTTAACACTTTATTTGAGCTTTAAAACTTTAGAAAGGTAACCATTTTTTTCCAATTCAAATATTGCTTCTTATGTTTAATGTTTAATTATATGTTCCTCTTTTTATAAATATTGAATCTTAAACAAAATATTGATAAAATAAAAAAAATAAAAAAAATCTTTCAGGGGGAAGAAGTGTACTTTAACTTATGTTTTTTTTTTTTTTTTTTTTTAAGAAAAAGGGGACAATAACATGTACTTAATTTAATATTTTAGGTGGGTTTCAGTTAGCTTAAATGGTAAAGTCTCTAATGGTTATATAAGAGATCTAAGGTTCAATCCTTGCCAATACTAAAAACTGATTGGTGTCTTGGTCTGATGATAAAAAGCTATCATCACACCCTCACCTCCAACAATGATTGATTGATTGAACTTTTTTTTTTTTCCTTTTTTCTAATGGAAGATTGAGTAATTAAGTTTTTTTTTTTTTTTTTTCCTGGGTTTTCGAAGGTATCCTTAAGTTTTTTTGGACTAATCCTTTGAGGTACTATTGGGAGCCAAGGCGGGAACCTCTCCCAAGAAAGTTTGCTGCATCCACAAGGGCTCGAAACGAAGACCACTTGCTTAAGCGACCAGAGCCCCTCCCGCTCAGGCCAACCTTCGTTGGTAGTAATTAAGAATTTTTTTTTCTTTGGTTAATAAGAGAGTAACTAAGTAATTAATTATTTTATTTGAAGTTTGAACACAATAAGTTTTTTTTTTTCTTTTTTCTTTTTTAGAATTGAACACAATAAGTAATTGATTATTGAGGATATAGCATTACGATTTCCCATTCTACAAAAGTACAAATGCCAATTTCTGTTAAAAATAAATGTTTCTTGTATTAGGTAGGCAAAGTTAAACTAGTGCGAATGAAAAATTTATCTATAAATAATAATAAAAATACAATGGAGTGAGTTTATGTATTAAAGAATTGAAGAGTAAGGAGGAGTCTTTCGCTTTGATTTCTAATATCCAGTCTTCTTTAGTTGCTTTTGGTCACATTGCTTTTGCTCGTACTCGTAGGTTAGATAATGCTTTAACTCACAACTTTACTAAATATGCTAGATATGTTAGTTGTTTTTCTGTGTGGATGAAGGATGTTTCATCGCACCCTTAATAATTTACTTTTAGTTGATGTTGGCTAAGTTTTTTCAATAAAGTTTGAGGTATTCTCTCTCCAAAAAAAAAAAAAATCCTTTCGTCCCTCTTAGGGACTAGAATTATTACTAATATCCCCATAAATATGTATCAAATTCCCTCACATTCATTGCCTTTTTATAATTATTTTAGAAAAAAATTATAATAATTAATTAATTACATAAACTTATATTAATCAAATACTTGTATTTCCATATAATAATTAGATCTAAGAATCCTCTAGTCCTTTTTAGCAACTAAAACTAATATCCCCATGTGTTTATTTATTCACTCGTATTGATAATTGACTAAAAATAGTTTAAAGTCAAAGAAAAAAAAAAGTCTTTCACTTTTATCTCAATTAATTTCCCCCCTTTCCACATCGAAAAACTAAAATATTTTTTCTAAAAATGAAAATAATATATCATCTTTATCTCTTCTTTTAAAACAAAACTTCAATTTATTAATAAAAATTCTTACCATCCCCATTACAAACAAAGCAAAACTTATCCTCCAATACTTATCCAAATAATGACTCGGTGGCTTAAGGTACTAGACAAGAAAATATCTTTATACACCTGTGTATAAAGCCTATGTGAGATGACATGTGAGCCCCATAGCTGTAAAGTTCCCATGCTAGTCTCACATAGGTTCTGTTTGCTAGGAATATACAAGATTTTGACTTTTTGGATACGTCTAGTGCCATAGAATATTAGATCCAATTTTATTTAACTCAACTCAACAAATAAAGTTATTATTATTATTATTTTATTATCCAATAAAATAAGAGATATGGGTGTGAACATGATAAAAAAATACTTATAAAATAGTAAAAAAAATTATTATTATTATAAAGATAAAGTTTAGTTACAAAATTAGTTGTAGTATAATGCTATAAACTTACTCCATAAAATAAATATTGTTATATATTTTGAAAATCTAATTATTGAATTACATATTCTTTACGCTCTCAATATACATATTAAATTTTGTGTTAATCGAATATTATTTATTATATGATCTATAAGTTTATATTTTATGCATAATTTTAAATTACAAAAACTTTCAATTTAAACAATTTATTGAAGACATAACTATTGATTTTTAACTTTTTAAAAAATTTTCAATCATAAAAAATATAATCCAATATTAAATTTGTCAAAATTCACTTCTAATAAAAAAATATTAAAGAAATTGCATGGAAACTTTGTCCATATTATTATAAAATAAAAGGCAAACAAAGCCAAAAGAGGAAAGAAAAGAATGCCGATCAAAAAATAAAAAAAGGAAAGAAAAGAATGTTTAAAACATGGTATAAAATAAAGTGAAAGTGAAATAAGGAAAGCTAAGCTAGGCAACAAAGGCAAGGGGGTTCAGAGGCCAAAAAGGCAAAGGGGGCGGTAGAAGTTTGTACTTGGTCATCCTGATATCTCCCCTAAGATCCTTCCGTGTCCAGTTCTTTCGCCTCTATAATCTCTTTCCCTCTTCCCTGCAAACTCTCATCAACTCAACACCCCCTCCCTTTTCTTTATCTTTCATTTCTCTCTCTCAAAACTCTCTCACTGTGTTCGTGTTCGTGTTTGTGTGTGTGTGTGTCACTGTGTTCGTGCGTGTGTGCGTGTTTGTTTGGATCTCAATGTTTTGTTCATTCTACGCTCGGATCCTCTACGAATTGTTCCAGGCTTTTCGGTCAGGATCACCTTCTCTCTCTCTCTCTCTCTCTCTCTCTCTTTAGCTCCATTTCGTTGATCCGTGAGAGAATTTATATAATCCCTCGTCGTTTGTTTTCGTTTTTGTTTTTACTATTCATGGCTTTGAGCTTCGCTAGCTAGCTAGCTAAGCTGAGCTAATTCCTCCGGAAAATTAGGGTTCTTAGCTATTCATTTTTATCTGTACTAGGGTTTTTTTTTTCTGAGCTGATTCGTTAGTTTCTTTCGCTTTAGTTTTGGGTTTTTTGATTCCAATTTGTCTAATTCTGTAGGTCTTCCATGGTTACCTTCTTCTCAGCTCTCAGCTCGATCGGACGCTAAATCTGAGTTTTTCAATCTGCGTTTAATTCAGGTATTTTTTTTTTTTTTTCATTTCGATACCCTTTTGGTGGAATTGGATTTGTAAAATGCTAAAATGATACATTAGGCAATTTAGATGAGAGTTCTTATCTTTGAACTTGTTAACTTCTTTGTTTGCATTATATGATCTTATATAAATCAGAGTACAATTCACTTTTTTCTGACTTCATTTATTGTGTAATTAAAGATGGGAGTTTAGGTTGTTTAACAAAATTGAATTCTAATAAGGAGTATGTTGGGGATTTTTTTTTTCGTGATTTTTGGAGATGGGTTTGTTTTTGTTTTGGGTTTTGCAGATTTTTTTTTTCCCTTTTTTTGCAGTCCATGATGCCATCATTGATTCATATTAGAGTTGTTAGCTTAATTACTCATGATGAATGCTTGCTGAGTTGTTATTGTGCATTAGTTTTTAATGTTGCTGTTTTGGCCTTCTCCTTGCCAAAAAATGGGAGTTTGGGTTGTTGAACAAAATTGATTTCTACTAGGGGGTATGTTGGTTTTTTTTTCATGATTTTTGAAGATGGGTTTGTTTTTGTTTTGGGTTTTACGGTTTTTTTTTTTAAATTTATTATTATTATTATTTTTTTGTGGTTCATGATGCCATCATTGATTCAATAATAGAATGTTAACTTTAATTACTCAGAATGAATGCTTGTTGAGTTATTACTATGCATTAGTTTTTAATGTTACTGTTTTGACTTTCTCTTTGCCAAAAAATGGGAGTTTAGGTTGTTGAACAAAATTGACTTCTACTATGGAGTATGTTGGATTTTCCATGATTTTGGAGATGGGTTTGTTTTTGTTTTAGGTTTTACGGATTTTTTTTTTTCCTTTCTTTTGTGGTTCATGATGCCATCATTGATTCATATTAGAATTGTTAGCTTAATTACTCATAATGAATGTTTGCTGAGTGATCATTCTGCATTAGCTTTTTATGTTACTGTATTGACCTTCTCTTTGCCAAAAAAAATGGGAGTTTAGGATGTTGAACAAAATTGACTTCTACTAAGGATTATGTTGGTTTTTTCATGATTTTGGAGATGGGTTTGTTGTTGTTTTGGGTTTTACAGATCTTTTTCTTACTTTTGTGGTTATGATGCCATCATTGATTCGTATTAGAATGTTGGCTTAATTACTCATAATGAATGCTTGCTGAGTTATTACTCTGCATTAGTTTTTAATGTTTCTGTTTTGACCTTCTTTTTGCCATGTCTTCTGGTCTTATTTTGGTTCTTTCCACCTAAATTTGCTTTTGCAAGAACCACCTAAATTTGCTTTTGCAATTATAACAACTATTTTTGTTTCCATTTCCAGCTGTGATTATCCATGAATGATGTTCGGTTGTTTTTATGATATGAAAGTGCTTTTCATTCAAAGCAGTGCTTTTATGTTAGCTCGACTTGTAGTTTTTCCTGCTTGGCAAAGAGAGTACGGCAAAAATAGAGCGTGTCGTAGGTGGAGTGCAAGTATTGTAAAGTGGAAAAAGGAAATAGATGATTCCCTTTTGTGTTAAATTTTGATTCTCATCCTCCCTTTTTGTTCTGGTTCTCATCATACCCTTTTTGTGGAAGGAAAGGCGGGTTTTGGTGTTTAGTCACCATTTGAGAAATGACTTGCAAAAGAGATGACAGTGATGATGAGATGCTCCCTAAGGATCAGGCTGATTCTCCGTTGATTAATGAAAGTAATGGAGGAAGTTCTGGTGGAGGAGCTGTTCTGAAAAAAGGGCCATGGACATCTACTGAAGATGCAATTTTGGTGGACTATGTCAAGAAGCATGGGGAGGGGAATTGGAATGCTGTTCAAAAGCATTCTGGGTTGTTCCGATGTGGCAAAAGTTGTCGATTGCGATGGGCAAATCACCTCAGGCCAAACTTGAAGAAAGGCGCATTTACAGCAGAAGAAGAACAAGTGATTATTGAACTCCATGCCAAGACGGGAAACAAATGGGCACGGATGGCAGCACATGTAAGCATAATATGTTTCTCTTGTTTTTGATATGGTATAACTGTGCCTTTTTCGCTCTCTTTTTTTGTTGGGGGGGGGGGGGGGGGGTTAATATATTTGTACTTTTTGCATGTGGAGATTCCTAACAAGGGAAATGCTTATGTCACGTGTTTGTTTCTAGACATTATAAGGATATATGCTATGCTTCTAATGGTATTGATTAATATTTTTTGGATTTGTTTGGTGAACTCTAGTTTAATCTACCATCATGCATAATTGCATGTTACTTTTCATGTGATGTTTATTTAGTTTATCCGTATCATCTTTCCCCCTCAGTTATATATACATACACACGCACACATCTTAATCTAACCCAATTAGTTTTGTGTATTCGTTAACCCTAAATAGTGATAAAACCCAAAATACTGAGAGTTGGGCTATCTTCAATTTCAAACCATAGGGATACCCATACCCCGGTGGTTACAACACCTTTGGTGATGCTTGGGCATTGGGGTTCAAACCCCATCAGCCCCCTCCCTTGCTTTACCTATCAATAAAATAAAATAAAAATTATTAATTCAAGAGTATCAACAAGAGTGTCTTTAATTGCTACAGTTTACTGTTGTTTATCTCAATAATAATTTGAAAACTTCATAGATACCGTTAATTTATGCTTCATGGAAAACTATGATAGATAGGATATGTCAATTTGGGACTTGAGTAAGAGTATAGCAGTTGACTTTGCCTAGATGAAGTGGTCACATAGTCATGTCGTTAATATATATTTAAATTTAAAAATATATGTTAAAAAATATATTATATAATTTTGTTATTTATTTTTTTTCCCCTCTTCCTAAATAAAACCCAAACCCTAAGTTTTTTCTCATATAGTTTGTGTTTGTTTGGCATTATGCTCATGTTTATTTGGTTATAAATTTGCACTTGTGGTTATAGGTGGGTCGAGTCGGGTTAGGCGGGTTTGTATTGTAAATCTCATGACCCAAACCTAGATGAAGGATGCACAGCAACTTTAGTCCTGTGGCGGATACAATAGTGAATGACTTATCCTGGTTTTATGTTATTGCTAGAGCTGATGATAGTCTGTTCTGCATCTGTGGATTCATTTGTCTCATCTTCTTTATATATATAAAAAAAAATTGAGCATATAATCAAACAGTAAAAATAAAAAATAATTATTAATTTATCTACATCCTTTCATCTAACCCAAAATAATCAATGAGTACTGAAAATTTTGAAACTTTTCTGTTTGGATATACATTGTAATACACCCACGGTCTGTTAGTTCAATTATAAAACCCGCTATATGTTTTGCATATGTGATTTGTTTGGTGTGTTTGCCATTTAGGCTTGCATATCCAACATGATCTTGTTGTCACTATGAATGGTTTATAGGTTTTTCAAGTTTTGTTCTTTAAAAATGTAAAATTTTTCATATAACATAATCCATTGTCTCTTTTTCTCTTTTTAGTTGCCTGGTCGTACAGATAACGAGATAAAGAACTACTGGAATACTCGAATTAAGAGACGTCAACGGGCTGGCTTACCTCTTTATCCCCCTGAAGTTACTGTGCAAGCATATCAGGAGGGTCAACTTGACCAAAACACTGGTGGAGTTGATGGTGAGGATAGAGGACAGCATGATCCTTTGCAAAGTAACAATTATGACATACCTGATGTCATATTTGACAATTTGTCGGCCAATCAGGGTATCTTACCTTATGTCCCTGAACTTCCTGATATCTCTGTGAGTAACATGCTGTTAAAGGGTGTTGGTTCTTCTCCTTACTGTACCCTGCCACCAATGTTGCCTCAGCAGAAGCGTTTTCGAGAATCAACTGATTTATTCCCTGGTTCAAGTGGTAGTGTTGGAAATGGGTTCCGCTCGTTTGAGCAGTTTCGTGAAGACACTTGTCATAAGGTTGCTCGATCAATTGGATTGTCTTCTCCTCTTGATTCTGATCCTACCACTAAGAACTCACAATCTTTTGGTGTAATTCAGGGTAGCCATTCCCTCTCAAATGGCAATTCCTCTGCTTCTGAGCCCACTTATGGGGCTTTGAAGTTAGAGCTCCCTTCACTCCAATATACAGAAACTGATTTAGGTAGCTGGGGCACGTCTCTCCCACGTCCTTTGCTCGAGTCAGTTGATGCTTTTATTCAGTCTCCTCCACCATCTGGTGCATTTGAGGCAGATTGTTCTTCCCCACGTAATAGTGGTCTGCTGGATGCTTTACTTCATGAGTCAAAGACTTTGAGAAGTGCAAAGAATCAATCTGACAAGAGTTCAAACTCATCCAGTGCTACTCCTGGTGATAAAGCGGACAGTTCCACTTTGAACATTTGTGAGACAGAATGGGAAGATTGTGGGGATCCCATTTCTCCACTTGGTCATTCTGCAACTTCACTTTTCAGTGAGCGCACTCCTATCAGTGCATGTGGAAGTTCATTGGATGAACAACTCCCTGCTGAGACCTTTACTGGTGAGCATCTCTACGTGGTCTTAAATATGACACAGTTCATCATATCTATATTTGGTGCAAAACTGTGAGGAAATGTATGTTTGAATTATTCTTGATATTATTAAATTCATCTCCCACACCCCACCCCGGTCTAAGCAGTTGAAAATCGAAATCCATAATTTGTTAAAGCTTTGAACACCTGATTTCCAAACTTCTTCCAAAGCAGGATAGATCTCTTCTGAATATTTTATTTATTTATTTTGATTATAGTTTCTTATGCTACATTTGATTGTTCCCCAGGTATTGCTGTGAAATCAGCATCAGTGGACCCAGCGTCGACACTAGATATGGAAAAAGAAACCACAACTAGGTTGAATTTTAGTCGGCCGGATGTTTTACTTGCGTCAGACTGGCTTCAGCAGAGTTCTGGGTATATTAAGGAACAAAGCATAATGTCGGATGCTATTGCAACACTTCTTGGTGATGATCTTGCTTCTGACTACAAGCACCTGGCTTCTGGAACTTCTATATCAAGTCAAGGATGGGGGCTTAATTCTTGTCCGTGGAATAACATGCCTGCTGTCTGTCAAATGTCCGATCATCCTTGAAAAATGCTGTCAATATTATGAACTTGAAACTTTGGTCTCTTCGTTCATGTTGTTGATTTGTTTAATGTGGGTTTTAAGGCTACTGAGAAATGTCTCTAGCGGGTAACTTCAAATTTATGAATCACTTGTGTTGTGGGTGTTTTGTTTGTGTGCTTTGTATTTCTTTGTCTTTCGAGTAGTGTAGTGCATGTATGCCAATATTGAACTATATGAGGTATACAAAATGCATCAAGGCTTTTTTTTTTTTTTTTTTTTTTTTTTTTTTTTTTTAGAATTGTAAAATAACCACGCATGTCAAATGTGGAACATTGTAATCCTGTTTGTTTCTTATTTGTCAAAGTCAATTTGCTTGGATTTCTCTGTGGTCTCACTTCCTCTTCCTGCTACCAATTTTTTTTACATATTTTGTGGAAAATATTCTTAATTATTATATTACCTCTTTGTTTATTTGTCATAGAAATTGTCGATCAAATATCTATTGTCAGTAGGCGAGAGAGATGTCAAATAGTGGTTCAAAATAGTGCTATTATTTCATCAATTGAAGACTTGTTGAAGCCTGAAGGATCCGCTGATCCGCATATACATGAGAGTTAGAAGTTACTATTTCATACTAAACGTGAGTTCTAGTGAATGAATTTTCATTTGTAAGTTTATTAAAATATGTCAATTAAGAAATAATGCCCTATTGACATGGCAACCTCCTTGACATTTATGAGGAAGCTTTTATTGCTGGTTAAGAGTAATATAGGGAGCACGTTCTACTTTCCCACTTATTTTTGTTTGTGTTGTTAAACCTTTATTTAGGCACAATTATAACCAAATTATTTCTTAAACACATTGTCCAAAAAAAAAAAAAAAAAACTTATTTCTTAAACAACATTAACCAATAAAAATAAGACGAAAATAAGCTCATCTTAATCCACTCTCACGGGTTAATTTGACAAAACATAGTATTATAAATATAAAAATGTAAAAATACCTGAGAGTTATAATGATAATGTGACACTTTTTAAAATTGCATCTTCAAAATGTGAGTTATAGTGAGATTGAATATCATTTTATTGTATTCTTTGGAGATGAGTTATTTAGTTCAAATAAAAACCTCACCTGTGCAAAGATAGTGACACAAAAGTAGGGCTGTCCAGATCGCCTATGGACTTGACCCATCTGCCCAGTCTAATTGACCTAATCTGAAAACCACTCAATCCAACACCTATGACCGCTGGCGGCAATTTCCGACGTCTAAAACTTGATTCTGGCGAATCATCAGTTGGCTAGTCGTTGCATCGAAACCCGATTTCAATCGACCTAGCCAATTCCACCACCAAAAGGCCACTATTCTTTGCCGTCTAAGGAATTCCACGGTTATATCTCATCAAGATCCGTTGAGTTTGGCCAGATCTCCTATGACCGTCATTTGACGAAGACCCGACCAATCCGAATTGACTCTTTCATTGGTCGGTGGCGGTTTGGAAAATGTCCACTTGACTTGGTTGGGGTCACTCGTAGGTTAGGCACAAACCTGACTTGGAGTGACCTGTGAGACACCCCTGCATGTTAGTTTAAAAATAGAATATGGTAAAACTTGTATTGACTATAAAAACATAATAAAATCTTTGATGGTTGTATAAGAGATTTGGAATTTAATCTCTGCCTACAGTAGAAATTGATTGGTATTTTGGTTTGATAATAATGAACTATTATTAGGATGCCATAGGTTAAGTGTGCATTTGGGTTCCCTGCGTTTGTCTTTTTTTATTTATTATTTTTTAACCAACGTCTCTTGCACTATTTATAGGACATGAATAGCGCATTTAGGCTAATGAACAGTAATTTTTTATTATTTTCAGTTTTTAACAAAATAAATTGTATTCAAACGGACCTTAAAACTCTAAAAAAAAAAAAAAGCGCTAAACTATTTCATTTGAGTCGGAAAGTCTAAAAATACAAGATGTGGTAATTGATTTGCCAGTTACAGATACAACAAAACCGCTGTACAGAAAAGTAGAGACAGTCGAACCAAAAGGAGCATGTCAGACTATCTCCCAGAGGAAGTGGTGCTGGAAATTCTGCACAGACTTCCCGTCAAATCCCTAATTCAATTCAGGCGCGTTTCAAAATCATGGAACTCTCTAATCACAAGCTCTGCCTTCATCAATTCCCACCTCACTCAATCACTTTCACTTCCCTCCAACTCCAACAAATTAATTGTCAGGCACCGCGTTGATAGTCCCTATGTAGAGCACTACAAAATTAATTAACGATAACAACGACTCGTTTGATCAGACTCAAAACATTGAGTTACCACTCACGAGTCACTGTATCCAACATTTTATGCTAATTGGTTCCGCCAATGACTTGTTCAGTCTTTGCAAACAAGAGCGCTTTGTTCTCTGGAATCCCTCTATTAGAAAAATATATCACCCTTTCAAAGCCTTTGCATTACTGTCAGGACACCCGGCCGCATTAAGTGTCGCCTGGCATTCGGGTTTGATCCGCGGACTAATGATTATAAGGTGGTGAGGATTGCATTTAGTTTTGCAGTTTCCGAAAGGGGAGTGAGCAGGAAGAGGAAATGCAGGTATAAGCTTGATTCAACTCAAAATTTCAGCATTCGCTTTTCTCAATTTAATCTTATTCTTGATATATGCTAGATATTGTTGTGTGGTTATAACTTATAAGTAAACGTGAAGTTTTAAACCTTAATATATTTCTCTTGGATGTTAATTTGTTATCAGCTTGCTATAAAGAGTTGGCAGAATTGTTAATTTTAATTTTTTTGGTTCCCGTTCATGATGAGATTAAACATTTGCAAGCTGGAATCGGTGAATATAAATGAAAGACTGATGTTATTCCCTTTTTCATATGCTGAACTTGTCACATCTAATCCCTTTTTAATATCAAATATGTTTTACTCTTTCCATTTCGCTGGACATGCTAAGATTTGTCTGATATGATCTGCTTTTGCCTTCTGATACTCTGTTTTGTACATGACATGTTTTGCTTCAATGTAAGATTAAACAAAGTATAGCATGATGCCAACCATTTAAAAGTTGTAATAGCCATGTAATTGTAGGTAGAGTCATGGAACATGATGGTATAGCACCCCAAATAACTGTATTTTGATGACAGCCAAACCTCCCTATCCAGTACTCTAGGAAGGCCAGAACACTCTAAGGCATCGCCCAAGCTAACCCAAACATACCAAACACCGTAGACCAAATATCATAAGCAAAACAACAATGGAGTAACAAGTGATCAGCAGACTCACCACTCCATTTACACATGGAACACCAATCTAACAGACACAATCCTTGCTTACAGAGATTATCCATGGTTAAATTTTCCTTTTAGTGGTTGTCCACGTGAAGAAAGCTATCTTCGTTGAGACCTTTGCCTTGCATATAGGCTTCAATGGAAAAGAATAATAACCAGTAAGAGATAGAGCTTTATAATAAGATTTAACCTCAAAAGCTTCACTTGTAGGCAGGGGCCATCTTAAAAAGATCCTCTTCAGCTCCTATTTTCACAAAATACAAATAGTTGAAGAAACACTGCATGAATTCCAACTCCCAGTCTTGACAGGACCTTGTAAATATGCTATTTCAAAAAATAGACCCATCCTGTGACTGCATTACATTTCTGCCACTGCAGCATTTTTATCCTTGGTCAACCAAAATAGGTTTGGAAAAGCATCACGTCCCCACACCAACAATCAGACCAAAAAAGAATATTAGCACCACTCCCCACGATGAACTTTAAAAATGGGGCCAGCCTATTCCACGTGCTTCAAATGTATTTCCATAAGCTAATTCCATGGGACACCGACATTGCTGACTCATCCGTCATCCAATTACCCCACATGCTCCATATTTTATAGCAATTACTGTACACCAGTTAATATCGCCAAAGCCACTTCCCAAGTAAGGCTTGATTGAAACGAACCAAGTTTCAAAAACCCAAACCTCCTTGTTGAATGGGCATTGGATGTAGGTGCAATGAGAAGTGGGCAAATGCTCCCACGCTTTAATCTAGGGTTGTGTATAAAGAAGATAGTCTCGAAGACTAAGTGGGTAGGTGACAAATCTTGAGAAATTGAGCATTCTAAGTATAAATTGTGAGATACAGGGAATGATAGCAATAGATTTCAGGTAGGGATGGTTGTAGAGAAAAGCTTAAAAGTGAAAGTTGTCAAGTTAAGAAAATAGGAGATATACCTTTTTTTAATAGAAATTGTCTAGGGGAAGTGACAACCAACTCAGTTAGCATTTATGTTCCTCAAATAGATTTAGAAGACTCCATCAAGAAATAATTTTGGATGATACAAATGAGTTTATTCATGGGATATCAAAAAGGATAAAGGTTTTTACTGGAGTAGACTTGAATGGTCATGTTGGGATAGATAGTGGGGAATTGAGGGAGTGCATGGAGGGCAGAGATGTAAAATAAGAAATTAACTGCTTTAAGCAGTCTTCATTTTCTACTATGCTAGATTTTTTTGGACTTGTACTTTTCAATGACTTTAACAACCCATTTACACTACCTCTGTATAGTATTGTATCATGAGCAAACAAAAGAGGAGAGTTTCCATAACCCTTTTACTCTCCCCCAACTTGAAATGCAGCCCACAACATTATGTAACATCCCATTGTGTACTTTCATTATATCATAACCAAAATTAAAAACACATGGAGAGAGGATCTCCTTGTCTTAGTTCTCTTGAACTATTGGGAAAGCCAATTTTGCTTCTATTAACCATGTTTGAGAACCAATTGTCCAAATAGAAAACCAAACCCACTTCCTCCATTTTCACCAAAATCGAGTCTGTCTACATATATGAAATAGCCTAGTTAACATGATCTTATATCATTTCAATGTTCAACTTTCAAAGTACTCCAAAACACTGCTATTGAGTTTGCTATCAAGACATTTCATTGGCAATAAACACCAAATAAGGAGTTGCCAACCATCAATGTAAGCATTTGGATTTAACACAAGACACCTATCACACATTTAACTGATCAGCCTACACTTGCTTTTTTCCTTTTTTTTTGGGGGGGGGGGGGGTTGTTTAAGTAAACATATCAGCCAACACCTTTGCCATAAGCATATAGACCAACCAAGCTCACACGGAGAAAATCCTTGATATTGATGCCACCACTTAGTTTTTTGGAATCAAAGTGACAAAAATCTAATTCAAAGATTTCTCAAACTTGAAGTTATTGTAGGGCTCCATTTCCACAAAACCCACTCCATTGCTTTAGTAATAACCTTATTTTATTTCTCAATGTTCTCTAACACTTAGTCTCTAGTGACCATCTCTCGTAGCAAGACAATTTATCTTAATCTTCTCTGTCTAATGGTCACATTGCGCATTTACTTATTATTGCTTTGCTCCAAATTTAGGTCCCCAGGAAGAAAGGTATAGAAGCCAATCCATCACCTTCAATGATCTGCATTTTTCTTTCTTTTAAATATTCATTTCACATGGTGTTCTTCCAAAAATTTTTTTTTATTTTTTTTTATTGATTCATGCATTATTTTTATTTTCTATTTTTAATGGTTAGGTTCAATTCTCACTAGCCACATAGGGCTTTTTAGGTACCTTTTATCCCTAGGTTTTCTTTCTTCTTTTATCAATTGTTTCGACTTGGTTTTAGTGGGTTTTCTAAGATTTTTTAAGTTGATGGTAGAGAGATGTATTTCTTTTTTGGCTTGGGTTTCTAGTTATTTTTTGTAGTAGGGTTTTATACCTTTTTTTAAATTTCTTTTTCTGAGGTAATGCTTCTATATGATACTTCTTCATGCCCATAAGAGTCAGAGGATTCTCTCTTTGAATTTACTTTAACTAAAACCTAAATTTGATTCTTCTCCATGCCCAAAAGATTGAGAGGTTCTTCCTTTGAATTCACTCTGAGGATCCCTCTGATACTTATTTGTTCAATTCATTTCTATATCTCAACTATCTAAGCTTTTTGTTGCATATATTGCTACCGAATTTCTAGGTCAACTTCTGATGAAGAGAGAGTACGCCAACAGAAGACCCAACTTGAAGAGAGAGTATGCCAACAGAAGACATTACTATAACAGCAGGAGATAATATTAAAGCGGCAGGGAGAGGAAATGGCATGGCAGACAGAGAAAATGGTCACTTTAAAATCACAATAGCATTTGGATGTTAGAAACTAAAAAGAATATGGAAGGACACCCAAACTGGGTATGTCCCTATGTATACCTCAAGATAATTGTAACATCCAAGAGTTATGGATTAGTGGTTTGAACCATTACTTTACCCCATTAAGTCGACTCTCCCACTCGATATTAATGGAGTGGTGTATATAAACACCAAGAGTGGTATCCATTGGACAGAGAACAAATTCTGCATTTCTCATAGTGTTTACAGAATGCTGTGAGGCTCTTAGGTTGTGGGTTATGTTTGCATAACTCTAGTAGTGTGCAACATCGTTGGAGAAACATTTTTGGTTCATGGGTTATATAAACTGGAATTTAGAATGAGTTTGAATTGCTGGTCTGCGTGGAGGCTGGCTTTGGATAGCGTAGAACAATCTCAAAACTCCTGTGTGATTGTTGGTTTAGGCTAAGAGAGGTATGCCAAAAAACTAATTGTTTATGTTCCATTGCAAAGTCTCTGTTTCTTACATTGGTGTCAGAGCTTTTATAGGTTGTTCTTGATGTCTTATGCATATATGGGTAGTTCTAAATGCGTTTTATGTTTCTATAATATGCTATGAAATTTTATGCACCTCACATGGCCTTCAATGGCAAATTTTGATTTTAGGCATTTTGTGCCTTGAAATTAATATATGTTGTTTATACTACATGTATTAATGTCTATCTTAAGTTTCATAGCAAATCTCTAAGTGTGCTATGAGGTATAGTTTGATGAAATTTAGAATATCGAAACTTTAAGGACAAAACTGCTCTTATATGATTTCTATTTGCAAAATATGATTTCATATTATGAATCTATATGTCATAACCTTTAAATCGGTATGTGTTACATCAAAAACAGGTTTAAATGAAAAAGATTTAAACCTTTGAAGTTCCTGTTTTAAACTCGTTTTTCGCTAAAAGAAATCGAGAGGAAGAAGGTTGAAGACAATCTGTTTTAGGCGTTTAGTAAACACCACTCTTGCAGGCATATTGTGCCTGCTACTCGCCAAAAGGGCTAGAGTGATAGCCAACGAAAAACAAAAGGAGTTCCCACAATAGTAACTGAATAAAAAATGGTAGTAGTGGTCATTAGCTTAGTAAACATTAACTACTAAAACTGGGAACTCCACAAATCTTTCCCTTCACTTCCTCCCCTTCCTTCACCAACTCCCCTAGAGGAAACTAGTCACTTGGTCCATCCAGCCTCGTCGTCTTTCTGGATTCAAGGTGATGAAAGCAGCCCTGCTTATGGGCTTATGGAATTCATTAAGGACCTTGAATAGGGTGTAATCATCAACATTAGGAATAAAGTTCACAATTTCCATCGCCTTTGACATTAAGAAGGGATCATGCATCGACGCATATTCTACGATTTTCGACTTTCGCTTTCCTTATCACTATGCCTTTTCCTTGACATCTCTGTGAACTTCATGATATCATCAGTGGCTCTATCAAGGGACCTTGCTTTCCTTTTCTTCTCAGTTGAGGTGTTGGAGTGAGCTGACTACTTTTCTTTTGTGTTGCTGCATTGCCCCATATCTAGAGGGGGGGGGGGGGAGAGGAGCTTGTCCACATCATTTGAACTATCGGGTTCAACACTGTCGTGTACTCACTCCATGAGGAAGGCGGCATCCAATTCACGCTCCTCGTCACTGTTAGGGGCTGGTTGGGCAGAGGATATTTGTAAAAATTTGGTTGCCGTGCCCGTGTGGAAGAGTCATCCTAGCAATTCGTAGTGGTCCAGCCCCTTTTTAAAAAATTTCTTGCACCTAGCGTTCAACTAGAAAGAGAGAAGACGTGGTATACATGGAATTAGAGGCACTACTTTTATATGGGATTGTTTACATTAAAAATTTGCAAAATGAATGGAGTGGAAATTAATTAAACGTATAACACTCATCGCCGTTGCATGTGCCCACGCGGCATCACTACCTGTGACGGTATTGGTAACAGGATCCCATCCCATTCCGGTTCTACCAATTAGTTGGACAAGTGTACGGTATCTCTGCTTTAGCCATTGAAATTTTTGGGTTAATTGCTGTTGGCGATAGCGTTTTTCGGTTCATCGGTTAAACTCATCTTTGATAAATGGCCAAAGGTTTTTCTTGAATTGCCCAGAAGGCATGTTCTCCTTCGCTTCTTCTTCCAACAAAATATCAATGTACTGCTTTTCTATTGATGCGGGCCATAACTTTAAATCCTCAGCATCGGATGGGTCTAGCATCCAATAGGACATGCACACTTAAGCCATAAATATCCACTAATATGGATAGTAGGCATGACAGACTGTACATGGTTACCTAGTAAATTCAGGTTTCTGTTTTCCTAATTAGTTTTATGATTTCTTAACTTGAACCTAACCCTATGGTCTAACCTAGTACAATAGTAAAATGGTCATTTGAATAGAAAACTGTACCAAACAAGTTGTAGCGCTATATATAAAAGAAAGTGATACATCTAGAGCAACACAGAGTTAAGATTAACTCAAAGCAGTTATTACAGGTATATTTTGAAGACATTCTTTTGCAGACAAGTTACATACAACATGGGAAAGAAAAGCAAATCTAGAATCACAATTATAAATTATTTGTAGGGAAGCAATTAACCAGTTTAGACTTTTATTAGTTTCAGGAAGCCCATTTCACAAATTATACATTTATGATCAGCTAGAAGGGCATGGAGGAAAAACGTGTCCAACATCAAGAGCAACAAGCAACAATCAACAATCAACAATCAACAGCAACCAAGAAAAAATTTCAGTAACGGCAAACATACCATTTTTGAATTTAACACAAACATTAAACACTTACCTTAAGTGTAGGAACTGCGTTGGAGGAGGATGATGAAAATGGTGGAATGATTGAAGAGGACTTGCGAGCTCCATATGTAATGCCAGACGTAGTTTGAAGGGCAATTAAAGGTGATTTGAGATAAAGCCAGTTGTGGGTTTGACAAAATCCAACAAATCTCAGTGATCAAGGGTGCAGATAGGCTATGTGAGTAAATATGATGGTTGGGGAGGTCATCAGGCTATACGATTTGGGGCAATTTTTATGGTGAATTTAGGGCTTTGATTTTGGGGGTTTTGCTTAACGTTTATGAATGAGATTAGAAGATCGTTGGGACGAGTTATGGTGGATTGGGTGGGTTTGTGAGATTAAAGGTGATGTGACATGGGGGAGAAGAGAAAAGCTTCAAGTTCCTTGCTGCATAGACTCGTAGGAGAGCTGTTGCAGAGAGGCCACACTGCATTGACGTTTGGGAGAGAAGAGACAGTACGATTATACACGTGGGCCCAGAGCACAGTGAAACACACATTCAAACAAGCTTGAACAAAACTCGTCTCATGTGAAACACTTGCTCAAACAACGCTTGAACACAACTCAAACAACAATAGTTCAGACTCACGTACCAAACAAAGATTTCAGCATAGGGCCCACCTGTTTGGGTGTTTAAACACAGAACAACGTTGCTGAAACTGGGCTACCAAACAGGCCCCAAATGTTTTGATGTTCTCATTATGTGTCAAGTTTTAACACATCGTCTCTCATGAACTTGGTAATGAACGAATCACTGCTTGGACTTGTTGTTCATTAGTAAGATTGTTTTTCTCATGAACTTGGTAATGAACGAATCACTACTTGGACTTGTTGTTCATTAGTAAGATTGTTTTCAGTTGATTTAAGCTTTCGAATCATGGATGACATCACCTTAAGATGCTGCTTCATCGTATGTTCAAAGCGTATCTTATATGAATAAAATTTCATTGTTAAGCCATGCGGTCTAGTGTCTGATGTCCCTCCATATCTTAGCTTAAGAGCTTTCCACATGTCTTGCGCAGTTGTATACTGCTCAAATTCACCAATCAGATCATTGTGCATGCTGCTCAACATTGTAAAGCACGCATACATATCTTTCTTGCACCAACTTTCATAGGCAGCAAGATCACGTTGGTTTTGCTTAATGCTTCCCTCATTGGGTTTACTCAACGAATGAGTCAAAGTCTCCAAGACTTCTTGCTCATTTAGCACATACTAGATTTTGTAATGCCAAATATTGTAATTTTCACCATCCAGTTTCTCTCCTTTATTAAGGTCAGCAACTATATCCTTGGAAGTCATTTCACTACAAAATTTTACAAATGGGATATTACACACGCATTTCAAAATTTTTGACATTCAATCTAAAATAAACTTAGATAATCAACACACGTCGCAAGATTGAAAATTTGCTAAGCTTCTTAATCATCTCTTGCACCACTAGTGTTTATTACTAAGCTTGATTTTAATCTATTCGTGCAGAATTATGTATGGGAGATAACGCAACTCAACCATACTCTCACTATTCCATATTTCAATTCTAAACATATTTACAAAAAATATGGATTGAAAATAATTCACCAATTTCATCAATTAACTATTAAGCTAAACATGCTATCCTAATTTAAACTCATGAGAACAATTCATGTAGGCATGTCATTATTTCACTAAGAAATAATCATTGCTTTGTTGCATTAAATATAATATTTAACGTAGTGTAAATATTTTTAATACCATATTTCACTAAGAAATAATAATGGAATTAAACAATTTACAAAATTAAATTAATTCCATATCATTGAAGCATATACCTTTTACGTTTCATGAGAAATAAAAGCTAGGCTTGTAGAGTATGTTTCACTTAAAGAACTCATTTATCAATAGGCTTAATATGCATAAAACAAAAAAAATCTCACAAGAAACAAGGATCCCAAACGTGGCACATGTACTCACTAAACAGTGCACACTAACAAAGCAACAAATAAGCGTTTAAGAAATAAACTATTGTGGGACCTTCTTTTTGTATTTCATTGGCTGTCACTCTAGCCCTTTTGGCGAGTAGCAGACACGCGATATGCCTGCGAGAGTGGTGTTTACTAAACGCCTAAAACAAGTTGTCTTCAACCTTCTTCCTCTTGATTTCTTTTAGCAAAAAACGAGTTTAAGACATGAACTTCAAAGGTTTATATTTCTACATTTCAAAACTGTTTTTGATGTACCATATACCGATTCAAAGGTTATAACACATTGATTCATAATATGAAAACATATTTTTCAAATATAAATCATATAAGAGCTTTTGTTTTTAAAGTTTCAGTATTCTATGTTTTGTTAAACTATATCTCATGACACACTTAGAGATTTGCTATGAAACTTAAAGCAGGTAATAATACATGTAAAATAAACAACATATATTAATTTCAAGGCTTGAAATGCTCATAATTAAAACTTGCCATTGAAGGCCATGTGAGGTGCATAGAAATTCATAGCATATTACAGAACATAAAACGTATTCAGAACTAGTCATATATGCCTATGACATCTAGAACAACCTATAAATGCTTTGATACCAATGTAAGAAACAGAGACTTTGCAGCGGAATATAAACAATCGGTTTTTCGGCATACCTCTCTTGGCCTAGTCCGACAATCACACAAGAGCTTTGAGATTGTTCTATGTTGTCCAGAGCTAGCCTCCACGCAAACTAGCTATTCAAACACGTTTTGAATTCCAATTTGTATAACCCACATACAAAATGTTTCTTCGACGGTGTTGCATAGTACTAGAGTGATGCAAGCATAACCCACAACCTAAGAGCCTCACAACACTCTGTAAACACTGCAAGAAATGCAAAATTCGTTCTCTGTTCAATGGGTACCACTCTTGGTGTTTATATACACACCACTCCATTAATATTGAGTGGGATAATAGGCTTAGTGGGGTAGAGTAACAGTTTAAATCATTACTCCGTAACTCCTGGATGTTACAATTATCTTAAGGTATATAGAGGGACATGCCCACTTTGGGTGTCCTTCCATATTCTTTTCAGTTTCTAACAATTTGGTGTGTGTAAGAATGAACACAATGATGATGGAGAAATTCAATACCTTAGACGCTCGAGATGTAGAGCCTATTGCTCTTGATAGGCTTAATGAGCTTCTTGAATATGAATATATTTCTAAAGAACAAGATACAGAAAATGACACGCTAAATGGAGGGGTTAAAAATATTAATGATGATGTTATAGTTATAGATGTCTTTCATGGTTAAATTGATAGGGTTTTTTTTTTACTCTTCTCAGGTTTAGTTGTGATGGCTAATAAGTTTTTTTTTTTTAGAATACTAAGTATTTTAAGACACACATACGGAGAGAGGAGAGAATGTCTTAAAGAAACTAACAGTAGTGTATATTCAAAAGAGTCTAACTCTTGGATACACATCACAAAATTTAAACCTTGATGACTGATAAGTTAAGATCATCTATGTTACATTTTTTTTTTTTTTGAGAAACTGTATGTTACATTTTTTGATTAAATAGAGATGTAGAACATTATTTGATATATAACTGTTATTATTGAATTTTTAAATACTATTGAATTAATTTCTTTATTAATAAGTAAAGGTTGGTTGTAGCGTAGAGAAGTTCTTGATTATGTGTTTTGCTTATTTGCTAGCTGTTCTGGTTTTTTTTTTTCCTCTTTCTTGCAGCCTTTTGTTTTTCTTTGGCTACCTGTAGTCTGCTTTCTTTGTTCCCTGGTTGTGTCCAGGTTGCTTACCTTGTTATATTTTCATATATCAATAAAATTTCTATTTTTATTATAAAAAAAAAAGACTATTTCATATTAAATCCTCCAGAATCTTCTATTAAACATAATACAATGACTATTGTATTTATATATGAAAGAAAGTACATGACAAATATTTTTGTAATTTTTTAGTTTTTTTAATATAAATATAAACAAACTATACATGTACCATTATTTATCGGTTTTCATATTTTACTGCCGAATTTTTGAAACATACTTTTCTTGAAAGATACCAAATATACATGTTTGCATATTTTCTTTATTATACAACTACCTCCTTGCACATTGGACCCACCAACACAAAACGTAAGAAAAAAAAAAAAAAAACAAAAAACAAAAAACTACCAAATCTTTGAAACTTGCGTGAAAACGAGAACCCAATGCTCGGCCAAAATGGCCTTTTACCATTAATTTTCGAAATATTTGGCAAAAAAACACTGTTTCGAAAATAAACAGGGATCTACCACTTTTTCAAGTACTCGAGATTGCTGAACTCGAGTACCTTATTTTATGCTTCCACCGTGGCATGATGACAAGGCATTTGGGAATTAAAATATGCAACACAGTACTCGAGCTTCTTGAGCTCGAGTGCTGTATAGTGTGATACCCGAGTCCAGTAAACTCAGGTATCAATCTGTATTGGCCCCAATTGCTTCAGCAATCATGCAACTTAGCCAATACAGATTAATACTCGAGTACGGGAAGCTCGAGTATTGTGTTTAGTACTCGAGTCCACCAAACTCGGGTATTAGTCTGTATGCCAATTTATGGAGAATGCAATCTTTACGTCCTAGTTATGGGGTTGTGGCTGCCTTTAGCTAAATTCACTGGAAGGTCCACTTGGCTAGAAGCTCATGCTCTCTCTCTCTCTCTCTCTCTCTCTCTCTCTCTCACACAATAAAAAAAACAAAGAAAGAATATGTTTTTTTCTTTGGTTTTGGTTAGCCATCTAACTCAAATCATTAGAAACAGAATACAATGGACCCAATGGTTTCTTTAATCAATTGGTTTCATCTTCTTCTTTTTGCTTTTTGAAGAAATTCATAATATTATATATATATATATATATTCCCGATTGGTTGATTTTCTTCCCCCTACACCTCCCTTTATTATTATATTATATTATATTATGACATGCCTAAGGTTTTTTAATACTTACATGTGATCAAATGGGTGGTATATGGAAAGGCTGTTTATAAAATCACCAGCATCATAACTCATTCAACACCCAACTTATATGGTAACCTTGAGAACTCAGAGGTGGTATTATTTGGGCATTTTCACTTAATCCCAGTGTTAATTTGTATAATTATTTTTTTCAAAACAGTTCTATTTGTTTTAGAACTTAACATCCCTCCAAGCCAAACAGAAAATTTTATGAACTTGTTAAACTGTCCAGTAATGCATAGGTCATTGCAATTTGCAAGTTGTTGCTCTTTATATACTAAGATTCACCCCCATCCCCAAAAGAAAAATAAAAGAGAGAAAATCTCCCTTGCCAATAATAGTATAATGCATGGGAAGTAGTCATCACCCATGTTTTCCCATGCATTTCTGAAATTGGAGACCCCCACTTTTAACATGTAATCAGCTGCTACAACCTCCAAGTCCTCTAGCTGATATTCATCTTCAACACCATCATCCTCTGTCTCACCAGTGGTTGGATCAACCTAATAGTATCGCCAAATGCATTAGTTAATAAAACAACTATGATATGTTTGATATTATCAGTGCTTCAGGTGTCAGTACCTGCCTTTCAATAGTGAGTCAGTGCAACAAGTTTGATATTATCTACAACATGACGTTACAACTGAATAGCTAGCGCACAACGATGTCATGTTCATAGAGTTATTTTGATTAATTCATAAAAGTACACTAAATATTCATCAATCAACACCATCAAATTACTCTATATTAATGCTGCCTTAAAACAAAAAGCTTTAACTTGAGAGCCCAAATCCGAAGCTTAAGAAAATAATTACAAAATATAACACAAGATATGTAACTAAAGAGCAAAATAACTCTTCAATGGATTTGAGATGAAGTTGATATCATACAAGAATCCTCGGTAAACTTGTCATCCATTTCCAATCGTTCTTTATCACTTTCAAACTTGCATCTCTTTTAAGCATTTCCAATATTCCGAGTTCAGTCAAACTTTTCTATGGCACATAATCAGGTGCAAGTAGTTTCCACAAGTAGAAAGGGGCAACTTCTATGAATTTTCTATTAGAATTTGTAGACATACCGATATTAGTATGCCACACAGGCTCATAAATAAGAAAATCTATAGCAAGCCCCCTAGAATAGCAACTGCTCGAACAACGCGAAGCTGCAATCACACAGTTATAGAGTTTGAATCACAATTTCACTAAAAGAGAAAGAAAATGAAGCAGGCGAAAGAACAAAATTTGACCTTCGTTATGGAGAACTCCAAGCCCAGTGCAAAAAGAAGAAAAACTACACCAAACTGGGCCACTGTTTCAACCTATGTGCATTCATCAAGGGGAAAAAGCAAGTGACTTGTAGAGACATCTGATAAAAAAAGAATACCAAGATGAAATTGTGATTACCACCAGAGAGCATCTTGTGACAAAAAGAGCATATGAGCCTAGCAAATAACTACATGGGAAAATCATCTTTATTTTCAGTTGCTATTATACAATGGAGGCCACCATTTCATGCTTGATGATTTGTTTTTAAATTTTTGTGCCCTTGACTCCTTCATAGCAATGTAACAAAATGCATGATCTTTAGTAAATTTCTAACATAGGCACATTGACACAAGTTACAAACACCTAAATAATTGCAAACAAAAATTCTAGAGCAAGTGAAAAATGTCTAGGCTTTAACTAATTTCAAAAGGAATTAACGTGATAATAAGATGGAGAAAATTGTTGGGAGTAGAGAAGCTTTGTATATAGAGAGATATTTCATGGGAAAAGGTGGAGAACATTTACCGTCTGTCATTGGTATTCACAAAAAGCGGTGCATAGCTTGCCATTTCAACAACGTCACTACATTGAAGTAAGGAAAAAAAAATCATCTTTCTGATTGGTGATAGAATTTTTGGGAAGAGAGAAGCTTTGTAAGCTAATTGGCATTTAAGTAAAACAATACACAAGTTCAATAATTTAAATATAAAGAGAAAGTCATCATCATCATAAGCATAATAATTTGAAGTTTTGAACTAGTGCAATCAAAGAAATTTAGGAGGAACTAAAGCATTCAATTGTGATTCTTTAGGCAATTCCTTTGATTTGTAGCAATGTTTAAGAACAAGTTAGAAGTTAGAACTTCCACGTTCAGCATTAAAAAAATGGAAAAATTTTACATTTAAAAGGATGCCACGGTTCAAACTTAGTGTACCTAGTCCGTGAGACCACCACTCGTCGGTACCTCGTTCTGCTTAGGGCATGTTCTTCGGTTATGGCCCACTTGGTCACACAACCTGCATTGCACCTTCCTCCCTCCCTCCTTCCATGGTGTGGTTCTTGGCCGTCTCCCGCCCTTGTCCATCTCATTCCTAATTCGTGTTGAGACAGGGCGACCTTTCTCTCGGATTAATCGAGAGTTAGGGAGGACCTTCCGAGTTTCTGTATGATTCGGCCATGATAATCTATCTTTCAACACAGGGAAAACGGGAGCATAGCTCCGGAACAGTGCATCCACGCTATAGCATGGGTCAATGTATTGCTCTGCATCATGGCAATACCTAATACAAACTGCAATGACATGTGAACATGGTATCTTGTACAGTTTCCATTTCTGACATGTGCAAGTTCTTTGCAATAGATTAACTCCATGTGTGTGATCCCCATGTCCAGTAGTCCCTGGATTATGCGGTGTATCTACTTGATATGATTGTTGTTATGCACTCAATCTCATCACCCTGTGATTCTCCGCCTTTGCCTTATTTCTCATGAAGATATCCAAGGCATATTTAGCCCATCTTTGACCTGATTTCAACTGCGCTATGCTCTTATTGCGACGATTATCAAAGTAAGCATTTAGTTTGAACCATGTGTATTTCACCATTGCCGTAATAGGCAGGCTACGAGCACCCTTTAGAACACCATTGAAGCACTCGGACACGTTTGTAGTCATCGCCCCATAACGGTAACCGTTGTCAAAAGTTAGAGCCCATCTCTCTTTGGGCACATCCTTTAGATATCGGTGCACATCCCGGTTGACATTCTCAATTGAATCGAAAGTGGCATTGAACTTTCGCTCCTGGGTAGCACTTGCTGCCCTCCATACTAGATTCTTTAAAGTTTCATTTTTTCATCTAGTGTTGACGTTATTGCATAGATGACGAAGGCAGCAAGGAGACATCTCAATTAGTGTCTCTGAAGATAGCTTGTATGCCAGGGTGTCTGTCAGATATGACACACATGTGTCTTCGGTCGGTAACATACGTTCTTATACAAGCCAAGAACCAACCCCAAGTCTTTGTGCTCTCGCTCTCGACAACGGCGAAGGCTAGTGGATAAATCTTATTATTAGCATCTGTCACCATTGCAACCATCAATTTTCCTTTATATTTTCCATAGAGGTGGGTTGCAGCAATGCTAATCATAGGCCTACATTTCTTGAACCCAACAATACATGGTCGAAATGCCCAAAATACGGACTTGAATGTACACGTTCCCCTTTCATAATTATCGTCCACTATTAACTTATACTATGTACCCGGACTTGCATCAGTAAGTCCTGCCAAAAAACGCAGCAACTCTGCATAAGGCTCCTTAAAATCCCTGTATATAGCTGCAACAGCCTTTTGTTTGGCATCCCATACCTTGTATGTGAATTATGATGATTATGTTAAAAATGAATACAAGTTAAATAATTATAGTTGAAGAAAACAATTGCACCAATAGCATGGCACCGCCAATCTGCTTGGCTTTCTTCTCTGATGCCTTACAGAGGTGTCTATATAGCCAACTTAGTGCTGCACTACCCCAACTATATTTCTTTCCATTGCTAATTGGATTGAAAAATTGCAAATACATAACTGAGTGTCGTTTGCCAGACTTGTCCATAAACAATATATCAGCCAACATCTCTAGTATGTAAAACCAAGCATACTGCTGCATAAGCTCCTCACTGGCATTAGCCGGGAGAGGGTTCCTAAACCGATCCTCCAGCCATTTGGCTTTTACCATCAGCCCTTCCATCACTCCAGTGTTCTTAGCTCCACGAATACCCTGTATATAGCTGCAACAGCCTTTTGTTTGGCATCCCATACCTTGTATGTGAATTATGATGATTATGTTAAAAATGAATACAAGTTAAATAATTATAGTTGAAGAAAACAATTGCACCAATAGCATGGCACCGCCAATCTGCTTGGCTTTCTTCTCTGATGCCTTACAGAGGTGTCTATATAGCCAACTTAGTGCTGCACTACCCCAACTATATTTCTTTCCATTGCTAATTGGATTGAAAAATTGCAAATACATAACTGAGTGTCGTTTGCCAGACTTGTCCATAAACAATATATCAGCCAACATCTCTAGTATGTAAAACCAAGCATACTGCTGCATAAGCTCCTCACTGGCATTAGCCGGGAGAGGGTTCCTAAACCGATCCTCAAGCCATTTGGCTTTTACCATCAGCCCTTCCATCACTCCAGTGTTCTTAGCTCCACGAATACCTCTCGGCGGCTTATGCCCTAGCAAGTTGGAACAGAGGTCACTCCAATCATCCATACGAGTATATCCTACCACCGGTAAGCTATCTACAGGTACCCACATTATAACCTCCATGTCTTGCATCGTGATGGTCATCTCACCGTAGGGCAAGTGGAATGAGTGCGTCTCTGGCCGCCATCTCTCCACCAACGCCGTGATCAAGCTATGGTCAATGTCTATATTTGGGACCTGAAGTAGCCTATCTAATCCCGCTTTTGTGATATAAGCGGCGGTACGTGGGTCTAACCCACCTTCAAATAGACCTTCAAGCAAACCTTTCTCTCGGTGACGACAAGTCAGTACACCTGGCACTTCCTGCAAACAGAGTAGCTTAGTATTAATTATAGCATTCACTAAGCACGTAATAATTATGCTTCAAACTTAAATGCCAAAAATCTTTCTACTACATATATTGACTACGATTTTAGACAAGTGCATACCTCGCCTGCCAAAGGAGCATCCCAAAGCAAACTTGAATGATGCACATCCTGCCTCGTCAAGACATCCTGTATAGAGGGTCCCGCTCTATGTGGGTCCATATCTGGCATAAATTATAGGTGATTAATGGCCCATTAGGTCAAATAAAAAGCATAAACATTCTAATTTTCTTTTTAAGGAGCATGACACATCAGGAAAATTCATTTTGTTATGGAAGATAAGACTAGCTCCACTAATTTTGAAGTTGCATATTTTATGTCGTTGGTAGTAAGCAAAACTTTCTTGTCTTTGTTTGAAAATAATATTCCAACAGACCAAAGTTGTGACTAAGGTTCAATATTATAAAATCATTCTCTCAGATTCTTTTGCAACTTAATAGCCCTATGAACCACTTATCTTAAAGAGTACAATAATAGAATAGAGTCATTAGGTGGTATTAAAAGTATGACTACAATCAATCAATCATGATTACTAATTAAATATAAATACTTCAAAAACTTATGGTTAAGAATGTGGATTGAGCCCTCACACCTAAAATCTCAATGTAGTACATTCCTATCATGACTATTTTTTTAAGGGAAACTTATGGTTTAAGATTTAAATGAGACCATAAACCTAGTCACCAAGAATATTATGATTTTTTTTTTTTAAATTTCTACAATCAGACTTTGCCTCCATTGGATTCTTTGTAACAACTCTAAACTACAATTACAACTACCTATCTTCCCTCACCCACCAATACTTACCACAGCTCTCACATTTATCAATTCAGTATCAGCCTTAGTTATGACCTAGATAATGGAAATTTTCATTCAAATTTTTCTATACAATAATTCAATCAAAACAAAGAAAGAAAGAAAGAAAACCTTGTTTATTGAGTATCATGTCCCAAGATTGATCATTATTTAAATTCCTGGCAAATGTACTATGGCAGTGGGACAAAACTTTACATGTGTGCCTCAAGCATGAATTTAAACTCTTAAGTGGCCCACAAAAGTTAATTAAATTGAATTTGGTAGGCATGTGCATAGTGTAGAGCTTAAAATCAAGCTTGCATATTAAATTTGGCCAAAACCATAGAGGAACACAAAGTAACACAAAAATCAGTGGTGTTATTGAATGAGTGACAAGTTTTAATATGAGCCATATAAAAAAATTAAAGCATAAATAGGTTACCTTTATTCTTTATTCTTTATTCTTCTTCTTTTTTCCCTGGCTGACCTATCTATTAACCCCCAATCTAGGTATGAAAACCTTTTGTATTACTATTTTTTTTTTATGGTCCTTTAGTGTAAAACTTATAAGGATCTATATAAAGTAGCAATTACCAACCACATGGGTTGCCCAACAAAATTACTCTCAATATTTTTCTTTTTAAAGGCTACGAAAGAAATTGGCTTTGTCAACAACTGCTTATTCTTAGGATACAAGCTAAATAGACATCCACTGAACTCAAATTATCTTCTTTATCATTTCAAGTATTAATGTGTACCAAAGAACCTTATGCTCATGATATCTTTCAAAAATGTCCACATCCACCACAATTTCAAGATTTCTAGTACCTTTTTATGTGTCAATACTCACTAGCGGTTGTTATATATCTAGCTTCAAAAAGGAAGACCCTGTTGTTTCAACCTAGTCATTGTCACCAACCTTGAGGTATAATATAAACATGACAACCACAATTTAGAGTCATATCCATTACAATCTATAATCTTCAATATTTGTTTTGACACATTAATTTTGAGTCATATCCATTACAATTTATAATCTTCAATATTTGTTTTGACACATTTATCATGCATTGGCTCTGTCTTTCACTCTTTCTAAGTAGGTCCTATTTTTTTTTTAATGGTTCTAAGTAGGACTAGAGAGATATGTTTAATGTGGTTCACTTAAGGCTTTTATTATCATAATTATTATTTTATTTATTTATTTAATATTATAGTTGTTGACAAATAAATATAAATACCCATAGAAACACTTATCTAGTGAAGACTTATTTGAAAATAACTAGCAATAACAATAATAACTATGAGGTATGCCATTTTTTTTCTTTTTCTTTTTTTAACTTCTCTCAAACCCTAAATATGAGACCCCATTTCGAAAATCATGGATTTCTTTACATGAGTAATAATAATTCATCACTAAGGAAATTTAGACTAAATAGCATTTCTTCACCATAAGCATAAAATGGAGGGTGAAATACTAGAATACCAATAACTAAGTCCTAGTCTCAAATTGATTGGGGTCAATTATGGATCCTCAACAAAGTACTCAGAGTTGGTCATATGTATTATCTATCATTCTATTCTATCTGAAATATGTGTTTTTTTTTTTTCCCAATATTTCTAATTTTGAATCCATTAAAATTTCAAATGAAAGACATAACCCTAAAACTAAAAAACTAACCTTAGTGCGAGACAGTGAGAGAGCTGAGTGAGAGGTCGCTGACGAGATTCTTCTGCCGCCGATGGAGTGAGGGTTTGGGCCGCCGATGGAGTGAGGGTTAGGGTCGCCGATGGAGGGTTTGGGGTTTTTATGTTTGGGTGTGAAGGAGAGTGAGAGTGAGAGTGTGTTCACAGTGAGAGAGTTAAGTTCGGTCGCCGACGAGAGTCTTCTGCCGCCAATGGGTTTTCTGCCGCTGATGGTATGAGGGTTTGGGCTTTGTATGTGTGTGAAGGAGAGTGAGAGTGTCTTCTGGTAAGTGAGAGTGAGAAGTGAAAGTGAGATTAACAAATAAAATTGAATCTTGTGTTATTAGTAATGTAGTACAGCCATACTTAAGCTAACCGGACTTGGGTACTTTTTTAAACAGTACTTGAAACCACGAAGCTTGAGTACCAAACGGAATTTTTAAATCCAATTGCCATGTCAGCATGCCACGGTGGAATTAGAAAATAGGGTACTCGAGTTCACTAAACTTGAGTACTTGAAAAAGTGTTAGTTCCCTGTTTATTTCCGAAACAGTGTTTTTTTGCCAAATATTTCGAAAATTAATGGTAAAAGGCCATTTTGGCCCCCAATGCTCCCCAAAGACTGTGTCTTTGGTCTCTTTCAGTCCCCCCTCTCTCTTCGAAGGTGACTCTGATTGTAAGAGTACTTGAAATGTGGTGAGGAGCTCAATGACTTGGAAGGAAGGTTGATGGAATTTGGAAAATGGGTTCAAATACTCTAAACGTGAATAATTTTTTTTTATTAATATATATTGATTACCTGCTGTAAGTCATTGTCTTTCTTCTTACTCTTAGTTTTGTTGGTTGTTTGCATTATCATTTTTCCTTTCCTTTGGCATATACTCGTATTGGGTCATTTTGGTTGGAGTGATTTAATCCAAAAACAGAAAATTATAAATTAGTATTTTGTAAAACAGTGTCTTATAAAATAAAAGCAACTGTGTCAGTTTGGTAAAGTGAATTGTGTTACTTATTTGTGCTAGTTTGGATAAGTGTGTCTCCTTGACACAATAATTTAAGGATAGAACTTAAGTATAGTTCCTTAGATGTAATATATAGGCTTCCCAAATCAAATTCAAACACATGGCTATGTTGAATTTAACTGTTCTTGGAAAAGAAAACATTGGTCAATGCACCAAAAAGAGTTTGAATTTAGTTGTGGAACCTATCGTAATGCACTTAAGAAACTATACCCAAGTTTTATCTATTCTACTGCATATCCTGTTAAGTTGAAAAACTCCTCACAAGAGTGACCAATCTGTTGCCTGAATTATAGAGGCTACTTTGGTCATCTTTGTATTCAATTTCTGTTACACTTTCATTTATGAGGATGATTTGTTTCTCATGTTTAAGTTGATGGTACAGAGTTCTCCTCAAATGTGATAAACCATTACATATGTTGAAATTCAAAGCTAAGTAGTGCTATGAATAGATCCTCTCCTGTCTAATCAAAATTTCCCGCCTTCTTCCTCATTCCAAGCCTTCTGCTTTATCCTTTTTTTTTTTTTTAATTTTATTTTATAAATTAATTAATTAATTATTATTATTATTATTTAATTTATGCTTAACAGATGAGATAAGACTATCAAAACTAATTTTTAGCTAGTACAACTATAGAGTCTAAGAAAAAAAAATCTGGAAATTGTGAAATGTTTAAGTTATTAACTGGCACTAGTCGCAGACCCGCGCATTGCGCGTGATAAAATTTTTTATGATAATGATATTATTATTAACAATTTTTTATATATTACCACTAAAGCTGCATTATTTATATATATATGTGACCAATATATTGCAGGATTCATGTTGATTGGAGGTTTTGGTCATGGAATTAATTTTGTATTATTAGAGAATAGTATTCAGAATAAAATGAGGAAATTTTATTGTAGATTTTTTTTTGAAACATAATTTCTACCATACTCGGTTGGATAATTTGTACATTCCCAAATCAATTGAGCACATTTTGATTGTTACATGTAATTCACGATCCCAATGACTCACTCCATTTTTCTTGCATGCTTGGTTATTTGGGATGCGAAATGTGTTCGTTCCAAAATTTGTATGTCGAAGGATTTGTCGATAGTTTAGCAGCAATAGTTTTCCATTTGGTTGGTTCAGAATTGATAACAGTAGTTGTATTCCCTCATCTTTTGATTTGCATTATTGCCCTTCCATATTTGCATTTTTGTCTCCTTCTATGTTGGCTTGAAGAAGGATTTCTTTTTCCTATTTGGGTTGATCTTGTACAAAATATATGTGAACAACCCAAAATAGTGCTTGTTTGTTTCTAGCCCTGAAGCATTGATGAATGAGTTTTTCTTCTTCCTTTCAAAATAATAAAGGATTTTGGAGTAGTCCATTCAAATTGATGTGGTGAAGAACTTTTTTTTTTTATTAGCCGATTGAATCTCTTGCAGCTGTTTTTTAAAAAAAATAAACAATCATGTAATAAGGATGACACATGAACATTGTTATCATACAATTGCAATATTGGATCCATGAAGTCAAAAAAAAAAAATTTTCCAAAAATATAATGACTCTAGAATTGTGCACGACATCATTGTATAAAGTTAATCAAAAGAGAAAATATAGGACTACAATATTTTGTGCCACAATTTTGGATGTGGTAGAGTGTGATTAGTAGAGAAAAAGTGGAGAGTTCATGTGAAAGTAACAAACATTAGTTGTGAATTTAAATATGTGTACCTTGTTTTGATGTTGGCTAAAAATTTTGGTGATTGTCTTCCAAAATTGGAAAATATTTCGAGTAATAATTCTGTAGGTAATTCATGTTGTATGCTCATTTTTGTGATTGTGTAAAGAGTATTTTTGAGATATTTTTGGTTTGTATTTTTGAAGTTGTTTAGGATTGTAATTTATAGTATTTTGCTTGCTTTATGGATGAGTGAACCGTTTCAATTATTTTATTCATAATTTTCATTGTTTAGTTATAAATATCTAAATTAAAGCATAAGAATACAAAAATGCAAAGTTAAATCTAAATTTAAAACCATCCATGATGAATATGTATAGAAAATTTTTGCATTTTTGGATTTTGCATGAATTATTATTTAATTGCCTAGTTATAAATATCTAAATTAAGTAGATGAACTTTTTCAAAAAAAAAAAAAAATTCAAATAGATGACACGTTATTCTTACAACCAAAGAAGGTGCCATTTCACTCATTGGTTTACTACATAACTGATGGTCTTGGTATGTGGCATAAGAGATCCTTCCCCTTCTAATTTATTTTAGAGACCGTAGTAATATTTCTTTTTATATAAGTGCCTAATGTTTTGTCTAATAATAAAGAGTCCTCCTAGGAACACAAAAATTCTCAATAATTTCACAACATTATTAAATTTATTACCTCACTTACACATGGGTCATTAAAAAAAATTTAAAGTCATATTTGTTATGGGTCCATGCAATAGCAAAGCAAAATAATTTATGATCAGCAAATGATGAGGGTAGCAAATAAATTAACATGTGTCTGTTACTTGCATTAATGGTAAAATAACAGTTGTGGAGCAACCGAATAGCAAGTTGATTCATTTTCTTGATTGTAGTTTCATTTCTCAATCTATCGGCAAAATATAAAACTTTTAAAATAGCTAAGGGATGCTCTTATCAAGACATTTCAACAGCTTCCAAATTTCCGCCTCTAAAAGCTCATCCAAGTTTTTCTCTATCAAATTTTGTTACTCATCTATCAAGTTTTTTTCTATTCAAGAAGCATAGCATTAAAACACATAGAAAGTATTTGTGTTCCAACAAAGGAAAATGTGTAAATTTTATTTATTGATTTTTTTATGTTTCAGCATCTGACAAATACTAATGTTGGAACCAAAAGGGGAAATCCAAAGTACATTAGAATCAACAAAACAACGAATTGGTAGAAAATGTGTAAATTTTTTTTATTGATTTTTTTTATGTTTCAGCATTTGACAAATACTAATGTTGGAACCAAAAGGGGAAATAAAGAGTACATTAGAATCAACAAAACAACGAACTGGTAGAATTGTTACAATCTTTATCCCATCAGTTTCATTTCTCAATCTATCAGAAAAATATCTCACTCTTCAAAAAAGTAATGCATGCATTTATCAAGACATTTCTACAGCTTCCAAATCTGCACCTTTGAAAGCTCCGTCAATTTTTCCTCTGTCAAAATTTGGTTACTCATTTCCTCTACTATCTTGACCCAAAAGAATGAAAGCATTAGAGAGATAAGTGTAGAGAGAATGTGTAAGCATATCAAACTGATCCTCTTACTCCATCTTCGTCTTCCAAATTAATTGTAAGTTAACAATTGCCAAAAATAAGACATTATAATTTGTAATTTTTCCAAGTTAACATTAATGACCAAAATATTTCTAAATATTAGGAGAGACGAGTACAAACCTGCAAAAGAAATTCTTCCAAATCTGCGCCTCTAAAAGCTCCATCAAGTTTGCTGAGTTTCACATATATGGAAAATGATGCAAAAGATTTGACTCTAGATATTTATGGCTGTTTAAACGAACTATATTCGTGAATACATCTCTGAAGTGGACTCAATTAAAGTCAAGTTTAAGGTAAGTACTTGATTTCCTTCAAAGACAATATACTGATATAGGGAAAGTAACCTATCATAGAAACCACAGTCACGCAATTCGCCAAAATGCAAATATGATCAAAAACTTGATGTATTAAACTGTGCTTTGTAACAAAACCTGTATTTAGCAAGCTATTCAATGCAGACAATAAAAAAAAAATATCCAATAGGAAAAAAAGAAACCTGAACATTTCAAGCAAAGAGTAGTTTGACAATCAGTCCATTTTTCATCAACATACATGCTTAAATATTTACAATCTCTATTTATACATAAAATGTGACGGATTTAATATATAGATTCAATACAGCTACATGATTGTCACAATGTTATATGAATCTATTGATTTATATGACATTGTAATTTTCTTCAGTTTTTGTCAGTATTGAACCAAAAGGCAGAGCAATTCATTAATAATTCTAGCAATCAAAACAACCATCCACACCATAGCTAGGCAATTCATTTTTATTTTCCAACAAAGCAAATCACTATACAATGTCGTATTTCTTTTGTTTAATTATTTTGGTTACATAAACTGAAGAAACAATCCAGCTTGTGGGATACTATGGAAGGTGACGATGTGCCTCCTGCATCACAGCTTGTGGCATGAAAGTTGACCCACAATGTTTCGGATGAAAGTTGACAGGTATAAACACTATGTTGGGAATTTTTCTTCAGGTTCTGTCAGTATTGAATCTATTAAAAGTAAGACAATGTCTCTTACATTATATTTTGGTAGTAAAACCGAAAAGCCTACACAATTCATATAATTCAAAATTGAGCAGCAATTCATTACGAATAATCTATTGGCAGTTTTGCTACCAAATCATTACTATGGAAAGGGATGATGTGCCTTCTGCATCACAGCATGTGGCAAGATACAATGTTTTGGATGAAAGTTGACACAGGCTTGGTATTAAGTTATTAACATGTCGGTCATGGTTGCAAATTCAAAATTCAAGTTGGGTCATGACATATTTTTGTGATAATAGGTGCTAATGATCTCTACATGGTATATATGGAGTCTTTTTAATATTTTAGTTTTCACTTTAACAATGTAGAAATTGAGTCATCAATGATTGAGTGTTTATATGTTACACATTTTTGCAAATTTGTTCAACACATTGCATAGATTTGCAATTACTACAAATAATAATTGTTCAATCACTTTAATTTTAAATTTGGGTTTGGATAAGATTAAAATCCAACTTATATATGAATACTTCTCAAATTATTTCTTTATGAGATGTACAACTTTACTCTTATATAGCTTTTTAAAATAAATAAACAAATAAAAGCAATCTCAAATGAATGCAAAGTAATTGAAAATTAATATTTCATCACTGAATCAGGGAAAAAAATTATAATATACGAAAACATGGTATACAAACAAAATTAGGCAAGAACTTATTTAAATTACACAGTTGTTTTAATCTGCAGAAAACAGTCATTATTTAGCTCAAACAAATAACAACTAAAGCAACATAGGAATTTATTCAAATTACAAAAGAGCCATGATAGAAAGAAACTAATGGTTACATTCTTTGAAAGATAACAGGTATAAACACTATGTTGGAAAATTTTAGTATTGAATCTATTCGAAATAAGACTATTCGAATAGCCTACACAATTCATATAAATCAAAAGATAATCTATTGGCAGTATTTCTGCAGCGAAGGTGGGGAGATTTTCACAATTTCAAATGCTAAGATTCCTTCCCTTCATGGTTTTAGTCTTTCTGGGTATAGCAGAGGTGAAACTGTATAGCAAAAGTTCAAACCATATGGTTGTCCTTCAAATCGTCAAAACAGAGCTCCAATTAAGAACCACAGCAATCAAAACAATCACCCACAGCACAGCATGAAAGAGGCAACAAAATGTACAACTCAGAGTTCCAATTAAAAGCCCTAGCAATCAGAATTTCAGCATAACAATCATCCACACCACAGCACGAAATAGGCAGTAACAAAATGAAAAAAGGGAAACAAAAAACATCAAGCAAAAGAATGGAGCACAAAAGGAATTGGGATTTAGAGATACCTCAACCGAATCATCCAGGTTCTGTCAGTATTTATACACTGTGAGGAGGAAAACAGAAAGGAAGGAAGATAGATGGGCAGCTGTTACTATGAAACCGTAGAGCAGGAAGGTGGGGAGATTTTTACAGTTTCAAATGGTATTAGATTCCTTCCCTTCAGGGTTTTAGACTTTCTGGTTTTCCTTAGGTTGAAACGATGTGAAACCGTATAGCAGAAGTGAAACAATGTGAAACCGTAGCAGAAATTCAAACCGTTCCCTGCGCTGTGTACCCTCTTTCACGGTTTCAATTTTCCTGTTTTTCCTTTAAGTTGAAAAGGTTTGGGTTTGGGCTTTTATGATGGAATTAAATAGATAAGAAATGGGCTTTATATTGGAGATAGGGCTATGATTTATTATATAGATTTATTATTATTTTGAAATTATAGATTTATTATGATTCTAAATTAAAAAAAAAAAAAAAACTATTTTAAAATTGTAGGAAAAAAAGGTGGAAATGTCATGAGCGTTGACATGGCACAACCTGAGTGCAGCAACATTTAACGCTACGCTTCAGCTTTTAGTAATATATAGATTTGCTGCCACAAAAGCTGAATGTCTGGATCATCATATATACATGAGCATCTCATCATATCGTAACCCACTTTTATTTTGTGATACTTCACTATGATTTTCTCTTCTTTTTTGACCTCCCAAAGTAGACTGTTCAGGCAAAGTTGGCATGCTTGAACTACTTGAAGAACTGGTTTGTGGTGGAGGTGAAGATGGACGTGTTATACTCATCTGACTCGTGCTACTTATTGACGTCGTAGGGCCTATACTAAAGCTTCCATCTTCACATTGTGATTTGGAGATATCTGGCGTGGTAACTTCTGATTCACAAGAGCCTGGCATGCTAGAGGCTGAATCTGAATCTACTGGGGAGTAGATTTTTATACCACAAGTTGGGTTTTTTTCGATGATGTAATCTAAAGCTTCAACCACCTATAATGAATTGTACAACAACTGTGGACATTAGATTTATTTGAATGATATGAGAAATGACTACTGTGATCAATAATAGTTTGTACTTAGAACAAATATCAAAGATAATGTAGAAGAGATAAATATTTAGGTGCTTCAGCCATGGAGCCCAACATCTTTAGAAGGGGATAATATTCACTAGAGCACCCACGGTAGATGTGGGATATGTGCCAAATGCTAAATATTTGGCACATATCCCACACCAAGCCCAATTTGAGGCCATTTACCAGATGTGGGATATTGTATTTTTTTTGCAACATTGAATAGTACCATGGAAAATTTGCCACGGTACGGAATGCATGTGGTAAAATTTTTAATGTGTTGATTGTGTTGATGAGTTGTAATAAATATTATTTTAATGTGTAGTAAATATTATTTTAATGTATAAAATTGAATTATAAAATATCTGATAAATGGGATGTTGTAAAATGATGTGGTAAAATAATAAAGTAAACTTTTGGTGTGATAAAATGGCATAATTTTTAGAACATTTACTACGGATGCTCAGAAGAAGTGAAGATAGATGGATTTGCCAAGTCACTCTTGATCTCTCATATGAATTTGTAATGTAAAAAGACCTAGTGATAACTGATAATATTGGCCATATTAAATCCCTACAAAAATTTCTAATGTGATAATTAAATTAATGCAACCATTTCGTTTGATTCATTATAGAAAGTTTAAATCACTGCTTCAAATTAATCAGTTAAAGTTTGGCATACGCTATTCTACTTAAAGTAAATGGTGGTAACCTTGACATGCTATTCTACATAATTTAAAATGACACATACACACAGAAATTTCCTCAAACTCTTATTCTAATCCTGTTACCTATTTGAGTATTCTTAGTATGGAAAGGAAATATATTATTTGTTAAAGAAGTGATTTGGTATTCCTTATTTTCAAGAAAAAGGAGTTATGAGTCTTAGAGCAATTACATTAGTCTGTGTAAAAGATTCTATCTATTTTACACAAAAATCTACTTTTTCTATTTTACACTATCACTTTTACAAAACATCCATATCAGTTTATCTATTATACACATTTTTTTATTAAAATAATATTTTCCCTCACTTTTTATATTATTTCCCACCTACCCCCTCTTAACCCTTCTTTTTCCTCTAAATACACCCCCTTCTTCTTCACACCATCCTTATCTCTATCTCCGCCTCTCTCTCCTTTTTTTTTTTTTTTTTTTTTTTTTTTTTTTTTTTTTTTTTTAAGAATCTTTTCCTTCCTCTTCTCCGTCAACCATCACAAGCACCACATCGACACCTTTCTTTTTCCTCTGAATATACCCCCTTCTTCTTCACACCATTCTTATCTCTTTCTTCTCCTTCTCCTTCTCCTTCTTTTTTTTTTTTTTTTTGGGAGAATCTTTTTCTTTCCTTTTCTTCGTCAACCCATCAACATTGATCTGCATCAACACCGATCTCCGTTAACCTATCACTGATCTCCATCAAAACCGATCTCCGTCAACCCATCACTAATCTCCATCAACATCGATCCACATCACCGATCCAAATCGCCTCTCCAATCCATGATCTGATCACCGATTCAACGATTTTGTTCTAGTGGTTGATTTTTTTTTTTTTTTGTTGATTTTGTGGTTGATTTTTTTTTTTTTTTTTGTAGTTGATTTTTGATTTTGTGTCTGTGGGAGTATGTGTATCAGAGGAAGAAAGAACATGAGAGGGAGAGTTAGTTTTGCAGATGGAGTAAAGAGAGAAAAAAAAAAGAGCGAACCAGAAATTATTAAAATATTAAATGCACATACTATAGTAACCATCCATATATGCACGGTTACTGTAACAATTGTGCATTTATGTACAATTTTGCACCCATTGATGTGGGTGGCTTTTTGCTCAAAATGTGTAAAATCAGTTAGTTTTTCATTTTGCACAACTTTGCACAGACTGATGTAATTGCGCTTATATAAGAATTAGTATTAAGGGTTTCAAGGCTTTGGTGAGGATAGGAGAATACTTTTAGAAGAACATAGATTGGTTTTCTTCAAATAGTAGTTTGGTAATTCTTTAGGGGTTGAAAGACACCCATGTGTGTGAGTTGAGAGTTTATCTATTGTTTGAGAGAGGGAGCATTGTGTGTGAGTTGAGAGTTTGTCTATTGTTTGAGTGAGAATGCATCATTGGGAGTATTAGGGTTTTGGGCTTGTGAGAATGTCAGGAATGTGATTTGGTATTAGGGGCAATGGGATTTGGGGTAGTTTGTGTTTGTGAGATTTGTGAGGTTATGTTTGTATTAATCCATATTGTTGATGGTGGATTTTGGTTGGCATTATCCATGGATGTAAGCATAGAGTTTATCAAAACACTTTAAACTTTGGGTCTTGTGTGGATATTTTTAGTTTACTGTTCGTGTGGATGCACTTCCACTAGCCTCAACTTCCAGCCATATACATGCCTACATACCTATATACATACATACACACATAATTGATTACAAAATCTGCAAATTCCTAAATAACTTCCATCGAATTCTTTAAATATGGAGATGCAATGCCCGCATTGGCAAAGGCAAAACTTTGGTGATTTCTGTAAGAATGTGACAAGCATGTGTATTCTTAACGCCATAGTTTTTATACAAAAAAAACAGTTCTTTTGTAGAAAGACTTGATTCATGCAGACTTACCCTATCCATCGTTAATCTCTTTTTAGGATCCTTGGTGAGACATTTTTGTGCCACTAGAACCATCCAAATCAGTTGGTAGAAATCGTGTGAGTCCATTATTTTGGGGTCGACTAAGAGGGGGTAGTTCTCTTTTAGTAGTGGTCTTGCCTGTATATAAGGAAACCTGTGAAGATAATGCAGAAATGTGACATCAAACCCTATGTCCCTTATTTTTTTCCCCTCAACATATCATTCAAGGTTGGTAAGCAACTGGTACTGTTAGTTTAAAGCAATTTTTTCTGTAAATTTTATAATAAGGATCAACTTGTGTTATTATTGATTCTTTTTGCTCATTTCTATTCTTCTTTAGATTCTCCCCCATCAAAAATAATAAATATCTGCTTTCTTTGAAAATCAAGCAGAACATAGGAAACATAAAGTGGTCAGTATTTAAGGAATTGAGATTTTCATAAAATATGTGCTTGATAATTCTCCCATTCTCAACTGCTAATTTTCACCATAATGCACTGCTAAAATAATTTATCATAAATAATGGATCTATTGGCATTGCTCCAAGATTAAGTATCAGACATATATTTATATGAATAAGAAATTTAAAGTTTTAAGCTCGTTACCCATCCCACAAGGCTTTGCCCTTCAAGTTTCTTGTCTGTAGTACTCCTCCCAGTTATTAGCTGTAATAGAACCACCCCAAAAGCATACACGTCTGTCTTGGTTGACACTTTCCCAGATTCTGCATATTCTGGGTTCAAGTATCCCAGGGTTCCAACAACTGTTGTCTCTGTGGACTTTTCTGAGTCTTCACGTTGGGTTTTTGCAAGACCAAAATCTCCTAGCTAACAAAAACATTTGACATGTTAGATGAAGGTTGATGCAGTAGTATGTTTTCGCTGCGCATTTGGTTTTAAAAAAAAAAAAATCATATATTGATGTGTATTGATAACTTACTAATTGTCCCAAAATCTCAAGTTTTTAGGAAATTGTGAATTTAAAGTCATTTAATCTAATACTCCCCTTCACGTTGGGACCTCTTTCTTTGATACTATGATAAATTACTAATTGTACCAAAAACTTAAATCATTAGGAAATGGTGAATTTAATATTTTAATCTAACATGTTTCTTGGTCCAACTATTTTTTCTCAAATCCAGTGCCTTCAATGGACAGGAGTAAGAAGTAACAAACATATACAATCTTGGACTTATGTAGGTAAGCAAACCCATCCAAAGATCATTCAATGTGGTATCACTTGGCTGGGTACTTTGCTCTAGCTGGTGAATTTTGCACTAATGATAATATATCTTATTATTGATTGTTTTAAAAATATGTAAGGGACAAATCTAGATATCATAAGTTCAAACAGGTGTCTTTCTTATGTGTCACATAGCAGCATAACGGCCAGGCTGAATCATTTGCTGGTTTTACCCATGCAAATGCTTTATAGACATTGGGCAGATTGGATATCAAGAACTGATTTAAAAGCTATATGTATTTGGCTAATTACCAGTGCTTCATGATCATGGGTTATGAGGATGTTGTTTGGCCTCATATCTCTGTGAATGATCTTGTTTTCATGCAGATATTGTAAACCTTTGGCAGCTTCTCTAGCTATTCTCAACCTTCTTTCCCAACTGGGGGGTCTTTGGTTGTGTCCTGCAGCATTTCAGCAAACATTCCTGTTGGATTAGATTTTCCTATTTTGCATTGTATCATAAAAAGCATACATAGCAATTATTGCAGAGGATATCTATATAAGGGCTCTTTTGATTTTATTTCATTCTTACTTGAGAGATGTTGATCCAGGGAACCATAGCAGACATATTCGTAAACAAGCAGCCTGTGGTTTCCTTCTGAACATGACCCAAACAGCCTGACCAGATTCTTATGTCTGGCTTTGCTGGGTACATGAACTTCCGACTTGAATTCCTTCTCTCCTTGCAAGCTTGCATTTTTATGTTGCTTAACAGCAATCTTCAACCCTTGCAGTTCTCCTCTGTACACAGAACCAAATCCACCTTCTGATATGTAGTTCTTTTGGGAAAATCCTTTTGTAGCTGCTTGGAGCTCTGCATAAGTGAAGTCTCTCAGCCTTCCAATTTTTGGTCGCCTGTCTTTGCAGATAGAACACATGTGATTATCAAATTCCGCCTCCATCTCATATCCTTCCGTCCAATCACTTTTGTTGCTTTGTTGTTCATCTGGGATCCCTGCATGAAATGCTTCTTTTGGACTACTCTCTTGATTATCAGCAATGAAAAATGGGGATCGCTCTCCTGTTGCTTCTTGTTCGGAATTTGTAGCATTTTCTTCCTCTTGAATAGGCAAAGGAGAACATATATTTGTCAATAAAACTAGAACTAGAGGCTTCAGTATCTCCCTGAATTGAACTTGAAACCATAGTGGACATCAGCTGTTCACTTGGTGACAATTTAGAAAGTAAAGTAGAAGTCAAATGACTGGGGGGTTGACTGACAATCGTCACAATATTGTCCTTTTTCTAAGCTGACCATGTGATCACTTGGACATTCCGTGATAATGTGGAGTCATGCTTAAATTCTTGTTGCAATTTTTAGACATGGCAAAATTGTTATCATTCTAAGAAACTATGTATTATACAAATTAGACACCAAGAATTGGGTTCATTGTGTCTGCATTTTGATCATGTGTTAGTGCATATGTCCATATTGATTGTACGGTGAAAATTTACTTGCCATGATCCAACTGTGCTACAGTACGTCATCAGGTATCAAGCAATTAAAGGAGTAATTACTTTACAGTGGATCCTTATTAAAATGATACTGTTCATATTTTGTACTCTTTAAAAGCGGCCATAGGTTCACACCCTTAAAGAGTGTTCATAAATTGATAGGTGAAAGGTCTTCCAAAAATATGATTTTTTTGTTTGACATTAGCTAGTGTATCATGGAACCAAACCTACTCCAGTTTCATAAAAATGACCCCCCAAACGATTTCCAAGATCTCCAAGTATCTTATAACGAAGTAGGATATTGTTACTGTCCGGGTTGAACTTACTCTTAGATCTGTCAAACCAGTGGGTCAAAACAGGTGACTTTCAATTTCAACTAGAACACACTCTCCCCAAACCCCCAAACCATTTAATAAGGTCTGTCTCAGGTTGATCTCATTAATTCCAAGTCAGGAAACTCCCTAGCCAAACCTGTTTTTATGCAGGTTTGGGCTGATTGCTTGGTCTTCTATATAAAATTTGTAGGTATCTTCAGGTTGTACCTAATGCTCAAAACTTTTATTTCTAGGGGGTCGTACCCAATTGTTTTTAGGTTTCTTCATGTCTGGGTTCAAAATTCTTTAACCTGGAACATTTAATACTTGGCTCAGATTTAGGATGACATAAAGACGTGTTTCATAGGGGTCAAAAACTTCTTACCAGTCTATCACTGACCCATTTTTTATGTACAGGGTTCAGGTTATATTTTGTTAAATCTACTTACCACAAAGAGGTTGTTCTTCACCTGGGCTCCCTCGTAACATTTCTCCATATGTTACTTGGTCCACAGTGCTTTCTGCGGCCAGTTTGCTGTATCCTATTGCTTTTGGCCCTCTCAACAGCACAATCTTGTTGTTGCGTTTCATTTTTGATATACCACATGAAAGCTCCTCCAAGAAGTACTTCTTGTCTTGCTTTATTTCCCTATGCCAGGAATTATACAAAGCAAAGCAGAGTTCATGAACAAATTAGTTTATTGCCTTTATAATTTTATTTTATTTTATTTAAAACTAAAATTACAGATCTTTTTTTTTTTTAATAAAAAATTCAAATAATGTGTTTTAGAAATCTGGCAGTATAAAGTGTGAACTTGAAGCTCTATTAATGGCATGACTCTTTACATGAAAATACTTTGTTTTCATCTAACATGCTTTAAAAATCTGAGTATGAAGTGTGAACTAGAAAACTTTATAGTCATGGCATGCCTGTCTTACATAAGCTGCTTTTTCCTTGAAAATACATTGTGTATAAGCATCTATAATCTCTCTCTCTCTCAAAGAGCTAAGCACCTTACTGTCTACATAATTAATACATGTAAAAATTCTTTTGGAATTCCGTGAAATATCTTTCTTACAATATTTGAATGAAGTTAGAAGTTGATTTTAAAGTTCAATTTCATCACTTACACAGGGTTGGGTAATCATCAGATTAAGATCAACAGTTTTGATATGACTAACCTGTCGAGCATCACCCATGTGGCCCTCAACATTTTGGCAGCGTTTAGAGCGACTGTCCTTGGACAAGGTCCAGCATGCACCTTTATATTGAATTCAATCTGAAATTTCATGTGCAAAAATAATCCAACCAACCTTTAGATTAACTAGTCGCAGACCCATGCAATGCGCGAGAAAATTTTTTATTTACTATAGTGAAAAATACTATTTCTATCTTAAGAACTCAAATGGTAAAGTTAAAAGCTATTCATTCCTAACTAATAATTAAAAAGAAATTTTTTCTCAATAAGCATACATTAGACAATCTACCTCTTTCAAATAACAATAGCATTGAGTTTATTATGAGAGCACAAAAATTTCTGGACATGGAGCTAGACTACACATGATATACCGACTAACCACCCACATTGCTGTGATCCAAATAGTTCACCAAACTACTCAACGGATAAGAGCGATGAGCAGTGTCTACAAAGGGCATGGTTGTAGTCAACGTGAGCTAATGACTCATGCAGTCATGCTTACAAAGAATTCCTCATTAATTGAAGATAAATGATATTGAAACTTTACCCTGTGCAAGTAAAGCATAAAATATGTTCAGCAATTGCAACCCCAGTTTAAGAAAATTATGGCCAAAATATCTTAGAATCCCAAGTAACCTCATAACTTCGACACTGATACAGAGTGTTGAAACCCAAGTAGGTTCTTCTATAAAGTAATTATATCTCCACAGTAACTAACCCCTATATATGCTTTGATTTCAAGCTCTTAATAGAGTTTGTCACAAAAGATATACCAACCCAATGTGACACATTTCTTTGAAGATTGGAACTTCTCTAGATGGGGTTCATTAGGGAATTGAAAAGGTAATTTCAAAGAAATAAACAGTAGATTGATACCTCAATGCATAAGACACTTTCTAGAAATTATGTTGTCCTTAAATATGCATGTTAGCATTGAATGAAGAAGAACAAACTTAGATAAATCACATATAAGACAATGAGAATCATTATTGGAAATTTAGAATATCAATCATTTGGAACTTTGTCGAATCTAGTTAGTCATCATTTCTTCCTAAAAAAATATACAGATTTTTTGTAAAAATATATATGATTTATGACTATTAAAAGGGACAATCAAACAGGGGGCCAACTTCAAAATCAGAGGTGATGACAATCTATGCTACAAAAACCAATGTTTTTAAGTAAAAACCGACCTAAGAAATAGAGGAGTAGATATAGTGGAGAGAGCAACTTTACCACCAAATCTTAGATGTGTGTTTGGTTCATTAAAGCTACATCAAAAGGGAATCTCCTTCACCTACCAAATCATTTTGGGAACCTCAGGCCTCATAAATGGTGTGGGGTAAAATACACCAAGAGAGGAAACTACAATGATGTAAATTTGCTTTGAAAAAAAAACATGCATATGGAGTTAATAGTCCAATTTTGTAAGGGATTAAAAAGAAAAACCTTCAAATGTGCATTGTGTCGTTTTCTCTCCCAACGCCAAATATTCCCATCATTCATGGTCCTAAACCTGGATTTGAAATTCCTTTAAAGATATTTGAAAAAACATTTAGTCCATAAAAAGGTGTGTAAGGTTACTCATGAATTTTGATTGCTAACCCTAAAGTGAACCGCCAATGTTGTAGATGATTTACAAAAAAAAATGCAACTTAATTTGACATGTAGATCATTACTAAAATATTGATACCCTCTAAGGTATATTTACATTTACATTTAAATTTATTTTATATGCACATATGCTCATTATGCATCTTTCATTATATTAAGAAAATACAAAACCATTTTTAACATTTAATGAGGAAAACCCCAAATTGAATTTATAGTAATTATTTTTTTGCATTGGAGCATAAAACTGCTCAATTTAATTTAATGAAAATATAAATACCTTTTATTAAGCATTGTGGCTGCAAAACATAGATAAAAATTATGTGATATTTTGCACCAATCATATTTTTCAATAGAAAATATCTAATCTCTGAACATGTTAAAATTAAAAAAAAAAAAAAAAAAAAAATACCAACACCCAAAATCATATAGTTCCAACAGAGAAATTTCAAATTTTATAGTTAATGCAAACTCCTGATTTGTTTTGCATCTAGTAATGGTGAAGTACTTGTTCATCAAATTGTATTGTATTGTATTGTTAGTTGTACCTATGCCCATTTGTCACCAAGCCACATTATGGTTTACATCTAAATATCAAGTCTAGCTACCATTGGTTTTGAAATATCAATGGATATTAAATTTATAAGTTTAGTTGCATAATCCAATTTGGGTGGTGGGACAACAGAGAATATATACTTTCGCAAGAAGATGCTTAAGAATTAGGAAACAATCTACCAACCCATCTTAAAATAAAACTGCAACATATAATCATACTAAATCTGTTGAGTTTTGAATATACAATAAATAAACAATTGAAACACTCAACTATTTTATCAAACAATTGGTGTGCATCTAACAAAAGCAAAATCTAAAAGATATAGGAAGATGTAAAGAGAGAGAAGTGGGCAGTTTTCTAAAGAAGGACTCAAGGGCAGGGGAGAAAATAAAAGAAATTAAAGAATATATATTTTTACAAAAAAGAAACCATCAAGCAAAATAATAGAGCAAGAAATTGGGATGTATGGATACCTAGACGTGTAATGTATTAGAAAGTAATCCAATAGTAACAAATTCAACACCCTAACAAAAATGAAACCATCCACACCATAGATGAAATAGGCAAAACCAAATGTAGAAAGGGAAAAAGAAACCATTAAGCAAAATAATAGAGCAAGAAATTGGGATGTAGGGATACCTCAACTAAATCACCCAGCTTACATCAGTATTTATATAGATGTGAGGAGAGGAAGGAAGACAGAGAAGTTGCCATTGGAATCCAAAACAGAAGCTGAAACTGTACAATAGAAGATGAAACCATGAGTGAAACAGTAGAATAGAAGTTGAAACCGTGAGAATCAAAAGGTGGGGAAAAGGAAGAAACTAAACCTTAAATGATGAATATGTTGTAACTGTGAAAACTTAAAGCATAAGTTGTATAAGTTGTAACAAAAGGCCAGGGAATAGTATAAGTTGTAACTGTAAAAAGCAATCAGGTTTGACAAAGGGAGTTAGTTGAAAAGGCTTTGGGTATGGGCTTGGGCTTTATTGTGGATTTAAATGTATAAGAAGTGGACTTTAAAGTAGAGATAGGGTTGAATATAATTTTAGTTTTATTAGTATTTTATTAGTTGGTAAAAACTATTTTAAAATTGAATTAAAAATTCAGAAAATAGGATGAGAATGACATGGAGGTTGACGTGGCTTAATGTGAACGTAGCAACATTAAATGCTACGCTTCAACTTTTAGTAATATATAGATAGAGGATCAAGTAACAAACTTTTCTATAAGTTGCTATTCTAAGAATCATGTGGGCAGTACTTTATTAAACTGTTAATAATATATTAGAAGTTTATCACTCATATCATGCAGGAACATGGTTATTCATTCACATATGTCTCATTTGCAATCTAGATGAGGCAACTTAATTTAATTCTTTGGCCTGTGTAGTTTATGGAATCTTTTTTCGCAATCTTTACCATGTGCTCATAAAAAGCTCAAATAATTTGATTTACTACGACTACTAAAGGTACTTGGTTTCAGTGGAAAGTTAATTATTTGATGCACCGGATCAGCCTTGAGGATGATCCAACATAGTTCTTAGGTTTTCAGGAACCTGCTTAGTTGAAATAAAGCATGCATAGATGTTAATTTTGAATTTCAAACTTGATTATCTGTTAATATATAGAAATAGAAACCATTGCACAAGATTTTGAAGGAACAATATAAGATTCTAAAGAAACCAATAGACAGCCTTACTTGTTAAAAAAAAAAAAAAAAAAAAAAAAAAAAACCAATAGACAATCTTGCTCAAAATCAGAAAAGATGTAGAGTTGTGATATATTTTAGGAAACTCAAAACATAATTGTGTTGCTGTTACTTTTAATTATTGTAGGTCCCATTACGGACAGAGTAGTCCCATGAGGATGGTGTAAGGTTGAATTTAATCAACTATCTTGTTGGCTTTATTCCGTGCCAAGTTTACTTGTATTTTAGCAATTAGTAATCTTGTATTTAGGTGGGAATTATGTAAAGGCAGTGAGTGAGAGAGTGTGAAGAATTGCTCAAGATTGTGTAAGGATGCAGAGACTCGTGGTTGGACTCGCGAGTGACTCACAATTGGCAAGCTGCCAAAGTTGGCACACGTGTGGAGCATGCAAGGGAGTTGAAGAGTTACGCCAGCTGTTGCACTATAGGAAACAAGTCCCAGGCTAGCCAGGCCGTTAGCTTGTGGCTTGAACTTGCGACTTATCCAAGTCGCGAGGCCAAGCCGCCAACTAGCCCTGTTTTGAAAAACCTGACTCTTCACATTCCTATCTTACCCTAGTATAAATACCCCTTAAACCCACAAAATGTAGAGAGCTTCCAGAGAAAATTTTGAGAGAGAAAGCTTAGAGAAAAACAAGATTAATTCATCCACAATCTTCACCTAAGAGACTCTTCAAATTCCTATACTTTCTTCCTCTCCATTGATACATCCTTGAGAGGTTCTTGACCAAGTCTTTTTCTCACCATATCCACGTCTGTGAAAATGCTCTTTTGGTGCTAAGGGAAACAGTTTGGAAAGGACCAATGGTTATTGGTTGATGCTATGAGCTATAGTGGAATCCGGTAAGCTAGAGAGGAAAAATGTTCGACACAACCTCGTTGGAGCAAGAAGCTTGGAGGGCTTAGGTACCTAGGTAGATTAGGCTTGGAGGGTCTATTGCTGTTTATGTATCCTAACTACATTTTGTAATGGATTATAGACTGTTTGGAGGGCGGCGGAGAGGTTTTACGCTGAAGGCTTTGGTTTCCTCTTCGATAACACATCACCGTGTTGTCTTTGTGTTTGCATCTCTCTTCCCTTAATCTCTATCATTTAATTTCTATTGTGGGTGTGATTTTAATTAGTTTAGATTGTTTATCAATTCTGTTATAAGTTTGTTATCATTTTCCTTACATACATTGTTTGATATAAAGTTTGAATTGGTAATTTGTTGTTTGGGGGTCTAAACGTTCATAGTGTTTTCAACACTATTTGAACTTTCAATTGGTATTAGAGTAAGTGCACTTGTTGTGGTTTAAATTCCTAAGTGCGATCCTAGACTCCTTTGGATATGGATGTTGCTATGGAAAAGGCCATGCTGAATTGTGATTTAAATGTTTGTAACAATGACTATGAGTATGTTTGAAGGGTGTCCTAACAATGAACTCTTAAAGTTGTTAAAAACTAAGAAACATGTGAGGATGTTTGCTCACATGCTGAAATATTTCGAAAGTAAGAATCACATCTTACACAATAGTCTATATGAGTCTAATTCCTTGATTAAGAAGTACAATAGAAGAAATAGAATATTGTGTGAAAAAGTTGATAATCTGAAAAAGAAGATCCAATCTAACAGATGCATGGATAATGAAAATAAATTTCTATTTGATGGTCAAGAATGCTTGTCTCATGCTTGTCTATTTGTGTACACTTCATTGAAAGTTTTTAACTCATGCTTATGGTATCTTGATAGCGGTTGTTCTCGTTATATGATAGGAGATAAATCACTATTTAAGACTCTCAAAGAGAAAGTTGGTGACTATGTGACATTTGGTGATGAGAGTCATGTTCAAGTTCTCGGCAAATGGATTGTTGAAATACCGGGATTACCTTTATTAAAAGATGTGTGATACATCAAAGGGTTGAAGGCAAATCTCTTAAGCATCACTCAAATATGTGATGAGGATTTTCTTGTCCAGTTCTCAAAGAAGGGGTGCTTAATCATTAACGAAGAAGGGATTCAAGTCTTGGAAGGAAATAGGACTACCGATAATTGCTATAGAGTAGTTCCTACAGTACCTATTTCGTGTAGAAGTGCTCGTGTTGACATGTTGAAACTTTGACATCACAAATTTGGGCATGCAAATTTCAAACAAGTAGCTAAAGTTTCTAAACTCGAAGCAGTTGAGGGACTTCCAAAGTTTAGAAAGTTGGAGAAGACTATTTGTGGAACATGCCAAATGGGAAAACAAATAAAGGCAAGTCATCACAAGGTGAATGTGATTGCTACCTCACAGTGCTTAGAGCTTCTCCATGTTGATCTAATGGGGCCTACAAGAACGGAAAATCTAGGAGGAAAGAGGTACATTATGGTCATTATTGATGATTTCTCAAGATACACTTGGGTTGAATTTTTTAGAGAAAAATAAGAATCATGTGAAAAATTGAAAATTCTCTGCAAGAGGTTACAAAACGAGAAAGGAGTTCCCATTGTCAAGATAAGGAGCGATCATGGCAAGAAGTTTGAGAATGCAAGATTTGAGTCATTTTTTGAAAAGAACAGAATCAAAAGGGAATTTTCAGCTCCCAAAATTCCTCAGCAAAATGGAGTGGTTGAAAGGAAGAATCAAGTGATTCAAGAAATGGCTAGAGTGATGCTACTCAATAAGCAAATTCTTTAAAAATTTTAGGGAGAAGCTATTGTCAAGAAGTTTGGACTAGACTCCAAAAAACATGCCTCCACTCCCAAGAGTTCTTCCACAAAGTTGAATGCTGATTCTTCTAGGGTGGAAGTGAGTCGAACCTTGTATAGGAGCATTATTGGGAGTTTACTCTATCTTATTGCAAGTAGACCTGATATTTTATTCAGTGTTAGTGTTTGTGCTAGATATCAAGCTGCTCCAAAGCAATCTCACCTGACTGCAGTAAAGAGAATTATACGGTATATTAATGGTACTCCAGATTATGGATTGTGGTATTCCAAGGATTCAAATGCTTGTCTTGCTGGTTATTCAGATGCAGACTGGGCTAGTAGTGTGGATGATCGAAAGAGTACCTCAAGAGGTTGCTTCTACCTTGGTCACAATCTTGTCTCTTGGATGAGCAAGAAATAAAATTCCGTGTCTCTCTCTACAATTGAAGCTGAATACATAGCCGCTGGAAGTTGTTGCACACAACTCCTTTGGATGAAGAAGCTACTTCATGATTACAGGATTCCTCAAGATACAATGTGTGTCTTCTGTGATAACACCAGTACCATAAATCTCTCTAAGAATCCAATTCAGCATTCAAAGTCAAAACACATAGAGATACGTTACCATTTCAATAGGAACTTGGTGGAAGAAAAAGTTGTATGTCTTGAATTCATATACACAGACAATCAAAAGGCAGACATCTTCACCAAACCTCTCGATGGTCCACGGTTTGTATCTATCCGTAAGACCATTGGTATTGGTACAATCCCTTGAATCTCATGTGTGTTGTGTGTTTTACCTCATTATACAGTATCATCTTGGTTGTAGGGCACATACTACTTTGTTGGTTCATTGTATAGCATTTTTTTTTTTTTGTTATTTTAAAATGTTTTTACATTATTTTTTATCAATCTTTTCTTGCTTTTATGTCAAAAATCCAAAAACACATAAAAAATAGAAAATCCAAAAAGTTTGATCAACTTTGTTGAGTTTTGTCTCAAAACATGTTTTGCCTTGTACCTTTGTACTAATGGCTTTGTGCATCTACAAGCTTAACTTGTCTCATATGCACTCATATCTTTGTGGGAGAAATCTTGAAATCTATGTGACTATTGTAAATAGATCTTCAATCTTGTCATGAATAATTAGTGAATGATTTTGTTGATTTGAGACATGCATAGACTTGTGCCTATATATCTTCCCACTTTTATTTTATTGCTTTTAATTAAAGAGCTCACCAAACATAAATCTCTAAATGAAAAAAGATATTGAGTTGCAAAAGACTGTCACACATACTAGTATTTAATTAGGAAAAAGGGAAAACGACCAAAATAAAATGTATGATGCCCAAAAAGCCAAAGGCTAACTCATCAAATTGAAATATTGAAAATTTCAGGCATCAATCTCACAATGAGATGTATTGATTCAAAATGATCAAATGATATGATGTATATGGAGTCAAATGAAAAGTTTCAAAGAAATGTACTCAATTTTATGTAGGAGGTCATATATGGATATTTCTATTATTGAGATGAGTCACATTATCTAGTGCTAGTTGTGTATGTCTTGATTAAATAGATCATTGAAGCTTCACTTTAGACTAAGGGCTATCTCATTTTTGATATTCACACACAACACACAAGTCTATGTTCAATGTATGCCATATTCATTTGTGTGATTGTATTTGTTTAAATCTGTTTTCATAAACTCAATCTTTGTTGATTAAACACAAAAAGATTTTTGAGTGTTTTAGCTTGTTTTTGGAAAGTATTTTGTTTTTACAAAAATGTCAAAAATTTCAAAAACAGTGTTGCCCTGTTTTGGCGACTCAATAGCGGGTTGGTCCAATCGCATGCCCCAGTCGCGAGCCTACTCTGAGATTTTTTACGGCTCACTGACGAGTCAGGGTTTCAATCACGAAAAATACTAAGAAAAATTTTCAAAACTTGAGTTTTTACAATTTTCACGGCTCAATGTGGCGACTTGTTTGCGTGTGGAAGGTCCAGTCACAAGGGGTATATAGAGATTTTCACAGCTCCCTGGCGAGTGTCTCGCGGGTAGACCTTCCAGTTGCAAAAAACACTTAGAAAATTTTTCAGAAATCTTGATTTCAAAGTGTTTCGCGGCTTACCCTGGCTGCTTGACTCAGTTGTGAAAAACGTGTGTTTTGCGTTTTAAAGATTATTTTTAAAACCATTTCAATTTTCCCTCGATCTATTGTGATTGTTCATTATCTTCATCATTTGAACTTCTCTCAATCTCACCGTGTTTGTGCATACATCACCATTGTTGTCCATCATTTCTGATTCAATCCTCAAGAAAATGTATAGGCTTTATCTCTTACACAGTATTGTTCACATTTACTGCTTATTCCTCTTGATTTGTATGGTTTACTGATATTTGTATATCTCCTGTTTGATCTTGTCTCTGATCTCATGAGTAAAATTTCTTTGTTTTGTTGGTGATTATGTATGGATCTACTCTATCTTGAGTACACATTGTGATGTTTGTAGCACGCACAATTTTCATGTTTGGAACCTAAATCCAAATTTTTTTTAGGGTTTCCCTCATTAACCATGTTTTGGAACTTTCCCAATGCTAATATTGTTTAGTGCCTTGTTTGGTTTTCTCTTTTTGATAAAACATGACACAGGGTAAAAATGTCTCCATTCAAGAGACTAGCTGTAAAAGGGGGAAACAACAAAGGGAAGGAACATGTCATTGATGTTGATGAACTCTCACCTAAAGCAAAAAGGATCCACTCATCATCTGGAATGTTCGATCCCAACAAGTTTAGATCTTACGTTGCCTTTCAAAATCATGGAATTTTTTTCAAAAATGCTACACCGTTACTCGAAAGGGTCGTTGATCAACCTTCTCTTTTTGACACTGACATTTCTAAATGATTTGCTCACAAAGATTGGAATTACCTTCTCTTTGATATTGATCAAGCATATGAGGACTTGGTCAAAGAGTTTTATGCAAATGCAATTGTTGAAGGCGAAGAACTAAAATGTTGGGTTAGACGAAAGAGTTTCTTAGTCTCTCCAGCATATCTGGCTAAGATTCTTCACATCAATCGACTGATGTTTAAACAATCACCGGTTTATGATGATTTATGTTCAGATGAGGAACTACTCCGAGATGCTCTTGGAAAAGACTTAGAATTCTCATCAAATGGGAACTCAATCAGTGTTTCCTCTCTTCCTCCGAAATTAAGGGTGCTTACAATCATCATGTTTCACAACTTGTACACATTATCTAGCATCGGTTACATAAACCTTAGTCGTGCCCTGTTTCTTCACGATCTGATCTCTGATGTTGAGATTGACATTTGTGCACACATCTTTCATGTCTTGTGCAAAACGGTTCTTCGAACTGAATCACGGATATGCATTCCATTTTGCTGCCTTATTTCTAGGATACTAAAGCTCAAAGGTATCCATCCATTAATAGATGAGTCTCCCTGCATAAGACTGGCACCAATCAACATGCGTACGTACAACACTAGCATTAGTCATAGTCAAAAGGGAATCAAAATAGAAACTTCAGCCTCTCATAGTGGTTCGCGCTCTAGTTCATCCACATATGATGAGAGACTAGACAATATTGTGAAATCTGTCCATGAATTGAGTGCCAAGATGTTCGGTCTTACATCTATCTTGCATCATCTGAAAATTTGATGGGATATGAAGTTCACCTCTATCCAAACTCAATTGGACCAAATTCAAAGAAAGCTAGAAGATGATGAGAACTAGCTATTCCATGACAAAAAAGGGGAGATGATGTTGGCAGGGGGAGTACAATGATAGGGGGAGAAACAACAGGATCAAAAGGGGAGTTTTCAGCAAGAAGGACTATGTTTATTTTCTGTTTCATATTAACTATGTTGTTTTTATGGTGGTTTAAAACTCATGGTCTTGTTTGTTTTTGAATCTTTGGTTTATTAGTTAATGATGTTTATTCAGTGTTTATTTACTATTTGTACCCATGTTACTTTTGTAAGTTTTTAATGTTTGTTTCCTTACTTTTGTAGGCTTTTATGGTTTGTACCATACTTATGCAACCTTTTATGCTTTATTGCCTAGTACTTCTAGCTAAATGTTATGCATTTTTTTTAAGTACTTTTACTCTTGTGCCCTAGTAGAATTTTATTCCTAGATGCATATACTTCATGTACTGTGCATTGGTTGAGTGTTGGTCATTCAAGTGATTTGCTTTGTGCTTATCAGCCTGAATGCCCGAATGTTTATTCCAAGTGTGAATGAGCATTGTGATCACTATCTTACAGTGATTGCTTGTTTAGTCAAGCCATGGTTTATTACTTTATTCCATTTTGCTTGATTGCCTTGTACTTGCTCCATATTTATTACAAGTTTTCTACATACAATGAACTTATTGTGTTATTGTGTTTTAGGAGATTTTTTTGGTCTTATAGTTCAAGAGCTTCACAGATTCTAGAGTTAGGTATGAGTGAGTTTTTCAACTGTTCCCAACTCACGCGTTAAGTCTAGAGTTTGTTGTAGGATTTTGTTACAGAATAGCCAAAAGGAGAGATTGTAAGATTGAATTTAATCAACCATCTTGTTGGCTTTATTCTGTACCAAATTTGCTTGTATTTTAGCAATTAGTAACCCTGTATTTAGGTAGGAATTATGTAAGGGTAGTGAGTGAGAAAGTCTGAAGAATTGCTTAAGATTGTGCAAGAATGCAGAGACTTGCTGCTAGACTTGCGGGTGACTCGCGATTGGCAAGCCGCCAAAGTTGGCATACGTGTGGAGCATGCAAGGGAGCTGAAGAGTCATGCCAACTGTTGCATTACAGGATAAAAGTCCCAAGCTGGCCAAGCCGTTAGCTCGCGGCTTGAACTCGCGACTTAGCCAAGTTGCGAGGCCAAGCCACCAACCAGCCTTATTTTGAAAAACTTAACTCTTTACATTCCTATCTCACCCTAGTATAGATACCCCTTAAACCCACGAAATGTAAAGAGTTTCCAGAGAGAATTTTAAGAGAGAAACCCTAGAGAAAAACAAGATTGATTCGTCCACTATTTTCACCTAAGAGACTCTTCAAATTCCTCTACTCTTTTCCTCTTTATTGATACATTCTTGAGAGATTCTTGATCAAGTCATTTTCTCACCATACCCGCGTCTGTGAGAAGGTTCTTTTGGTGCTAAAGGAAGCAGTTTGGAAGGGACTAATAATTATTGGTTGATGTTATGGGCTATAGCGGAATCCGGTAAGTTAGAGAAGAAAAAAGTTTGGTGTAACCTCGTTGGAGCAAGAAGCTTAGAGAGTTTAGATACCTGAGTAAATTACGCTTAAAAGGTCTATTGCTGTTCATGTATCCCAACTACATTTTCTAGTGAATTATTAACTGTTTGGAGAGCGGTGGATAGGTTTTATGCCGAGAGCTTCGGTTTTCTCTTCGATAACACATTGCCGTGTTGTTTTTGTGTTTGCATCTCTCTTTCCTTAATCTTTACCATTTAATTTCTATTGTGGGTGTAATTTTAATTAGTTTAAATTGTTTATCAATTCTGTTATAAGTTTGTTATCATTTTCCGCACATACATTGTTTGATATAAAACTTGAATTGGTAATTTGTTATTTGGGGGTCTAAACGTTCATAGTGTTTTTAATGCTATTTGAACTTTCAGATGGTGATCACTCCATCTATCAATTAACACTAAAAGATATCATTGACAATATTTGTCACTTAAATCTATTGAAGCTTGCAGGTCGAGGTTATAAACCTATAATGCATGTTGAGATTTCAGAAGGTATCGTGTCATGTGCATAAATGAAACTAACGAAACATGATATGATGGTTGGCTGCTGCAAAGTAATTCATACTTCTATTATTTCCTTAATTTTACTGCTTCTATTCTATTCTTGTATGTGTTGGAATACTGTGGATATTGTTGGTTTGTTATAATAATGTGTGCCAGTACATGTACTGCATGTAAATGGCCGTATATTCCTTTGGAAGGTAGGGTTAATCAGTAAATTCCTGTTTCGAGTTTATGAGTAGATTCTGATACCTATATAATACAGCTCTCTGGTTTCATGAGTTAGGACTAGAAAAATATGAAGCCTGGCTTCAACTTTTTAATCTGACCTTTTCTGTTTCAAACTGCTTAGCAATTTTCTGGATCTCCTCATCATTATGGTACTCTTCATTCCTTCTGGCAAGTTCTTCCTCAACAATTCTCCTGTTGGCTCCAAACATTGAATTGATATCCATCTTGTTCTTGTATCCCACTGAAAAGAGAGAGAGAGAGAGAGAGAGAGAGAGAGATAGAGAGAGAGAGAAGAAAAGGGTATAGAAATATTAGAAACATCAGTTCTTTGTGATATATAGCTGTGATTTTTCATATATACTTTCATGTCATTTTAATTGTGCTTGATGATGATGATTAGCAAGAAGAAAAAAACAGAAGCAGGAATGCTTACACAGCTTCCCTCTCATGAAAGAAAACGTACTAGGGTTATTAACAGGGTGAAGAACTCCGAGAAGTGTAACCACATCTCCAGGCTTAAGTGATAAGCCTTGCAGGGTCCATTTGATTGCGCTATAACTAACATCCCTTGATGCATCTTGGATCACCAGTACCCTCTGAGACTCATAAGACATTATTTTTCTTGAAGTTCTTAATATGATACAATGCTTAAGAGAACTTAGCTTAGTACGTACTTCAAAGATTTATGTGCAGTGGTTTCACTTGTTCACTTGATTATATAGTCCTGCACTACACGCTTTTTATTTATCTTCTAAATTTCTCTTGCATGAAATGCCATTATGGCTCTATATATTCTTCCATCTTTATAGCTACTAGCTAGAAATATGTGCACTAACTGAGAAGAAGCATAGAATCAATAAGGCTATAAATATCTGATAATTATCAATTTGAGCAGGTATGAATTCATTTAAATCTTGTAAAACAAGTCAAGAATAAAATAACATGAAAGGAAAAAGATAGAGGATATTTTATGCAAAAGATAAACAAAGAAGACAGAAGATTTTGTTAATGTTCACAGATTCAGATAAATAGAAAGCTTAGACGAAATATAAGAGAAAATAGTGGTGGTGACTGGCGACGGTGAATCCATGCAAGCTTCTCAAATGTTAGTTTGAGCGCATATTTGGATATCCGAAAAATGGACCCCGGGAGTTTCTTCAGTTGAAAGAAGATCCAATTTAGCCTTTGCTTATATGGTGCAAAGTCCTATGCAAGAAAAATGAAGAGGTTGATGAAAACAAAACTCTAAGAAAGCTGTCCTCGTGGGAATGTGAGTTTATTATAATGTTCTTTGGATGAATTTTTTATGTAATGATAGACAGCTAGGTATTTGTCTATCAATAAGCTGGACATTGTAATAAAATTTGTGTCTCTACTCTCTACCTTTGTCTTTAGCGGTCTTTTTTGCAAATGACATAATTTTATAAATGCATCCAGCCAAACTTAATTAGTTATGTAGCATTTTTTTTTTTTGAACTTGAGTTTGTCAAACTCGAGTTTACCAAACTCGAGTTCCATGCGTTATGAATAATTTGATCAAACATAATATTTGAAATTCGAGTTCTAAAAGAGTGCTACATAACTAATTAATTAAGTTTGGCCAGTAATGTTTCCCTTAAATTTTTCCCAAAAATTATATTATTTGGCAAAATTAGCTGTCATTAGTAAATGTTTTATATGAGCAAGATGGCTGAGATGTGAATGGCTATACAGTTGATTCAGTCATCACTTCATTATGATATACTAGTAGCCACGTTTAAAAGTACATTTGTTGATTCTGTCTGGAACCTATAATAATTGAAATAAATAATTCATGTTTAATAATTAGACAGCATCACTTTAGCTATATTATAAATCATTAAGTATTACAAAGAATGTCAGGCCATCATATTTAATTCTTTTTATTTTGTATTTCATGTACGTTACTATGTCATTTTTTCTTGAGAGGAATCTAACTTAAAGATCCGTGTGTGAGTGACAAGGATATAAGCGTTTGGTTTTTAGTGATAAAAGGTCTTTTATTAATAAGTTTACATTGTACTAGGAATAGTTAAATATAAGCTTTTGGTCACCACGCTCCCCGGCCGTAAGCTATAGGAATATACTCTTCTCTCTCGTATAGTATCGATTTGGTAATGATAAGACGAGAGATTATCACATCATTGTAAAAGAATTTGCATCGGTCTATGTAAAATAGAAAGAAAAAAAAAAAAAAAAAAAGGAAAACTCACATTTTACCCAATTAACTCTCAAAATCTTTTACATCAGTTATTGTGAAATTGTGCAAAAAACCATTTTCTCGATAATAACTATATAAATATATATAATTATTGTAGTTTTGTATTTTTTTTTTTTTTAATTTTTCTTTCCTCACCTCTTGCTCACATGTCTCACCTTATGTATATTAGAAAAAATAATTTTTTATGCTAAAATAAACATTAATTTTTGAACAAGCTGATAATGCTCTAATTCAAGATAACCTTTTCCTTTATACTAGTAGTATGATATTAATCTGCAACAAAGTAAAACTAACATCGCATCCTCAGTCCTAGTATGAATACTTGAATAGCAAACTAGTACTTGTATCTTAGAGTTGCACACTCTTTGACTCCTTGTTGATGATACTAGGATAACACGTGTCCAACTGCTAAAATTGAAAGAATAGTCAACCGAAATAGACAAAAAGTTGATGATGGAAAAGATGTCAGTAATCGGCTTCGATTTTTTCACCAAAGAAACATTATTATTTTCAAGATGTCAGTAATCTTCTCCAATATATTTCTTATGCAAATTAATAATATCCATTTGAATTGTCAATCCAATAGATTCATGTCTAAACTATTTAATAGCTTGCGAGAGGCATTGGTGAAGCATAAAACTATCCAATAGCTTTGCAAAGAGAAAATATACCCTGTTTTGGTAATATCAACTCATTATCTGTTTTGGTATTTCCTATTCAATAAATGAGTGACACTTGTTTAAAAAAATCACATCAAATTACTCAAATAAATGATTAATTTATCTTTTCGATAGTATAGAAGATAGTGATTAATTTATTAGAATAATCTGATGTGATTTTTTGAAACAAGCGTCACTCATTTATTAGATAAGAAATACCAAAATAGATGCTGAGTTTTACCGAAACATGGTGTACTTTCTCCTTTGCAAGGGCGGGGATTCAAGAGAATTTTAACAAGATGAATTCTTCCAATAATGCATGAATGTTCATTTCCCTTGGTTCTATAAACTAATTAGAACAAAAAACAAAATTCAGCATACTTGTACGAATTATTATTATTACTTTATTTGGACAAAGTTTCTTTGCCTTGATTCCTAAACGAAGACAAGGAGACTTCAACATATTAATTTATTATATGAATTTGACTATTGTTAGGATAAAAGTTCATCTAATGCATTATTAGTCCATTATTTGGATAGAGGTTCATTTTTAAGATACCTCATGCATTAGTTAGTCCATTATTTGGATAAAGGTTCATTTTTAAGATACCTCATGCATTAGTTAGTCCACCATTTGGATAAAGGTTCATTTTCCTTTGATTATATTAATGTGTCTTTAGGGTCCCTTTTCCCCACATTGGACACCCACATTAGCATTACCTATTTTATTCAAGCAATAAATAATGGATCTTCAAATTTCTTTGAAGTTCCAACATACCCAAATTTGATACAATTACATGAGTTGGATTTTAAAATTAGGGATCCACATTTTTTTAAATTGGGTTCATGGTTCATAAACTTCTTCACTTTATGGGATGGGCTCATGACCTATATTATCTCTACATTATATAATAAATTTATAGCCCACATTATTTCTTTACTTCATAGATTGCACATAAAATCTCTATTTTCTTTATATAATTAATTGAGCTCATAGCCTACCATTTTTCCTCAATTTGAAGAATGAACTCAAAGCTCGAATTTACTCAAAAAAAAAAAAAAAAAGCTCAAAGCTCGAATCACAAAATGGTCCTAAAGTCCTAAACAGGCTCACTCTTCACTTGAATCAAAAGTCGAATATGAACTGGCATATTGATGTTTTGTATCATGGACTTTCTTAGTGAGAGCCCATTGAGGTTGTGAAGCCCATGCACATGTCTTAAAATACTAAAGCATTGGATCCGTTTGATTAAAAGAAGGTCCAACCATTCAAGCCCAAACGCAACCCACTAAAAGACGAAGGAGAGAAGCCTTGTGCAAGGTCAACCTATTGTCCGTACGTGTGGGAAAACAACAAAGGAAACTGAATTGGTTAATGAACTAAAGACACCATACTAAAACACAAAAAAGCAAGCTGGTGGCTTGAAGGCAAGACAACTGTAATGGGGATTTATAATCTAACTTTCGAAGCTTCACACCCCATGCTGCCAACCCATTGAACAGGCAATACCCCTCTATCCTCACATCATTTGTCAACGCATTTTGGGGGAAAGGGGACTAGCTTAGAGAAGCTATGGGCAAAACTCAAAGAAAGACCAATAACTTGCAATTTTCCAACTACACATGATGGATCGAGAAGAAAAATCATCACAAAACTTCAATCTAATGGTCCAACATCATGATTTTTTTTTTAATGGGGGAAGCTTGGGAGTTATGGTTTTAAGGGCCTAAAGGTATGTTCACAAATTGATGTTCACAAATTGAGCTTTAAGACTATTGATAAGATAAAGATAAGATAAGATAAATAATAATGTAAAGTAAATCCTTAACACTAAATATTATTATCAAAATAAACACTTACAAGAAATAGTAGTAAAAATAAGTATTTTCAGCAGCAAAAAACGAAGATTATAATAGTAAATAGCTGGAGAAGTAAAGGAGAATATGAAAGTTAAAAATTAAGTTTTAATTACAAATGAAGAGAAATAGGTCTTTTATAGGTAGAAATAGTCACTATTTGAGTAGCAAGAATCATAGATGAATAGCGAATGGTAAATTTGACTTTTTTACTATTCATCTCACGAGGAAAATACTGTAGATGAATAGTTCATGTCAAATAACAATGGTAATAAGTTTAGCAATTTTGTCGGTATGTGCTGACAGTGCTAATAGGTAGCAACAATAATTTTAGCAGTAATTTTGTTGGTATGTGCTGATAGTAGCAATCTTGCAATCCTAGGGTTGGAGCAGAGAATTAGACCTCAGCTAAATTTGGAGTAACACACATACATTTATATATTTTATAATGTTTAATTATTTAATTATTCTAACTTAATTATGTAAATTTGATGATATTTAAGTATTTTACAGTCATTTTACTTTTTTTCTAATTGGACAAGAATTTACTGCAACCTAATTTCTGCAAAAAACACACGTGTCAATTGGTTATTTGGTTCAATATTAACATGAAAGTCGCGTGTCGTTTTTGCTGGCCTTCCTCAAAAATAATGAAAAAACCTTGGAATATTCTCTTTCCTCCCGCCTAAATTATAAGCCCATAGTTGATTCTTTCACACAAAATCTCTCTCTCTCTTCCTAATGTCTGCTTCAGCTTCGCTCAAGCTCACAGCTCACCCTTCACTCCTCCTGCATCAATATCACCGCTCGGTAAACAAAATACAACCGCTCCTATTGACTCTTCTCTCCTCTACGATTCAATTTTCCATTCTTTATTTATACTTATCAGACTTTTATCTATAATTTTTAAGGGTTTCGTCGATGAGTTTTCCTCAGTGTCTAGAATTCCAAGGCCTTCCAGGCTCTATTGCTTGCAAAAATCGAAGTACTCATCGCTTAATCTCAACCGTTCATCATCACCATCCATTTCCACAGCCTGCTCAATCAATGGCAATAACCCTGTAAGTTCTCCTCCTAACTATGAAGAACTCATCGCTTTATCTCGACTGGTTTTTATTTTTATTTTTATGCTGCTGTTGTTGTTGTTGTTGTTCTGTTGGCGTCAAATACTAGATTTGGGTTTCAAACCTGGCTGCACTAAAACCAATTGGTGTCTTGGCCTGAAGACAAAGAGTAATTATCAGAAGTGGAGCCATATGTTGAAATTTTGTCCAGTGTATATATATAAAAAACAATGTAGTAAATGTCATGTGGAAAATTCAAAAACTTTGGGGCAAGAATGGGCGGAACTAGACGGAATGGCAAATTGAAAATGGAGTAAAGTTAAAAGACTGGAAATAGATTAAAATTAGAGGGTGTAATTTGTAATTGTACACCAAATACCAATTAGTGTCATGGCCAGACGATAAATAGCAATTATCAAGAGCGGATGCTATATGTTGGAATTCTATCGTGTGTGTGTGTATACATGTCATTGTTTTGGAAAGTGAAAAAAAAAAAAAACAAAAAAACAAAAAAAAAAACCAAAAACCTAAGGGCGAGATTGGATGGAACTAGATGGAGCGACAAATTGAAAATGGAGTAAATTTTAAAAGACTGGAAATAAATGAAAAATAATGAAACCTAAAGGAATTGATTGAAAATAGATTAAAGTTAGAGGGTGTTATTTGTATTTGTAGCCTAATATTTGTTTATGAAGCGCTAGTTTTTGAGGGTTTTTATAAGGCTGCTGAGATTGGAATGCTAAATCCGTCTTTATGTTACGTGTGGTTGTGGTGGGCTTAGGGTTTGAGACTTTGGATTTTAGAGTTGGGGTTTAGGGTTTGGAAAGAGAGGATTGACTGACAAAGAAGGGTAGGATTTCTTGGGCAGCAGCAAATAATAGAATGTGTGAAATATATGAGATTTTGTTAAGGAGAAGAGCTTGATTTGGAGTTGTAAAGAAGAGAGAAAAGGGAAAAGTTTGTTGTTGTTGATGGCTGTGTGGACAGTGATTGTTAGAGTGAACCAAGTATTCCATTATTATGTCGACTCATGGACTTATTAACTTATTTATTTATATATATTTTTTAGTGTTGGGGGAGGGGGAATTTGAACCCTGGGTGTTTCCGTTGGAAACACTATGAAGTGCTAGTTGTGCTACAAGGCTCTTGGCATAGTAGACTCATTGACTCTTAACTTATTATGATTAATCAAAAGACCTAATAGAAGACTATCTTGCAAAAAAAAGGTTAAAATACTATTTGCACCCTTTAAGTTTGAGGCTGCTTTTAAATTTGCCTCTTAACTATGTAAACGTGCAATCTACACATTCTGGTATTACAACAATGTCTACATATCCCTTTTGTCAAAATGCCCTTAATTGGCAGGTGTTTAATAAAATTACATATCTGCCTTTTGTTACAAAATTGACCACGACTCAAAAAAAAAAAAAAAAAAAAAAAAAAAATCAAAATCAAAATCAATAATTGAGTTAATCCTATGGTATTTACGAATCAACCTGTTAAATTTGCAATTTTCACCCATTAGGCATTGCACAAGGGTTCCACACAGCAAATGATCTCACCAAGATTGAGACATATGTACAAACAATGATTAAATCTCTCTCCATATCTGCATTATTGTATGCCAGTAGTGATTGTATGCTTCCCTTTTGCGTGTTTTGATTTTATCTATGAAAAGGAGTTGAACATGTTAATGACTCATTTGGCTAAATATTGTGTTTTAAAAAACTACTCTTAAACTTATTGCACTTTTAAGACTGTTTGTATTCAATCATAGATTTGAATTTGGATTTCAGTCCCTAGTGTCTTGAACTCATTATTTCACATGAAACAGTGAGTTCAAGACATGATTTTATGCCTAACTGGCAGTGATGAGATGGCAAGTTAAAAAAAAAAGGTATCATGTATGGTTTCACTAAACCTAAGTTGAAACAATTTCTTGAACACAGAAGACACAATTTCACATAAAATATGAAGACAGTGTTTCAACTTAAGCTAGATTGTATTTCTGGTGAAGTAGACAAGGCACTTTTGTTATATTTATTTACTTAAGATGTGTAGTACTTTACTATTTAATTGTATTCCAGGTGAATTTGTCTTGAAATTAGGGCTTCAAGATATTATTTCACTTAAAACACGAAATTGTGCCTTCATGCTACAGTCACATTGAGGCACCTTTCTTCTAATCTTGCCATGTCAATGTTGTTAGTTAGATCTAATCATGTTTTGAAGGCGTATCCCAAGACTACTGTAGAATGCCAAATGGTTTGATAAGTGCACATTTTAAGAAACAATTTTGTAAACACAATATTCAACTCTAACACTCTGGTGGTAATATTATGATTTCACGAGTTTGTCCCTATTCTGATAAAAGAATGCACTTTTGTTTTCTTCTTTTGTGAGGTTAGGCTTATGGTGTATCGGATCCACCCAACAATGAAGGTAATTAACATTTTCAACTAATTTAACTTGAGATAGACAAATTTATATGTATATTATGATGCTTGATATTTCTGTTTCATTCCTACAAAATTAAATTCTCAACAATTCACACCTTTGCATTTGTTTTTTAGGTTCCAAGGAAAGAAATGAAAGTAGTCAAGGAGGATCACTCTCATCCAACATGTACTTACTACTTGCCTTTCAATCTCTTTGGATCATTAGAATACTACTGTGTACTGATTTTTGTTGATGACATGATGATGGTGAGTCTATTGTGTTTTGGGTCAAATTTATCTAACCTCATGAGTTGAATACATAGTTTAACCTTCATGCCTTGTCAACGTAGCTGTAGGCAAATGTTGCAAGAGGTTTTCCATGTGCCTAAGGGACAGAGTGCATAATGGAATTCGTAAATCAATCCAATAAGTTTTTGTAGAGAGCCATAGATCTTAGCTTAGTTGTTGCTGAAAAGATGTTACAATTAACAACCTAGAGCAAATTTGTTCCCCTGACTTTGATAAGAATACTTGATGAACTTCAATATGTTTAATAGTATTATATAATCTTCTTGCATGAAAAAAGCAAGCAGATTGTATCTTAAAAAAAAAAAAAAAAAAAAAAAAAGAAAAGAAAAGAAAAAAAGCAGATTGCATGCTGGTAGGTGATTATGTTGATTTTTATTCCCTAATTGCATGTTGTGATACCCTAGATTGTGTGGATTTGATTTGATTGGATTGGATTAGTATGTGTTGTGTGAGCATGCGTTGAGTTGCACATAATGCATTTACTAGGTTGAATTGGGCTATATAATTGATAATGGGAAGCCCTAATTGTAAGTTGACTAGTCCTTTGAGGTATAGCGTAGATGTGGCTAGTGCTTTCCTCAGGTCGTGACCATTTTATTAGTTGAAGAGTTTTTTCTTTTTAATATTGTGCCTATAATTAAAATACGAGCAGCGTAGGTCTGCAAAATGGACCTAGTAAATTCATTAATGAAAGAAAAAGTGAATTAGAGATGGTGTGATCATAATAATTAGTAGTCAAAATGCATGGACGGAAACCCGTTCTTTTTATCCTATGAGAGCTTAAAAAATCCCGTTCTTTAGTCCAAAAGGCTTGATTATTCTCTTTTATGAGCTACCATGAAAGTTAATTGGTTTAAAGCTGGAGATTGAGATCCTAGGATTGCTTTGAGCTGTGAAAAAATGAAGTACTTACATTGGAGATTTCTCTAGGTAATAATGATGTCAACTAGGTCCCTGAGGCAGTTGATGTGTTATCTTATGTTTTTGGCAGGTGGGTTGCCAAAAGACAGAATGATTAGAAATTTTATTGTTTATTCTGGTACACAAAAGTTTGGATAGAGTGGCCTGCATGGTAAGGTACAAGTCAAAGTACTGGAAAGACCCTAAAGGAGTGCTTATCAATTGATGTATTGATATCCAAACTCAAGTGGAGGGAGGTTCTGTCTATTATTCTAATGAAATCTTAAAATTATAATCTTTCCAATACATGAGCAAAGTTGCATATGTATTAAAGGTGTATAAGCTTATAAAGAACTTATAAAGTTTCTTAATATTACTTTTGCATAATAGATAGCATATTGGCAATCAATTTGAATAGGTGGTGACTATTAACTTTTCTTTCTTCATTTCAACGTGGTGACACCTTGGGCTTTGCTGTTATGGTGGTGGTGCATGCTTCTGTATGAATAGGATATAGGCAAAAAAGAAAAGAAAAAGAATACTGTTAATTGAGAGAGAGAGAGAGAGAGATTTCCCTTTTGATAGTTTAAAAAAACTTATTTGAAGAATACAGAAAAAAGGGTTGCTGCCTTAAAAGAGAAAAAGAGAGTGAAAAACAAAAGGCAAGGATGACAAATCCAAATAAATCTACAGCAGTGAAAAGAAAGAGAAACACTTCAGTAATGCTTAGCTGGATGTCTTTACCAAGAGACTTTTTTTTTCTTCTTTTTCTCAAATAAATTGAGCACAAGTGTGCCGGTCAGTTGATTCTTCTATCTCATACAGGAAATTTTTGCCTCTCCTATGATTTGCATTGATGGGATGGGTTTCCTCCAACATGTTTTGAATGGTGATTTCCATATTGGTGTTGATGGTTCTATAATCAGGTACTAGCAGGACAACTTGTATTGACCATAATGTTGTAGTATGCAAATAGAATGCATCACTAAGTCATAATAGAGTTAAAAAAGTACTAGGAATAATGACTATAAGTACTGGAATGAAATGGGTTAGATGTCCATTTTACTGCTGAAGTATGTTAGGAAGGTTTTACATGCATTGATTTGTTTTTTTAATTCACCATTATATATGATGGTGGCGCTTAAACCTTTAATCATATATATATATATATATATAAGAATATTGATACATTAAAAAGCACAAAAAAGGGGTTCTACCCTAGCATACGAGAAGTATCCAAACAAAGAGCCAAAAAGAAAACAAAATCAATTTAAGTTCAGCTTATCTAGAAAATCTAAAAAAAGATGTTCTGATGTAGAGGGGCAGGCAATCCTCTCCCACTTATATAAGGACTGTAGAAACAGATACTTCAACTGAAATATTGAGTGTTCTTCTCCTTCAAAGTGTGTGTGCATTCCCCTCCCTATAAATACTCCATGTCAAACACAGAAATTGTCCTCCATGTTGCTGCATTGTTGGCATTCTTTCTAAAATGCCCTCCCCTACATGTCAATAATCAACTACTGATCTAGGCATAACCCAGCACAAGCCAAAGAAGAAAAGAATCAGAGACCACAGATCTTGATATACCTGACAGTGCAGGAAAAGATGATCAACTGATTCCTCATATTTACACATGCAGCACCAATAAGTATTCACAATTTCCCGCTTCCTCATATTGTCAATTGTTAACAGTCTACCTTTGGCTGCTGTCCAAGTAAATACAGCAACACGTGGAGGAACTATAACTCACCATATAGCTTTCCAAGGAAATCTACTGTCTCCTCCCTCCCTCAAAGTCTTGTAGTAATTGTGCACACGAAAGCCATGAATCCTTGAGATGGTCCAAACCAACTATCTTCACCTTCATGGTTTATTCTAGTGGGCATGTATGACATCCAAGAAGCTGAATGGACCCTTCTTCAGCTCTGACATGCTATGAAAAAAAAAAAAGGATTCACTGAACAGTGCCTCCTAAGAAATCCATATGATAATCTGCCTCTGTTGCTTCGCTATTTCTAGCTATTGTAAACAGCTATGAAAAATCGTTTGAGAGATGTCCACAACTATGGTTATGCCTGAAGTGGATCTTAGGTCCATCCATGACCTCAAAACAAAAAAACTAGCAAATGTAGCCCATCCATTTCTAAATGCTGCCAAAGGCTCACTCCTTAAGGAACAAAAAAATTCTGAAGATCAGTCACACCAACAATTTGTATTTCTTTTCTATTACCTTTCTACAAAGAGAATCTGTCTTTGAGTAAATGGCTATGCTGATATATGGAACTACTGTCCATGGCTGTTGTGGTAGATGTCCTTGCCTTTGAAAGTCTCATTTGGCAATCTTTTTTTATAGGTAAGTAAACTTTATTGAAAATAAACAGAAATAGTACAAAAGAAAACAGCTGCCCTGGTACACAGGGAGAGTACTAAGGGAAACATAAGCTAAATAAAATTACATAAATCTAAAAATTCCAAGAAGGAAGGAATGGACCACTCATAGTGTTCATTGAATCAAGCAAAGACATTAAGAAGAAACATTTAAACTCTATGATAGAGCGCTTATCCCCTTCAAAAGTTCGGTTCTTCTGTTCCCTCCAAGTAGTCCACATAATACACTGGAATAGCCCCCCAAACAGTTGCTGCTTGATGCTGCCCAGCACCTCTATGCCAAAACACTAGCAACTCAACCACTTGTTTTGGCATAACCCAAGAAATACCAAACAAGCTAAACACAAAAGTCCAAAGGTCATATGCATAAGAGCAACGAAGGAGTAGGTGATCCACCAATTCCCAATCATTCTTACACGCAACACCTGTTAACAACACAAATTAATCCAAAGTGAGGATCTTTCCCTTAGCAGTTGTCCAACTGAAGAAACCAACCTTAGAAGGAGCTTTCAGCTTCCAAATACTTTTCCAAGGGAAAGTCTCATTTGTCAATAACTACCCCCACATTATATTTAAAATTGATAGACAATCTTTGAATCACTTTTGGTTTTTTTTTTTTTAATAATTTTTTACCATTTTTTTTCCTTTCATTTTTTGAGAATGGTAGTGTCTTAATCGTTGACTAAAAAAGTAAATTGGAAAATTAATAGGTCAAGTTATAGTATGGTACAACTGATTGCCATGAAAGGTATGCTGATTCCCCCATTTCCAATGATGCGTCTCATCATAATAATTAGTTTTGTTTCATTGGTTCTCCTCAAATTTTACTTATTAAAAAAAAAAATTGGCTCTCTTCAAATTTTGCTATGGGACTTAGGTTTAGGTTAAACTGCACTCCTTGTTTCTCTTTCTTTTTTAACATTAAATATGATGAACTCCTTGTTGTTGCCTTCCACATTCTGGAATTGTTGATTTGCTACATTCTTGGCTTGGAAAAATTTCCAGGGTTTGCTTGTTTGCAGATTTAATTTGTTCTGAACTGTGTCTAGTACAGCATGTGGCAGTTTGGCATACTTCTGTTTCTTCCCTCTTGTAGAACTAAACCAGTGCTTGTAAAAGGTGGAAGTGCACTCTAGAGCTTCTACTATTTGAGGAATCAAAAAGGGTATCTTACTTTTTTTTTTGGGTGTGTATTTTTCATTAAATTGGGTTACTAATTTCCAAGTTGGATGCTAAGTTATGCTGTTTCTAGATAGCTGAATCCTGAATGTCAAAATTGCTTTCTGCATGGTAATCTTAAGAGACTTTCCAAAGCAACTTCCAGTATTTACTACACTTGTTAAGACGTGTATGTATTAGCCAAACCTTGAACTATGTTTAGAAAGTACATTTTCCTTGGCATTGATTTGTTATACTTATTACTCTCTACATATTGTTGGAACTCATCAATGACAATTTATTGCACTCTTGCTCTCTAAAGGTCTTCAAGGGTATACCTGTATTGAATTTGTTGAATCTAGTGGTTAAGAAAAAATGATGGGGCTTTATATCTAAGGAGGGTGGACTTGTTTTAAAGGATCTATGATGACTATTTTGTTTGTTTTCCTTCTCATGATCAAGTTCTCCTTTTCCTACACATCTTAAAGCATGACCGTAGTTTTATATTCCTATCACGGTAGTGACATAACCTTATTGGATCAGTTGCTGACCTGTTCCTTCTTGGTTGGTGGTGGGTGGGATGTCTTCAAGCCTGATTTGATTGGGTTGGTTGATAGGCTGATACTTAATCTGAGACCAATTGATCTGTGATATCCCCTAATTATTTGCTATTTGTTAGTCTAAATCCAATTGTAATTATATTATGTCAACATCATTTACTAGCATGGGGGGAAAGATGCTTGAGAAGGAATTCTCTAAGGACCATATTCTCTCCTCCCTTCCCCTTGTCCTCTTTAGTGCGTAATAACTCCTATGGCTCTGTGTGTTATTCCACAGCTTTCTTTGAATGAGAATGGCCCCTCTCTGTCTTCTTTTCTTTGAGCAGTGAAGAAAGAGCCCAAAAAGATAACAAATTAAAACTACAAAGAAATGGAATACATATTTGGATATATGTCTAATTACTTTGGTTTCTTTACGGAGTAGCATGCCAGCAGGAGCTTAATCTTGTTTGTTCAATTTGGCAGGATATTGAGGAAATTAAAGAGATATGGAATTTCGGGAATATTGTCCTATGGGCTGTTTAATACTGCCTACTATCTTACAACATTTCTCTTGGTTTGGTGAGCCAAATTATAATGCGCATTTCAATTTTAATTAACATCTAGCCATTTTCTTTCAGTGTGCACAGTAACATCAGCAGATACAAAACATGCATAATTGCTATTCATTACTTTGATTAGTTTATATTCTCAATTAGATATCTAAGAAAATTGCTTTTGTAGTAGACTGCCTTGACATAAAACTAAATTGATTATCCAACATTGTTGTTTCGTGTCTTAACTAAGAAGTATGGACATAGTCATGACATGACACCAGACACAACAGCATGACAATTCCTGAAAAATTAGCACATGACATGGTGGGAATATGACAATTAATTTTTTTTTTTTTTTGGATTGACAATTAATATACATTCTTAGGTATATTCTATGTTTATTTCAAGTTTTCAAAATAAATAATAACTATCAAAATCTTTAAAAGCATATCTAAAATCAAAGGAATTTTTTTTAAACAAAAAAAAATTATTTCCCCTCCCAACACAATGAGGACGTGTGTAGGAGTGTCCTTGGCATGGCCAACATGGACATGTGTTAGATAGGGATGCTCAACATGAACATGCTGAGGATTTTGGAATGTCCGTGCTCCTTAGTTTCTTAACCTATGTTTGATCTTTATCTCCTAAAGTTTCATAGTGTGACTCATAAGTTTATTTTCATAGCAATGTTTTATAGTTTTAAATATCTTCTTTGTTCTTAGAGCAATTAGTATCATTTTAAATATCTTCTTTGTTCTTAGATATAGGTGTTAAAAGACTCTTCCTCCATTCACTAGGAATTTTGTTAATACTGAAGATCTTATTGAATCCTATATTTTTGAGGAATAAATTTGACTTATGTTGATTCTAGGAATAGAAATTCTTTTGAAGAATTAATAGGAAAATGTAGAGATCTCACCTCTTTTGTTTAGATTCTACGGTACTCAGGAAGGTGTTCTGAATATATCTTGTCATAACTACAACCTACACTTGCTTTTAGGTTTTATGTTGCTCCTGTACCTGGAAAGATGGGTTATCTTGCTGCTGTTGAAAGGTGACTAATGTATTATTATTTTTTGATGCATAAATGATCAAGAAGTTGTATAGAAAAAAAATTAATAGACATGAAATTTTTGGCCATTTTCAGATTCCTCAAAGTAATGGCCATGGTGTGGGCCGGAAGCCAAGTTACTAAGCTTATAAGAGCTGGCGGGTGAGCTGCCAGTACTCAAATTTTCTTTGATTATTTAGTGATTTGTATGTACATCATGATGTTTCTTGATTCTTGAATAAGCAATTCAGCTGGTATGATAATGGAATATCCTTTACTATTTTACTAAAAATGGAATGAAATGATATTGTTTTAAATTAAGTCATTTAAACCATTGGTCAATATATATATATATATATTTGAGCTGTTTGGAATATATGCTTGTTGAAGTTATAATACTGTTGGTTGAAGCGGATACAAGAACACAATAATGGAGAAAAAGGGAAAAGCCACATGTAATAAATTGTTTAATCTATATCTAGTGCTGTTGAAATAAGTTCTCTTTGATGCAGCAGAAGGGATTGTTTCTTTTCAATCTTAGCTGTAAATCTCGTGATCAACATTGTGAGAATGTAGTATATGATAATATGGTGATTCCAAGGCATGAATGTTATTGCTGAAAAAATTGTTTTAAAATTTCTACTTTAGATACTGGCATATTATATTCAGTAAAAAATCAAATTTTATCTATAGGTTAATGAACATTGTTCTGGGTTTTTCCCATCTTTTATTTCATAATGATATTGTTTAACTGCGGATTTCATTTAAATGCCATTGTACTCACTCTTATTGAATAGAAGTTCTTTTTGTGTTAAATTTAACAGTCTTTTGATTCTATAGAGCTTCTTTTTATGCAGAGCACTTGCCCTTGCACCTTTTGTAGACACAGGATTGTCATGGTTCACTGTGAAATTTAAGTTTGAGTCTCAAGGGAAGGTAAGCGACACTGAAATTTTTTAAAAATTCTTGTTTTGTTCAATTACAAGTATCTCATTCCTTTAACTGTTTCCAGGCTTTCATGGCAATTGTTGGGTTCTGTTTTGCACTGGCTATCATCCTATTTTTGGTTGTGACATTGCTTTGGGCCTGAAGCTATTCCTCTTGTTTGTTCTTGCCTGGCTAAGACAACAAAGCCTTCTCTAGTTCTCTTTAAATATTTTCATTTTTGTTTTTCCTTTAAAATCACACCATCTATATGTAGTTCATGTCCAAATTAGTTTTCTATATCATTATTTGCTGCTGTTGCAGAATAAATTCAGCCATCTTGTTAAATCAAATTTTGTTGTACAGCGTAGATTTTGTTGCAAAAAAGATACTATACAACTATAGATATGAGTACGTTGTCATAAATGAGTACACTACAATGTACGATGGTGTCCGAAAACCTCAGGAAAGTGATTTTCCCTTGTCTTTTGATGATGCATTAAAAATGTTATTAAAGCCTGGAGACATTTACTATTTTTAGTTGTGATGATTTGGGGCTAAAGCTATTCTTGATGTTTGTTCTCACTTAGTTAGGTTGACAGAGCCTTCTCTAGTTCTCTTTCAACATTGGCATTTTTGGTTTTTCCCTTAAAAGTTCAGGTTTAGTTCACTTAATTTTATGTTGAATACGAGTTAAGCTTGTAATCATCATCAAGCTAAATTATATGTTCAAACTTGTTTCATTTTCTTATCTAAAAAGCTTGAACTTGTTCCTAGGCTAATTGCTTATTCTATTCTTATATAAAGTAACCAACATGACTAAAATTTTTTAACTCTTCACAAATCTATACTAATAATTAGTAACTAAATTATAGTTGAGATTTTACTATTAGAGTTAACTAGATGTAATACTTTCATTTATGAACTAATAAAATATGAATGATTCGTTCATATTGGCCATCAGTTTGTAAATGAAAGGCAGTGCGGAAATTCAATTCGGTAAACTGCTGATTTTCACTATCGAAATTAGTACTCCATGTGATCTTTTACTATATCTTGGACATAATGGGTATACTTGATAGCTAGGAAGTGAGCTGAATATATATATATATATATATATATATTTTCCTGAATAGGAAGTGAGCTGATTGAGTTAAATTGTTCTTGATAATCCATACTGCATCAGTACTACTCTTACTCTCATGACAAAGTACATGGTGATACTCCAATTATTTTTTGTAACAACCTTGGATTTTGATGTTTAGCCTTCATTTGTTGAAACCAAAAGCACATCAAAACAAAATGTGCAACTTCTCACTTCATACCCCAAAAATCCCTGAACCATGCAACGATCACACAGTTTCCCTCGAGTTGTTTGTTCTTTACAGTTCCAATAAAAGAGATGAAATGTAATTGGACTGAAAGGACTGAAATAGACTGAATTGAACCGAATGGACCCAAGTGGACTGAAATGGACTAAATAGACCGAAATGGATCAATTGAACCAAAGTGAACTGAAATGGACAAAAGTGGGTGGAATGGGTGGAAGTAGGCCGAAATAGGTTGAATGGATCGAAGTGGATAGAAAGAAGTTAAGAACATAACAACTATAAATACCACGTTTCAACTTTTAGATATTATATAGATAGCTTCACATTTCCAATGTTTATTTGTTTATGCTTATACCCTCACCAAGCAATATAATATATTGCCTATAATTTGATAAGATCCAGAAGGTAAAGTAATCATGTCGTCATTCTAGGTTGCAATTTATAGAACACCTTCTGCTAACCTACCAATGATCTTTGGTTTTCTCAAAATTATTTCCCAAACTCAGAAAATACGTGTTTTTTTTCTAATTTTCAAAAACACACTTCACTTAATCCATTTCATCCTTATGCATTATTCATGATGTAGAAATGCAAATACATCACAATGTGACATTTTACCCCAAAAACCAAAAGCCAAATTTATTTTATGTTTCACTGAGTAAATGACATACAATTTTAAGACAAGCATTGTGAGAGTTCCTAACACATTTTCCATACAAAATTGAACCTTAAAACTCATATTTCTTGTTATAGTCATGATTTTGACTCTCAATTAAGCTAGGAGACCCCAAGACTTTCCTTAACCTAGGTTTGATAATAAAATCAAAAGAAGAAAAAAAAAAATGATTGATGGATATTCCATAAATCATGAAATCCCCAACTAGCCACCAATTTAACTCCCTATATTTTAGAGCATATAGAAATTGTGATTTTTTTTTCTCACGCATATACTTTATTCTTAAAAGGGAAAAGATTAGGTACCTAGTATAATTAACCAATATCTTTAATTTAATTGTATTTATATTTATTTTAAATTAGGGGTTATTTAACTTATTTATGAAATTATAGTCCCATCTAGGTTGACTTAATGAGCAAATCTTTTTTACAACTCAACACTCCGAGTCTATGAGTGAACTCTTTGACGGTTAAGTTATACATAACCTAAGTATCATAGGGTGGTTTGGACATTGTTGGAGCATTTTAATATTAATTAATTAAAATGAATAAATATTTCAACTTAAATGTAAAGATGTGAGAGTGAATATGGAAGATAATGAGTTAGTGAAAATGTTTAATCCCATATTGAAAAGAAGAGAGATTATTTTATTCTTTTTAATTGTGGTGATTAATGGGCTAATATGAATTGAATTAGATATTGGGCTAAATACATACGCAAAGAAGAGGTGAAGGGCAGAGGTGTAGTGTTGTGTAATGTGTTATTTCCATTAATATTGTATTTGCACCAACAGACATGTAATATCCAAACCTTCTAGAGAATATCCAGAATTTTGTACATCAACATCCACCATTTGGTTAGGTGGTACACAATCCAAAGGCCTTCCAACGAATATCCATATTTGTGGATATTAGGTTTATCATCATCCACATTGGTTTGGACATCTAACTTCTAGACCTTCTAGAGAAGAGATGTGCTATGTCTACAATATTTTTACAACAAATCATAGGTAGTTAGTTGTTACTAGTTCAAATTTGAACTTAACACTAAAATTACTTTTTTGCTCTAACAATAACAACTAGTAACAACCTGCCACTTATGATTTGCTGTAAAAATGTTATGGACATATCATTTCTTTTTAAAGAAAGTCTGGAATTGTGTAGATTTACATCTACAATTTGGTTAGGTGATACACAATTCTAAAGAGGTTGGGACATCTAACATCTAGACCTTCTAGAGAATATTCAGAGTTGAGTACATTAACCTTCACAATTTTGTTAGGTGATACACAATCCTAAAGAGGTTTGGACATATGACATTTAGACCTTCCAATAAATATCCACATTTTTGAATATCACATCCACGATTTTCATAAGTTATACATAATTTGACATCTAAACCTTCTAAAGAATGTCCAGATTTTCTAGACATTCAAAATCACTTAGAAAATCAATGAACCATATTCATTAATAAAATCACATCATAAACCAAATCAACATGAACCCAAATGTTCCTTCCAAAACCGAAAAAAAAAAAAAAATTCCACATCATTAATTTAATGAAAACGCATGCTATCATATATCAAATATAAAAGCAAAAACTCTATTAACAAAGATAAATCGATTATCACCCCTACGAAAAAAAGAGAACCCAAATGACATGCTTCAGTCTTGATGCTGTCTTTAATATCAAATATACATCCATAAAACCCCATCTCTTTAACTGCAATGGGAGCCTTTCTTCCCGACCCTTGGGGAAAAGGGAAAAGGAAGTGGAAAATAGGAAGCTGAAATCAATGTGTGTTTGGTTACATGATTAGCACATTCATGGTTAAAAGGAAAAATAGATGGGTGAAATTGGGATAGGTGATTGGATAAAATTTAATACTATCTTTGTCTTAGTTTGTTTGTCCTCTAGCTATTCCATTTTGGAATGTCTCAAAATTTTGTCATGTTTCTAAAAATAAAAATTATTAGTTTACTAATGTTCTTATTATACCCCTACTTTATTTTTAAAACTATTTGAAAATAAAACTAACTAATAGTTAAAAAAATCAATTTAATTAGGGCACCCTTTTAGTTGCCTCATTTGAATGCATTGAAATTGTACTTCTTACATTTCTTATGGTTGTCAGATGTCTCATTAAACTGAGTTTCCTAGATTTTGATTCTTTTTAAAATATGAATGGTTTCAATTTTCAACTATATTTTGTGGATGTGATTTTGCCCTTTTAATTTGGACATTGAAAAGTTTGTGATGGTTATCAATATGGATGCTACATGTTTTCAGTTTCTGAGGTGTGCTGGATTTTATTTAGGATGTGAGGGAACCTTTCAGAAGTTCATGCTTGGGACTTCTGATGATCTGTCATTGCTGATGCTTTTACACTCTGTGCAGTTACGATTAACCTGAAATCACTGGCTGAAAAATGACTATTGAAGCTATCGATGGCATGAGTAATAGGACGTTTAAGCTTATCTCTCAATTTCATAGTATGGACAATTAATTTGTATATTTCTTGTATATCCTATCATATCATCTTTATTTCTTTTCTTTCCCCTCTTTTGGGAAGAGGGTCATTAAAATTTAAGATTTACCTTGGAACCTTTGATAGACAAAAATGATCTTTAACAATGTTTTGGGGTTTGATTACCGATTTAAATATTTTCTGTAGATTCTTCTTTCCCCCCAAAGAAACTAAATTAAACTTCCTGCTTGAGATCATAAATTGAGCTGTTTTTAAATTTTATGATGGTGAAAATTTGTCATTGAAAACTACTTTGAATCTTTTCATGTTATTGTATGGAGATTTTTTATTCTTTTGGGCAAGAAGGAAAAATCCAGAGATTTTTTTTGTTACGCAAGCAAAAGAAGAAAGGCAATGGTTGAAATCTCTCCCCCTCAAACACTCCTCTTTCAACTTCAGTAATTGATGTATTATCTTGATGATACTTTTGTTGCAAGGGACAATGTCAATGAGAGCATTAGAGAGAATAGTTCTTACGTTTTTCCTTTTGCTTTTATGACTGAATTTGCACATCTGTTAATGCTTCAGGCTTCTAAGACCTTTAAGCTTAGGAGGAATTTTTAGTCCTTTCATTTTTTCACTTTAGAAATATTTCTTAGAGATATGGCCTTTGGTTTTTTGGATAGGTGGATATAGGTCCCTTTTTTTTAGTGGGGACGTATGGCCAATTAATGGTACTATTTAGTATTTTTTGTTACTAGTTTATTTTTTTTCTTGAAGACTATCGCACCTCCAGGCTGTCCAATATGGAGCCTACAATTTGACCTTGTTTGGCTGAACTAACACAGTTGCACCTTGCATATGGATCTAAAATAATTGATTTGTTAAGTCAAAACACGGAAAGAGAAATAACCAATTGAGTTTTACATCAAATACTTACTCCTTTCATTTCATGAGAGAGAGAGAGAGAGAGAGAGCTAATTCCTGTTGTTTTTTAACACATTTTTTTCACAACTCCTGAGTTTACAAGTTTTGAGTGTTAAAAAAAATATATAGTGATATTATTCCATTTTAATTATTCTACTTTATACTCTATCAATTACATATTGTTATGCCAAAAGTCATGTAGCTCAAGTGGTTAGCACTTTTTAATGTTTTCAATGGAAATATTCAGGTTTTAAATCTCTTTTATCCCGTTGTAACTATTGAATTATCAAACACAAAAAGATACATCCTATTACATGACTTTTTTCCTTATAAAATAAATAAGTTTGAAATTGAAAAAAAAAAAATCTAACACATATTATATTGCAATATGTGGAGTATAAAAGTGAAATAGAGGATTTTGTATTTAAAATTTTAAAGTGCTTGTCCAATAATTTAACTTGCCATTTCAACAAATTGTGAAAAAAGAAAATGTAATAATGGTGAAGTTTTCTTGAGGCTTGTGAGCAACCCATTTATGAAGAAATACTTAAAAATTAATGGTCCAAAATTTCCAATCACACGCCACCTGTCCATTTTAAAACAATTCGGGCAAGACTTCCATCTAATATTCTAGTGCATTGTGCATAATACAAGAACAAAAACATAGTCATTTTAAGGCGCATTTTAACTAGAACACCAGACACAAGCCACACTTAGACAATTATATCTGAATTCTGAAGTTCCATCAAATCAATGAGCATCTTTGGGCACTTATCCAACAATCCATCTCATTTGCCACTAAGAAATTCACATCACATCCTATTCATCCAAGAAATGAAAGCATTCCCATCCTAGGAGTCAGGAATTTCTTTTGCTATATAGGGAAGTCTTTGAATTTCAATACAAGTTCTAACTTCTAGCAAAAATTCCAGGAATTTAATATGCATATGTAAACCTTGATCGGAATTGACCTATGATGAACCATCCTGGTTTCAACAGTCCTGTGAAGGTTCACATACAATTTGTCTATACCAAAATCATGCAACCATTTCACGTGAATTCATCCAGACAAAGATCACCCAAACTTGAAAATGGATAAAAATAGGGTAAAAGAGCACAAATTTATCACTCAAGGTTGCATTTCTCAGTTTCGTTACTGGTACAACAAAGGATAAAGAAAAAGAGAAATTTTAGCAAAATTGATGAAAGATCCACCACCATAAAGCTCACATGCTCTAGAAACCACATAACTGCTAAAACATCACATTAAAAAAAAAAAACCTGTAAATAGCTTCTCAGTTGGTAAGATCCATGATGGCAGTAACTATGTCTCCATCTGCAGCCTTCAATGCCTTCACAGCCTTTGACCTAGTGACTCCTGCCTGTGTCATCACCAACTCTATGTCCTTGGGTTCCACTCCAGTCTCATCTACTTCTTCATCATCTTGAGCCACAGCCGAAGTCTCAGGTTTGGAAATCACATTGCTGAGATCAGGAGCCTTAAACTGCTCTGCAGCCTGAGTCTGTAGTTGAGAGCTCAAATCCTCGATCTTTGCCTCCCCAAAGATTACATAACGTGTCTGAAGTTGGACTCTTGAAAACATCGGGTTTTGAGATGACAAACAATATCTGATTTTAAGGGCAATATATGTTAGACCAAAAGAAAACTAAAGATAGATACATAAATTAAAACCTCAATCAATAAAATCACAGTTCACATTGCACGACTTTATTCATTTAGTTCAAATTTAAAAAGAACTTCATTTCATTTCACTGAACAAAAAAGGCGCAACTACAAAAAGTTTCTTGTTAAATCACTAACTTTTTTATTTAAGTTTTTTTAAATTTTTTTATTGGTTGTCTATTATATCCAACCAATGAGTCTTCTTGAAGCCTGACCTCACCCTTCACTACTTTCTTGTGGAAAGATAGTGTGTAATTTGAAACAATGCCCATTGATTTAACAGGAAAAGATGTGAATGCATAAACAAGGAAGGAAAAAAAAAAGAAAAGAAAAGGAAACATAGATACTACAACAAACAACATTCACGGTGAACTTACCCTCAACTTCATCATCATCCTTGTCATCATCAGCATCATCCTCGTCATCATCATCTTCGTCCTCAAGCACGGGCTCATCGGGCTACCCAAAAAAAAGGCAGATTGAATTAATATAACCAATTAAGCAGACTTCAAAAAGAAAGAGGCTTAATAGAAATACATTGTAATCAGAAATTAGTTCCAAAGCATTTACAAGCTTATCAGCATGGAAGTAATAGCAATTTGAAAGCAAAAATTGAGGGAATTTAAAGTCAAAAAGATATATACAGGCCCATTTCATCTAATGGAATTAGAGAACATAAATAAATAGAAAGACTGAAAATTGCATATACAAAGAAGCCAAAATATGGCGGACACCATGTATGCCATATAGTCTGTTATTTTGTCAAGTTCATTAAGGCATATATCTCTCATACAGAACAGGGATGGGATGGTAAAGAAGAGAATCATCAGAACAACTCCAGTTGAACTGACTTTTCAAAGTTCGGAAAATCCTTGCCATTCTCTATATAACCTCAAATCAGAGGTCGCCAAAAACACAATACACCAATGAGCTCAATCTCAACTGGCCCCTCCTCCGCTTATAAACTCTAGACAGAAAATGATGTAGTGGGTTCAACTCCCATTGTGTTGCTGCGAGTATCATTTATCATTCAAAAATAATAACCCATTCAAGAACAGCAATTTCCACACACAAACATACAAGTACAAAATTCATTCTACATAAAATTTCCACAAGACTCCCATTCTTACACTCCCAAACCTCACTATTAAATAAAGCAAAATGCATTCATCGCAAATTTGTTATCCTTTCAATCTCGTATAGCACCGAAATCATTTGCATTCAAAGTACTCTACCTTCCCCCACACTTTTGCTGATTCAAATCTATATATATTTTCTATCCCATTTGGTTTCTAGCTCTTTCCCTTTCATGTGCAAGTTGCAGCTCACTCCGCATTAAATCTAGCTTTTGTTGTACCAAATGGACAGCTTCATTCTCATGCATAAAAGTGAGATTATCAAGTCATTTAAAGAAAGGGCACTTGGGACCAACCTGTTCATAAATTGAATTCAACATATCATATTCCAATCTCACATGAATTAATTAGATTAAGTAAAAAGTATACTTACTTTATATCGGCTATAACCTATAAATTTTCTCCTAAAATTATCCACTGTCAGACTTGTTTTCAACACACAAGTCTCATATGTACACATATGCCCACTTGAACTCGAGTAATTTCCACTCGAAGAAGACATCGATTATCAACTTCCTGTTAATCAAAGCTACCATCAAAATTTTAAACCCCAAAACTCACATAAAACAGAAATGTCGTACATGGTGATGATCTATTTTCAAATATTCAATGCCTCAAGACAACTCAAAGTTAGAATCTCACCCTCACACGAAAGCATGATCAGAAAAATCAAAACCCCAACTCAATACAAGAGATTTTCGTATTTCTAGGGCTCGTGAGGAAAAGAAGGAAAAGAAGAGTGGGTTCATATTTTTGATCCGTGTTATGTTCTAATTTTGAATAAAAAGATGTTTTTCTATCGTTTAATGGTGAGGTGGGTAACTGATTGAAGCTTAGTTGAACAAAGTGTAAAGTGAAAACAGGTGATTATCTACTTATCCCTAAATACATTACAAAATCCTACGTTTTCCCAACTAAATCGATACCTTTGCAGCTTTGCTCCTTTTCCCCTTAAGCCCTAGCAAAAACCCTTCTCCAAAAACATTGTCTGTGTATCTTTTCTTTGCTTCCACAACAATGGCTGCTAATCTTCCCTTCAGAAACCTGCTATCTCTTATGCAAAATCGTTTTTTGACAACATCGGCAGCAAAAAATTCATCAACTTCTCAACTACTTTCAGCCTCATTCACTGTTAACTACCTCATGAACTCATGTGGGCTTCTCTTCGAATCTGCTCTCTCAACCTCACAGAAGCTCAAACTCGAAGAGAACAACCTCCAAAGGCCTCAAGCTGTGCTCGCTTTCTTGAAATCTCACGGTTTCGACAATACCCACATCGCGGAATTGATCAAAAAGCGCCCAAAGATACTCCAATCCAAAGTGGAAGACAATCTCAAGCCCAAGATAGAGTTCCTCACCCAAATTGGCTTTGTGGGTAAGCTTCTTGCTGACCTCATTGTTTTGAATCCTGTCATTTTGAAGCGAGGCTTGAGTTCTCATATAAAACCATCATTTCAGTTTCTGAATACATACCTTGACAACAATGAGAATGTTATGGCGGCTGTTAAGCGGTCTTCGTGGCTTTTAACTTATGATCTTACCGGGATTTTGCAACCAAATATTGATTTTTTGATAAGGGAAGGAGTGCCTTTACATAGCATATCGAAAATAATTCTAACGCAGCCTAGAACAATAATGCGGAAAGTCAATAGGTTGGAAGATGCAGTACAAACTCTCAAAAAATTGGGTCTAGAACCGACTTCTCCGTTGTTTATGCATGCTTTTAGAGTATTGGTTTCCATGAAGGAGTCAACTTGGAGCAGAAAAATGGAAGTGTTGAAGAGTTTGGGGTGGTCTGAAGAGGATATTTGGTTGGCTTTTAAGAGCAACCCGCTTTGTTTGGCTTGCTCGGAGGAGAAAATGAGGAGTGCAATGGATTTCTATTTGAATACCATGGAGATGGATGTAGAGACTATAATTCGTTACCCCAGATTTCTTATGTATGCGGTTGATAAAAGGCTTCGTCCAAGGTATAATGTCTTGAAGGTTTTGAAGTCGAAGAATCTGCTTAAAGAGGGCAAGAATTATGCTTGGCTTCTTACTCTAAATGAAAACTCTTTCTACAAGAATTATGTTGTTAAGCATTCAGATAGCATACCAGGCTTAATGGAGTTGTACCGTGGTATCACTATGGCAGAGAATAAAGATAGTTGATGGCAACGTGTAAGTTGAGCTCAATAATGTGGAATTTATTACTATTGAGGTTCTGTTTATTTTGGATAGGGAAATATTTTCAATAGATAATATTTTCAGAGAAATTTATTTATTTTCTGTTGCTTGACATCCTAAAAGTAAATTTCTAGTCTTCTGTACCTTGTTAGATTTGAATGTTGCTTTTTACCCTTCTCCTTGTTTTACTCTTTTAGATTTGGTTGAGCATTGTAGTTTGAGAGCTGTTTGTAATTCTCCTAAGTACACCCCTTGTGTACCTAGTGCTGTCTTTTTTAATAAAATTTGTGTTACTTATCAGAGAAAAAAAAATTATTTTAAAACCAATAAAAACCACAAAAGGTTGGAAGGCAGTGCTGTTTGTTGTTGTGGTGGGAATAATTTTAGGGGTGGAGGTGGTGGTGGTGGTGGTGCAAAGTTGGAGAGAGGAGGGAGTTGGTGGTTGCAGCAATACAGAGTAGCTGCGTGGAGGAGGTGGTCGTGTGGCAATGCAGAATACGGGGAGGGAGGTGGTGGTGGCAGTGTGAAGGAGGGAGATAGAGGTGGTGGTAGCATGGGGGAGGTTGGGGGCACAGAGGAGTGGGGAGCAGGGGTATAGATTTGATCTGTAAATTGGTTCTCACTTTCACAAAGTGTAAACCAGTTGTCACCATTTTGGTATATTTTTGGTTGACCACTAGAACATATCCCATTAGACTAACAATTCTCAGTTGCAACAAATATACAGGCCAATACAAACGGGACATCTATATTTTGTTTCACATCATACTTTCTATTTTCTTGTTCCCATTCTTCTCTCTTCAATGTGATTGCCTGATATTATATTGAATTTTATCATCTTTTTCATATACCCAGCTATTTTCAACGATCATTCCCATAACCAATTTACTGCATAAACCATTTATTTGATTTCCTTTACTTGATGTGTCAACCTACTATGTTCCAATGTCAACTTTTGAAGCATTTGTTCCCATGCTAGTGTAAATCAGGAGAACAATAGCTGAACAGTGAGGTCTTACTAGGTCCTAGACTAGTTGCATTTGAAAACTTATCGATGAACTCTTCAGTTGATATAAGTATTTCCTGATATAACATGGATTAAGTTTTGATTTTTTTGCTTACTGATTTTGCTAAGAATAAAAGATAATAAGATCATATCAAATAGATTTACCAATTCATGAGTGGGTTCTGACAGATATTTTGATGTGGAGAAGCAGAAAAGAAGAAGATAAGCCACAGCTCCGCAAAACAACCTTGTTACTTGCTTACAAGCTAAATAAGTTAAAGATCTTCTTTGCACTGCCATTGGTTTATAAGCTATTGACATGTCAGTATTAGTTTTTTAAGTATTATCAAGAAGGTGAGGGCAATTAGACGTCAATATTTGCAAGTGGATATCTGTTAAAGGAGTATCCAAACATGGAATTTGATGTAGTTTATATTAAATGGAATGTCATTAGAAACAAACAAAGCATCAGCAATTTTTTTCCTTGTAGTGCTTAAATAGTCTTCTTGGTGTGAAACACTACATATTAGAGCATATTTTTAGTAACTCTGTTTTGCATTGTCGGCATTGCAATAAGGCCCCCCACACCTTTGGCAAGAATATAGGATGAAATGAAAATGATTTTTCCAACAGTCTGGAGAATGGAAGAAGATGTGTCCTCAATGTCAGGACTGATCCTTCTTTATAGGCTTCTGTTGTTGCTAATACCACTGGACTTTTATGAGATAAAGATTACTGTGACAGAGAGCCATCTATGCTTCATGTGTTGATTATCACAGTCAAGTGCAAAATGTTGGAAGGTGAAACTGCTATGTCATGGCCGGGCATTTCTACATACAGAAGTAGTATATTTCAGGAATATGATAAAAACAAACATAAATGAGAGGAATGGTAAATTTCATTCTATGATGTCCTTTGATGCCTTGACATATGTATTATACTGACCTCCTTATTGTCCTTATCACTGTTTCCTCTCAGGAGATGGCTTCTGTTTTAGAGCATCAGCATTTTTCTTGATTATTTGCCACTGATTAACATGACTTCCATAACCTCCTGATGTGGGCAATAAGTGTAATTTGTACTTCTTACATTTCTTATGGTTGTCAGATGTCTCATTAAATTGAGTTTCCTAGATTTTGATTCTTTTTAAAATATGAATGGTTTCAATTTTCAAATATATTTTGTGGATGTGATTTTGCCCCTTTAATTTGGGCATTGAAAAGTTTGTGATGGTTATCAATATGGATGCTACATGTTTTCAGTTTCTGAGGTGTGCTGGATTTTATTTAGGATGTGAGGGAACCTTTCAGAAGTTCATGCTTGGGACTTCTGATGATCTGTCATTGCTGATGCTTTTACACTCTGTGCAGTTACGATTAACCTGAAATCACTGGCTGAAAAATGACTATTGAAGCTATCGATGGCATGAGTAATAGGACGTTTAAGCTTATCTCTCAATTTCATAGTATGGACAATTAATTTGTATATTTCTTGTATATCCTATCCTATCATCTTTGTTTCTTTTCTTTCCCCTCTTTTGGGAAGGGGGTCATTAAAATTTAAGATTTACCTTGGAACCTTTGATACACAAAAATGATCTTTAACAATGTTTTGGGGTTTGATTACCGATTTAAATATTTTCTGTAGATTCTTCTTTCCCCCCAAAGAAACTAAATTAAACTTCCTGCTTGAGATCATAAATTGAGCTGTTTTTAAATTTTATGATGGTGAAAATTTGTCATTGAAAACTACTTTGAATCTTTTCATGTTATTGTATGGAAACTTTTTTTCCTTTTGGGCAAGAAGGAAAAATCCAGAGATTTTTTTTGTTACGCAAGCAAAAGAAGAAAGGCAATGGTTGAATGCTCTCCCCCTCAAACACTCCTCTTTCAACTTTAGTAATTGATGTATTATTTTGATGATACTTTTGTTGCAAGGGACAATGTCAATGAGAGCATTAGAGAGAATAGTTCTTACGTTTTTCCTTTTGCTTTTATGACTTAATTTGCACATCTGTTAATGCTTCAGGCTTCTAAGACCTTTAAGCTTAGGAGGAATTTTTAGTCCTTTCATTTTTTTCACTTTAGAAATATTTCTTAGAGATATGGCCTTTGATTTTTTTGGATAGGTAGATATTGGTCCCTTTTTTTTAGTAGGGATGTATGGCCAATTAATGGTACTATTAGTATTTTTTGTTACTAGTTTATGTTTTTCTTGAAGACTACCGCAACTACAGGTTGTCCAATATGGAGCCTACAATTTGACCTTGTTTGGCTGAACTAACACAGTTGCACCTTGCATATGGATCTAAAATCATTGATTTGTTAAGTCAAAACTTGGAAAGAGAAATAACCAATTGAGTTTTACATCAAGTACTTACTCCTTTCATTTCGTGAGAGAGAGAGAGGGGGGGGGAGAGAGAGAGAGAGAGAGAGCTAATTCTTGTTGTTTTCTAACACATTTTTTTCACAACTTCCGAGGTCACAAGTTTTGAGTGGTAAAAATATATATAGTGATACTATTTCGTTTTAAGTATTCTACTTTATACTCTATCAATTACATGTTGTTATGCCAAAAGTCATGTAGCTCAAGTGGTTAGCACTTCCTAATGTTTTCAATGGAAATATTCAGGGTTTAAATCTCTCTTATCCCATTGTAACTATCGAATTATTAAACACAAAAAAAATACATCCTATTACACAACTTTTTTCCTTATAAAATAAATTAAGTTTGAAATTGAAAAAAAAAAAAAAAAAAATCTAACACACATTATATTGCAATTAGTGGAGTATAAAAGTGAAATAGAGGATTTTGTATTAAAATTTTAAAGTGCTTGTCCAATAATCTGACTCTCAACAAGTTGTGAAAAAAAAATGTAATAATGGTGAAGTTTTCTTGGGGCTTGTGAGCAACCCATTTATGAAGAAATACTTAAAAATTAATGGCCTAAAATTTCCAATCACATGCCACTTGTCCATTTTAAAACAATTTGGGCAAGACTTCCATCTAATATTCTAGTGCATTGTGCATAATACAAGAACAAGAACATAATCATTTTAGGACACATCTAACTAGAACACAAGACACAAGCCATCCCTAGACAATTATATCTGAATTCTGAAGTTCCATCAAATCAATGAGCATCTTTGGGCACTTATCTAACAATCCATCTCATTTGCCATTAAGAAATTCACATATCACATCCTATTCATCCAAGAAAGGAAAGCATTCCCATCCTAGGAGTCAGGAATTTCTTTTGCTATATAGGAAAGTCTTTGAATTTCAATACAAGTTCTAACTTCTAGCAAAAATTCCAGGAATTTATTATGCATATGTAAACGTTGATCGGAATTGATGATCTATGATGATGAACCATCCTGGTTTCCACAGTCCTGTGAAGGTTCACATACAATTTGTCTATACCAAAATCATGCAACCATTTCACGTGAATTCATCCAGACAAAGATCCCCCAAACTTGAAAATGGATAAAAATAGGGTAAAAGAGCACAAATTTATCACTCAAGGTTGCATTTCTCAGTTTCGTTACTGGTACAACAAAGGATAAAGAAAAAGAGAAATTTTAGTAAAATTGATGAAAGATCCACCACCATAAAGCTCACATGCTCTAGAAACCACATAACTGCTAAAACATCACATTTAAAAAAAAAAACATGTAAATAGCTTCTCAGTTGGTAAGATCCATGATGGCAGTAACTATGTCTCCATCTGCAGCCTTCAACGCCTTCACAGCCTTTGACCTAGTGACTCCTGCCTGTGTCATCACCAACTCTATGTCCTTGGGTTCCACTCCAGTCTCATCTACTTCTTCATCATCTTGAGCCACAGCCGAAGTCTCAGGTTTGGAAATCACGTTGCTGAGATCAGGAGCCTTAAACTGCTCTGCAGCCTGAGTCTGTAGTTGAGAGCTCAAATCCTCGATCTTTGCCTCCCCAAAGATTACATACGTGTCTGAAGTTGGACTCTTGAAAACATCGGGTTTTGAGATGACAAACAATATCTGATTTTAAGGGCAATATATGTTAGACCAAAAGAAAACTAAGAAAGAAATATAAATTAAAACCACAATCAGTAAAATCACAGTTCAAAGGGCACCAACATTCTTGCTCTTTTTGACAGTGACCCGGCTAACACCCGGGATAGGTTTCATGCCAAGCTTCAACATTGCTTTGCGACTTTTCTTTTCACTTCTACTTTGCTTCGACCTACCACTTGCATCTCCATCATGTTGTCCTGATAATACAGAAAGCATCGGAAAAAAAGAACCATCATGTACATAATTAAATAAGCAAGGTTAGTATTAGCTGCAATTGCATCCTTATTGGATCCATCGATATTTTCACAAAAAGGTTTAATTAGGAGGGATCACATTGTGTGACTTTATTCATTTAGTTCAAATTTAAAAAGAACTCCATTTCATTTCACTGAACAATCAGCCCAATGGTTGTATATCAGTTCAGTTTTTGCTACCAGTGGATACCATCCACAGATCCACTAGTATCACTCATGCACACTAATTTCAAGCAAGAGTAACTTTTTTTTTTTCCAGGAAAATGTTCTATAAATGCAACACATTAGTGATAAGCAAGCAGTAGAAAATAAAACAGATTTAGAATTTATTTTTCAAAAAGAAAAGAAAAGAAAACTGCAATCCAACTTGACACGAACACTTTATAATGAGGAATCTGTAAATGAAAGGATCCAAAAGAACTAGTCAAACAGAGACAGAGTGAGAATAACAAAATCCAGGATTTAAATTTAAAAATAAATAAAAAATCAACATCCTAAATCTATAGGTAAAATATTAGAAAGCCCTATATTTACATTCAAGGACTTGATCTTCAATTTATTTGGATGTTGGCCAATCTAGTGGCAACTACCCTCTTTGTGAATCATAACAATCTTTTTTTTTTTTTTTGGGTTAAGTAATAAAAATATATTAAAAACAAAAAGGGTGTCACCAAAGTATACAGGAAGTATACATCAGGGACAAAAACAATCTTATTGTGCATCATAACAATCTTATAGTTCCAAACTATAGCAATGCACTGTTTTTTATCCAAACTGCACAAGAGAGATTAAAGTGGTATCTACACAAGAGAGAGATTAATAAGTTGCATCAAACACCCCCCCTAAAACCCATTTTCCTTTTATATGGAATACATGGAACACATATGAATGTAATTTTTTTGATAGATAATCTTTTACTGAAAAAAAAGGGACAACTACAAAAAGTTTATTGTTAAATCACTAAATTTTTTATTTAAGTTTTTTAAAATTTTTATTGGTTATCTATTATATCCAACCAATGAGTCTTCTTGAAGCCTGACCTCACCCTTCACCACATTCTTGCGGAAAGATAATGTGTAATTTGAAACAATGCCCATTGGCTTAACAGGAAAAGATGTGAATGCATAAACACAAGGAAGAAAAAAAAAAGGAAACATAGATACTACAGCAAACAACATTCACAGTGAACTTACCCTCAACTTCATCATCATCCTTGTCATCATCATCATCATCCTCGTCGTCATCATCTTCGTCCTCAAGCACAGGCTCATCAGGCTACCCAAAAAAAAGGCAGATTGAATTAATACAACAAATTAAGCAGACTTCAAAATGAAAGAGGCTTAATAGAAATACATTGTAATTAGAAATTAGTTCCAAAGCATTTACAAGCTTATCAGCATGGAAGTAATAGCAATTTGAAAGCAAAAATTGAGGGAATTTAAAGTCAAAAAGATATATACAGGCCCATTTCATCTAATGGAATTAGAGAACATAAATAAATAGAAAGACTGAAAATGGCATATACAAAGAAGCCAAAATATGGCGGACACCATGTATGCCATATAGTCTGTTATTTTGTCAAGTTCATTAAGGCATATATCTCTCATACAGAACAGGGATGGGATGGTAAAGAAGAGAATCATCAGAACAACTCCAGTTGAACTGACTTTTCAAAGTTCGGAAAATCCTTGCCATTCTCTATATAACCTCAAATCAGAGGTCGCCAAAAACACAATACACCAATGAGCTCAATCTCAACTGGCCCCTCCTCCGCTTATAAACTCTAGACAGAAAATGATGTAGTGGGTTCAACTCCCATTGTGTTGCTGCGAGTATCATTTATCATTCAAAAATAATAACCCATTCAAGAACAGCAATTTCCACACACAAACATACAAGCACAAAATTCATTCTACATAAAATTTCCACAAGACTCCCACTATTACACTCCCAAACCTCACTATTAAATAAAGCAAAATGCATTCATCCCAAATTTGTTATCCTATCAATCTCGTATAGCACCGAAATCATTTACATTCAAAGTACTCTACCTTCCCCCCACACTTTTGCTGATTCAAATCTATATATATTTTCTATCCCCAAAAAATAAAAATAAAAAAATGGTTTCTAGCTCAAAACCCTACAAATACAATAACAAATTGATCTCATTTTTCGACATTTGGGTTTTTTAAAAAATATTAAAAAATAAAAACCCAATATAAAGAAATGTCATTTTCAATGATTAGAAATGAAGCAAAATCATAAAATCTAAAGAGATCTAACATAATACTAATAGAGACTAACAAAATATAAGATCTTAATCATAATTAAAGCAATCAATCACTTCAAAGAAATAGCAAACAGATTCAATATATAGTGAGAGAGAGAGAGAGAGAGAGAGAGTATACATCGATGGTTTGCTGTTCGAGATGGGCAGCGAGAAGCTCTTCCTGGGTTTGGGCAGTCATGGCTGGTTGTTTTGAAGAGAGAGAGAAAGAGAGAGTGTTCGCAAAAACCCTAAAACCCCAAAATTGGTTGTCCAAAGAAAGAGGCAACCGATAATGGGGGTTTTTATAGTCGTGTCGATTTCGATTACAGGCCTCGGTGAAGCGAAATTACGAAAATGACATATTGTTCATTTTGTGACCAAATGGGCTCTATTTCATTGGTCGAGCTAACATGGAAGCCCAATCTCATTTAATTTTTTTTTTTTTTTAATGTGAGGGAGAGAGAGAGAGAGAGAGAGGTCTTTTTCAATCTTATATAAAAGCTTGATAATTTGTACTTATAGGATTCGTTAGAAACATATTATCAAAAAAGGATTCGTTGCATCAAAATTTATAGCTGATAGTAAAAGCGTAATTTTATTCTCTTAAAGTGTGGTAGCCTAACGCTAACGGGTTGACTAAAACTCAACCCAATATAGTTTCTGTTTTAGCAAGATGCTGGATTTGGCCTACTAAGCCCTCGCCCAATAGGATTTTACAAAGGTATCTTGATTTAGTATTGAGACAATAGTTATAAAATGTAATAGATAAACTCAAATCTAATCACTTGAAATATATATATATATATATATATATAATTATTTTTAAATAAAAATTGAAAAACTTATGATACTTAGATCAAGTTTTTTCATGTTAATGGTAGACAAAACTTAATGAGTTATTATAACAAAAAATAAATAAATAAATAAATAAAGAGGATGGTTTGTTGGTTCATCCATTGCATGTAATCAATATGCTTTGGACAAGCATTAGTATTAGATCTGTATAAAAATGATATTCCATTAATCACAATTTGTGACATCAAGAGATTGAGGAAAAAAAAAAATTGTGAATTTTTTGGGTTAAATCTCTAGTCTTGTTTGCATGCACAACAAGGAGGGAGTATCTCTTGCATCATACAAGAGATAATTGCGGGTAAAACAAAAGGTGCAATATAGTAGAGTGTGGCACCACTCAATCTATGTGGTAGTTTGTGGAGTGACAATATATAAATACCCATATAACATGTGAGACCCACATATCATGAGAAAGCAGTTTTTCCACAAATATAATTATCGCACTCATCTAGCTAATTGAGAACGTATCTCATGCAGCAATAATAGCATATCATCTTTTTTTTTTTTTTTTTTTTGGTGGAGAAACTATCTAATGTTCCTGTGCCAGTAGGCCTCTCACAATCTGGGAGTTCTATAGGTGTTAGGTGTAATTAAACTACAACCTCTAGGAGGCTTGCTTCATGAAGCAAAAACAGACACAAGATTTCTATTATATATTGCTTCAAAAAATTGTTGGTATACATTTTATATGTAGAAATTTTGTACTTCTCTTAAATATCTATTTAGATGTACTTAGTTACTGTAGTAATTTCCTTCCACATATTAGATGTCACATTTTTAGACTTTGAGAAAAAAAAAAAAGTTATGATGGTTAAAATTACCTCAACAAACTAATAAGAAAATCACTTCCATAAAGTGACAAGAGCTGTAATTCCAAGTCTGTCAAAACAACTTATTGTGGCGGTTATGAGAAGCACTATTAGTACAATAATTGTTGGAAGGAAGTTATTGCGGTAATTTAAAATAGTTTATGCCCACCATCGCGCACCTTTGGTGCGGTGGTCACTTCACAAGTATAAGCGCTTGCGAGGTGTATGAGGCAAGGATCGGGATTCAAGTCTCCAGGAGGAAGTTTTACACACACATTCACTTAGATTATACTAGAGTAGAAATTCTATGAAATTCTATATTGTATAAATAATAATAATAATAGTTTACACCCTAGACAATAGACCAGTCCCCCCTCCCCAAATCCATGATCCTCCTGATCATGTCAATTGACCCATCGACACACCCCCACCCCATCCTTTGGTGATTTCATGCATGACCTTAACTGAAACCAAAAGTTCATGTTTATGCAGCAAAATATAAATTGAAATATTTTATGCTTGGATCAACTAGATGATTATTTTCCATAAAGGTTTTCTTTTTAGATCATTTTAAATCGAAACTCATTAGGCAATTTTCTTCATTCCATTACTAGGTAAGAGTAGGCATCAAAAGCTTAATTTCTCCTCACCAATTTGAGGCAAGTTTTTCCATTGGAAATATCTTCAATGTGACTCATAAGACACATGTTATCAAGCAAATAAAATATTTTGCATAATTGTGGGAGAAAATAAAAACTATAATCATAGAATACGATGACCTTAACACAAGAAAGAAAAAAAATTTCAATTTCTATATTTGATAGATGTTTAATAGAATATTAAATTTGTATAATGCAAAAGAGAACAAATGTATACAAGATTTACTCAACTAGAGCCATTTGATAGTTAGTCTGAAAGCTCTTATTTGAATTTAAGAGGAGAATTATAAATAAATTTTCAAACCAGAGATTTGTATGAATATGGCTACAATATCATGCAAGTAAAATTCAAATGGAAAATGCCTCACGAAGCTTGTTTTTTTGTGCATTTGTGTGAATGGTGTTATGCATTTTGCATTTTCAAGAGCTTGCACACACACACACACACATATATATATACACATATATACATATAGTGCTCAAACTCAAGATCCTCTAAATTTCTAGTACCACTTGGACTAATAAGTGCAGCGATGGCATACAAAATGCTTGTTTAGGGTTCATTTGGTTGAAAGGGTAAAAAAGTGGGAGGATAGAAAATAAAAAGAGAATGGAAAAGTGGAGATGGAAAAAGTAAGTCTGTATAAATTTACGCATATACTCTTGTTAAAAAATGAGTTTGTTTAAATTTACTAATGAACATTTTCATCCATTAAACAACCTCATTTTCTCCCTTCAGTTTTCTCTCCATTTTGGAGAGAAAACTTTCTGGTGGGTTAGAGGAGAAAACACCTAGACCTTACCATTTATTTTCTTTTCTCTCACCCAACCAAACGCACTCCAAAAAATTTTCCCTTCCCATTTTCTCTTCAAAATTTTCCATCCACCCTATTTCACATCCAAACAAACACACCCAGTTAGCTTATTACTTCTATTTCCTACTATTCGCGGGTCTCATGTGAGTCATTACTTATTTTATTTAACTTTTGCTTATTGTTCATACTATTTATGGGTCTCCTGTGAATCACTACTTATTTTATTTTTTATTTTTCATACTATTTGTAGGTTTCAAGTGAGTTATCTATTTATTTTAATTAACTTTTACCTTTTATCTATATATTTAGCAAAATGTTTTCAACAAAAAGTTAGATAAGGTATTCTAAATGGAAAAAAAAGTTTTTTTTTTTTTTTTAATAAGATAGAAATTCTACTCTATCCTAATCTAAGTAGCATGTATAGTAGCGATGTTCAAACAACAATTTTCAATGTTTAGATACTAAAAACTATAGGCCAAAAAAAAAAAAAAAGGTGTTTCATAGCGATGTTTTATTATAGGTGTTTGAATTATAATTATCGTGGGTTCCAGTTAGCTCAACTGGTAAAGTCTCTGATACTTGTATAAGAAATTTGAGATTGTCTAATAACTACTTTGATAAATAGTCTTTTGTAAATAGATTGAAAATCGTACGCCCATTGACAAGACCATTTTTTTTTTTTCACGGACCTAGCCCTTTTAAATCATAACTTTCACACTATTTTAAACACTAATACTTAAACATCGCTATCAAATCGGCCAGTCTCAGCTGTTTGTGTAAAGTTCCTTTCTTTGATCAATACTATTAAGTCGTAGTATCTAATAACTTGCTAAATGTTAGACAAAAATATGAAAACTTAGTTTATTTCCCCAAAAAAAAAAAAAGTTTTACTACTTTTTTTTGTTGGGGGAAAATATAAGATAAAATGCCAAAAGGACAAAATAATAAATTCCAATCAGTTTCACCTTTTTCTTGATCTCCCCAAAATTATTGCCCACCAATTAACCGTCCAAAATAAAATTATCAATCCCGCTCAATTGCAATTTCCACACTCTCTCTCTTTCTCTCTCCTTTTCACTCTTCTCACGTTTCTCTCGCTCTCCCAGTCCACAATCCCAGCTCTCCTCTCTGCGATCGAACCCAGATCTACGCCAAAAACTCAACTGGGTATGAAAAATTCTCTCCTCTTTTTGCTTTAATCTGAAATACTATGCTTGAATTTGCTCATTCATGAGCTTAACTGAAACTAGGAAAAAAAATGATTAAACTTTTTATTTTTCACTTTTTGAAGTATTTCTGGGTTTCATTTGGAACAAAATTTTCTGGGTTTTAGACTTTCTATCTTCTTTTATTTATATATCATGTTAATTTTTTTGCCGGGGTTCTTTTATTTTATTGTTCTATATATTTTTTTGGGTCTGTAATTGTAAAATTTCTGTTGTTATAGTTTCTTAAGGGATATCAAGCATAACTAATGTATTAAGGGTGCGTTTGTATAAGCTAATGAAAAACGGTGTTTTGAGTATAAAATGAGTGTAAAAAAGTTACAAGGAATTGTCATTGCAAAACAGAGTTTTAAGTTTTAAAAACACTCTTTTAGGTCCTGTTTGGTACGTAAGTTTAAACATATGTTTTCAGTTTTTCAGTTTTTCAGTTTTTAAGTAACGTTATACGAATTTTTACATACTTTTTTACCTATATGTATTTCCAAAAAAACTAGAAACTGTTGTTTAAACATACGTATTAAACGGGCCCGAAGCTCCCAAAACGCCTAAACAAATGGACCCTAAATATTAAGTATGTATTTGTTGTTTATGCAATATGTATTTTTGGGGTTGTAATTGTAATTTTCTGTTGTTATAGGTTCTTAAGGGATGTAAAGTATAGCTAAAGTATTAAATATTAGCTCTGTATTTGTTGTTAATGCAATTTATTCTTAAATGTTTATGCAAAATGTTTTTTTTTTTTTGAATGATTAGGTTAGTCTAATGTGATGGATCTTTCAAGAACTGCACCGGATGTAATCGAGGAAGGTGATAATGGAGAAGATTGTCGGATTGTAAATTCACGTGAATTTGATGGGGAAATCAAACTTGGAATGCAAGTGAGTTCTGAAGAAGAAGCTTATGACCTTTACAATGCACATGCTTTTAAGAAGGGGTTTAGCATTCGAAAAGCGACTAGGCGAGTGGTTAATGGTGTCATTAGGCAGCGAGAGTTTGTGTGTTCGAAACAAGGGTTTAAAGAGTTCGAAGACCCTGTTAATGCGAAGAAGTTTAATCATTTAGATACTAGAACAGGATGTTGTGCTAGGATTCGATTCGATGTGAAAGATGATGTTTGGACTGTTGTTTTGTTTAATGACACGCACAATCATGAATTTGCAAGTCCTGAACAAAAGCTTAATTTGAGATCAGGAAGAAAGGTACTAAATGCAAGTGGGAATACAACTAGCACAAATGCAAAAGCAACGGGATCATGCTCATGCTCACGTTTGTCAAAGGAAGTTGATGGTGCCAATAAAATTGGGTTAAGCAAGCTAGATAGTCACAATTACTTGCCTACTGTGAGAAAAGAAATGATTGAAGCTGGGGATGGGCAAAGTGTTTTTAATCATTTCAGACATAAGCAAAGTGAAGATCCTATGTTTTTCTATTCATTGCAAGTGGACCAAGACAATAGGATGGCAAATGTCTTTTGGAGAGATGGTAGATCAAAATTAGACTATGGTTATTTTGGGGATGTTGTTATTTTTGACACCTTTCGAATCAATAGTTACAACTTAATTTGTGCACCGTTTGTAGGGGTTAACCATCATTGGAAGAATGTTTTATTTGGTTGTGCCTTTTTAATAGATGAGACAACTGAGTCATTTATTTGGTTGTTCAAGACTTTTTTGGCAGCTATGGGAGGTCAACAACCAAAATCCATTTTTACAGATCAAGACCAAACAATGGCAAATGCTATCAATTTGGTTTTCCCCAAATCCCGTCATCGACTTTGCCCATGGCATATTAGTAAAAATGCTAAACAACATCTTGGTGGACTTTATACTATTAATGCTGATTTCAACTCGAGATTTGATAAGTGCTTAAATGGATGCATAAATGAAATGGAATTTGAGTCAACTTGGAATGATATGATTGAGAAGTATAATCTACAGAGTCACGAATGGCTTAATAGTTTATACGAGGATCGAGAAAAGTGGTGCACAGCTTTGAGTGTAGATTTTTTCTCAGCAAAGCTGAAATCTTCCCAACGGAAGGAGAGCTCAACTAGTATTTTTCATCAAATAATGCGAAAGCCTATGCAGCTTATTCAAGCTATTCAGTCTTTTGAGGAAAAAATAGCACATATGCGTCAAGATGAATCAAATGAAGATTTTCGTTGCAAAAATGGTGCACCCTCAAAAGTTACTCGTTATGGAGGTATTTTGAGTCATGCTGCTAGTGTTTATACTCATGCTTTATTTAGAGTGTTTGAAGAGGAGCTGAATTCATGTTTGGGATTGAGTTGTGTTGAAACTAATCATCATGGGAATAATTCTATCTATTCACTAACTGAACTTGGAAATGGAAGTGTTCATATCGTTGAGTTTGACCGATCCAAGCTGATTATTTGTTGTAGTTGCAAGTTGTTTGAGACATTAGGTTTGTTATGTTGCCATGCTTTAAGGGTGTTTGTTGTGAATAATGTGAATGTGATACCCGATAAATATATATCAAATAAATGGACAAAAGATGCAAAGAAAGGGTTGTATTGTTTTGATGATTCGTCTCAAGAAAATGAGAAATCTACCCGTGCATCACGCTTGAGCGAGTTATGTCATTTGGGGTATATTGTTTTTGAAAAGGCTTCATTGACAAATAGCAGGACCAAAATTGTCAAAGATAAGTTAAGAGAGGCATTGCACCTGGTTGAAAAGGACGTGGCAGCCATGGGTATGGCGGAAATTGTTGGTCAAGAATGTCTCCAAGAAGATCCCAACAATAGTGATGATATGGAACCTTGTGTAGTTGGTGATAAACAAGTCTTTGACCCACCGCATGTGAGAAAGAAGAGAAAAAGAGTGAAAGATGCAATCACATTACAAACTCCACAACCTAGTCACATGGTGCATGGTAAGTTAAAATTTTTGTTATTTTCAATTTTTTTTTTCCTTAGTGCGACTTGTTGAATTTAACTTTATTTTTTTAATTTCTTTTTTGTTATTCCAACTGAAATTTCAGGAGATGGTCAATCATCATCTTCTTCACTTGAGTTGTCTTTTGATGATCACAATTTTAACCTCACAAGAACACCCCAAGAGAGTACCTCTGTGCCATACTTGAGTCCAGTAATTTCTACAACCTAATACTTTATGCTTGAGCACGCATATATGAATTTAACATTTGCTTCTTCTTCTGTTTTTTCATCCCCTTACCTTTTGTTATATTTGATGTAGGAATCTACCACATCAAAAGATGGTATGCAAGGATGATACAAGACTTTGAAGTAGGTATTTTTTGGAACATGATATAATGTCATGGTAAATTTCTTCTGATAGTTGCCAGTGGTCTTTGGTCCAATTTGCACATCACCCCCCAGTGGTGGGACATGTTTAGAGGTTGAATCCCCTCAAAAACTTCACCTGGCTAGGAAAGAAAAAAAAATGCTTTTGAATGTTGACTTTCATGCATGTTTAAAACATTCATTTTGTGTAAAAACTTCCACATGTACTACCAGAAGGCATGTTTTGAAACATTTGCCCCTTAAATATTTGTTACTTGATGTGGAGTTTATGAAAAAAGTAGTCACCGGATGTGAAGTTTAAATGGTGGTTTTATTATGGAGTTTTGAATGGGCTGTGGTATTGGTTTTGAAATGGCTTTTGGGTTGAGATAGTTTTGCTAAGAATGTTAGGTTTGATTGATGGAGTGGGCATGGTGTAACCGATTTGAGCTAGAAGGCTTATTTCAAACACAATGCACCGTATGAACTTGAAAAGGCAGATTCTGTCCAACCAAAAAGGAAGATTATAACTCAGGGTTATAATGGATCCTTTAGCTGAAACTCAAGAAGTATATAGTCTACTTATAAAGCCTTCACATTGTAACTTTTGGTGCGATTTCATGGTCGTTTGAGGTGTTAGCAATTTTTCAAAGTTGTCAGGTCCACAGGATTGGCAAAATCATGCATTGACCTTGGAGTAATTAAAAACCCTGTAGTAAGGGAAAGTGCCTGGACTACCTGTAAACCCAGAAGTCTCTAGTTCGACACCTAGCTGAGACATTTCTTGATTTACCTGATGTCTGCTCAGTGAGGGTGTATGGGCATCTGGGGTTTGCCCCTCATGGGTGGTCCCACTGTCCCATACCTTGAGGGGGGGGGGGGGGGGTTCCTTGTCATTAAAATAAATAAATAAATAAATGCTAAGTATTTTACCACCAAAAAGCACACAAAGTTACATTATACACACTGCTGTCTCCCCAAAAAATTTAATAATAATAATAATAATGTTATAAATCATTCCATCTTAAAATGCTGATCGTTTCTTCTATATGTTTGGTAGCATGACTCACCAATTTGGTGACCTTTATTTTGCTTCATCTTTCTCTCTACCCCCAGCCCCCAACAGAAAAAAAAGAAAAGAAAAAAGTACTACTTCAAAGTTTTTATAATCATCTTCCCATGGTTGTATTGAGCTATGCTGGGGAGATAAAACTTTTTTCACATTCTATTTCACAAGAACTTGTTGAGGTGCCAAATTCCGATGAAAAGGTGCCAAATTATGACTTGTACAATATTATTTTCACATGTATCTTTCATTAACACCATAAATATGGTATCTCAGTAGTAGTGAAAAAAATTGTTATATCAGATTTGTTGTGGATGTACTCTTATAATCTTTGAATGCTATGCCTATATTCCTTCCTCCAAAATCATCTAATGTTAAATAAAAAATGGGCAAGCATTTAATAGGGTTATATGTGTGTGTCAGAGAAGTACCACAGTTCTGGCTCAAGAACTAGCAGAAAAGAATAGTTATAGAACTATGCAAATGCTATAGCTTTGACTTAATAGGTAACAATAATTACAAACTAGCAGCAAACAACTTCAACCCATGATCCATTCCTACAAGCAAACCTTAATCTAAGAAGCCAGAAGGGGTAACAGCAATGGCAACTTTTGTGTCTATCATGGGGCAGGTCACTTGAGGAAAATAGAAGACGATGTTGATGTTCAATGTTCTACTTAAATGGTTCACCCTTAATCGAAGGTCATTTTTGTTTATGCATTTCAATGTATAAATCTCACCTTTACTGATGCCAATTACCCTTGTAGTTAGCGGAATTGATAAAGAAAGAATCTGTTAAAGTAGGTGAAAGCAAGGTTCTGTCAAGATTTAAGCAAATACTTTCATCAGACGAAGGTGGTATTGAACCTCAAACATGTATTTCAATCCAGTGAACCCATCTTTCTTTTTCCAAAAGTATAAGAACAAATTTGCTGGAATTCTTAAGCCACCTCTAGTTTGTACCTCTTTACCAAATATAACTTGGAATTGAATACATTGGGAACTTAAATGGGAAGATTCAAATGATTGAATTCCATGCTTATTTATTGCAGTGATTCTCAGGAGGTGTATGGAAATGTCATGGATTGGATGCTTAGGTAAAAATCTCAGATAATGTGAAGAAAAATATGACTTGCATTCCAAATGAAGAAAAAGAATAGGTAACAATAAGTCAATAATAAAGTTTGGAGTTTTTGTTCTTGGTAAGAGATAAAATTTGGAACTTAGCATGTCATAAATTAGAAAAATCATTCCCATAACTCATGAGAGCTCTTGAAAGTTGAAACACTGACAAAATTTAAGGGGAAAATAGGTAAAAATGGTAAACTATTATATGACGACATTAAAAATAAAAATAAAAACACATTCACATGCCCTTTTTATTTTGGGTAAATAAGGATAACAAAAACAAGCCCAGTGGGTCAAGTTATAGGCCAGTCCATTGATGGATATGGGGCAAAAGGAAAAAAGATACATCATCAAATATAGAACAATTAGACTAAATCACTAAAATATTAGCGGTCATTCAATTATATAATATAATGTTAGTCTTCAATTATATAATATAATGTTAGTCTTCAATTATATAATATAATGTTAGTCAATGATGACTCTTTTTTTAAGCTGGCTACTTAAGTATCATTAAACAAAAATAAAAGGACAACAAAAAGTTAGTCATGAGATCCAAACTATCTTCATGAACGGAAGGAATGAATGAGATTGTTCAAGAAGAATAATTCCAAGCACACAGTCAATTACATACATAATTTCACAAATTGTTAAGTTGTGCATTTGTGAATGGTGGAAATTTTTTGTGAATGGTGAAAATTTTCTGCGTTATGCAGTCCACTACTTCACACAAACTACTCAAAATCACACAAGTCAGTAAATTGTGAAATTAAGTGTGAGAATGATTGTGCACAAGAAGCCCAAACAGTACATACAAGAAACCCAAACAGCTAGCAAATGGGCTTGAACATTACAATCCTTATTAACAAAATGAATTTCCCAAAAAGAGAAATTGAGCAACTTCAACATGATATCAAGAATCAAAGGGGTTTTTGAGTATACATGTATGAGTAAAGTCCAACATTAAATAATAATGAATAGTTAATATAACATAATTGGTCCAAACTCATAAGTTTAAGTTTTTGGGTTAAGTTTCACCACCTATAGATGAAAGTATGGGTTAACAACACAATATTTTTGCATGGAGAAAAATAATTAACTTGGTGGAGAGAAAAAAAATGTAGAACGGTATCCATTACTTCCCCCTTTTGGGCTAAGTTGCTACTGGGCTTGAGCTATTTGAAGTCTTGGACGCTTGTGTTACATTTTAGGGCAATGATGCTCTTGCACTTGCTTTTGACATCTAATTAATTATTTATTTATTTATTTCTACTTTCGTGTTTTAAATTTAGACATTCTTTCCCTTGTTATTTAAAATGTGAACATTTTCACGTCAATTATGGATATTTATGTAAAATAGTAGATAAAAACGAGTAAGAAGATATTTTCCCTCTATTTTATGCTTTATCATATTTGTATGAAATTTAAAATGCTTGCCATTTTTTCTGTGTTCACATTTTAAACATGTTTCATACACTTATTCCATTAGTTAATTTTCATCTTGCCGAATGGGCTCTGTTTTAAATGAGATTGAAGATATAACCTCTAAGCAGACCAATCTTTGAAACAAAGAGTTCCATGGTGCAAAACCCATCAATTGTTAAATCATCTATTTTGGTGAATAAACTATTATTATTATTATTACTATGACATATATTCTGTCAAACACAAAAAAAAAAGGTTTGGCTTATTTTTAGTGCTTTTGTGCATTGAGGCAACAAAGAAACAACACGTGTTGGTCTAATGTCTTTATTTCTATGCACTAATTAAATGGCTGACATGAATATTTTCATGTTGCATCGAACTTCGGAAGCAATTATATTTTCCAAACATAGAAGCCTGACTTCTTTAATTTCTACCACTTCTCAATACCAAATGACCAACCAAAAACCATAATTGAACAAGTATCTGCACAGCAAATACTTTTAGCTGAAAACTAAAAAAAAGTACAAGGCTTCTGTTTAACACAACGGTTTAACCCCATTCATGCTCCTATTTTTGTTCATCAAATCTGGTTGAAACTGAAACCCTTGGGAATAGCCAATAATTTTGGCATGCAAACTTACTGACAAGTGACAAGCAGCTATATTATTACATACTAAAGTCACACATGAAAATTTTGAATCAACCCTTTCTTCTATAGAATAAAAATGGGGTACAACACTTACTAGTTATTAACATTACCAATTCAAAATTGGTACAGATGTCCAAAGTTTTTAAAAAAGAGAAAAATGTGGGGTTAATTCCTCTTTTGGTGCTGAGAAAAATCTAGTTCTCCGACAGTTCTTCACCTTTCTTGATCCAAACTTTCTGCCGCTTACTTCATTATCTGTACAATTTATGAGAGAAAACTAACAGTATATATATGCAGACATATATGCTCTTTTCTTAGAATTTTTGGTACATGATGTGTGTGGAAGGAAAGAACAAATCTGCAAACAGAAGTGCAAATAACCTCAAGGTGATGAGATGCATGAACCTGAATAATAAGATATTAATGGGTGTACTTAAGGTATTTGTTAATGGATTATTTAAAAAAAATTTATAGTACAACTTTCATGGGAAATATAAAAAAATATGTCAAAAAAGTTGATTATTTTTTTTCTTTCTTCTCTCACAAAAAGTTTCTAAATAAATGTCCTTAAGGCATTTGTATTTTTCCCATAAGATAATGCTTTTTCCTTACTTTTTTTTTTTTGGTTTTTTTTTTTTGGGGGGGGGGGGGGGGGGGTATAACTGTTCTAAACTTTAGGTGCCCTATATTATCTTATGCTTCAAGTGCCTATGTAGTCTATGGCTATATGCAACATGGCCATGAACATGGTTATATTCATAGCTTATCGGGTCTTTGATCATCCAAACTTGCCTTCAATGAAGGTTAGTAAGTGAAGCAGATCAAGGGGAGTCTTTTGAGTCTTTTCAACTAATGTCCTATTGTCGAAGCCTGATACATGAGGTGCTATATTAGTTTGATCTCCAAAACTAAACTGAATGGTGAAAGACTATTCGACTAATAATGAGTGACAATAAGGGCTATAAACAAACTAAGCCGTTCATGAACAACTCGTGCTTGGCTCGATAAAAAGCTCGTTCATGTTCGTTTGTTTACAAATAAGCCAAGTTTGAGCCCTAGTTTTAGGCTTGTTTGATAAACAAGCTGAGCTCAAGTAAAAAAAATTGTACGTGAACAAGCTCATAAACAATAGGGCTTGATACAAAACATGCCGAGCTTAAACTCGTTTATAGCTTGATATATGTTTACTAAATAAATTTATTATTATGACATTACACATGTTTTGGAATGTTAATTTATAACTTGTTTATATATATATATATATATACATATATAAATGTTTTGGAATGTTAATTTATTTAGATTTGTGAAGATCATAATTGTACGAATGACAAATGTGGATGTAAAAATTGTATTTTGAATAATTACTCAAGCTATAGACAATAAATGATGATGGATGGATTTAATTATGTAAAGTTGTAATTTGAACAAATTCTAATCACGGGTGTTAGAAGCATGATAAAATGCGTATATGATATATATGTTTACTTGATTTTTGGTGATATAAGCATTTGATGATGCAATTTTTATGGATCCCAAGCTAAAAAGCTTGACTTGAGCTCGAGTTTGAGCTTGATATTAAGCTCGAGCTTGGCTTAACTAATCAATCAAGCCAAGCCAAGCCAAGCTAAAGTTTGTTGACATTCTCACAAGCTCAAGTTTAAACATTGTTTTTAGGCTTGTCTCAAGCTCAAGCCAAGCTTGACCATTTGATTTTTATTGACGAGCCAAGCTCAAACACACACACTACTCAGCAAAGCTTGGCTCATTTACAATTGACACACTGACACTTCATGCAATTTTTGAAAATATAAAGGTTAAAGATTTTGCAAATTAAATTTTGATCCTGAGCTATGTCATAAGATTATAAAGAAATAAGGAGTGTAAACCAAAAAGCTACACATGCATATGTTTATGGAATGCAATGTAGAATTAAGCCACACATTCAAAAAAATTTTTTTTGGTAAAAGGATCTAGCCCTGAACTCTCTAATATGCTTAGTGGAGTGACCAAGTTGACATAACTAGAACCCGAGAGTTGGCAACATGTGCCTTGAGTACCCACTCTGCGTGAGTACACGAACTTTAGTTAGTGAAAAGTCACCAATCATCAGGACTCTAAGATGTGATTGATCACATATGTTTATCAATTGGATTTTTTTTTTTACCAATTCTAGGTCACGCACGATTCAAGATTTCATAGCCTATGTAAAGCTCAAAATCATATCTTGAACAACAAATTTGAGTTTGAGAGATTGATTAGCCATGAGAAAGATATTATGCACTCACAACCATTCCATGGTGCAAAACCCCATCAATAGTTACTTAGTTAGGAAATCTTCTTCAGTGAATAAACCACTACTAATATGATTATTATTGCAACACAAATTCAGTAACACAAAAAATAGGTGCACCTATCACTAACCAGCTGACACCAATAATTTCAGGTTGCATTTAACTTGGGAAGCAATTATAATCCTAGAAGCCTGACTTCTCTTCCTCCCCAACATCTCAATACCAAATGACATGCCACAAACCAGAAGTTTAACAAAAATCTGCATCTGCAAATACTTTGAGCTGAAAACTAAACAGAATGTACATGGCTATTGTTCTACACAGAAATTGCAACAGGGGATGAATCAACAGTCATTGGTCATCAAATCACTTGGAGTGCTATCATTACTTAACTGAAGAGTTATCTGGGTTCCTTCAATTAGTAGCATTTCAGAAGATTATTGGAGAGAGAGAGAGAGAGACAGAGAGAGAGCAATATAACCTCAGTCACAAAGAGTAGTGGGTACTATGTCTTACTAAAAGCAATGACAAGCAGTATATTTTACTTCCCAAGTAACAAGAGTAAAGCCAAGCTTGTTCACATAAACCTTTTTTCCATAGATAAGTTAACAAGTACTAGGTGGATCTTGATCACAAGATCTTACCATTTACCTTATCTTTCAAGAAAGGAGAGCCATTTGAGGCCATGCTTGTTCACTTACTACAGCACAAAATATAAAAGCAACCCTTGATCCTAGTCTACACTAATAACATAATCCCACATATGGAAGGAATTTCACTAATCACTGCAAACTGAAATCCTACACTTCCCAAGATATTTTTACCAGCCACTACCGGCATTTCTACTCCAGTCACCCCCAGATCCACGACCACGTCCATTGCTGCCGCCACTGTTACTCTCAGCTCCCCAACTGCCACCCCAAGTGCCACCACCTGCACCTCTACCCTTACTGTTATCACCCCAACCACCTATACCACCACTAGGTCCCCAACTTGTTCCACCAACACTGTCAGTTCCACCACTGCCCAACCCACTAAAGGAGGTATAATTGTTGTCATCATCCCCACTGTTACAAGAGTCATGTCCACGTCCACGTCCACGTCCACGACCTTGGCCACGGCCTCGTCCACAACCTTCACCACGACCTCGACCACGATTAGGACCACGTCCTCGTCCTTGTCTGTAACCATGGTCATTGGAGTAACCCATATTGTTACCACTAGTATGCCCACCTTCCCCATTGTTATCCCAATTGTCAAAACTGGCTCTCCCACCCCCACTCCAACCACCAGTATTAGTTCCACCACTATGATTGTTGTCCTCATCCCCTATGTTATAAGAGTCATGTCCACGTCCACGACCACGACCTCGACCACGATTAGGACCACGTCCTTGTCCTTGTCCATAACTATGGTCATTGGAGCGACCCATTTTGTAACCGCTAGTATGCCCACCTTCCCTATTGTTATCCCAATTGCCAAAATTGGCACTCCTAACCCCACTCCAACCACCAATTCCATCACCACCACCACTCCAATTTCCACCACTAGCATTAGTACGATTATTATCCCATTTTCCAGGTGAATTTTTAATTTTGGCACTAGGAGAATTGCTCCATCCACCATCACTACCCCTATGGCTCCATCCATTATTGCCCTCTTGATTGCCACCACTATTACTCTCAGATCCCTTGTTGCCACCCCAAGTGACACCACCTGCACCTCCACCCTTACTGCTATCACCCCAACCACCTGTACTACCACTAGGTCCCCAACTTGTTCCACCACTACCCAACTCACCAAAAAAAGTATTATTGTTGTTCTCACTTACACCCTCATGGCCACATCCATTATTAACACCCTGATTGCCACCACTATTACTCTCAACTCCCTTGCTGCCACCCCAAATGACACCACCTGCACCTCCACCCTTACTACTATCGCCCCAACCACCTGCACCTCTACCCTTACTGCTATCACCCCAACCACCTGTGCCACCACTAGATCCCCAACTTGTTCCACCACTGCCCAACTCACCAAAAAAAGTATTATTTTTTTTCTCACTTGCACCCCCATGGCCACATACATTATTGCCACCTTGACTGCCACCACTATTACTCTCAGCTTCCTTGCTGCCACCCCAAGTGACACCACTTGCACCTCCACCCTTACTGCTAGTGCTATCACCCCAACCACCTGTACCACCATTAGGTCCCCAACTTGTTCCACCAACACCATCAGTTCCACCACTGCCCAGCTCACCAAAGAAAGTCTTATTGTTGTTATCCCTTGCACCCCCACTCCAACTACCTGTACCATCACCTACACCCCCCCAATTTCCTCCATTAGTATTAGTACAATCACCATCCCATGTGGGTGAATTCTGAGCTTTTTCACTATGAAAAGTGCTCCATTCACCATCACCCCCATCTCCATCCTTCGAACCAAAGTCTGACTTTGAGTATGTATCATAACCAGAATCTTTATTTTCATGGCTGTTGTCATCACGCCCATGCCCATGCCCACGACCACGACCACGACCACGACCACGACCACGCCCATGCCCAAATCCACGACCAAGGCCTTGGCCACCATCTCCAACATCATCTCCATAGTCATTTGTATCTGTCAATTAAATGGAAAAATAAAGAGTAAAGAAAGGTAATGCATCAAAATATTCTAAATATTGGCAGGTTAGCCTATTGTGACCATATCATGTGTTCTACAACAAAATTATTGTACATTACCATTTACAGCGTTGATATGTGAATGCCCTATTTATATTTTATAGACATGCATCTTCATATATCAAACTCATGTACACATCAATTGGTTAGACTAACAAATAAGCATTATTATATGGTATTAAAAACTTCTAACATAACGTTAATCCAGGAATTTAACACCAGATCAATATAATAATCTGAAACTTGACAGAGGAGTCTATCAAATAATTTTCCCCAGGCTATTGTGTGCTTTGTGCAAGGTATAAAATTAAATAAATTACAAAAAGAAAGTGAGTAGTTTTCACCTCTTGGAAAAGGGGTAGATTTGTCTAAGCCTGATTTTGGCTGGCTTTGCCAACCACTATCATTGCTTCCCCAATCACTAGTCTTTACAGAAGAACCCCCAAATGCAGGTTTTTGCATTGGTACTGACTCATGCTGCAAATCATCAATATGCTTCTGGAAATATGCCACCAAATGCTCAATCTTCCCAAACATTTGCTTCCTAAACTTGAATCCCTTCGGATGCAGACCAACAAACTCATGACGTAGATGTGTGGTTTTTATATAAGACAAGATGAAAGTTCCAGGATGCTCATAAGAAATTCCAAAACAGTAAACAATTCTAGTCGGATATTCTGATTTTTCTACTCTCAACACTTCATCAACCTCTGCTTTTGAACCCCGCTTGAATTTTCGGAAACTAACCATTGTTTTCAGGTGGGTTACCAGTGGGTCAACATAACGATCCACAACCTATTTTTGACACCATGAAAAAATATTAGATGAGCCAAAACAATCAAAAGGGCAGATACATTTAGCAGATAAGCACAGACACTAAATTTTCTGTGTATAAGTAATTTCTTCTCAGCTCGGGGATTTATCAAGTAACCCATAAGATAAAACTCGCAATTATGTTGGGATTAATACAAAGGTCCAGCAACAACTAACTACTAGCAATAAGCATGATGTCAACTTATTGATGTTATAGTTGTGATCATGGAAAATTTTAATTCCAAAATATTCTCCACACCAAGACATTAGCTAGCTTTCAACCTTTTCCTTAAGAAAACCTGATCAGTTTTTTGGCTAGTTCACTGGGCAAGAATCAGATGGCATTATGTTAGTGACTCACAGTCATAGTTTTTAATTTTATCTATTTATTCAGTTTTTTACTACATAGGCGAATCTAGAACTCATTAGTCAACTCACTGTGTAGAAATAAAGAATTTACATATATGATGAATGAGGACTGATTGAAATATAAAATTGGCAGAGATGACATACTATTGTAGCAACACAGACAATATAAGGTAGAAAGTTGAGAAGCCTTCCTGACCAGAAAAAAAGAATACAAACCTCATCAATATCCTCAAAGTAATCATCCCCTATTTTTAATGTCTTTCCAAGACGAAGCAAGCTTGTAATATTGCTGTGATCCTTTCCCCCTTCGGTGATGTCTTTGTGCACAAAAAGTCCATCACAGATTTTCAGAGTTAAAGTAAGATAAGATGGACCTCTGGCACTAGGGCGAAAAATAAATTCTCCAGCATCCTTATTTGAGAGGAACTACTCAACAAAATACACAAATTAATGCCTATCACCAATTCAAAACTCCATGACAATGACAAATTGAACAAGCTAAAAATTGCATCATGAATAACACACCTCCATTGCTTGATTCAAAGTCAGATTCTGAAAATGAGGATGAACAATCATCCTTGGGTTGAAAGGCTTCTTTGCTAGCTCCCCATTGTGGGCTTTCCCCTGCTGACTTCGTAAACTGCTCTGGCCTCCACGGTAATAAGGGTCTGCTTCAGAAGAGTTTTGGTCTCCATTACTCTTTAATTCACTTTCTTTACAAGTCAGACACACCTGGAATTTGTCTTTTTCTATTTGTTTGATCTTGCAGGTAAGAATATCACCAACATGCAGCTTGTCTGCTAAAGAAATGTCATCAGCATTATCTGAAAAGTCTTCCTCTACGAGTACCCCAGTCAAGCCTGAGTCAAGCACACAGAATGCTCGATGAGATTGCAAATTGCGAACTGTTGCCTGGACTATTCTTCCTTCAGCAAGAGCATTCCCATTTTTTCCAGATACCATATCAAATTCCTCATCCTGAGTTGGTTCTTCATAAGGCCTTCGAGGATCTCGAAATCCATGAAGAAGTTCCATTCTAATATCATAAAGAGTCTCTCTTCTGTTTTCTCCCATTTCTATTTCATATTTTTCCGAATAATCAGTAATATCAAAACTTTTTAGCAGTTGTGGATTGTCATTAATGTGCTGTACAGGCTCTTCCAGGGAATCTGCATTATTTGCATCATCCTGAACATGAAATTTATGAACTGCCTTTGCCAAATCCTCTGCAAGACCATATGACTCAGGGTGAATTCTTGTATTATCCAGCGGATTAGTATCTTTGCCAGTATAACGCAGTCCACTGCAACTAACTCGTAAAAAACCAACTGCATTATAGAAATCGTTCTTTCCTCTCAGTCCACAACTAATTAAGTCTCTTCGATTTCTAATTTCTTTACCTCCAAGTAATTGCCTCTGTAATGAAGCCACCTTTCTAGGTCCAAGCCCGGAAACGAATTGCAAAGGCGCAAAAAGCCAGGCATGGCTTGCAGCCAAGTTCAAGTCTAGACCTACCTGGTTAGTAACATCCACCATAACCCATTCTATCATCTCCCACTTCTCATCACCTGTAAGATAGTGATCCAAGGAGCTAAGTTTCCAAGATACTATCTCTCTTTGGGTCCCACACAATGTTGCAATCATAGCCAACGGGTTCTGGAGGTAACGACCGAGAGCCACAGCACGCTTTACAATGCCTAAATGATTTCCAAAATAAAGGCAACAGTAAACACTCAATTTAATTAAAAGAAGATATCAAGAAACAAATGTAATTACCTGGTTGTCCAGGCAGCTGTTCTGAGGAAATCTGTGAATGTTCATAAATATGGGCAAAGGATTCATCCCCATAAACAATGCTGATCTCATCCATAACTTGGCTGATATCTCCAGTATTCTCCTCTACCATTTTAAAAATGATCTGATCAACAGGAATAACAACTCACAATGTCATATTGTCTAACTAATAAAGAAGAAATCAAAATGATTATAGAAGAAAAGGAAAATATACATCATATGACAAGTCAGTGAAGTCATGAATGTTAAGTTGCATTAGCATCCATCAAGTAAAATAGTCAGTGAAGTCATGATGTTAAGTCATGAAAGCAAAATGCACATTCTCTTTATTCTTTACATGCATACCAAATATATCTTGTTTACCATTTGACTCATGTTTTGTGTATAATTTTAAAGTTTTGTATAATTTTAAAGTTAAAAAAACTATTATGAAATTTTATGTATTTTTTGGATGAGATTGTTATTGATGATATCTGAGAAGTAAAAGTTACACAAGGTTCAACTTTAACCTATGTCTCTCTCTCTCTACTTTTGACTACATCATGTAGTGAAAATATTGTTATTCTAGATATGAATACTCAGCTCTTCATAACTAGCACAGCAAAAGTTACTATGTTAAATTGTTCTAGATATGAATACCTCTTTGATATCATCCTTCAACCGTGTGCAAGCCACATTAGCAGCACCTAAGACAATGACATGTGGACGATAATTTTTCATGAGCTTAAGAACATGCTGTTGGTCATTCTTCCTCTGTTGCTGGTGAATAACATTTTGTGACCGTTTAGTAATTGACCCAGCATGCAACACATCAAGCACTTCTCCTGAAGAATCCAACATTACAAATGTAGTTTCTGGCTTTCCTGGACCCCAACAACAGGCCATTACCCTTGGTGCAGTACCTTTATTCTCATTAACAACATTTTTCTTACAATGATATGGCGCCACAGAGACCCTATTCCAGAACTGCTTCCCATATTCTATAAGTAACCAGTTTTTTGCTCGGGTGGTCAACAGAGCTCTTGCTTCCTTCTCAATGGAAGGAAGAAGAAAATTTTTAATTGCATCCTCTAGAATTATCTTGCGCTGTTCGTTCCAAATTTGAGCAGATCTATTGTCATTGTCTCTAAGATAAACATCATAGGACGCACTAATCAACTCATCCAGGGCACTCTCTGGCAACTTTATGGTAATTTCAAGGAGCTTCTCTTCTTCCGCCTTCTGAATAAGAAGCCACTGCATGTCCTCAAATTTTGAGAGTGGTTTGTTGTGTAGCCACTTGACCCCTGCATACTGGTGAAAACAATCTATTTCCCTGTTTCCTTTTGGGGTAGGGCTTGTTGAGACTAAAGCTCTATCCATGAAAATACCACGGGCATGTTTCCTAAACAATGTCTCACAGCTGATATCCACTGCGGCCTGCAAAAAAAAAAAAAAAGGTTAGCAAACAAAACCAACCAGCCCCTCAAAGTTATGCAGGATCAAAGACAAACATCAAGAGCATACCATGTGCCTAGCACCTTTGAGCACTGCTTCAGGAGTTTCAAACATTTCACACATAAAATTTGAAGCTATCTCCTGTGGAAATTCCTCAGGATCCTCATCAAACTTAAATCCCTACAGTCAGAAGAAGCCAAATTATGTCTTACACATATAAATATTAAAACAAAAACATGGTAATAAAAGAAGTTTATACACTAGTGAACATACAGTTCTCTCTAAAGTTATTTGGAAGCCAAATTGCTTGGAGTCACCAAACTTGTGTGCAAGCTCCCACAGGCCAGCCTTATTGCAGTAGCTATATTGTGATTTCTTTGCAGGCCTCTTATATTTTCCACCATTACCCCCCTCAGTTGGAGGAAAATGTAAACTAAACTCCATGTCCACATCATCAACATCTCTCTCAGATTCAGCCTTCTTCAGAGACTTGGTGGTGGTTTCAAAGAGCTCCTTAATAAAGGCAAGTCTTGCCCCACTGACAATATTGCTACATTCCTCTTCATAGCGCTTGTTATAGTACCTCTGAAGAGCACTTTTCTGCTTCTGAAGATGTAACCACTTTTTGTCAAGCTCTTTGATGGCCCAAAGAACCTGCACAGAATGCATTCACTTGGATTATGGAAACATTTCATCCTGTTTATACGTTATATCCACTTCCTACTTTTCTTTTCTTCCTCTTCTACAATGACTCATGCTGCATGAATAAGGTGGCAACATGTAATTTGTATAGCCCCTCAATTTTACTAAGGTTATAATTAAAAGAAGAAAAAATTAAAAATAAAGAGTACCTTGTGCCACTTCAGTTTAGGCATTCTCTCGGCATCAACCTTATCTCCGCTTTCTTCATCTTGCTCTGGGTCTTTCAAAAGACTCAGGCACTGCTCCTTCCGATACATAGCAATAAATGGAATCTTGGAAAGAACAAAAATTTCTAATTAAAAGGTGCAATTCAGAGTTTAAAATGGGATATCTCTTTAAAGCTACTGATACTTACATCACACTTCTCCACATGATGCAATTTCAAAAAGCTCATAATGTCTTCCTTACGAATTCTTTTACATAGATCAAATCGTTCAGCTTGTTCTGGCATCTTGCAGAACAATGGATACATATACGTCCCAAGTTGATCAAGTATCCAAGAACTCTCCTCTATAATGCTCATTTCGTCAACTGGAGCAGGCCCAATGACTTCCCCAAATATCTAAAGTTGAAACGTAGGAAGAATTAATTCTAGAGTAAGAATAAGATGACATTTTGGCAATTAACTACCATTATCAAAGACAATAGACCTGCATCCTCTCGGGCACGTCAATCTCCTTTATACTAGCATCCTTCTCTGTCATGTACTTGTCTTTGAGGATGAAAGGTGCAAAATCATTAGAATCATCAGGTCTGGCACTCTCAGCTAGAACTTGCTCATTAAGATTCAGTACTTCATCAGCATTGCCAAAAGTGTAACTAGCTTTCCTTACTGCAGATGAAGCTTTTGATGCATGCCTTGACTTCTTTTCATTCAGATTTCTTTGGCCAGAAAGAGATTTGTAAGTAGAACTTGCAAAAAAGAAAAGAAAAAAAAATGAATAACAAAACAATTTTTTTTTTTAATATGTAATTAAAAATTAATCATTTATAAATAACAAAGTAAGCAGGTGAATCAAAATAAGAATTACAAGAGTAAATTCAAGGGGCTCATGCTGGCATAATACCTTGTGGGGGCTCCCTTCCCATAAAATTTTCCATGATCCACTATAAAATTTGCCATTTCATCCTCTTCATCATCAGGCACGTAATCATCTTCTTCAGCAATATCACTAAATAGTGGTCCTGAAAACACCATTTTAATTTAAAAAAAAAAAAAAATTTATGATAGACATTCTAATGTTAGATTTTTACAGCACAATTTTGAATCATTAACAATGTTATGGATAGCTTTTAACCAAAAGAAACGCATATTGCAAATGTCTAATAAGCACCAAGTGTTTTCAAGCAAATTGGTCCCCACTCAGGCAGTCCTCAAGCCAGGTAATGGACATCATTTTTACTTATAAAAAAAAAAAGTAATGACATCTTTTTAGAACATTGAACTAAATTGAAGAAGTTATAACAACAGAGAAACAATTACCATCGTCATCTGAAATGCCAGAGGGTCCTTCCAGTTCAGTGTCAACCACAGCCTTTTTGAGCCGCTTAAACTTTGCACCTCCCTATCAGGGAAACAAAACATGATCAACAAAATATGTATATACCATGTCAACAAGGATAGAAGGGAAAAAAAAAGATGATGGCACAAAAATTCACCTTCTCTGATTGAGTAATGCCCAAGTTTTCATTCTCTCGAATCAACTCAAGATCGTCGTCATCAAGCATAAGACTCCTCAACGATTTTCTAAAGAATTTCAAAGCAAAATACTTTATAACATGAAAGTAAACCACATTGCAGAGCGGAGGGGAAAATATTATCCTAACCTTTTCCTTTTCCTCTTTTTCTTTTGTTTGCCTTTATAGCTTTGTTGTTCTTCCTCCGATTCTTCTTCTTCATCATCATTATCATTATCATCTACTAAAAACCCATCATCCTCAAACTCATCCAAATCTTCTTCTAATCAAATCAATCAAACCAAATTCAATAATTATCAACAACAATTAGATTATAGCAAGCAAATACAACAGCTATACCAACAACACCCAACTCACATTAAGTCACTAACATCATCATTACCATAATAATACTAGAAACAATAATAGCATATGGCAAAAGGCTAAATCTTGTTACATACTCTCTCAAAGCACAATTTAAACTCACATTGTGCAGTGTGTGCGTACATGAGTGTGCAAATAACCTGTGTGTGGTAATTATTACTCACAGTAAAAGCATAAAACAAATTATAAAGTTGAGGGCACAAAAACCGAAATCACATATTACTTAAGGAAATATATGACTCTTTAAAAGCAATTAAGTGAGTATCACTGCATTAGAAAGTAACAAAAGCAAATAAATAAATAACCTTTAGCTCATAATTGTGTGACTCCCTAAAAATACTGATCAATTGCAATAAAACACTCAACTTTAACTAATAGACACTCGTTAACCGGACTCTTACTTGACCCAATGCTTGGACACTGAACCCAAATTGAGTGTAACTTTGACAATCAAAGAAAATGGGAGTGGGAAAGCAAAAATAAATAAACAAATAAAATAAATTTTTGGAAAAAAAGAAAAAGAAAAAAAAGCAGGGACACAATAAATTATAAAACGTTCACGTTTCATAAAAATTTGCAGGCAAAAAAAGAATACAAATTTACAAACCCAACAGAGCGAGAAGAAAGAAAAACTATATAAAACAATAGAAGAGAACTAGCAGCATTCAAAATATCGCATTATCACGTCAGATGAAAATATCGCGATATGAAATTAAATGCAGTGATACGAGATGATGATAAAGCCGGAAATGATCATTTCTCCGGCGAAACTCGCCGATCGTACGGACATAAATTTAAAAAAACATTTATGAAAAGCACTTATTGAATATTTAATATAGCAAAAGCTAAAACCAAAAAACCAAAACGAACACACACAGTGACAGAGATAACGAAGAGTCCGTACGGTTAGAGCTACATCAACTTTTCAAAAAGAAACGTATATATATATATAGGAAAGAATAAACCGTAAAAAGCTGAGATAAAACTATATATGTTAGTTTTGTTTATATATACCATCGTCTTCTTCGTCTTCGTTGTTGGAAGCTACAGCTGGTTCGTTTTCGTCTGTGAAAAAAAACAAGAAAAAAAAAAAAAAAACGCATAGAGAATATGAATTGGTTTTCGCATATAATGTGTGTATGTGAAAAGAGAGAGAGTATGGATTTTTAGGGACCTTCATCATCATCGTCGACAATGCGTGACCTTCTCTTCCTCGCCATATTGTATGTTGTAAGCGATTCTCAGAAACCCTAACCCAATGGTTTTAGAGAGAGAGAGAGAGAGAGAGAGAGAGAGAGAGATTGAATAGCAGTGTTGATGATAGAGTGGAGTCAAGTTTTAGAGAGAGAGAGAGAAGAAATAGTACAGAAATGGATAGAGAGAGTACCAGACCTCAGGCTTTTTCTGTTGCATGCTATGCCATTTGCGTGTGCTCCATACTACTAATTTACCAAAACACCCCTATTATGGGTCTGCTACTGTGATCATGCCACGTGGAATAACAATGGAGATGGAGCTGGTGAATCTTGAGCTTGCTTCCAAAAAAACCTTATTTATGTTTGTTAATTTAGAAAATAAGCCTTAATTTTAGGCTCGATTATTAAACGAGCCAAGTTGAAACATATTAATGTGTTTGTGAAGAAACTCATGAACATGGAGATTCAATTTAATTACATAGTATAACATTAGTATATTTTATGACAAAATTTAGGTATAGTAATTTAGGTATTGTTCTTTAAGTTCTCATCATAAAATTCATCCATATAATTAACTAAAAATACATTTCCATCATATGAATTCTAAAATGAACTTAAAAAACGTTACCTAAGTATTGTACCTAAATTTTACCCATATTTATATGCATATTTGTCTAAAAATATATTTATATAGACTTGAAATTATATTGTATAAGGTTTTCAATAGGTTCATATAATAATAAATTACTATTCGAAACTTATTGATGATATAAAAAATCTATTTGTAATAAAAATTTATAGAATTATGAATATGTAAAACATTTTAAACATGATTTTACAATATATAAAAATACAGAATATGATAATCAAGTAGCTCATGAACAACGTCGAGTTTTGTTAGAAAAAAAATATGAGCTAAGCTTTACATAAAAAAAAAAAAAAATCTTGTTTCAAAAAATCTTGTTGGAGAGAGGAAGGAGGGGGGCATAAATGTCATTTGGTTGGAACTGTTTTATTGGGGTACTAATGTCTAATATTATATGGTACAAGCTAGGAGAGCATATGGGGCAGGCCACTTGACAGAGCATATCACTATCAGTATACGTTTTTGGTAAACTGGACAAGGATTGTATTGCTGCTGTTCTCCTACTTTATTACCCTTCAATTTAATGGCCAATATTCCTCTACCAACTTATTTATTTAATGTCATTGGCACAATTTAAGGCTGCCCCTATGATCTCTTTATCTATTCCTTTCTTTCTTTTTAATTAGTTAGGAAAAAAAATTTTATTTTTATTTTTTATTACATGGATTCGTTAACAGTGACACAGTTTCTATTCCACACTCTAAAGTAAGCTATCTTGTACCATATATTACCTTTTTGATATATTATATGATTTCTTAATTAATCTGCTTTACTGGTATATATGAAAAATCAATTACTTCAAAAGTAATAGAAAAGTAGAAACTTACTCATTTGCCCATATCTTGGTCAAATTTGCTCCTCCAATCATAATATATTTGGTTCTTTTGATATAAGATGTTGTCCCTATTGTTTAGAGTTTATTATCAATGTTGAGGCAAACAGTTCTGTTTCTTTGTAACTTATCTTTTTCTTTTTTCTTTAATAAATACTTCTTTCTCATAAAAAAAAAAAAAAAAAATTAACATGAGAGCTCTTTATCTATTCCTTTCCTTTTTTAATTAGTTAGGGAAATAAATTTTATTTTTATATTACATGGCTTTACTAATGACCATATTTTTATTATGTACTAATTATAATATGCCTCATTTATTCCTTTTGTTCTATTTGATTAGTTAAGGAATTTTTATTATGTACTAATCATGATATGTCACATCAACAATTATAAAACCTCTAGAAGTCAATTCTACATTGTTTCTCTACACATAAGTTCTAACTTCTTTCATCCAAAAAAAAAAACTTCTTCCATAATTAAAAAAAAAAGGTTCTAACTTCAAACTTCAAACTCTTTAAAGTAAACTTTCTTATACCATATATTATCTCTTTAATATATTACACAAAATGTCTTAATTAATTTGGTTTAGTTGGTAGAGATGAACAATCAATTACTTAAAAAGTAACCGAAAAGTAAAATCATACTCATTTGCTAAATTTTATTTATTTATATTTTTTTTATGGTACTAATTTGCTAAATTAAGTTTTGATAAGATACATTAGTGCATTGAGTCATTTTCTTTTCCTTTGAGTAGTTTAATGTTGCACATATATGTCTTAGTATACGTTTTTTGGGTAACAACTGACAACAATGATAGATATTAAATTGATAGGTCCCTAATAGATAGGGAAGTCGTTACATGTGATCAGTCAGAAAGCAAAATCGATACATTTGAGTCAGATAAGCAAAATAGATACAAGTTTTAGAGGTGGATTGGAGTAAGTTACAAGAGTCTCTTATGAAACCACAGTCCTTTGGTTCCATATGTTATCTTTTTTAAGAAATAAAAATTTAAATCTAACACTTTGTTGTCACAGTAGTCATGTTTTTAAAGAGAGAAGAGAACCACTGTGTAGGGATGAAAAAGAAATGGAGGGAGGATCTAATCCAAGGATGACTGGGGGGGTATAGCAACAAATGGCTATGAAAGACTTCAATGAATGAAATAACCATCATTAGCTGACTCGAAAGTTTAGATTGTTCCTTCAATAATTACATTTTCAACTAAAATCAAAAGTTCTGTCTTTGCATTCATGATTCATCAGATATTCTTTCTACTATTTCTATACGAATGATGTTAATCTTAAATGGTCAACATGACATGCAATACGAATGCACTCCGTCAATAGAATTTCTAATTGAACCTGGAATTATACAGCTAAGACAAACAGATATTACAATTTTGAAAATGGAAAACAAAAATTAAACAAACCAACAAATAATATTTGGTCACGAGGGTAATAATATAAGAACTGAGATATATCCATTAAAGCATTAGTAATATAAGGTTTCTTCGTAAAAGACATCAAACTATCACTCACTACTCACTATCCAAGAAAACGGCAAAAACAATTAAAGAGGATCTCAGTACTGTTAAATCTCTGTACACACGATTTCACTTCCCCAAAACTATTTACTTCCATCCAGAATTAGCACCCCATCCAGCATTTTTAGCCTTTGAATCAGTTTCAGCATTGCTCTTCTTCTTTCCCCATTCGCCCCAACCACCACTCTTTGGGCCATCTTTTGCACCACTAGCTCCCCAACCACCACTTGCAGCAGCACCTCCTTTGGAATTCCCCCAGCCACCGCTACTTACTCCGCCCCCATTATCACCAGTACGAGTGCCACCACCACTTGGTCTACTAACACTGTCACTCCCATCCCAGCGGGTATTGTTCTTATTGCCCTGATTGCCACTCCTTTCACCCCAACTAGCATTTTTAACCTCTGAACCAGGTTCAGCAGCTGAATGCCAAGCCCTTCCACCCCCTCTACCAGCATTGTTCTTATTTCCCCACTCACCTGTACCACCACTCTTTTTGCCAGTATTTTCACCAACAGCTCCCCAACCACCATTTGTAGCAGCACCTCCTTTGCAGTCCCCCCAACCAGCATTACTTACCCCACCCCCAATGTTAACAGTACCAGCATCACTACCACTTTGTCTACTACCCCTATCACAGCCATCCCAGCCAGTAGTTTTCTTATTGCTCCAATTGTCATTTCCTTGACCTTTTTTGCCAACATTTTCACCACCAGCTCCCCAACCAACATATGTAGAAGTACCTCTTTTGCAGCCCCAACTGGCATTACTTACCCCAACCGCATTGTTACCAGCACCAGCATCACTACCACTTTGCCTACTACAGCCCTCCCAGCCAACTGTTTTCTTATTGCCCCAATTTTCATTCCCTAGACCCTTTTTGCCAACATTTTCACCACTAGCTCCCCAACCAACATTTGTAGAAGTACCTCCTTTACAGTCCCCCCAACCAGCATTACTTACCCCACACCTATTGTGAACAGTACCAACATCACTACCACTATGCCTACTGCCCCTATCACAGCCCTCCCAGCCATTAGTTTTCTTATTGCCCCAATTGTCATTCCCTTGACCCTTTTTAACACCACTATTACCACTTTTCCTATCTTCCCATGACCCCCAATTATCACTCTTTTTGCCATCATTATTACTGCCGGATGCCCAACTTCTCAAACTGGTAGCAGCCCTATCTCTACTATCAACCCTACTGTTCCTTTCTGTGCACACATTACCACTAGTCACAGTGTCTTTCCCACTTTCCTTGCTACCTCCAGCACAGCCATCCCAGCCAGTATTTTTCTTATTGCCCCAACTGTCATTGCCTTTACCCTTGTTAGCACCACTATTACCACTTTTTCTATCCCCCCATGCCCCCCAATCATCACTCTTTTTGACCTCATTATTACCACCGGCTGCCCAGCTGCTCAAACCAGCGGCAGCCCCATCTCTACCATCAACCCAACTGTTACTTACTTTGCATCCATTACCACTAGTAACAGTGTCACTCCCACTTTCCTTACTACCTTCAGCACAACCATCCCAGCCAGTATTTTTCTTATTGCCCCAATTGTCATTCCCTTTACCCTTGCTAGCACCACTATTACCACTTTTTCTATCTCCCCATGCCCCCCAATCATCACTCTTTTTGACATCATTATTACCACCAGCTGCCCAACTGCTCAAACTGGTAGCAGCCCCATCTCTACCATCAACCCAACTGTTACTTACTCTGGACCCATTACCACTAAAAATAGTGCTTCTCCCACCTTCCTTACCACCCAAGTCAATATTGAGCCAGCCACCATGGCTCCAATCTTCATTCCTTGGTCCAACATCTTTAGTACCACTACCACCACTTCTGCTACCCCCCCATTCCCCCCAACCGCAACTCTCTTTGTCATTAGCATTACCACCAGCTCTACCCCAATTGTCATTACTTACTATGCCCCAATTGCCACCACTATCAATGCCACTTCCCCTTTGCCCACTTACCCAGTCATGACCTCCCGAGGTATCACTGTTCTTATTTAAGCAGTTGATATTCTGTTTGCCATCTTTAACACTGGTATTGCTACTTTTACCACCACCCCAAGCATCATTAGCAGTAGCACTCTCACCTTCCCTGCCAACAATGTTCTTAACCCCCCAACTACATTTTGTAACATTCTCATCTCCACCACTCCAATTCCCATTACTGGTACTACTAATCTGATTGTCGCTCCACCCACCAGGGAAAGCTTCTCTACCAGGGGAATTCTGGATTTTAGCACCAGGAAAATTTTTCCACCCATTTTCTATCCCACTCCCATTTGTGCAATCTGAGCCCCATTGAAAATTACTACCATATCCAGAACCCTTCCCTCCATTAGTGCTGCTTTCCCTCCTGCTATTATAATTGCAATGGCTTTGTTCAACATGTGGCTTAGTAGTCAAGCCACTTGGATGCCTATCTTGACTGCCACCACTCATCGAATCATTTTTTCCTGTTCAAAAAAAAAAAAAAAAAATCAAACAATGGCAGCATAAGTTCAATGCATTACATTCCTATATGACACACTAGAGAATAGGTCTATCAGTGTATCTGTATATGATCCAGACAGGTATAGAGGAAACCATCTAATAAAATGAATACCTTATACAAAATATCACTTACAAATTAACAGAAGACAACCAAAATTTCATAGCTTTTTATTTGACTTAATCCTATAAATACACACCCAAAATATACCAAAACTACTCGAATAATCTTAAATATGCATTAGAAGTGTAAGCATGACACGTAAAAACCAAAACACTGAACCATCAAGTCCTTAAACATATAAATTAAGCATGTGATACAATGTATGTGGATTTCCATGCCATGACATTGTACTTGCAAAACTTAAATTTGTTCTTCTATCTTACTTTCTTGTTGTCAAAGATTGCATACTATGAGTTACTGACCAGACACATAACCCTGAATTCATCACACCAAATTCAGAATGAAAACCTAAAGAGTGAAACATCACATCCTTGAAGGCAAAATTTAAGCATGTGATGCAACCTACATTTGTGCATTTCTGTGCTACTTGTTCAATGATTCTGCAAGTGTGGGGATATAAAGTTAAGGGTTAAAAAGGTGTCCGCTCCAAAGTAGATGCTTACCACATTCACTAATACTTTCTATGCAGTAAGCCATATTCAAACTTCAAAATTAACTCTCAAGTACTGCAATAACTCAATGAAAATAGACAAATTTATCTTTAGGATCTTCTTCCCTTTTAAGCATACCAATGGTGCGAAAACTAAGATTCCATGCTATAAAACTAAGACTACATATACCTATAAATTAATTAAAACAATTACTAATTAAATCAAAACTTTACCTTGAGAACCAGGAGCTGACAAGGTATTTCTTTCTGGACATGACTGTCCTCTCCTGTTGATCTCATTCTTTTCCCTACTGCCACCCATGGATACCCCACCTAAACAACTCCTATAAGCAGTGCCGACCATTGGTACGATGGCAGAAGCTGAATGAGTAGACTGTGGAGGCAAATCATTAATGTGTTTCTGGAAGTATGCCACAAGCCGGTCGATGTTATGAAATGTATTTTTCCGAAATATATATCCCTTGTGGTGCAGCACTACATATTCATGATGTGGATTTGTATTTCTTATAAAAGACAAAATAAAAGCACCAGGATGGGTATGACAAACACCAAAGTAATAAACTATCCTCATTGGGTTTTCTGATTTCTCAACCTTCAAGAGGTCATCAATTTCAGTTTTTGAGCCTTTCCTGAATTTACGATAACAAAGGATAGCCTTCAAGTGAGATACCAAAGGGTCAACATATCGATCCATGACCTATAACAATAGCAGGAATTATTAGAGAGAGAGAGAGAGAGAGAGCGAGTCAATGCATGTATTTAAATGGTCAGGAGGCCCAAATAAACATAACCAATATTTTTAAAAATATAGATTTAAATTATCAAACCCATCAGCAAATACCCTGAAAGAAGTCTAGGGTTTGCACAAATTTTGAGGATCATATGACTAACCATAGCACTTTAAGCATGACCCCAATTCATTGCTACTTTATAATTTTACAACTAAAAGTAGTAAGCTATATGATCTAAGTCATAGGTTAATATGCATCGAATGATCTCCAGCGCATATGTGTGCATGTGTGTGCTTGTTATAAATTACCATCAAGATTCTCTATCCATATAATCAATGGTTCAAACTCAAACTACAAATACATTGGTGAATTTTATAAAATAATTTCGTTTCTCTCAAGGATTTCCACACAGAATTAGCCAAAAAAATCAAGAAAATTGACAAATAACATGTGCATATCGTACAGACTACACCTTATTAGAGCAAATTTAAGGCAAAATGAGAAGCTTCAGAATTTAAGAACCCTTTTTCAAAAAGATGAAAAAGGGAAGAGCAAATATGGAAGCAGTGAGGTGGATGAATGGAAAGAAAAATTCAATTTTCTAAGATTTATAAGAAAAGGACTCACCTCATCCAAATCTTCAAAACTGTCCTTATCAATTCTCAGTGTTGTTCCAAGGGTAAGCAAGCTAGCCTTCTGATCCTTCCTATCTTCAACTATTTCTTTCTGAGTATAAACTCCGTCATAAATTTTCAGAGTTAAAATCAGACAAGATGGACCTTTTGAGCTTGGACAAATAACACTTGCTCCAACATCCTTGTCTGAAAGGAACTACACAGCAAAGCAGGGGGGCAGGGGGAGAGAGAGAGAATTCTTAACCACAGACAATATAAATCACCACACTTAGGAATATATATACATAGTAAATAGATATCAAATACATACCTCCTTTGCTTCATCAGCAGTCATATTCCGGAAATGGGGATGAACTATCATCCTTGGTATAAAATTCTTTTTTGCTACCACCGCTCTACAGGATTTCTCCAGCTGACTTAAGGCATGCATCTGGTGTTCACGGTAATAGGGATCAACATCACATGGGTTTTGACATTGACTATTGTTCAACTCACTTTCTTTGCAAGTTATTATCAGCTGGTATCTATTCTTCTGAATCTGTTTAATCTTGCAGGCAAGCACATGACCTGCTTGTAATTTGTCTGTTAAATCAACATCATCCAGTTGATCTGCAAATTCATTTTTGTACAGTATTCCTGTCAAGCCAGAGTCAACAACACATATTGCTCGATCAGTTTTTACATGCCGAACTGTTACTTGAACTATCTTTCCTTCAACAAGTGAATCCCTATTTTCCCCAGACAAAATATAGAACTCCTCATCCTGACTTAATTCTTTAAAAGGACTACGCCACTCACAAAATCCATGAAGCAACTCCATTTTAATGTCATAAAGAGTCTCTCGTTTATCTTTGTTGTTATCCTCCGCATAGTTATGAACTATGAAATTTTGTAGCAGTTGTGGATTGTTCTTAACATATTCTATAGGTGTCTCATCATAATCTGCAGTTTCAGCATATTTCGTGTGAACTTCACCAGCCAAAGCCTCGGCAAGAGGATATGACTCTGGATGAATTCTAGTATCATCCAAAAGATCAAAATCACTACTAGAAGCAGCCAACCCACTGCACCTTACACGTAAGAAACCAATTGCATTTGCAAACACCTTTTTTGTACCAAGTCCATGAGCAATCAAGTACATTCGAGAGGTAACTACTCCAGCTCGAACTAATGCCCTCTGTAAAGAACCAGCCTTCCTGGGTCCAAGCCCAGATACAAATTGTAAAGGAGCAAAAAGCCAGTTATGGCTTGCAGCCAAATTTATGTCGACACCCACTTGGTTGGTGACATCCACCATCACCTGTTCAACCATTTCAAACTTCTCATCAGGAGTGAGAAAATGCTCTAAGGAGCCAAGATTCCATGATAATATCTCTCTCCCAGGCCCACATAATGTTGCAATCATGGCCAATGGGTTTTGAAGGAAGCGACCAAGAGCCACAGCTCTCTTGACGATCCCTTAAAGCAGCAATAAGCAATTGTAAGAGTGTAATTAGACAACGAGAAGATCAGATAAAAATAAAAATAAAAATAAAAAGCTGATTTCACCTGGTTGTCTAGGTAACTGTTCTGAAGAAATCCGTGAGTGTTCGTACAGACGAGGCAGTGATTCATCCCCATAAACAATGCTAATTTCAGCCATTTCTTGACTAACATTTCTAGGATATTCCTCCACCATGTTATATATGATCTGATTGGGAAACCAAAATGCAAACATGAGAAAACATAATTTAAAGGTAGTTGAAAAAAATCAAGAAAAACATATAAATTCCTACAGCTCAAATTCCTGACACAATATAGAGTTAGGCAAAGACAACCAGAAAGGTAACAACATTTGCATATATTACAAGAATAAAAGTTTCAAGATTACAAAGATATAAAACTGATTGCTGAATCATTGCATAAAATTCAAGTTCAAGCATGATTAAGTGATTTCTGATGCATTATCTCCTGAATTTATGGTCAGAAGACTCAGAACCAACAAACAATTTACATAGTATAGAGAAAGCAACCACAAAGCACTGCCCCCTGCCCTCCACCACCCCCAACACAAAAAGAGGCGGGGGGGTGCTACATTTTATTAAGTAATGAAAGCATAATAGGAACAGAAATAGGATAAAGAAAATAAACAATGCAGCAGCTGGTCAAAGAGAACCAGTCCACTGCCATAAATATGCGATATCACAGGTACTCAAGAAAGTAGGGAAATTTTGGAAAACCTATATAAAACGAAAAGATCATAAACAATATTAGGAAACAAAAATGTCAGGCAATTTTCTTATATTGTCATAATTTTTCTGAGAATACAGCTGAAAAGGATAAAAATGGCAAAGTCATCACACCCTATACCAGAAGAAAATGTTCTATTATGGCTCTCATAGCATTCAAGCACCATTTTGAATTTGTTAGAAACACTAGCACAACTAAATTGGGTTTCAAGATTTAAACCTCATATATCTCATCCTTCAACCGCTTACAAAACAAATTTACAGCCCCAAGAACAATGACATGAGGTTGATGATCTGTCATGAACTTGAGAAGACGTTGTGCTTGATCTTTCTTGTACTGCAAGTCATCAACATTCTTTGACTGTCGGCTAAGGGACCCAGCATACATCCAATCCAGCAACTCTCCTGATGAATTCAACATCACAAATGTGGTTGCAGGATTTCCAGGACCCCAACAACAAGCCATTATCCTTGGCGCAGTTTCCTCATCTAGCCCAACATTATGTTCCTTTCGCTGATATGGTGCAACAGAAGCCCTGTTCCACAACTGCTTTCCACACTCCATAAGTAGACATTTCTTTGCCTGGGCTGTCAAAAGCACCCGAGCTTCCTTCTCCAATGAAGGGAGAAGAAATTTTGAAAAGGCATCCTGTAGTATTAACTTGCGCTGTTCATTCCAGAGTCGTGCAGATTTGCTAACACCATCACTGAGATAATAATCATTACACTGCCTAGTCAACTTATCTAGGTGAGTTTTTGGTAATGTGATAGAAACTTGAAGAAGTTTCTCTTCTTCAGCCTTCTGAATAAGGAGCCATTGGGCATCCTCAAATTTTGACAGTGGCTTTTCATGTAGCCATTTGACCCTTGCTAGCTGATGGGAAGAGTCTATCAACTTAGTTCCTACAGAGGTGGGGCTTGTTGAGACAGCAGCATTGTCCATAAAAAAGCTACGGACATATTTCCTTAAACATGGCTCAAAGCTGATCTCCACTGCAGCCTAAGGTCAGCAAAATATCAGTAAATAAAGAAACCTTTAAAATGGAGCTGGACCAAATATAAACATGAGATGCATACCATGTGCCTAGCACCTTTAAGAACATCTTCTGGAGTATTAAACATTGCACACTTATAGTTCAAAGCTATCTCTTCAGGAGTTTCCTTTAAATCCTCCAATGCTTCTGTCATCTACAATTACAAGAGCTGAACTCACACTTTTATCTAGGGGAGAATTTAAAAAAAAAAAAAAAAAAATTAAAGGAGCATAATAGTTAATAACTTAATATACCATGTTCTTTTGAAGATGTGGAAGTGTCAAAAATGCCATTAAAGCTTTCTTTTCTTAGCTTACTCTGTGGATGGTCCACTGTCATGGGTCTCAATGGCAGTGGCACCCTAACAGAATTTGCTAATTCAATTTCTTTTTGCTAATAATTCTTTGAAGGCAATTCTTTGGGAAATATTGTGCTATGTAACATTCATGAGGTAGTTTCATTGCAATAAAATCTATTACTTATCAAAGAAAAAATATATATACCACTTCTTTCAGGGTGATCTGCAACCCAAACTGCTCAGAATTCCAACCAAATTTACTTGCAACCTCCCATAGGCCAGCCTTAGAGCACATGCTATATAGTGATTTCCTCTTAGGTCTCTTGAACTCCCCTTCAACTTCATCTGGTGGGAAATGCAAATTAAACTTCATGTCAATGTCATCAACTTCTCTCTCTGATTCAGCACTCCATATAGATTTCAGAATTGATTTGAAGATTTTCTTATTCAGATTAAGCCTTGCTTCATCATAGATTCTGTGAACTTCTTCTTCATAACGCAGGTTGTAGTTAGAATAGAGAGCACACTTCCGCCTCTGCAGAAGTAACCACTTTGTGTCCAAGTCCTTGATGGCCCATAGTACCTGTGTACAGAAGGATTACTTCATCTATGCAACATAAAACCTATGTTTTCAATCTCCACATTGGATCCAGGGAAAGGGAAAACACAATACCTTATGCCACTTCATTTTTGGCACTCCCTCTATCTCTTCCCCTTCATCGTTTTCCATTTCACCTTCCTCTGGATCTTTCAATAGACTTAGGCATTGCTCCTTCCGATACATAGCAATAAAAGGAATCTGGGGGATAAAAAATCAAGTCAAATACAATGGTGTACTTTTAATAATTAGAGAGAAAATTTTGAAAAATGTTAAAAGGCTTACATCATACTTCTCCACATGATGCAACTTTAAGAACCTTATGATATCTGCCTTAAAATATTTTAAGGCATTAGATTCTTCGCTAGTCCCTTTATTAGTTTCCTCTGTAGCTCTCTTCAAGAACCAGAATGGTATCATATTTGTTGGAAGTTGACCTAGTATCCAAGAACTTTCTTCTTCTATACTTTCTTCATCAAGACGTGGCTTAGTTTTTTCCTCAGATATCTACAAAGAACAATAGTTGGCAAGTTCAGTCCAAATCATTACACCGAGGCATTATTTTTTCCAACCCAATGCAATTAGCCATAATTAAAACAAACAAAAAAACCTGTATCCTCTCTGGCACGTCAATCTTGCGAATTCTATCATCCTTCTCTGTCAGATACTTCTCTTTGAGAATAATGGGGTCAAATTCATCTTCAAGTCTCTTTCCCTGCAACTCAGCAGAGTCACGAGATCTGGCACTCTGAGCTAGACTATTTTTGCGGAGTCTCAAAAGTTCATCAACATCACCAAATATGTCACGTGCTTCCCCCATTGCAGCAGTTGAAACACCAGCAATATCCCCTAATTTCTTCTTCCTTGACTTCCTTGGTCTGGGAAGAGAGTTCATAATCAAGAAGAATTTTACAAAAGAAAAAAAAAAAAAAAAAAAAAAAAAAAAAAAACTATGCTATAGGAAATCATGACAGATATAACTAACCTGATTGAAGCTCCACCAATAACAATTCCATCATCTTCATCACTAACAATAAAATCTGCCATCTCATTCTCTTCAAGCACATCCGCATCCTCTTCAGCAAAATCCTCAAGTTGCGGTCCTATGACATTAGAACTTGCTACATAAGTAGGAAATTCAGCATGCAATTTTCAATAATAACTAATTCCCCCTCACCACACCCCCCCCCCCCCCCCCCTCCCAAAACACACATATTTATAAGGCTCCGGAAGCCAATCCATGTAAACTACAACAACCAGAAAGTTGACTTAGTATCAAAATATACCTATTTGATATCTCTAAAAATGTACAAGCAAAAAACAGATACATTTTAACATGATTAAACAAGCATAACGAAATAGTTAGAATAATTTTTTTTTTGATAAGTCAAAATAGTTAGAATAATTGATAAGTAACTAAATTCATCATTTACTATCACCTTAAACTTTGGAGATAATCAATAATTTATCATGGTATCATAGTGGGTGAGCTGAGTTCAAAATATGTTGGGTCCTGATCTCATAATGGTTTAGCGATTAAATTCACCCTGTTTATTTATTTATTTTTCTATCAATCTAAACTATTGGGTCAATCAACAATTTATCAAAAACCAATAAATTTAATGTTCAAGTAAAAAGATGATTACCCTCTTCATCCGAAAGCTCTGTGTGCTCCTCCTGTATGTCAAAATCGTTCCTAGCTTTTTTGAGCCGCTTGAATTTCGGCCGCCGTCGGTGAATACCGTGCTCTTCAAGCAACTCATAATCATCTTCATCAACATAATCAAACTTCCAGGATTTCCTGAAGTGCAAAAAAAACTTTAATAACAGTTGATTGAAAGTTACACAGAGTCCTCAATATATAAACAGGAGATAAGTAGAGTAAAAATGGACCTTCTCTTTTTCCTATTTTGCTTTTCTTGCGCAACACGTTCTTCTACTTCTTCTTCTTCGGGATCTTCCTCCACTTCATCTACTATAAACCCATCCTTCTCATACTCATCCTGACCTAGCTCTAATCAATCCAGTAATAAATTATCCGATTTTTTTATTATTATTAATAATAGTAAATAAATAAATAACCATAATACAAAAAAAGCAGAATGAACATTTTTTTTTTTTTTTTGTGTGTGTGTGTGTTACTTTAATCAATATTTCAATTTGTTAAGAACTAACTAAAGTACTTTCGGCGTTTTTTGAAAGCAAAATAGCCTATAAAATTGTTTGAAGAAAACTAACACATTTTCCCAAAAAGAAAAAATAATGACACAGAGAAGACAATGAAAATACAAGAGATGCAAGTGTCAAAATCTCGGCGCGAGACGAAATCGTAAACCAAAGTAGCGTCCTAGATTTACGCGAAGTAGTATATCTAAAATCCAGCGAGCTCAAAAGCAAAAATATCGAGATATCTCGCGAGATAAAAGTCTTCCGCAAGCTCTCAGCAATCTGTACCAAACAATCGCCGGCGAATACAACTCCGTCGCCGAAGATAGCCGGAACCACTAAAAATACGAGAAGACGAAAAGTTGCAAAGCTTTAAATATAAATATATATATATATATATATATATTTATATATTTTTTTATTGATTGATTGATTTATAGTATTTATTTATTAAGCGAAGTAATAAACTAATATAAACATTGACCAAGCTCTTTTGAAATTAATAAACATTGAAAAAAAAGAAAAAAAGAAAGCTATATTAGGATCAGAACAAAGCAGTAGTGTTTAGAGAGAGAAAAAAATGGAGGTTCCTTACAGTACGGTACGGAAAGCGAGAACTCCGAAGAAGATATTTTCGTTATAAATAGAAAACGAATGCACTGAGAAATGGCGAAGAAAACTTACCTTCTTCGTCTTCGTCTTCGTCGTCTTCGTCAATGGCTTCGCGACTCACGAGTTCACCTTCTTCTTCTTCTTCTTCACCATCTTCCACGTGAACAAGTTTATCACATACCAAAAAAAAAAATCAATAAAAGAAAATTGCATATATACAAAAAAAAAAAAAAAAAAAAAAAAGCTAAAAAATGCAGAGAGAAAGAGATGTACAAGCTTTTCCTGATCTTCCTTTTCTGACAATGGCCATGGCTGACTGAGTGATGGTTTGGTAGAAACTAGAAACCCTAGATTTCTTGTATTGGAAATGGTTTTTTAGAGAGAGTGAGAGAATGGGGTTTTAGTTTTGAAGTTTTTAGTTAGAGCTAGAGTTGCAGTGATTGTGGATATTAATTATTGGGATGATGATGATGAGGAGGAGTGGAGAGTCTATTTAAGTAACGGAATTAGGAACGTGAGATGGTTCATTAGCATGGCAGGGGGTCAGGCTCAGGCTCTGTCCTTAGTACTTTTCACTTTTTTGTTAGTACCTTCAAGGAGAAGTTATAAAATGGTTTTGGATGCTAATGCTATTTTCTTCTCTCTCTTTTTTTTTTTTTTTTTTAAATTATGCAAATAAAGTTTTTTCTTATTTTTCATAATTTGGATTTAAGAGGAATACTTTATAATAAATAAATAAATAAATAGTTGGGACTAGATTAAAGATTTGAAATTTGAATTGTAAATATTTTTATTGAAAACACTAAAAAATACTGCTACACAACTTTTGGTGAAATCAAGTCTTTTTATTTCGGGTAAGTTAGTTTTAGATAAAAATAGCGTCATCATGAATGGGTTGCAAGTAAGTCAAGTAGATCACTCTACGGGATTGACACATATTTTTCGCAAGGATTAAAAAAATGCAAATAAAAAATCTAAATGTCAAAAATAAAAGTTAAATACTTAATACATAAATTTTTAAATTTACACAATTTCAAGTTTACTAATGATATCATCACCATGAACAAAAAATATATAAAAATAAAAATAAACTAACTAAATGTTTTAGACCATGTCATGATAAATTATATAGTCTTTTGGTGGACCACGTTAGTGGACCACGTTACTTGTCTATCATTCCATTAAAAGACTCCCATTTATTTAAAATTACTGAGTCAGTAATTAGTTTCTATTTAAAAAAAATTTTAACTCAACAATTTTGAATTAGTTGGAGTATTTTAGTGGAATGGTGGACCGCGTTACTTGTCTACCTTAAGGATTTTATAATTTTTCCATGTCAAGATATCAGTCTTTTTAGTTACACTATTTTTTTTTTCATGTAAAATAATAATAAAATTATTTTACCTAAAAAAAAAAACTAAAAAAATCTTTAAAAATAGAACATAACATATTGGTTAAAGAAAAATAAGTAAATGTTTAATATGAATTGTATCTCAATCTACTCAACCTTAATATTAGATCTAGCAATGAAAATCTTCAAACTTGAGAATCGCTATCTACCATATAAATTTTCTCACCCCATTTAAGTTTAGTCCTTCATATCCCTTCATCCTTAAAAATATTAATTTTTTTTTTAAAAGGTTGGTAACGTCAAAGGCCTTGTAGCTAAATTGACATTTCTCCATACACAAAGTGTTTGGGAGTCTAGGGAGGGAAATAGTTTGACCTGCGAAATTAGTAATATATTGTAATAATTTTTCAAAAAAAAAAAAAAGAAGGGTTGGTAACAGATCAATAATTTCGGGTTTGAGTAGGGTATTTTTCCTTTGGGTTATTCGGTTGAGTCCAATTTTGTCAAGTTAGGTATAAGCACCAATTATTTCACATAAAAAAAATCACCTTCTCTCACATATTTATATCATTCAATCCCACCACAACACAAATTGGTGCCAATTGACCTTTCCATATCTAATTTTAATAGTTATTTGATGTTGTTTGACCATTTCAGAATCTAGTATATAAATTTTTAATTTTAAATCAATTTATAGGGATTAATGTATAACAATTTTGATTTTATAAAAAAAATTATAAAATAAAAAAAATACTAAATTACAAAAGCATCATTCGGCATGATATGGTCATTAACTTATAATATCATTTTTTTTTACGCTACGTAGCTTGTATCATGTATCAAGAATGTAAACATGAATTATATATATTTAATTTCTCAATAAGAAGAAAATCAAGCAAAATCATTTAGTTATAAAGGTCTCTCTTTTTTTTTTTTTTTTGCTTTCAATATTAACTATACTAGAGTTTTTCATCTTGAAAGAAGAAAAATGATTCATATGTTTGGTTTTAGAGATTAAGCACATTATTTTTTTCTTTCTTGAACTAATTCAATTTGCAACTATGCTTCATGTCTCCCTCTTTCTTTGTTTGATTATGAACTTTCCAAGAAAATGATGTAAACGATTTGGTCAATTACTCAATTTTTTTTGTTTTTTTTTTTTTTTAAGGGAAAACGATTTGGCCAAGTTGGACTTGGTTGGTTGTATATGACCTAGGAAATTACGTGAGAGTTCACATATATACCATATCCTCTTCAATATGAAATATAATGTATCCTTACTAAATCTTTAAATGTGTTGCCTAAAATAGCCCAAATGCTTTTAGAGGCTGTACGCCTGTACCGCTGTAGAGCCTAATGGACATAAGTTTTGCTGATTTGGTGAAAATACAAGTTTATGTTGTTGTATCAGCAATACACTATCGTCTTCCATTACACATCAGTTAATACAGCTTGAATGAAATAAATGCATATTTGCGTACCTAATACGCCTTCCAGTACATTAGTACTATTAAGTATTAAGACTTTTTTATTATTATTTTTATACGATAGAAATTTTAGTCTAACCTAATTTATGTGTATATGTGTAAAGATTATTATTTAGTATTATTTATATTTGCAAGTTAATTGTATTTTTATGTTTTGGATCCTAGTAATTTATTAGGGCATTAGTATTTTAATTTGGAAGTAAGGTTATTTTTATAATAAAGCTATTAAGGGTTCTTAGCCAATTAGAACTAGGGTTTAGCAATCTTTTATAAGCAACCTATAGTACTACTTGAGGAGATAGTTGATATTTTGATGAATGAAAAAAAATTGCCGTTTGGTATTTCTTTGTTCTGGTGATGACTCTAGGTCTACTCTAGATGCTAACTCCTAGTAGTTTCCCCACTTGTTACTAACTCCAAGTAAGGTCTAAGTGCTGAATTCTAGGTCATATCTCTTTATTTTATTGTTTGTTTCAGTTTTGTTCTAGTTGTCCTGCATTATATTTGGTATAAGAGCAAACACTGATATGTTGAAGCATCACCGCAGGAAAGAACCAGAAAATATCAACCAAAAAAAAAAAAAAATTGGGTTACCAAATGGCATTGAACCAATTTATAATTAAAATTAAAGTTTTTTACCAATAAAAAATATTAATTGAAAATCTTACTCTTATAAATTTATAATATTTAAAAAAAAAAACTATTATAAATTTATAAGAGTAATATTTTCAATTAATATTTTTTATTGGTAAAAACTTTAATTTTAGTTATAAATTGGTTCAATGCTTTTTTTTTTTAAATATTATAAATTTATAAGAGTAAAATTTTCAATTAATATTTTTTATTGGTAAAAACTTTAATTTTAGTTATAAATTGGTTCAATGCCATTTGGTAACCCAATTTTTTTTTTTTTTTTTGGTTGATATTTTCACTAAGATGATATAGGTAATATATAACTATATATGAATTGTTTGGCGGAAAAAGAAGTACAATATTACCACATCCACAATTTAATAAATAAGTTGTTTACCTATGTTTTTGTTTTATATTTAAAAGTTTACACCTTAGTATATAATCTGATATAATAAAATTTGTAATATCGTTGAAATCACTTGTTAACTTACTGAAATATAGTAGGAAGAGATGGGGGTTTTGGGGTATCTTGCTTAAAACAACATTTAGAGAGAGTGAGTTAACAGGTCTATTTCCAATTCTGACAAGTCTAATACATTTGATTAGTAACTACTAACTTCTATTCAATTGGCTATGAGGAGTGAGGACCATGAATTAAAATATTTTTAGAGTTTTTAATTAATTCCACCATGTATGGTGTTCCTAAAATTCTATTTATTTGTTTTCAAAATAAGTAGATGATTTTAAAACCGTATCAATAATTTAAATAGGTACAAAATGGTAATAGATGATGTTTGTTTAAATACTGATAATGTGGCAAAAATTTAATCCAATTATTTAAATGGAATTGAATATTTGGGAACTTTATAGTGGAGTTATCTTAGAAATTCTTGAGATTATTAGTATGAATACTATCTAGGGTTGACTTAACATGAAAAAACCCCCAATAAATAACATGTTTTGCAGTGTACAAATTTTCTATATCACTTTGATATCCCCCATTGGCCAATCAAATGTATTTTCTATTTGTCTGGTAGCATAAAATTATAGGAATAATTAATACCCAAAAATTTTAATTGACAAAAATTATTTTTAGAAAATTATTCTCTTTTCAAATGATGTGCACTTTGTAAATGTATTTTACTCTAGCAATTTAAGAGTAAATTTATGATATACCAAACACATGAAAGGTGAACAATCTCTCTCTCTCTCTCTCTCTCTCTCTCTCTATTAAAATTAATGATTTTCCTTACAAATTAATTTTTAAAATCTAATGATTTTTTTAGAAGAATATTGAAATCTAATGATAGTTATTAAAATTTAAATAAATCTATATATCTATATATCTATATATATATAATAATAGGTGAAGCAGAGAGAAAATCCAATTAGATTTCAATTGGATTCTCAATTTTGCGCCACTTGTCCTAACCAAAACTCAAAAAAAAAAATCTAATTAGATTATAAATTTGACTCAAATTTTGTGTCATGTATTTTATCTAAATTTTTTAATTTTTGTGCCCAAATAAATGATACACTAACATTTAACACAGAAGCCAAGAAAACCACAATAATAATGCTCATTAACTTAAGCAAGAACATCTTATCTGCACATTTTTATGGAGATTATAAATTGGACTCCAATTTTGTGTCATGTATCTTATCTAAATTTTCTAATTTTTATACCCAAATAAATGATGCATTAACATTTAATACGGAAGCCAAGAAAACCACAATGATAATACTTATTGGCCTAAATAAGAACATCTCACTTGCATACTTTTATGGGTGATCTCAATAGAGTTTAGAACTCTTTTAATTCCACAACCAGAATCAAGGAGTCCAACGAGAAAGACTATAAAAGTAAAACATCATCTCCTCCTAATTTCATATCGTCATCCCATGTCTCTTCCTCTCTCAACCTCTACCAACTAGATCCACACACTACCCTCTCCTTCTCCTTACGGATTTCTCAGAATAAGGCCGGGTTTAAACACAATATTCAATCCCACTCTTCCTTACTTCACACTCTCATACATTAGCGCTTCATTGGTGTCTCGAAGAAGATTCCAAGTTCAATGATAAGTTTTTATTTTTTTGATGTCCCTTTATATATTTTAAATAATAAAATGCAATATTCTCTTTTTTTCTTCACTGTAGCATCACTTAAATAATAAAATGCTGTATTCTCTTTTTTTTATTCATTGTTTTATCTAATGCTATCCTATGTATGATAAAAAAAAAAAAAAAAGACCAATAGCATTACTTAAATAATAAAATGCAATATATATTTTTCATTATTTGATTTAATTCTATCATCCGTGTGATAACAAAAAAATTGGCCAATAGCATCATTACAATTAACCAGTCCCGTGAGGTAGCACGGAGTCACATACTAGTATTATTTAATTACTAAGTTGTGACAAGATCCCAAAACGCATTGATCTTAGTTGTGACCCAAGATCCCAAAAGGCAATGAGCTTACTTTGGAACTATCAAGATAAAATCTAAACATTAGGGGATTTGGGCTCTGAATGTTTCAATTAGAAATATGCGAAAGTGTAAACTAATTAAGTTACAAAACTCTTGACAGCAAATTTTTTTTATTATCCAAATTGACATGATTATTTTCCCAAAAAAAAAAAAAACATTGACATGGTTATTATATGATTATATCTCTAAATTGGCAAAATGAATTACCAATTACAATTTCCAAGTCCGAATAAGATTGTTAGGTGTGAATCATACTTTTGAGTCTTTGACAGACAAGACATTACATAAAGATGATACCAAACCAATTACAAGAATTCGAATAAGTTTGTTAGGTGAGAATCATACTTTGGTTCTTCAAGAGAAAACTAACCTGCACGCATTTCTAGTTTTGGTATGAAAGTAAAGTGATGGAATATATTCATAATCCTTTTTGGCATGAAATCAAATTGCTTTGATCATAAAATGGCAAATAAGGCATGTCTAGCATGGTGGGAAATTGGGAATCTGAGGAGGCCTTTTTTATTTGGTAGCTAATTGTAATGTAATAAAATACCTTTTATTTTGTTTCCAAAATTTTCATAAATCCTAGAATTTGTTTCCAAAGTTAATATTAGTCGCATGTCACACTTTTATTTTCTGTCAATGTTTTTGGGTATAAATACCCTTCATGCTAGCCCTGCCTCCTAGCGGTCTCAATTCACAAATCACAATGCTTTTGCTATGGCTATCCCTAATTTACTCATCTCTCCTCTATGGCTCTATATCATCTTCCTTTGCCAATCTCGTCTCCTAATAATTATCTGTCCCTTCAAAAATCAAATATATGTTTGATCTCAGAAGAAATGACTAGATTGTCAAATTGGATCAGTGACCTACTAGAAGAAATCCACATTTCATAGCTATGAAAATATAAATTTGAATTGTAACATGCCTTCTCAACTCAATTCTCAATGCCTTTGCTATGGCTTCATCCCTAGCATGATGGGAAACAGAGGAGGCCTTGATTTACTAGAAGAAATCCACATTTTCATAGCAATAAAACATAAATTTGAATTGTAACAATGCCTTCTAAACTCAATTCTCAATGGCTTTGCTATGGCTTCATCCCTAACATGATGGGAATCAGAGGAGACCATTTTATTTATTTATTTGGGAGCTAATTGTAATGTAATAAAATATCCTTTATTTTGTTTCCAAAATTGTGATAAATGCTAGGATTTGTTTCCAACGTTAACATTAGTCGCATGCCACGCTTTTATTTTCAGTATATATTTTTGGGTATAAATACCCTTCATGCTAGCCTTGCCTACCCATCTCAATTCACAAATCGTCCCAATTTGCTCATCCCTCTTCTATCCCATCTTCCTTTGCCCATCCCATCTAATCCACCTATTTATCTGCCCCTTCAAATATCAAATGCCAGTTTGATCTCAAAAGAGATTACTAGATTGACATATTGGATCAGTGATTTATTAGAAGAAATCCACATTTCCTTAGCAATAAAACATATTTGAATTGTAACAATGCCTTCTCAATGCCTTTGCATGGCTTCATCCCTAGTTGCCCATGTTGCCTCTACCCCATCTTCCTTTGCCAATTCCATCCAATCCTCTTATTTATCCAACCTTTCGAAAATCAAATGTGAGTATAATCTCAAAAGTGATTAATACATTATCAAATCGGATTAATGATTTACTAGAAAAAAAAAATTGTATTTCAAGAATAATTAAAAGTACCTTAGATAGGTAAGTATATTTCTTTCTATTTTTGTTAAGAAAACAAACTAGCACCTCTTTGAATAATGAGTCTTAGCAAATGTTACTGTGGTTCTTTTTAATTTTGCTCTTACCCTAAAATCAATGGGTTAAATAAAATTTCATTTTTTTTCCTTCATGGTTCTCTAAATGGCCTTGGGTTTTAGTTTGCCCAGGTCTCTTATAGTCCTATGCCCCCATCAGATTCTCATGATCATATAGTTTTTGAGTCTAAGCTCAAATTTTTTTCCCCATAAATAATGGGGTGCCATAATGAAATATAGTAATATTTATTTTTGGGAAAATTAGTTTTTTTTTTTTTTTTTGGAAATCTGTGGAGAGAGATGAAGATTCTGTGTGTGCCCTAGTAGTAGAGAAAGAAAAGTTAGTTTGGTTTTTCAGTAGCAGAAAGTGGGAAAATAAGTTAGAATAAAATTTTCCTTATATAAAAATTAAAAAAAAAAAAAAAATCCTTTTGGCTAATGGAATTCTTTTTGTTCCTTGGACCTGGTTGGACCATATCTACAATGGTAATCTCATAATCTGCTATACTTTTTTAATTGTCTCTCATTTTTGTGCTAGAAAAAAAAATCCTTTTGGCTAATGGAATTCTTTTTGTTCCTTGGACCTGGTTGGACCATATCAACAATGGTAATCTCATAATCTGCTATACTTTTTTAATTGTCTCTCATTTTTGTGCTAGGCCAATTGATATTACAATTCTAATTTTCGGAACTTGTATCTGCATGCAATATGACAAAAGCCAATGGGTGCTGAAATTACCATTTCCATTTTTTTATTATTTAAAAAGTGACCTTTTTTTTTTTTGTATTTTTGTGTTTTTCCCCTTTTAATTCTTTTTCTTTCTCAAATACTCTTACAGTCCGTTGGGTTGGGAGGATGAAAAAGTGTGAAGATAGAAAATAAAAAGAGGACGAAAAGTAGGAGGAAAGAAAATTTTAGTTTCTCTCAATTGTGTTTGATTGGAAGGGTGGAAAAGTGGAGGGATGAAAAGCTTTTTTGTTTAATTGAAGATAAAGTTTGTATAAATTTACCATCATGTCACTATTAAATAAAACAAAAAATAACACATTATATTTTTAAAAAATTGTGTATAGATGGACACTTCAGTTAAAAAAAAAAAAAAAAAAAAAAGAGGTAGCCAACATACGTTAGTAACTGAAAGAAAAAAAATCAAAGGAAGAAAATTGAAAAAAGAAAAAGGCCAACGTGTTAGTACTTGGTACTAGAGAGAGAAAAAAAAAAGAAAAAAAAAAAGAGAATAAAAGAAAAAGAAGCCAACACGTTGGAGAAAGGTGAATTTCAAGGGTATTTTTGAAAATTCATTTCATGAGTTTTCTTTTTGGTGGGCCTGGAGAGAAAACATTTAGACCCCACCATTTATTTCCTTCCTCTTCACCCAATTAAACACACTCCAAAAATTTTTTTTTTTTCCCATTTTATTTCTAAAGTTTTCCATCTACCTTATTTCACATCTAAACAAACACACCTTTAAGAGCATGGTTTTGAAACCTGAATCGTTTATAAAACCGAGAAAAAGAGAGGTTTAAGGTTTTAATGTTAGACTGAGGTTCAATTGAGGTCAAACCGTGATGACATTATAAATCATTTAATAATAAAATAAAATACAATATTGATTTAAAAAACATGGACACTTTGAAGTTTGGGCTCGTTTGGTACATGTGTTTAAACACTTTTTTCAGTTTTTAAACAACATTACACGTATTTCCACACAATTTTTCACCCATACGTATTTTCAAAAAATACAAATAATATTACTAGAACAATATTACCAAACAAGCTAGAATTATGAAGCTTCCAGAAAGCTCCACTCCCACCAAGTACTAACTACCCACGTGCATTGGACTCATAAATATCTAGATATCACATTCCAAAGCATTTTTATTCAAAGCCTCGTAGAAGTCTCACACTCTCACTTTTTCTCTCTGGAAGTGGCAGAGACACAAGTTTGAAGAAGTTAGTTTTAATGACAGCACTTGAGCTTGTCCATGACTTGATTTTTTTTTTTTTTTCCTTCTTCTTCGATCTGATGTGAATCTTATCTTTTTTTTACCTCTTTTCCCAAGCAATCTGATAACTTCTTCTACACTTTTACTTTTCTTTCCAACAGTTACTTTTCAGACTTGAAATTTTGTGTCTTTCTCTCCCTACTTCTCACTTCTCAATCTCTCATCTTCTGTCTTCCTTAATTCTTAAGCAAATTATAACAGATCTGAAGGTAAGACTCTCTTTCACAGCTTCATCCTTTACTCACTCTCCCACTTTCTATTCCTGTCTCACTCTTTCTTCCCAAAAGAACATATTCGGCTAACTTGAAACTGCTTTTCACGAAGAAATTTTCTGAGGAGGAAACTGGAAAACATGTGTCCGGTTCAAAAAACCGTGCAGTTTGACTACAGTTCGAGAGGTTTATAGCAAAAATATAATTTTTAGTTTTTTGTGTTTAAAGAACCATTTTAAGGAGCAATTCCTAGTTAACCTAGTCGAACCGTACGTTCTGGTGCAAGTTTCAAAACCATGCATAAGAGCCTTCTAAAAAAAGAACACTTTTTTTTTTTTTTTTTGGAGATAGTTTCAACATATATCACTCACGTCTGATAATAGTTTTTTATTATCAAACCAAGACACCAATTAGTTTTTAGTGTAAGTGGAGATTAAACCCCAGATTCTTAGATAGTTTTTTATTATTAGCTCAAGACACCAATCAGTTTTTAGTGTAGGTGGGGACTAAACCCCAGATTCTTAAGAGGGCTGCTGCAATTTGAAAGTCAACATAAGTTTTCACCAAAAAAAAAAATCACTAAAAAAAACTTCCGTGATAATAATTTCCGCATTATTTATCCAAAAAATTGGTGTGATTTATCTTTTGCAGTAATCAAACGAAGGTGAGCAGATTTTTGTTTAGAAACACACATTCAGTCAACAAACAATGCCACTTGGAGTATTTCTGCATATCAATTTTTTGTCACGTACTATTCAGCTTGGTTAATATTTATATCTGAATATAATTATAATCCATTAATAAAAAAACTTGGTTAATGTTTATATGTGAATATAATTATAATCCCTTAGTAAAAAATTTTTGTTGATTTTACAAATACAGAATCTTCAATGTAGGGGTTTGTCCATCTTCTAGTTGCATGGAAGACTTTCTAGTCATTTTGTTTTTCTCAATCTAATTAGTTCTCTCTTTTAGGAGATGATTGCATACACATTGGAACTGATGTAGGACAGAATATTCTAATTAATTTCTGTAATCTTTTATATTTGGTATTTTTATGTAATTTTCGTTATTTTAGGTTTAGGTGGTTTATTTTCTTGTTTTTAGGTGCATTTAATGCTTTTTAGGTCAAATTTTATTCCTGTTATGGTTAGGTATCAATTAGGAGTTATTCTAGATTATATTTTCTTGTCTGTCAAGTTTTAAGGAGCCCTTAAATAGGCCCCTAAGGCTGTAAACGTTTTTCATAGTTTATTATTAATAAAAATTCAGACATGTGTCTATTGTGTTCTCTGGTGGATTCCAAACCTATCACCTTGTGGATTCAAGGAATCCCTCGTGGATTCGAGGTTTAGAAACTAACAGTTTAGTTTTTGTCTATCAAGAGAGCATCGTGTGTGTTTCTCTTCAGGCTTCCGCGACATCAGGAACCTTTTTAAGTTGAAATCTTTTTGAACAATATAGGCTCTCTAATTGTACAGTAGCAAACACTTTGAAGCGCAATCTTTTTTGCTTTTTTTTTTTCCTTAAATCTTGACGAGTTTGGATATACTGTCTTATGAAAGGCATTGCCATAATTCTTTTAGACTGAAAAAGAAACTATTTTCTTGCTGTTACTGCAGCCATTATATATGTGTGTCATTGATTCAATTATTTCTATTCATTGAAATTTCCCTAGGCTGTATTTGAAAACTTTAATTTGGATTTGGATTTTAAATTAATAAATTTAAATTGTCTTGATTTCAAATCTATTGATTTTAGAGATCATTTTAAATTCAATAATTTTAATGAATTTCGTCAAATTAAAATCCTTAATCTTTTAAAACTATCCAAATATTTAGATTTTAATCACTTGAATCCAAATCTACATGCACAAATTTTGCTATCCAAGCACACCATTAGTTTATCTATCAGAAAGATGTTTATCTGTAAAGTAAGTTTAAAGAGGGCACGACTCCATCCTATGAACTCCAATAATAGGAAAGCATTATAGAGAGATTATTTTCTGATTCCATTCTGAATGAAAAGGTTGAATATTACAACCAATGACTACTTCATATGCGTGGTTTTGAGATGGCAGATCTTAGAATAAACTTATTCATCAGAACATTGAACATTCCTATTATTTCCGATTTTACTTCTCTTTTTAAAGCAACTAGTAAGTTTCTCATGCGATGCACGGATAATTTTGTAATATTTTATATAAGACCGTTTTGAAGAATGTTATGCATATATTTAATGAAAAAATAATCGAAATTTGAATAAAGAAACATATACATTTTGATATATTAAAATTTAGTTTAGTAGCTTCACTGCACATTTGTAGCCTTCTCAAGGTAAGTTTAATTTATTTATTTTTTTTAAATCATGAAACCAAAAATAAATGCAAAAAAGTAACAGGATCATAAAAATCAACTAATTTGAATTGTGTTCATAGACTGCATATCATGAAATGAAAGTATGCCCGAATCTCTAATTGCCTTTCACTTATCGATAATGCGACATTAAAATATGGTGTGAGAAAGTGCATATGCATGTGTCATATAAATGATTTAAAACCATGGTAAACAAAAAAAAAAAAAAAAAAAATACCCATATAGATTTTGGTAGCTTGATGGTGGTGGGAGGCCAATATGAAAGAGGTGGTGGTCTCTCAAATTCCTCTCTCTCTCTCTCTCTCTTACAAATGCTTTGTCAAACTCAAATCTTTTATTTTGGTAATAGTGAAAGAGTGAATTTCATTAATAGTCCACAACATTTTTCATGTTTCTTTATCTCTCTCCACTGCTTATCTGGTTAGTTATTACTCTTAGTCCTTAATTATTTGTATTATTTTTTCTTTTGTTTTTAATACTAAAATAGTGGGTATGCTAAAAGACATGAAGAAGAGAGAAATGTGTGGTATAAGCTTAGATAATCAATGGGAGATTAATGAGATAACAGTAAAATATAAGTTAATATAAACTTTTGAGTAACAGTAAAAAAATGCTAAATGCAACATTGGAATGCCACGTGGCAAGACCTTATACACTCTCACATGAAGTCTCTGTTTTTAAATATAATATTGATATTGATTCTATTTGTTTACCATTTATTAATTTCTTGGTCCTAAATTCCTAATGACCAAAGATTTTATTTTTTGGTTAAATACTTATATTTGATAAATGCTTGGGGGTAAAAACTGACAATATCACCCTAACCACTAAATTGCATTTAGAAATTTCAAATTTCTTTATCATTCTCAATGTCATATATAGACTATTGATCTGAGTGAAACATAAATATTTTCTAGTTTTTTAAAGAGGATCCACAATCTGTAAACACTTCCGTTGACTAGTATTATGGGTGGGTCGAAAAGAGTGGGTCCATCCCCAAAACAATTTAGGCCCATTTTGGGATTGTCTCGACCCAAGCTAGCAGATAGGATAATGAAGCATCCTAGCTGAGGAAACCCACCTCGGCGAAACTTTCCAACAAGCGTCCATGTGAGCTGAGGATGTAAAACAGTGTCTTGGGAGAATCCGCCCACCGAACACAAGATTTGGCGTCAAGCAAAAGTTAGTAGATTGCCACCTTAACGGTAGGAAGTAGGGCCCTTCTCTGATATGTGATATGACACAATGGAACAATAGACAAGACCTAAGAAACCTAAGAAACCACCCAAACCTTATGGGTGGAGGGACCTACTGTTAGACCAAATATTTCCTCATCATGACTAACCCACTGAAACAAGGGTATAAATTAGATGAGAAGGGCAAAAATCAAGGGTTGGAATAAAAATTGGAAGAGTGATGCATCAGAGAAAAGTGAGAATGCAATCTTGGGTACAGAGGTCTTGCTTAGACTTTAGAGGGGAAGCTCGGTTGTTCAAAAGCCTTCTCGGCCAAGCTTAACTCGAGGTAGCCCAATAGATAAATAGAACTAGGGTGTGGTCCATCATAGCACAAGTAGTTTCAGGAATCTCCTATATATTGTGGGCTAAACCCAACCCAAAATACCAATAAATTGGGAGCTTGACCCCAGCAAGCCTAGGGTTGTTGGGAAAACGCAACCACAGGTGTATATATATTAACTACACACTATCTAGATATAGCCAGGCGTGATATTTGTGTGATAAAACTGGAAATCTACAAAAGGAGGGATCACAAACATTTGACAAGCCTCTAGGCTCAAGCCTACAGCCAAAGCTTAGATTCATTTTTATTTACCATTTACCATCCCATGGATTCCCCGTTCAGTAGATAATGCATACAAATGTAATGCTTTGTTACTTAAAATGTTATTGAAGTTTTGAAAGCTCTCTCTCTCTCATGCACCATTGCAACGTATTACTTTGCTACTTATAACTTGTCACTTACCTTATGGATGGGATTCAAGCATAGATCTCATATTCAAAAAAAAAAAAAAAAAACCAACTTTATTAGTTGAATTAATTAAAAATTTAACGAAGCCTTATTCAAATTAGCTGGTGTTTTTGGGATAGGGGTGGTGGGACTGTAAGACATGATTTAGGAACATCAACTCAAGGATCAGATCGCACACCACCGAAGTTACATAGAAAAATTGAATAGATTTTCATCTTTTATCTTAGGTTATGTTGGTTTCTAGATTCGCAACGGGTTTGGTTGAGTTGAGGATTTATCAACTTGAAAAAGAAGTCAAATTCAGTTAAAAAAAAAAAAACCAAAACCTAACCCAACTTGACCCATATACCCATAGCGTATATTAGACAATAAGGTGTTTGACGAGGTGCGTTGGTTATATGCTCGTGTATTTGACTATGAAAAAATGTTAAAGAATAAAGATGCAATCAGTTCAACAAATAAAATGCTGACAAAGAAATGTAATGATAATCATTATTGGACTATATCAATAATATTATATAAATAAATTTCTTAACTATGTTTTTTTTCCTATGTTTAAAAGATACCACGTCAGTTTATAAAACTAATATGGTAAAATTTATAATAACCTTAATATCACTTTGTTGTCTAAGTGTGGGTTTCAGTTAGTTCAACTTGTAAAATCTTTGATGATTGAATAAAAGATTTCGGGTTCAATTTCTACCTACACCAAAAACCGATTAGTATCTTAATTTGATGATAAAAGTTATCATAAAATATGAACATCTTAGGTAGCTAAAATATAATGTTTGGAGAGAGTGAGAGTACGTGCGAGATCACCATTTTATATCAGTGTAATGGAGAAACAATGAAGTAGTGAGAGTTTACAAATGTGAATGAAATAGGTCAATAAAAATTTTAATTTTATGATTATGGTTTTTCTTTAAGTAAATTAAATATTTCCTCCAAGTCTAAATTTGAATAAATTTAGTTCATTCTCAAAAAAAAAAAAAAAAAAGGGCCAATCCATGTGGCCCGCATGTCGACATGATCCTATCTGTTGTTTTAATGAGCAAGGTATTGGTTGGCCCTTTTTTTTGTTGGATCCAAAAATCCCTCACCATATATAGTTATGTACTCCTTTTTTTTTTTTTTTTTTTTTTGGGATTTGGGTAGGTTAATAAGTCTGATTCCAATTTTGACAAGTTAATCAAATTTACTAGTAAAATTTCTTCTACTGGCTAATTGATCATGCTATCATTTTCAAGTAGTTAATGACAACCTCTATTCTAATCAATTGGCTATAAATGTGAATTAATATCTTCTAAGAGTAATTCTACCAAAGTGTCCTTAAAATTATATTCATTTAGTTTTGAATAAGAAACTTTGATTTTGACACTTATCAATAATTCAAACAAATACTAGAAAATAGTGATAGGAAACATTCCTTTAAATGTTGATGACGTGACAAAATCTAATCCATTTATCCCAAAATGATTGAGTATTTAGAAACTTTGGTGGAGTTATCTTAAAAACTCCCAAGATTCTTAATTAGCATAAGGACTATCAAGTTATAATCTAAACTGCAATTAGGTTCTGAGATGCTTACATATTTTTATCATCTAATAAGCATGAGAAGTAGCTTTAGATACTGTGAGAGGGTCTTGATGAATATTTAGATTTTAGAACTTATACCTTTTTCTTTTTTCTTTTTTCTTTTTTTTTTTAAGAACTTATACTTTTTTTGATGAATGTTTAGAGGATGAGAAGTAGCTTTAGATACGTATTTTTAGATCTTATACTTTTCTTTTTTTTTTTTTTTTTTTTTTTTAATTTATAGAACTTATACTTGATGAATGTTTAGAGGACGAGATATCATAACATATCATATTATATCATATACTATATAATAAAATTTGAGCTTAAAAGCTTTGATTGTGCCAAGTGACTTCACTAAATTGCATAACTTTTTTTCTTCTAAAAAATGGATATATATATTTTTTTCTTATCTTCTTATCCTATAATTTCTAAGTTGATAAAAATCTTAATTTGATTACCATCCAAAATCTTCATCTATTTCTCTCTTTTTTTTTTTTTTTTTTTACATAAATTATATTACTACATGTCAAAAAAACAACAATGTTATTAGTATTTTTTAGATTTTCAAAAAAAAAAAAAAATATATATATATATATATATATATATATTACTAAATGTCAAAAACAACAACATTAATAATTCATTTTTTTTAGATTGTAAAAAAAAAAAATAGATATATTATTTTGTTCTTATCTTCTTCTCTTATAATTCATACCTCCACAAATTAGACTGATGTTAGACTTTTGTTTATATCAACTTCTTCAATGTGGAGTGTATATATATATATATATCAAATAATTCATAATAAATACCCTCCATACGGTTTTGTTTTTTTTTTTTGTTCTATTCTTCTCTTCTTCTACCTACAACCTTGTAGGTATGTATTTGTTTACACTAATGTTTTATATATTTGTTTACTCTAATTTTTTCCCATCAAATTGAAAAGGTTTTGTATATTTTTTGTCTTTTGTTTAACCTAATGTTATTAAGTTTTATTAGATTTATATGCCTATAATTTAAGAGTGCAATCATTAAATAGGCTTAGACAAATTTTTTTATTTATTATTTTGTATATAATATATTAATTAAACATTTATGACATGGGTTCCAATGGTGATATGTTGTTACACATTTATGCTTAATATGGTTAGACATGATTTTCTATTTTTTTGTATATCATATATTAATTAGACATTTATGACATGAGTTCCAATGGTGATATGTTGCTTCCATCCCTCAATAGATAACAATCTTTTTTTTTTTTTTTTGAGAAAGTTATTTTTATCTTATTCTTAAGCATGTCTTGATATAAATTTGATGATAAATTGTTCTATCTATTTTATTATTTAATTTTATGTAAATTAGAAAAAAATTTCTTATTTTCTTTAGTTTACACATGATTTTTGATTAAGCCGTGCATTGCACGGGCATAATACTAGTTATCGAGTATTTTCTACTATCTATATTAACACAATTTATATCTTTAAATTGGCAAAATAAATTACCAAATTACATGTGAGAATAAGGTTGTTAGGTGAGAATCTTAATTTGGCAGACAAGAGACTACAAATATGCTATACATGGGGAAAATCTAACATGCATGCATTTTAGCTTTGATATGAAATTAAATTGATGGAATATATCTAAAGTCTTTTTGGCGTGAAATCAAATTGCATTGATCACAAAATGGCAAGTAAGGCATGTCAAGCATGAGGTGAATAAGAGAAGGCCCTTTTTTTATTTGGCAGCAAATTGTAATGTAATAATGTACCCTCCATTTTGTTTCCAAAGTTCTTTAATGCTAGAATGTGTTTCCAAAGTTAACATTAGGCTCTTGCCACACGTTTATGTTTTCAATATATGTTGGGGTATAAATACCCTTCATGGCTAGCCCTGCCTACCCATCTCAATTCTCAATGCCTTTACTATGGCTTTATCCTCAGTTGCTCATATCCCCCATCTTCAATTGCCAATCCTCCTATCCATCTGCCCCTTCAAAAAAAAGATTTCAAAAGTGATTACTAGATTGTCACGTCGGATCAATGATTTACCAGAAAGAAATCCATATTTCAATGATTATAAATAGTATCTTTGATTGGTAGGTATATTCTTTCATGATTAAGAAACATATTACTACCACTTTGAATAATGAGGCTTTGCTAATATTATTGCGTAGTATTTAATTTTGTTCTTAGTTTCTTACCTTTAAAATGAATCGTATGCCTAGTATTCTGTCAACCTTTTTGATAGCCTCTCATTTTTAAGCTAGGCCAATTGAAATTATAGTTCTGATTTTTGGAACTTGCACCTGCATGCCATATGACACAAGCCAATGGGTGCAGAAATTATCATTTCTAATTTAGAAAGTGACCATTTTTTTTTGTATCTTTGTGTTTTTTCCCTTATCTTTTTCTTTCTCAAAAACTTATAGGACCTACTGCAACTTGCAAGTCAACATAAGTTTTCGCAAAAAATCTTTTCTGTGATAATCATTGATTCATTTCCGAATTATTTATTCAAAAAATGGGTGTATTATTTATCTTTGCAGTAATCAGATGAAGATAAGCAGGTGGCTGTGTAGAAACACAAATTCGTTCAGTGAACGCTGTCACTTAGAGTGGTATGTCATGCTCATAGTACTCCTAATAAATTCTGCATATCATTTTTTGTCTCGTGTTATTCAGTTTGGTTCATATTTATAAGTGATTATTTATAATCCACTAGAAAGATATGGAGCTTTTACAAACATATATAGAATCTTCAATACTGGGGTTCGTCCAACAGTGTTGACATAGTAATTTTGGGACCCAATTTAGGAGTGAAAAAGGAATAGCATTTGTTATGTACTGACTTTTGCCTTATGTGCCTCATCTATATGGGAAAAATATATTTATTCAATTAAAAAGATGTTATTTTAATAACGAAACCTTATCTCAAACCCAAAAGTAAAAAATCTGCATACATATTAATTTGAACCTTTATAAGTTGAAATCTTTTTTAACAATATACGAACTTTGAAGTGCAATATATATATATATATATATATATATTTTTTTTTTTTTTCCTTTTTTTTTTTCCTCTCTCTTTTGGTAAGTTTGGACACTGTCTTGTGATAGGCATTGCCATAATTCTTTGTAGATTGAAAAATGTACTATTATATTGATGTTACAGCCATTATTTGTGTCTTTGATTCAATTATTTCTTTGCATATTGAAATGCCCCTAGTAACTAGTAAGATACTGTCAAAAGGATGTTTACAAGCAAACTGAACGAGGGCAGGACTCAATCCTACGAACTCAAATAAGGGAAGGTTGGGTTATTATTATGGGAAATCATTATATGGAGAGATCATGTTCTAATATTACAACCAATGCCTGCTTCATGTGCTTGGTTTTGAGATGGTCTAAGAATAAATCTATTCATCAGAACATTGAAAACTCCTAGTATTTCTTATTTTACTTCTTATAGCGAATCTATTTGTTTACCATTTATTAGTTTCTTGCTCCTAAATCTAATGATCAAAACTTATATTTTTTTGGTTATATTTGATAAATACTTGAGGGTAAAACTGAAAACATCAAACTAGGCAAAAATTTGTGTTTAGAATTTTTTTATTTATAGAGATATGGGGTTTAATTGTCGCCTACACCAAAACCCGATTGATATCTTGATTTGATGATAAAGAACTATCATTAAGAAAGATCGTCGTAGGTTGAAACTCTCTCAATTTTTATTTATTTATTTATTTTTATTATCATTCTCTATGTTTGTATGTCATTTTTAGACTGCTGAGTGCTGATATGAGAACTACATAAATATTGTATCATTTTTAAACAGGATCCATAATTTGTGTGCACTTCAATTTAGTGCTAATAGTATATAGCTTGTTTCAATCAAATTAGACACATTGATTTCAATTCCACAACATATGGAAACAAGCAAAATTTACTTAATTTTTTTTTTGGTCATCCTTTCAGCATTGATAATTCCAGCACTTTCATCTAGAGCACAATATAAGCTACACACCATTCAGATACAGCCAGGCGTGATAAGCCCGAAAATCTATGGAAGAAAGGATAACAACGTCTAGAGCTAAAGCTTTTAAAGATGGGATAAGCCCGGAAATATCATGGAAGGAAGGGTCAAATGTCTGAAGTTACGGGTATGGTAAACCTGGAAAATAAGGCAGAGAAGGAGTCAAAAACATTTGGCAAGCCTACAGCCATGTTAAGAACTACTTAGCCATTGTTGGAATTTGGATATACTAATCTTTGTTAAAGCGAGGTCCTTCTATTCATCTAACTAAAGTAAGGCCATCAATTGTGGGAAATGGGATGAAGATTTCTGCAAGCCTCAAACTTAGGTGGAATATTTATCTTTTTAATTAGCCAGGATCAAAAATTACCAAGCAATTAAGAAATTTTTTGCCACACCAATGTTGGAGATTATTTTGTGTGGGTACCTTAGGATGGCAACGTCCTAAGCATGCAAGGCAACGTTCTAGGTCGTTCTCGGTGTGCTTTGCAACGTCCTTGGCATGGATGGCAACGTCCTACGCATGCTTGGAGTATTGTACCACTAGAACACTCTGAGAGTTCTAGTGGTACACTACTCCCTTAGCTTCACAGCTTATAAAGCAACAAGTAGGAGGTTTTCCTTTAATGTGGGACTCCTAGGACTTCATCCGAGGACGTTACCAAGTATGCCTAGGACATTGCCATGCATGTCTAGGACGCTGCAAAGCATGCCAAAGATAGCCTAAGACATTGCCATGCATGCCTAGGACATTGTCGTGCATGCCTAAGATACCCACATTTTGTATAAACCATTTCAAGGATTCATTGTTCAGTTACTTCAGTAGACAATTGTAATTTTGAATTGAGTGTCCCTCTCTCTCTTTCTCCAATGCAACATTTGTCTCTTATGAATTATATTGAAGAACTTCTAATTGCTTGCATCAAATGTTGAATGTGGACCATTATTTCAAATCAAAATTACTATTCTAAAGGGAACTCAGTGACACGTAAAAATTTCTAGTAAAGATAAAAATTGTTTGCGAATTGAAAGTCAAAAACATGGAAACATATGCAGCCAAAAATTGTTAAGAGAAATTGGTCTAAATAATTGTAAACATATGTAGCCAAAAGGAGCCAACATTGTTAGAGAGATTGGTCCAGTTTTTGGGTTTATCAATTTGAAGTTTACACATTTATTCACTAATATTATGTATTTGCAAATTATTGATACAACCAGGGTTGTCATAAAACTAGTTTCAAAATGAACAAATCCATATATATAGTATAGGAACATATGATTTTGATGTCATTTTAGTGTTCATTTTTCGGAGCTACCATCTTAATACTCTAGCAATATCATTAGTTCGCAAGTGTCTAATATTAATGAAAAACCATGTAAACTTTAAATTGAAATGAATGAAAAATTATGCTACTAAAAAAAAAGAAAAAAAAAGAGCCTCAGCCTCATCTATGAGTTAGACTCAACTGCTAACTATAAGCAAAATTGATAAAACCCATAACATTGGGAAGACTAAGAGGGAAACAAGGAAGGGGGAACTTTTTTTAGGAAGTTTATTTTTTTGTGATAAACAATGGGTAAGAACTTTGTACCTATCTATTATCTATTGGGGTGATTTTACCAGCAGATTTTTTGTTTTACATTTTTGTTAATTTATAATTTTAACCTCATTCCTCATGTTTTAGAAATAAGGATAAATTAATTAATTTTTAGAAGTCAGAAGTCAGAAAACAATAACTAACTTTCAAAATCCTTTTAATATATAGAGATAAAGGAGAGATAATAATTGCTTCAAAAAAAAAAAAAAAAAAGAAGAAGAAGAAGAAGAAGAGATAAGAATAACTGGAGGCTATATTGAGTCGGGTATTAAACAATGAAGCCTTTAAGATTGGTACAACTTATCCATATTCTAGATAGCCTAATAAATTAAAATCTCAATTTTAGGGTCTGCTCAATCGTAGATGGAGAGTTCGAGGTGCAGGTGGAGGGTGAGGTTGATGAGGTCAAGAAGGTTAATGTTAATGTCGAATAATAATTTATCTTTACTTGAAGAGTTGTTGGAAGAGATCCTATCAACAAGGACGTAGCTAGCTTTGGACTTGGGGAGGGCCTAATTTTTTTTAAAATTATTATTATTATTATTATGATGATGATGTGTGTATATTAATTTTAACAGTTTTATTCTATAAAATTATATTTTTTCCCTTACACAATATCATTGATTCTTTTAAGAGTAATGCTATACTTACAAACTTTTTACAAACTGTTTTAGTAGCAAATTCTTTTTGGTTTGTACATAGACCCACCACTCACGATATTTTTTTACTTACTAGAGTAACCACTTATTACATCAATAATTTATAAAAAAGGTTTGTAGTGCTAGTATTTTTCTCATTTAAGTAACTATAAAAAAATTTGTAGATCTAAAATTTAAAAAAAAAATATACAAACCCCAAAAAAATGGCTCAAGAACAAAAATTACTAATAGTAAAACTTTTAAAAAAATTAAGCTCAATTAACCAATTTTATTTAAAATAAACAACCCTATCATTTAAAAAATTCTAAACATACATAATTTTGTTCTTACAGTCAAAAAAAAAAAAAAAAAAAAAAAATCTTAGCAACTAAATAGTAGTAGAGTTAAAAGTTGAAACTGCTGTATACAACCAATAATAAAGCTGTCTTCCTTAACTCAAAGCTCTAGCTCGGTTACCACCTATCAAGACTTCCAGTGAAATCATTAACTCGTTTAAGGTGCGTTCAAAAATCATGGTCCACTACTCTTCTCCAAAACCCTACTTTGACTGCCAAACACCTTCTTCTCCAACAAACAAATCCAAACCCAACTCTTTTCTTCGAGAGCTTTGACTTAACTATCTTGCCTTTGAACCCTCCTCCTCATCTTTGAATTTGAAGGACATGGGCATGAAGAAACATCGATTTTGCGGCATGATTGGTTGCATCAGTGGCATTATTTGCTTCGGTGATTACCTCCTTGATGGCTTTCATGGCTTTGTATTATGGAATCCAGCAATCAGAAAACGTAAAACTGTTCTCTATGCCTTACTTCCTGACTGTGCAGCATGCCCATCTTCTCCCATCATCGAAACCCTTTAAAACATACCATGCATTTGGTTATGATCAATATTCTAATGACTACAAGGTTGCTAGAATTGTCACTTATCACAAGCTAGATACGTCTACCCGAACTTCATTCTTCACAGACTACCACAATTTTTTTCATGTTTACTCTCTAAATACTGATTCCTGGACCCAAATAATTGACACCACTATTCATCATTCAAACATTAGGTTGTTTAGTCGTTTTGAAGGATTTTACTAATTTACTTTAATGGAGTTCATTACTGGAACGGTTTCCTTGACTTCGAGCGACACAATCGAACTCGGGCAGGCTTGTGATTGTGAGATAGTTCTAGCCTTTGACATGAGTCGTGACGTGTTTTGAGTAATCAGGTTGCCAGATGAGGTGTTTCGAAAACTAAGGTTCCTGGAGGGCGATGCATTATGTATGAATAAAGATTTTGCCATGTTCAATGATTGCCTTGCTTTTATTGTTTCCAAGGATGGACATATTTTGACAGAGAAATACTTTGATATATGGGTAATGCTTGAATATGGGGTTGATGATTCTTGGACCAAACAACTTGTTGTAGGACCACTGATAAGAATTCACAGGTCACTACCATTTGCAAAGAATGGAGAGCTTCTTCTGCTTGGTGACCACTACACCCACAATGCATTGTTACAGTATAACATTGGTTCTCAAGAAATTAAATTCTTCAACCTACAAGCTTTCCAAGGTCATTCGTTCCAACAAAAAGCTATGGTTTACGTGGAGAGCCTTGTTTTATTCACAGGTCGAAATGTGTTTGGGTTATTTTTCCTGAGCTCCTACTTATTTGTATACCATAGGTCTTTATTTTCCTTATTAAGAAGAATTTTTTTGTGATTTATGGAAGATAATATCGCATCTTATATGGATGATCGGTTAAATTTTGATTATCTATTCTCTTCAATCTCTAAAATTTGTTGATGCCTTGATGGAACAGTAAATTTTTGTTTTTTTATGCAATGGAATTGTGATAGTATTTTGGGGAGGTTTGGTTATTGATCTATTTAGAGTGAGGGCTGTTTAAGGGTTTGGGATGACCTTTCTGCAATAATATCTCAGCTATTGCTTGCCTTGATGTCTATTTGTTGTAGGGAAATTCAAAAATACTTTGTCACTTTAGGACAGTGACGGTCCTGTAATAAACTAAGTTTCATATACTTTGATGGAAACCATGGTCAGTGTAGGTAGATGAATATCAATAGATACTAGTATTAATCATTTTGATTTGCCAGATTCTAAATTTTTAAGACTTCCCATATATGATTAATGCTCTAGGTTTTGCCAATTTTAATCATGATATGAAATTCCTTGGTAATTTCTGTTGGATCCTAATCTTATCTTTTTCCACAAAACTCATTTCATCGCATTTGAATTCTTAGAAGGTCAGCTGTAATAACTCAAGCTGAAGTAACTGCATGACCAAGAGAAATAGAGAAATTTTATTGTTTTTTTCATCGTCCTTGCCAACTTAAAGTTGGTTTTGGTTTTAACTGACCAAAGGCAAAGGTGGTTAGGTTGAAGACAAGAAATTGAAACAAGATGAAGAGTTATGCTATAGACTGGACAGTGTACCTCGCACATAGCAAAGGCTGCTTTTAATCTGTAGCAGAAAGTGAAACTGGCACTTTCTTCGCAGCAATGCAATGAAAGTTGACCAGTACATCCAACTAGGGCGAATTGCTGGCCCAATCGGCTTCCCTCCCAACAGTTTTCAAGCAAGGTTGTTATATGAGAATCATAATTTGACAGACACAGATTACAAGCATGCTATACATGGGGAAAAAAATTACGCACATGCATCTTAGCTTTGGTAAGAAATTAAACAAACGGAATATATGGTTGTCCATTTGGACCATTTCTGGACAATCAAATTGCATTGATCATAAAATGGCATGTAAGGCATGTCTAGCATGGGAATCAGAGGGGGCCTTATTAATTTGGTAGCTAATTGTAATGTAATAACCCCCCTTATTTTTGTTTCCAAGATTGCAATAAAAGCTGGATTGTGTTTCCAAAATTGACATTAACAGGCGTGTCATGCTTTTAATTTCAGTTTGTTCTAAGGGCATAAATACACTTCATGCTAGCTCTGCCTACCCATCTCAATTCTCAATGCCTTTGCTATGGCTTCATACCTAGTTGTTCATGTTCCCTCTGTTTCCCATCTTCCATTGCTAATCCCATCCAATCCTCCTATTTATCCACCACTTCAAAAATCAAACACGAATATGATCTCAAAAGAGATTATTGGATTATCAAATCGGATCAATGATTTACCAGAAGAAATCCATATTTCAATTGTTATTAAACCTTTTGTTGAAATGTAAGTATATTTCTTTTATGAGTTAGAAAAAGAAAAAAAAGAAAAAAAATCTAATACTTCTACAAATCACAAGCTTTTTCGTTATTGTCATTGGGATAGTCTTTTTATGTTCTTACCCCCAAAGTGAATGGATTAAATAGCCTTGGGTTTTTCTATGGGCTGCTATGCCTCTGTCTATCTCAAATTTCTCATGCGTCTAGTTTTTAGTCTAACTCAAAAAGTTCTGTTTTCCCCCCAAAAATGATTGTGTGCCATAATGAAAAAAAAAGTACGTGGTGTATATTTTTGGGAAACCAAGTTTATTTTACCGTTCATTCCTTTTAACTAACGGAACTATTTTTGTTCCTTTAGACCGGGTTAGATCATATCAATAATGTCCTCAGTAATCGGCTCAATTTTTTTATTTTATTTTTAATTCTCTCTCAGTTTTAGGCTAGGCCAATTCAAATTGCAGTTCCAATTTTCAGAAATTGCATTGCATGCCATATGGCACAAGCCAATGTGTGCTGAAATATTGTTTATAATTTAAAAATAACTAAATCTTGTTACACACTTCTTGTTGCACACACCCGTATGCGTGAAATCATGTTTTCAAAACACTATTTCAGCCATCGTAGTATTGTGTGTTCCATACACATGATGTGTAACTATCACTACTCCTTAAAAAGTGACAATTTCATGCATCTTTGTGTTTTTTTCTCCTCCTTTTTCTTCCTCAAAAAGCTCTTGAGAGTAGTTACTGAAACTTGTAAGTGAGTAAGTCGACACTAGAAATCTTTTATACTATCAAATTATGAATTATTTATCCAAAGAATTGGTGTCTCATTCATGTTTGCAGTAATAGGACGAAAATAAACAGGCGTTTGTGTTGAAAGACTCATTGATTCAGGGAAAGAAGAGACCTGCGGAGGTATGTCCTGTTTCGTTGTCCTCTTATTAATGTTAAGTTGTTAACTTTTTTTTTGAGAAACTGTTAAGTTGTTAACTTTAACGCATCATTTCTTCATATCATTTTTTTTTTCAGTTGACACATATTGTTCAATTTGGCTTCTATTTAGATTCGATTAATTGTAATCTACTTGTAGAAAAATATGGAGCTTTTACATACACAGGATCTTCAATGCAAACTCTATATTAAATTTTTTTTTTGATGATCCTCAATATTTAAATTATAAATCTTATCTCTAACCCAAAAATAATAGGTGGGTTCCTCAATCTTCTAACTGTATGGAAGGCTTTCTAATCATTTTATTTTTGTTAATATAACTCTTTTAGGCTTTAGCAGATGAGTGCATGCATATGTGACCCTTTTTTATTTGCAATCTTTTTGAACAAGTTAGGCTCTTTAGTTTACAATATATAGCAAACACTTTGAAGTGCAATAATTTTAATCTTTTGGTAAGTTTGGACATTCGGTCAGTTGTGATATATATTGTCCTAATTCTTTGTAGACTGAAAAAATTAAACTATTATATTGCTATTACAGCAATTATGTGTCTTTGATTTAGTCTATTCATTGAAATGCCCCAAATAAGACCCTGTCAAAAATATGTTTACCTATGATGCATTATTTTCTAATTCTATTATGAACTAAAAGCTTGAATATATATTACAATCAATGTCTACTTCATATGCTTGGTTTTGAGATGGCAAGTCTTATAATTAAATCTATTCATCAGAACATCGAAGATTCCTAGTATTTCTTATTATACTTCTCTTTGTAGCGAATTTATTTGTTTAACATTGATTAGTTTCTTGATCCTAATGATCAACACTTTTTTTTTTTTGGGGTAATTTTTGATGAATGCTTAAGGGTGAAAACTGAAAAAATCAACCTAAGCACAAAGTTATGTTTAGAGATTTCTTTCTCAATCTCTGTCATATTTAGACTATTGATCAGAGTACTACATAAATATTTTTCTCATTATTTTTTAAACAAGTTTCACAATTTGTATGCACTTCAATTTAGTGCTAACAACATGTAGCTCTTTTCATTGATTTCAATTCCACTACATATGGTAACACTAAATTTTTCTTGTTTCTCGTTCTTTCAGCATCAATAATTCTAGCGCTTTCGTCCAGAGAACAATATAAGCTACACACCATTTAGATATAGCCAGGCGTGATAAGCCCGGAAATACCATGGAAGGAGGGATCAAACGTCTGAAGCTATGGCCTATGGGTTTGGTAAAACTAGAAATTATGGCTGAGAAGGCAAAGATATTTGACAAGCCTCAAGAATACAGCCACGTTAAGAACTACTTAGCTGTTATTGGAATTTGGAAATACAAGTGTTTGTTTGAGCAAGGTTGTCCTTCGATTAATCTAAACTAAAGTAAGGCCATCAATTGTGGGAAGTGGGATGAAGACTTCTGCAAGCCTCGAACTTAGGTAGAAGATTCATCTCTATTTAGCCAAGGCCAAAAATTAGCAAACAATTAAGAAAATTTTTGCCACGCCAATGTAGTAGATTGTTTTGTATCAACCATTTCATGGATTCATTTTCAATAGATAATTGTAGCTTTGAATTGACTCTCTCTCTCTGTGCGCAATCTGGACTTGCATCAAATGTTGAATGTGGAACATTATTTCAAACAAAATTACTATTCTAAAAGGGAATTCAGTGACATGTAGATACACACACACACACACACACATATATATATATATGTATGTATATGTATGTATTTGGTTAAATGACGCATGATATTAAACTAAGGAACAATAAGTCTATTACAAACATGGCCAGCTTTGTCCATAGACGGCAAATCAACCACCATAGGCAGTGGATTACACAAAAAAAGGTGGTCTGAAGTAAGCTCAGCTCCCATCCTAGCTAATCTATCAACACAGCTATTAGCTTCCCTATATGCGTAGAAATTTCTAGTAATAAAGATAAAAATTGTTTGCTCATTGAAAGTCAAAAATATGAAAACATATGTAGCCAAAAATTGTTAAGAGAGATTGGATCTGTAAATCATTGTAAAGGAATTTGGGACCAAAATTTGATTGCAAAATTTTGGGGATGAGACCTTTTATAATAATAAAAAAAATCTTAATATGACAAATTGACTATTAATTAACACTGAGATGAAGATATAATTCTAAACTTTTTGAGAAACAGATATAATTCGAAACTTAAATTCACTACATCAAACAACGAATTTAAGAAATCTGAATTTCAAATACTTTTGAGCATATGAATGATCAACAAGACATTTTCAATGGATAGACAATATTACATCTGAAACCTAAATCTAAGTTTGCAAAGACAATAATATTCCATATAAGGGGAGAGCAGCCAGTGAAAGGAGGCTTCAATTGATTGAAGATTTTTTTAAAGGGTATATTTTTTTTGAGAAAATTATAAAGGGTAAATTTAAAGTACATATATAAGGTTTTCTAATTAAATTCAAGCATGTGCTGCATTAACCACTAAATTATAAACAATGTTATTTATTTAGTGAGTTTCAACATTTGGTGTTGGCTTCTAATGCTATGATTGTACTCTTTATTATCAGACTAATACATAAATCGATTTTTGGTGTAGACAGAGACTGAATCCTAGATTTCTTATTTAAATCATTAGAGACTTTATCAGTTGAACTAACTGGAACCCAGCCACTATCAACGATGATATATCTTTCAAAAATAATTAAATTCAATATAGCTACATGTTTGGATTTAAAGAACCTAATATCATGTACCTAAGAAATTGTACATAAGTTTCATCTTTTTTTTTTTATTAATTCCTAAAATCTTATATATATATATATATATATATATATATATATATATATATATTCTGAGCTAAGAAGAGTGGATTTTAGCACCTCAACAATAATTTAAATTAAAAGCTATTAAAATAGTACTACTAGCAAACGTATGTTTAAATGTTGAAAACTTGACAAAAATCAATCCATTTATTTTGAAGTGATTGAATATTTAGAAACTTTACGGTTGAATTATCCTAAAAACTCTTGAGATTCTTATAAGTACAAGAATTATCATGGTAAAATCTAAACTGCAGTTAGGTTTTGAGACACTAACATATTTTTCATTTATTTAGCATGAGAAGTATGTTATAGTGAGAGTGTACTTGATGAATATTTTAGAAGACAAGCTTTTATCAAGAATTTTCTATTATCCATATCTAAAGGATTTATATCTCTAAATTGGCAAAATAAATTACCAATTACAAGTTAGGATAAGGTTGTTAGATATTAGAATCATAATTTGACGGACAAGAGATTACAAACATACTATACATGAGGGAAAACTAACATACATGCATCTCTTTTTTTATTTTTTTATTATTTTTTTTTACAAGATAGAATTTCTACTCTAGTTTAATCTAAGTGTATATGTGTGTGAAACTTCTTCTTGGAGACTTGAACTTCGGCCCTTGCCACCCACACCACACAAACACTTATACTTATGGAGCGATCACCGCACCAAGAGTGTGCAGTGGTACATGTATCTTAGCTTCGGGTAAGAAATTATACAAATACAATAAACGGTTATCCATTTCTTTCTCTTTTTTTTTTTCTTTTTTTTTGAGAAACAAACACACACGCACAAGAGAGAGGGATGAGTTCTAACACAAAGGCACACCACAACTCCACTCAAAAGCCAATGGTTAGCCATTTCTAGATAATCAAATTGCATTGATCATAAAATGGCATGTAAGGCATGTCTAGCATGGGAATTAGAGAGGTCTTTTTAATTGGTAGCTAATTGTAATATAATAAATTCTCCTTATTTTTGTTTCCAAAATTGCAATAAATGCTAGAATGTAATAAACTCTCCTTACTATTCTAAAAGGGAATTCAGTAACACTTAAAAATTTCTAGTAAAGATAAAATTGTTGCTCACTGAAATTCAAAAACATGAAAACATATGTAGCCAGAAATTGTGAGAGAGATCGGTCTAAATCATTCTAAAGGAATTTGGGACCAAAAAATTGATCTCAAACTTTTGGGGACGAGACCTTTAATAATAAAATATAAATAAATTCTTAATATGAAAAATTGACAATTAATGTATGCTAAGATGAAGATATAATTCTAAACTTAATATGAATTTAAGAAATCTGAATTTCAAATACTTATGAGCATATCAATGATTAAACAAGAGGTGTTTAATCGATAAGCATTATGGCATCTGAAATCAATTCTAAGTTCCCAAAGAAGGGATCCAAATATCTAATGCTAAAGCTTTTAAAGACATGATAGGCCCATAAATACCGTGGATGGAGGGTTGGAATCAAATGTTTGAAGACTGAAGCTATGTGTGTGATGAAATTGGAAAATCTACAAAAGGGGGTTCAAAAACATTTGACAAGCCTTGAGCCTCAAGCCTACAGCCACGTAAAGAGCTACTTATCCATTGTTGAAAATTCATAGGGGGCGTTTGGTTTGTTGTGATGTGTCATTAATGTAACATTAAGGTTTTTGGTTTATTTTATAATTTCTAACAATACCAAAATTCAGAATTACAAAATATTTCACATTATCTTAATCTCATCACCTTAATTCCTAAAAAATGTAATTTTGTATTGAGATTATATTAATGTAAGATTATAATAACGCAATATTATGGCGTAATATAATAATATTACGGTGAACCAAACACCCCCTAAGTGTTCGTTAGAGTGAGATACTCATTCATCTAGCTAAAGCATGGCTATCATTTGTGGGAAATGGGACGAAGATTTCTGCAAGCCTTAGCCCTAGGTGGAAGAACCTTTTCTCCAAATAGCCATTATACCAAAATTACCAAGCAATTACGAAATTTTAGCCGTGCCAATGCTAAGATTCATTTGTATTAACTATATCCATGGTTCTTGCTCAGTAGATGATGCATACAAATTGTAGTTTAATTTTTCTTCCCTAAGTGAATGTGATGCTTTGTCACATAAATGTTATTGAAGTTTTGGAAGGGCTCTCATTCTCTCATGCAACTTTGAGGCAAATAACTTTGCTATGTACAACTTGCCACTTCAACAAGTTGTTGAAAAAAGTTGTGTCTATAGCAGAATTGGTTTGTTGTAGGTGAGATTCAAACCTAGGTCCCTCAATTAAGGATAAGAGACTTTGTTAATTTAATTAACTAAAACTTAAACATGTTTATGTTTTTATAAAATCAACTTATGGATCAAATCGCACACTACTAAAGTTACATAGAAAAACTGAAGTATTTTTTTTTTTTTTTTAAAGAGTTTCAATATATGACGTTCACTACTAATAATAGGGTTTTATTATTAGACTAAAATGTCAATTGGTTTTTGGTGATAAAAAACTTTACTAATTGAGCTAACTGAAACTTATAAAAAATTGAAATTAGTTCAACTAGGAAAATTAAAGTTAATCCAACAAATGGTTTGATTATAAAATGCTTACAAAACAGTGTAATAATAATATTATTAGAACCACATAAAAAAAAAAAAAAATTACTATCTACGTTTTTTCCTATGTTTAAAAGTTACTACCAGAGTTTATAATGCAAATATAACATAATAAAACTTCGCGCCACAACCATCTCTTTTTTATAGGTTCTACGGACCGATGCCTGCTGCTTCATCTGGGAGAAAAGAATCATAGATATGCCGGTCATTAGAAGAAAGAACCGCCATAAAAAGATTCCTCGTGTTTAATATCCTTAATAACATTTATTGACTACTTGAAGTATGGTAAGAAAAGAGTGAGAACAAGAGGCAGGGAGTGACTGTTCTATTAGTAGATTAAATATTGCCTCCAAGTCTAAAATTAAAGAAATTGATTTTTTTTTTCAAAAAATGAAAAATAAAATAAAATGAAAACATGTCAATCCATGTGGCCGATATGTCAACCTAATCCAATCCGTTGTTTTAATGAACCGGGTATGGGTTGGCCCATTTTTTACTAATCCACAAATCCCAAATCTATACCCCTTTTAATCTTTTGGATTTGTGTGCGTTAACAAGTCTGGTTCCAAATTTGACAGGTCAATCAAAATTTTCTGTAAAAAATCTTCTACTAACCAATTGATCATGCTGTCATTTTCAAGCAATTGACGACGACCTCAATTTTAGTCAATTGCTATGAGGACTTTAAATTAAGATTTTCTGGGGGTTTTTGGAATTCTATATATTTATTTTGCAACAAGAAGATTGGATTTTAATACCTCATCAATAATGTAGATATTAAAACAATAATAACAAACATTTGTTTAAATGTTGATGGCGTGGCAAAATTGAATCCATTCATTCCAAAGTGATTGAATATTTAGAAACTTTATTGTTGAATAATCCTAAAAAAAAAAGAGAGAAAAAAAAAAAAAGAGATTCTTAGTATGAGGATGATAAAATCTAAACTATAGTTAAGTTTTGAGACGCTAACATATTTATCTTCTATTTAGTATGAGAAGTAAGTTAAAGTGAGCGTGTACTTGATGAATATTTTAGAAGACATGCTTTTATCAAGAATTTTCTATTATCCATACGTACAGGATTTATATCTCTAAAACTGAAAAAATAAATTACTAAATACAAGTTAGAATAAGGTTGGTTATATGAGAAAACAAGAAATTACAAACATGCTATACATGGGGAAAAACTAACATGCATCATCTTAGCTTTGGTAAGAAATTAAACAAATGGATAATATGGTTGGCCGTTTTTGGACAATCAAATTGCAATGATCATAAAATGGCATGTAAAGCAAGTCTAGCATGGAAATTGGAGGGCTCCTTTTTAATTTGGTAGCTAATTGTAATGTAAAAATCCCCCCCTTATTTTTGTTTCCAAAATTGCAATAAATGCTGGATTGTGTTCCCAAAATTGACAATAATAGGCGTGCCATGCTTTTTATTTTCAGTATGTGTTCTTGGGGCATAAATACCCTTCATGGCTAGCCCTGCCTACTCATCTCAATTCTCAAAGCCTTTTGCTATGGCTTCATACCTAGTTACTCATGTTCCCTCTGTTTCACATCTTTCATTTCCAATCCCATCCAATTCTCCTATTTATCCGCCCCTTCAAAAATCAAACACAAATATGATCTTGAAAGAGATTATTGGATTGTTGAATCGGATCAATGATTTACCAGAAGAAATTTGTTTTTCAACAAAAATTAAACCCACTATTGAAATGTAAGTGCATTTATTTTATGATAAAAAAATAAAAAAATAAAAAATTCCAACACTTTTGTGAATAACAAGTTTTTTTGCTATTGTTATTGGGTAGTCTTTTATGCTATTCTTACCCTAAAGTGAATGGGTTAAACAAATCTTCGTTTTTCCACGATAGTTCACTAAATGGCCTTGGGTTTTTCTTTGGGCTGCTGTGTCTGTCTCAAATTTCTCTTGCATCTAGCTTTTTAGTCTAAACTCTAAAAGTTTCTCTGCTATTTGCCCTAAAATGATGGTGTGCAATAATGAAAAAGTACTCTGTATATGTGTCTTCAAAACACCATTTCAGCTGAAGTGGTATTGTCTGACCCGCACACATGATGTGTAATTACCATCACTCTTTAAAAAGTGACCATTTCTTGCATCTTTGTGTTTTTTCCCATCTTTTTCTTTCTCAAAATCTCTTGAGATTAGTTTTAAGCGATCAAATTATGAATTATTTATCCAAAGAATTGGTGTCTGATTTATGTTTGCAGTAATAAGATGAAGATAAACAGGTGTTTGTGTAGAAAGATTCATTTGTTCAGGGAAAGAAAAGACCTGAGGAGGTATGTCCTATTCCGTAGTTCTCTTATTAATGTTAAGTTGTTAACTTTAGTGTATCATTTCTTCATATCATTTTTTGTCAATTGTCACATATTGTTCAATTTGGCTTATATTTAGATTCGATTAATTGTAATCTACTCGTAGAAAAATATGGAGCTTTTACATACACAGGATCTTCAAAGCAGGGGCTGGTCCAACAGGGTTTATATATTAAATCTCGGGACCCAATTTAAAAGTGAAAAAGGATTGCATTTATACTTATATATGATAATCTTTGAACCTGTTCTGTACTAAGTTGTGCCTTAACGTGCTTGATTTATGCAGGGAATAATACATTTTTATTAAAAAATACTCTATATTAATTTTTTTTTTTATTGATGATCCTCAATAATCTATATTAAAAAAATAATCTATAATAAATTATAAATCTTATCTCGAACCCAAAAATAATAATCTATATTAAAAAAATAATAGGTGGGTTCCTCAATCTTCTAACGGTATGGAAGGCTTTCTAATCATTTTATTTTTGTTAATCTAACTCTCTTTTGGTAAGTTTGGACATTCGGTCAGTTGTGATATACATTGTCCTAATTCTTTGTAGACTAAAAGAATGAAACTATTATATTGTTATTACAGCAATTATGTGTCTTTGATTTAGTCTATTCATTGAAATGCCCCAAATAAGACACTGTCAAAAATATGTTTACCTATGATGCATTATAGACCGATTATTTTCTAATTCTATTATGAACTAAAAGCTTGAATATATATTACAATCAATGCCTACTTCATATGCTTGGTTTTGAGATGGCAAGTCTTATAATTAAATCTATTCATCAGAACATCCAAGATTCCTAGTGTTTCTTATTATACTTCTCTTTGTAGCGAATCCATTTGTTTAACATTGATTAGTTTCTTGATCTATAATGATCAACACTTTTTTCTTTTTTGGTTATATTTGATGAATGCTTAAGGGTGAAAACTGAAAACATCAACCTAAGCACAAAGTTGTGTTTAGAAATTTCTTTCTCAATCTCTCTGTCATATTTAGACTGTTAATCAGAGTACTACATAAATATTTTTCTTATTATTTTATAAACAAGTTTCACAATTTGTGTGAGCTTCAATTTAGTGCTAACAGTATGTAGCTCGTTTCATTGATTTCAATTCCATTACATATGTCAACATTAAATTTTCTTTTTTCTCATTCTTTCAGCATTGATAATTCTAGTGCTTTCGTCTAGAGAACAATATAAACTACACATCGTTTAGATATAGCCAGGCGTGATAAGCTCGGAAATCCATGAAAGAAGGGATCACAATGTCGAAAGCAAAAGCTTTTAAAGACGCGATAAGCCCGGAAATACCATGGAAGGAGGGATAAAATGTCTGAAGCTATGGCCTATGGGTTTGGTAAAACTAGAAATTATGGCTGAGAAGGCAAAGATATTTGACAAGCCTCAAGAATACAACCACGTTAAGAACTACTTAGCTGTTATTGGAATTTAGAAATACAAGTGTTTGTTTGAGCAAGGTTGTCCTTCGATTAATATAAATTAAAGTAAGGCCATCAATTGTGGGAAGTGGGATGAAGATTTCTGCAAGCCTCAAACTTAGGTAGAAGATTCATCTCTCTATTTAGCCAAGGCCAAAAATTAGCAAGCAATTAAGAAATTTTTTGCCACGCCAATGTAGTAGATTGTTTTGTATCAATCATTTCATGGATTCATTTTCAGCAGATAATTGTAGCTTTGAATTGACTCTCTCTCTCTCTCTCTCTCTCTCTCTCTGCGAAATCTGGACTTGCATCAAATGTTCAATGTGGACCATTATTTCAAAGAAAATTACTATTCTAAAAGGGAATTTAGTGACACGTAGAAATATATATATATATATATATATATGTTAAACAACGCATGATATTAAACTAAGGAACAATAAGTCTATTACAAACATGGCCAACTTTGTCCATAGACAGCAAACTAACCACCATAGGCGGTGGATTACCAAAAAAAAGGTGGTCTAAAGTAAGCTCAGCTCCCATCCTAGCTAATCATGCTATACATGGGGAAAAAATTACATGCGTGCATCTTAGCTTTGGTAAGAAATTAAACAAATGGAAAATATGGTTGGCCATTTCTGGACAAGCAAATTGCATTGATCATAAAATGGCATGTAAGGCATGTCTAGCATGGGAATCAGAGGGGGCCTTATTAATTTGGTAGCTAATTGTAATGTAATAACCCCCCTTATTTTTGTTTCCAAAATTGCAATAAAAGCTGGATTGTGTTTCCAAAATTGACATTAACAGGCGTGTCATGCTTTTAATTTCAGTGTGTTCTAACGGCATAAATACCCTTCATGCTAGCTCTGCCTACCCATCTCAATTCTCAATGCCTTTGCTATGGCTTCATACCCAGTTGCTCATGTTCCCTTTGTTTCCCATCTTCCATTGCCAATCCCATCCAATCCTCCTATCTATCCACCCCTTCAAAAATCAAACACGAATATGATCTCAAAAGAGATTATTGGATTATCAAATTGGATCAATGATTTACCAGAAGAAATCCATATTTCAAAAAGCAATAAACCCACCATTGAAATGTAAGTACATTTCTGTTATGATTAAGAAAAAAAAATCCAATATTTCTATAAATTACAATTTATTTTTTCTATTGTTATTGGGATAGCCTTTTATGTTAATTCTTACCCCAAAGTGAATGGATTAAACAAATCTTTGCTTTTTCCACGATAGTTCTCCAATTGGCCTCGGGTTTTTCTTTGGGCTGCTATGCCTATCTCAAATTTTTCATGCATCTAGTTTTATAGTCTAAACTCTAAAAATGCTGTTTTTCCCCCAAAAATGATGGTGTGACATAATGAAAAAAAAAGGGTATGTAGTGTATATTTTTGGGAAACCGAAGAGTTTTGTTTGGTTTTTGTTTTTTATTATTTTTTTTTTTACCATTCATTCCTTTCGACAAATGGAATTGTTTTTGTTTGTTGGACCACATCAATAATCTCCCAAGTAATCGGCTCAATTTTTTTAATTCTCTCTCATTTTTAGGCTAGGCCAATTAAAATTGCAGTTCCAATTTTCAAAATTGCATTTGCATGCCATATGGCACAAGTCAGTGTGTGCTGAAATATTGTTTATAATTTATAAATAAATAAATCTTGTTACATACTTCTTGTTGCACAATCCTGCAAGTGTGAAATCGTGTTTTCAAAACACCATTTCAGCTGAAGTGGCATTGGCTGCCCCATACACATGATGTGAAACTATCATCAATCTTTAAAAAGTGACCATTCCATGCATCTTTGTGTTTTTCCTCCATTTTTTCTTCCTCAAAAACTCTTGAGAGTAGTTACTGAAACTTGTAAGTGAGTAAGTTGACACTAGAAATCTTTTATACTATAAAAAATTATGAATTATTTATTCAAAGAATTGGTGTCTGATTCATGTTTGCAGTAATAAAACGAAGATAAACAGGTGTTTGTGTAGAAAGACTCATTTGTTCAGGGAAAAAAGAGACCTGCGGAGGTATGTCCTGTTCTGTAGTCCTCTTATTAATGTTAAGTTGTTAACTTTAATGTATCATTTCTTCATATCAATTTTTGTCAATTGTCACATGTTGTTCAATTTGACTTATATTTAGATTCGATTAATTGTAATCTACTAGTAGAAAAATATGGAGCTTTAACATACACAGGATCTTCAATGCAGGGGCTGGTCCAACAGTGTTTATAAGATAAATCTCGGGACCCAATTTAAAAGTGAAAACGGAATTGCATTTGTTAACTTATATATGATAATCTTTGAACTTGTTCTGTACTAACTTGTGACTTATGTGCTTGATTTATGCAGGGTATAATACATTTTTATTCAATAAAAACTCTCTATTAATTTTTTTTTTGATGATCCTTAATATTTAAATTATAAATCTTATATCTTATATCTAACCCAAAAATAATAATCTATATTAAAAAATAATAGGTGGGTTCCTCAATCTTCTAACTGTATGGAAGGCTTTCTAATAATTTTTATCTTTTTGAACAAGTTAGGCTCTTTAGTTGTACAATATATAGCAAACACTTTGAAGTGCAATAATTTTTATCTTTTGGTAAGTTTGGACATTCGGTCAGTTGTGATATACATTGTCCTAATTCTTTGTAGACTGAAAAAATGAAACTATTATATTGCTATTACAGCAGTTATGTGTCTTTGATTTAGTCTATTCGTTGAAATGCCCCAAATAAGACGCTGTCAAAAATATTTTTACCTATGATGCATTATAGAGCGATTATTTTCTAATTCTATTATGAACTAAAAGCTTGAATATATATTACAATCAATGCCTACTTCATATGCTTGGTTTTGAGATGGCAAGTCTTATAATTAAATCTATTCATCAGAACATCGAAGATTCTTAGTATTTCTTATTTTACTTCTCTTTGTAGCGAATCCATTTGTTTAACATTGATTAGTTTCTTGATCCTAATGATCAACACTTTTTTTTTTTTTTTTTGGGTTATATTTGATGAATGCTTGAGGGTGAAAACTGAAAACATCAACCTATAAGCACAAAGTTGTGTTTAGAAAATTTTTTCTCAATCTCTTTGTCATATTTAGACTAACTACATAAATATATTTCTCATTATTTTTTAAACAAGATTCACAATTTGTATGCACTTCAATTTAGTGCTAACAGTATGTAGCTCGTTTCATTGATTTCAATTCCATTTCATATGTCAACACTAACTTTTCTTTTTTCTCATTCTCTCAGCATTGATAATTCTAGTGCTTTCATCTAGAGAACAATTTAAGCTACACACCGTTTAGATATAGCCAGGCGTGATAAGCTCGGAAATCCATGGAAGAAAGGATCACAATGTCTAAAGCAGAAGTTTTTAAAGACGCGATAAGCCCAGAAATACCATGGAAGGAGGGATAAAATGTTTGAAGCTATGGCCTATGGGTTTGGTAAAAGTGGAAATTATGGCTAAGAAGGCAAAGATATTTGACAAGCCTCAAGAATACAGCCATGTTAAGAACTACTTAGCCGTTATTGGAATTTGGAAATACAAGTGTTTGTTTGAGCAAGGTTGTCCTTCGATTAATCTAAACTAAAGTAAGGCCATCAATTGTGGGAAGTGGGGTGAAGATTTCTGCAATGAAGCCTCGAACTTAGGTAGAAGATTCATCTCTCTATTTAGCCAAGGCCAAAAATTAGCAAGCAATTCAGAAATTTTTTGCCACGCCAATGTAGTAGATTGTTTTGTATCAACCATTTCATGGATTCATTTTCAGTAGATAATTGTAGCTTTGAATTGAGTCACTCTCTCTCTCTCTCTCTCTCTCTCTCTCTCTCTCTCTCTCTCTCTCTCTCTCTCTCTCTCTCTCTCTCTCTCTCTCTCTCTGTGCGTAATCTGGACTTGCATCAAATGTTAAATGTGGACCATTATTTCAAACAAAATTACTATTCTAAAATGGAATTAAATGACACTAGAAATATATATATATATATATATGGTTAAACGACGCATGATATTAAACAAAGGAACAATAAGTCTATTACAAACATGGCCAACTTTGTCCATAGACAGCAAATCAACCACCATAGGCAGTGGATTACACAAAAAAAAGATGGTCTGAAGTAAGCTCAGCTCCCATCCTAACTAATCTATCAGTACAACTATTAGCTTCCCTATACATGTAGAAATTTCTAGTAATAAAGATAAAAATTGTTTGCTCATTGAAAGTCAAAAATATGAAAACATATGTAGCCAAAACTTGTTAGAGAGATTGGATCTGTAAATCATCGTAAAGGAATTTGGGACCAAAATTTGATCACAAAATTTTGGGATGAGACCTTTTATAAAATTTAAAAAAAAAAAAAAATCTTAATATGACAAATTGACAATTAATTAACACTGAGATGAAGATATAATTCTAAACCTTTTGAGAAATAGATATAATTCGAAACTTAAATTCACTACATCAAACAACGAATTTAAGAAATCTGAATTTCAAATACTTGTGAGCATATGAATGATCAAACAAGACATTTTCAATAGGTAAACATTATTACATCTGAAACCTAAATCTAAGTTAGCAAAGACAATAATATTCCATATAAGGGAAGAACAGCCAGTGAAAGGAGGCTTCAATTGATTGAAGATTTTTTTTAAAGGGTATATTTTTTATGAGAAAATCATAAAGGGTAGATTTAAAGTACATATATTAGGTTTTCCAATTAAATTCAAGCACGTGTTGCATTAACCAATAAATTATAAACAATGTAATTTATTTAGTGAGTTTCAACATTTGGTACTATTGGCTTCTAATGATATGATTGTGCTCTTTATCATCAGATCAATATATTAATCACTTTTTTTGTGTAGACAGTGATTAAATCCTAAATATCTTATTTAAGTATTAGAGACTTTATCAATTGAGTTAACTGGAACCCACTATAAACGATGATATATCTTTCAAAAATAATTAAATTCAATATAGCTACTTGTTTGGATTTAATTAAAGAACCTAATATCATCTACCGGTACCTAAGAAATTGTATCTAAGTTTCATCTTTTTATTAATTCCTAAAATTATATATATTTATTCTGAGAGTGGTATGTCATGCTCCATAGTACTCCTAATAAATTCTGCATATCATTTTTTGTCTCATGTTATTCAGTTTAGTTTATATTTATATGTGATTATTTATAAATCGCTACATAGATATGGAGCTTTTAAAAACATATATAGAATCTTCAATACTGGGGTTAGTCCAACAGTGTTGACATAGTAATTTTTGGACCCAATTTAGGAGTGAAAAAGGAATAGCATTTGTTATGTACTGACTTGTGCCTTATGTGCCTCATCTATATGGGAAAAATATATTTATTCAATTAAAAAGATGTTATTTTAATAACGAAACCTTATCTCAAACCCAAAAGTTAAAAGTATGCTTACATATTAATTTGAACCTTTTTAAGTTGCAATCTTTTTAACAATATAGGAACTTTGAAGTGCAATCTTCTTCTTCTTCTTCTTTTTTCTCTCTCTTTTGGTAAGTTTGGACATTCTTTCTTATGATAGGCATTGCCATAATTCTTTGTAGATTGAAAAATGAACTATTATATTGCTGTTACAGCCATTATTTGTGTCATTGATTCAATTATTTCTTTGCACATTGAAATGCCCCTAGCAACTAGTAAGATACTGTCAGTGCCGGCTGAATAGTGGAGCAAGAGAGGCGGTCGCCTAAGGCCCCAAGTAAAAAAAAGACCCCTAAATTTTAACCAATAAGGTTATTTATAATCAATAAATAAAATAATAATTTTTTTACTAGATGAAAAACAAATAAAAAATAGAGAGAAATGCAATATCCACAATATTTTTTACAACACTTTTACAATTATGTTAAGTAGCAGGTTATTACAACCTGTTATTTATGGCAAAAAAATAATAATAGTGATATTTTCAAAGAGAAAAAAAAAAAAAAAAAAAGCAACTTAAAGCATAGGATTTATTGTAAAAAAATATTGTGAATGTTATACTTCTAAAAAAATAAGAACAATAATAATAAGAGTTTAGTTAGCAAACTTTTATTAGTTATTGTCTAAGTTCACCACTAACACCACTCTTTTACTTACTATTATCAATCTACTATATCAACAAGTATGAAAAATTTTGTCAAATTTTTTCTGTTTATAAATTTTCTAAAAAAAGAAAAAATTCTACATAGTTTATGTTAATTAGTAGTAATTTTGTATCTAAAACAAGATAATCAATTTTCGCCTTAGGCCCCCAAATACATCAAGCCGCCCCTGGATACTGTCAAAAAGATATTTACGATCAAATTGAAAGAGGGCAGGACTCAATCCTATGAACTCCAATAAGGGAAGGTTGGAATATTATTATGGGAAATCATTATATAGAGAGATCATGCTCTAATATTACAACCAATGCCTACTTCATGTGCTTAGTTTTGAGATGGTCTAAGAATATTGAAAACTCCTAGTATTTCTTCTTTTACTTCTTATAGCGAATCTATTTGTTTACCATTTATTAGTTTCTTGCTCCTAAATTTAATGATAAAAACTTATATTTTTTGGTTATATTTGATAAATGTTTGAGGGTAATTAAAACTGAAAACATCAAACTAAGCAAAAAATTGTGTTTAGAATTATTTATTAATCATTCTTTATGTCTGTATGTCATTTTTAGACTGCTGAGTGCTGATATGAGAACTACATATATATTGTATCATTTTTAAACAGGATCCATAATTTGTGTGCACTTCAATTTAGTGCTAAAAGTATATAGCTCGTTCCAATCAAATGGGACACATTGATTTCAATTCCACTAAACAGAAAATTTACTTAATTTGTTTTTTTTTTTTTGGTCATCCTTTCAGCATTGATAATTCCAGCACTTTCATCTAGAGTACAATATAAGCTACACACCATTCAGATATAGCCAGGCGTGATAAGCCCCGAAATCTGTGAAAGAAAGGATCACAACGTCTAAAGCTGAAGCTTTTAAAGATGCGATAAGCCCGGAAATATCATGGATGGAAGGGTCAAATGTCTGAAGTTAAGGCCTACGGGTGTGGTAAACCTGGAAAATCAGGCAGAGAGGGAGTCAAAAACATTTGACAAGCCTCAAGCCTACAGCCACGTAAAGAACTACTTAGCCATTGTTGGAATTTGGAAATACTAGTCTTTGTTAAAGCGAGGTCCTTCTATTCATCTAACTAAAGTAAGGCCATCAATTGTGGGAAGTGGGATGAAGATTTCTGCAAGCCTCAAACTTCGGTGGAAGATTTATCTCTCTAATTAGCTAGGACCAAAAATTACCAAGCAATTAAGAAATTTTTTGCCACGCCAATGTTGGAGATTATTTTGTATAAACCATTTCAACGATTCATCGTTCAGTTACTTCAGTAGACAATTGTAGTTTTGAATTGAGTGTCCCTCTCTCTCTTTCTCCAATGCAACATTTGTCTCTTATGAATTATGTTGAAGAACTTCTAACTGCTTGCATCAAATGTTGAATGTGGACCATTATTTCAAATCAAAATTACTATTCTAAAGGGAACTCAATGACACGTAAAAATTTCTAGTAAAGATAAAAATTGTTTGCTCATTGAAAGTCAAAAACATGGAAACATATGTAGCCAAAAATTGTTAAGAGAAATTGGTCTAAATAATTGTAAACATATGTAGCCAAAGAGAGCCTACATTGTTAGAGAGATTGGTCCAGTTTTTGGGTTTATCAATTTGAATTATGTATTTGCGAATTATTGATACAACTAGGGTTTTCATAAAAACTAGTTTCAAAATGAACAAATCCACATATATAGTATAGGAACATATGATTTTGATGTCATTTTAGTGTTCATTTTTTGGAGCTACCATCATAATACTCTGGCTATATCATTAGTTCGCAAGTGTCTAATCTATATATATATATATATATATATATATATAAAATAGGTGAAGCTGAGAGAAAATTCAATTAGATTTTAATTGGATTCTCAATTTTGCGCCACTTGTCCTAACCAAAACTTAAAAAAAAAAAAAAAAAAAAAAAAAAAAAATCTAATTAGATTATAAATTTGACTCAAATTATGTGTCATGTATCTTATCTAAATTTTCTAATTTGTGTGCCCAAATAAATGATACATTAACATTTAACACGGAAGCCAAGAAAACTATGATAATAATGCTCATTTGTGTCATGTATCTTATCTAAATTTTCTAATTTTTGTGCCCAAATAAATGATGCATTAACATTTAACTCGATTGGAAGCCAAGAAAACCACAAGGATAATATTCATTTGTGTCATGTATCTTATCTAAATTTTCTAATTTTTGTACCCAAATAAATGATGCATTAACATTTAACATGGAAGTCAAGAAAACCACAATGATAATACTCATTGGCCTAAGTAAGAACATCTCATCTGCACATTTTTATGGGTGATCTTAATAGAGTCTGGAACTCTTCTAATCTCACAACCAGAACCAAGAAGTCTAACGAGAAAGACTATAAAAGTAAAACATCATCTCCTCCTAATTTTATATCGTTATTCCATGTCTCTTCCTCTCTCGACCTCTACCAACTAGATCCACACACTACCCTTTCCTCCTCCTTATGGATTTCTTAGAGCAAGGCCGGGTTCAAACACAATGTTTAATCTCACTCTTCCATGGTTCACACTCTCATACATTACCGCTTTATTGGCACCTCTAAGAAGATTCCAAGCTCAATGATCAGTTCTTATTTTTTAATAGTTTTTAGTGTGTCTGGATTAAGATTTTGTTAATTTGTTAAAAGTGGACAAAAATATAATCATATATATTATATTAAGTTGAAGTTCAATTTTAGAATTCAAATTGAATCAAATTAATTTCTAATTGTAGTTTAATTTTGTGCTATGTGTCCAATTTGATTTTTAAATGTCGGTGTTAAGTTACCTCCATTCATAATGCTCAATGTGGAAACTGAATCTACCAAGATAAACATCTTATCATCACAATTGTTAATATTTCCGTGCGTAAGCACAAACTACATGCTAGTAATATTAATGAAAAAAACATGTAAACTTTAAATTGAAATGAATGAAAAATTATGCTACTAAAAAAAACAAAAAAAAGAAAAGAAAAAGAGCCTCAGCCTCATCTATGAGTTACACCTTTTTTTTTTTTTTTTTTTTTACAAGATAGAATTCTACTCTAGTTTAATCTAAGTATATATGTGTGTGAAGCTCCCTCCTGGAGACTTGAACCCGACCTTTGCCCTCCACACTCCACAAACACTTACACTTGTGGAGTTATCATCGCACCAAGGGTGTGCGGTGGTTTTATGAGTTACACTCAACTGTTAACTATAAGCAAAATTGATAAAACCCATAACATTGGGAAGACTAAGAGGGAAACAAGGAAGGGGGAGCTTTTATTCAGGAAGTTTACTTTTTTGTGATAAACATTGGGTAAGAACTTTGTATCTATCTATTATCTATTGGGGAGATTTTACCAGTAGATTTTTTGTTTTAAATTTTTGTTAATTTATAATTTTAACCTCATTTCTCATGTTTTAGAAATAAGGATAAATTAATTAATTTTTAGAAGTCAAAAGTCAGAAAACAATAACTAACTTTCAAAATTATTTTAATATATAAAGATAAAGAAGAGATAATAATAACTAGAAGTTATATTGAGTCGGGTATTAAACAATAAAGCCTTTACGATTGGTACAGCTTATCCAAATTCCAGATAACCTAATAAATTAAAATCTCAATTTTAGAGTCTGCTTAATCGTAGATGGAGAGTTTGAGGTGCAGGTGGAGGGTGAGGTTGACAAGGTCGAGAAGGTTAATGTTAATGTTGAATAATAATATATCTTTACCCGAAGAGTTGTTGGAAGAGATCCTATCAGCAGGGACGTAGCTAGCTTTGGACTGGGGGGGGGGGGGGGGGGCGGCAATGGCCCACCCTAAAATTTAAAAAGAAATTTTTTATTATTATTATTATATGTGTGTGTTCTAATTTTAACAATTTTGTTCTATAAAATTACATTTTTTCCCTTAAATAATATCATTGATTCTTTTAAGAGTAATGCTATACTCACAAACTTTTTTACAACATTTTTAAAAACTGTTTTAGTAGCAAATTCTTATTGGTTCGCATATAGACCCACCACACACATTATTTTTTTACTTACTGGTAACCACTTATTACATCAATACTTTATAAAAACGTTTGTAGCGCTAGCATTTTCCTCATTTTAGCGACTATAAAAAAATTTATAGATCTAAAATCTATAACAAAATATACAAGCCTCCAAAAAAAACTCAAAAACAAAAATTACTAATGGTAAAACTTAAAAAAAAAAAAAAATTAAGCTCAATTAACCAATTTTGTTCTTACTGACCAAAAAAAAAAAAAAAATCTTAGAAGCTAAATAGCAAAGTTAAAAGTTGAAACCGCTGCACACAGTTAATAGTAAAGCTGCCCTCCTTCACTCAAAACTCTAGGTCTGTCCCTACCTATCAAGACGTCCAGTGAAATCATTAACTTGTTTCCGGTGCGTTCAAAAATCATGGTCCACTACTCTTCTCCAAACCCTACTTTGACGGCAAAATTTGCCAAACAGTATATTTCCCAAAAAAAATTAAGTGCGTGACATGCGTTCAAAGTTATTTAGTAAGTTTGACTGTTTTTTAAAGTCGAGTTTGGCAAACTCAACTTTAGGCTGGAAAACAAACACTATAGTGGCATTTTTTTAGTGGCGTTTGTAAAAACACCACTATAGGTACCCCATAGTGGCGTTTTCTATAAACGCTGCTATAGGCACTAAAAAAAGGCCACTATAGTGTTCGTTTTCCAGCCCAAAATCGAGTTTGCCAAATTGAATTTTCAAAAACAGTCAAACTAACTAAATAACTTTGAACGCATGCCATGCGCCTAATTTTTTTTTTTTGGGAAATGTACTGTTTGGCAAATTTTGCCCTACTTTGACTGCCAAACACCTTCTTCTCCAACAAACAAATCCAAACCCAACTCTTTTCTTCGAGAGCTTTGACTTAACTGTCTTGCCTTTGAACCCTCCTCCTCATCTTTGAATTTGAAGGACATGGGCATGAAGAAACATTGATTTTGCGACATGATTAGTTACATCAATGGCATTATTTGCTTCGGTGGTTACCACCTTGACAGCTTTCATGGCTTTGTATTATGGAATCCAGCAATTAGAAAACGTAAAACTGTTCTCAATGCCTTACTTCCTAACTGTGCTGCATGCCCATCCTCTCCCATCATCGAAACCCTTTAAAACATACCATGGGCAAAAATTGCGAAACAGTCTATTTTTGGGAAAAAATTAGGCACATGGTATGCGTTCAAAGTTATTTAGTAAGTTGGACTCTTTTTGAAAGTCGAGTTTGGCAAACTTGACTTAGGGTTGGAAAATGAAAACTATAGTGCCGTTTTTTTAGAGGCGTTTGCCAAAAACACCACTATAGGTATCCTATAGTGGCGTTTTATATAAACGCTGCTATAGGTACTAAAAAAACGCCACTATAGTGTTCGTTTTTCAGCCCAAAGTCAAGTTTGCCAAACTCGACTTTCAAATGCCACGCGCCTAATTTTTTCTCAGGAATAGACTGTTTTGCAATTTTTGCCCCCTGCATTTGGTTATGATCAATATTCTAATGACTACAAGGTTGCTAGAATTGTCACTTATCACAAGCTAGATACATCTACCCGAACTTCATTCTTCACAGACTACCACAATTTTTTTCATGTTTACTCTCTAAATGCTGATTCCGGGACCCAAATAATTGACACCACTATTCATCATTCAAACATTAGGTTGTTTAGTCGTTTTGAAGGACTTTACTTTAATGGAGTTCATTACTTGAACAGTTCCCTTGACTACGGGCGACACAAACGAACTCGGGTAGGCTTGTGATTGTGAGATAGTTCTAGCCTTTGACATGAGTCGTGACGTGTTTTGAGAAATCAGGTTGCCAGATGAGGTGTTTCGAAAACTAAGGATCCCGGAGGGCGATGCTTCATGCACGAATAAAGAATTTGCCATGTTCAATGATTGCCTTGCTTTTATTGTTTATAAGGATGGAAATATTATGACACAGAAATACTTTGATATATGGGTGGTGCGTGAATATGGGGTTGAGGATTCTTGGACCAAACAACTTGTCGTAGTACCACTGTTAAGAATTCACGGGCCACTGTACCATTTGCAAAGAATGGAAAGCTTCTTCTACTTGGTGACCACTACACCCACAGTGCATTGTTAAAGTAAAACATTGGTTCTCAAGAAATTAAGATTCTTCAACTTACAAGCTTTTCCAAGGTCATTCGTCCCAACAAAACGCTATGGTTTATGTGGACAGCCTTGTTTCATTCACAAGAAGAAATGTGTTTTAGAGTTATTTATCCTGAGCTCCTAATTATTTGTATACCATAGGTCTTTATTTTCCTTATCAAAGAAGGGTTTTTTTATGTGATTTATGGAAAGATAATATCATATTTTGTATGGATGATGGATTAAATTTCAATTCTCTATTCTCTTCACTCTCTATAATTTGCTGATGGAACAGTAAATTGATGATTTTTTATGCAATGGAATTGTGATAGAATTTTGGTTAAGGGTTTGGGATGACTTTTATGCAATAAGATCTCAGCTATTGCTTACCTTGATGTCTATTTGTTGCAGGGAAATTCACAAATACTTGGTCACTTTAGGACAGTGAGGGTCCTGTGACAAACTAAGTTTCATATACTATGGTCAGTGTAGGTAGATGACTACCAATGAAGAAAATTTCAAGAGCATATCTGACCTTATTATAGCTTTTGTGGTCTCTTAGCATTTCGATTATCAGGCCTTTTTTTCTTATACTAGTAGTAATTTTGATTTGCCAGATTCTAAATTTTTAAGTCTTCCCATATATGATTAATGTTTTCTGTTTTGCCAATGTTATCCATGGATATGAAATTCCTTGGTAGTTTCTGTTGGATCCTAATCTTATCTTTTTCCACAAACTCATTTTATCGCATTTGAATTCTTAGAAGGTCAGCTGTAATAACTGAAGTTGAAGTAACTGCATGATCAAGAGATATAGAGAAATATTATTGTTCTTTTCTTCGTCCTTAAAGTTGGTTTTCGTTTTTACTTACCAAAGGTGGTTAGGTTGAAAATTAAGAAATTGAAACAAGATCAAGAATTATACTTGAAACTGGATACCCTTAGTTGAGTTAATAATCTGGACCGGACAGTGTGCCTTGCACATAGCAAAGAATTGAGTATAATCATGACAAAGATTTGTCCTCTATGATGTCTAAATCTTGTGTTGCCACAATAATGGGCTCTCAACTCGGGGTGTGGACAGATTTGGATTGCATCCGCATTCTAACTTGTAATTGGTAATTTTTTTTTGCCAATTTTATAGATATAAATCCTGTATATATGGATAATAGAAAGTTCTTAAAGTACAGCTTCTTTCCTAACAATTTCAAGCAAGGTTGTTATATGAGAACCATAATTTGCCAGACAAGATATTACAAACATGTTATACATGGGAAGAAAGTAACATGCATATGCATCTTAGCTTTGATAAGAAATTAAACAAATGGAAAATATGGTTGGCCATTCCTGGACAGTCAAATTGCATTGATCATAAAATGGCATGTAAGGAATGTCTAGCATGGGAATCAGAGGCTCCTTTTTAATTTGGTAGCTAATTGTAATGTAATAAACTCTCCTTATTTTTGTTTCCAAAATTGCAATAAATGTTGGATTGTGTTTTCAAAGTTAACATTAATAGGCATGTCATGCTTTTAATTTCAGTGTTCTGGGGGCATAAATACCCTTCATGCTAGCCCTGTCTGCCCATCTCAATTTTCAATGCCTTTGCCATGGCCTCATCCCCAGTTGCTCATGTTTCCTTTGTTTCTCATCTTCCATTGCCATTTCCATCCAATCCTCCTATTTATCCGCCCTTTCAAAAATCAAATGTGAACATGATCTCAAAAGAGATTACTAGATTGTCAAATCGGATCAGTGATTTACCAGAAGAAATCCATATTTCAATTATTATTAAAACTCCAATTGAAATGTAAGTGCATTTCTTTTATGATTCAGAAAGAATTTTCAATACTTTTATTAATAACAAGTTTTTTGCTATTGTTATTGGGATAGTCTTTTTTATGTTATTTTTCACCTTTCCCACGATAGTTCTCTATATGGCCTTGAGTTTTCTTTGGGCTGCTATGCCTATCTCAAATTTATCATGCACCTAATATTTTAGTCTAAACTCTAAAAAGTTTCTCTGTCATTTCCCCAAAAATTATGGTGAGATTGGTGTCCAATCATGAAAAAAGTATTTAGTGTATATTTTTGGACAAATGAATTTTTGTTTTTAGTTTTTCTACCGTTCATTCCTTTCTAAGGGAATCATGGATGGGGCCTTGACAGTTTTGGAGACATATCATCTGCGGGCCTCAGCCACCCAAGAGAACTCTTGGGCCTGTGGTTTTGGTTGTTTGGAACTGTTTTTCGTTCATGCATTCTTGTATTTACCGAGACATGCATGCTTGCATAGTTGCTGCAAGTTTTTTTTTTTTTGTATACATATTTTTCTTTACATCAATAAAGTTTCTATCTTCAATCTCAAAAAAAAAAAAAAAAAAAGGAACTCTTTTTGTTCCTTAGACCGGTTTAGAGTTAGACCATATCAATAATCTCCTAAGTATTTGGCTCAATTTTTTTAATTCTCTCTCATTTTTAGGATAGGCCAATTAAAATTGCAGTTCCAGTTTTCAAAATTGCATTTGCATGCCATATGGCACAAGTCAGTGTGTGCTGAAATATTGTTTATAATTTAAAAATAACAAAATCTTGTTGCACACTCTCGTATACATGAAATTGTGTTTTCAAAACACCATTTCAGCTGAAGTGGCATTGTCTACCGCGTATGATATATAATTATCACCACTCTTTAAACAGTGACCATTTCATCCCTCTTTGTGTTTTTTCCTCCATGTTTTTCTTTCTCAAAAACTCTTGAGAGTAGCTACTGAAACTTGTAAGTGAGTAAGTCGACACTAGAAATCCTTCGTGTGATCAAGTAATGAATTATTTATCCAAAGAATTGGTGTCTGATTCATGTTTGCAGTAATAGGACGATGATAAACAGGTGTTTGTGTAGACAGACTCGTTTGTTCAGGGAAAGAAGAGACCTGCGGAGGTATGTCCTGTTCCGTAGTCCTCTTATTATTGTTAAGTTGTTAACTTTAACGTATCATTTCTTCATATCAATTTTTTTCAATTATCACATGTTGTTCAATTTGGCTTATATTTATATTCGATTAATTGTAATCTACTGGTAGAAAATAAGGAGCTTTTACATACATAGGATCTTCAACGCAGGGGCTGGTCTGACAGTGTTTATATAATAAATATCGGGACCCAATTTAAAAGTGAAAAAGGAATTGCATTTGTTAACTTATATATGATAATCTTTGAACCTGTTCTGTACTAACTTCAGAACTTGCGCCTTATGTGCTTGATCTATGCAGGGAATAATACATTTTTCTTCAATAAAAACTATAATTTCAGTTATAAGTCTTATCTCTAAGTCTACTCTACACCAAAAATAATAATCTATATTAAAAAAAATGTGTTCCTCAATCTTCTAACTGTATGGAAGGCTTTCTAATCATTTTATTTTTGTCAATCTAACTCTCTTTTAGGAGATGAGTGCATACATATTTGAACCTTAGTTGCAATCTCTTTGAACAAGTTAGGCTCTTTAGTTGTACAATATATAGCAAACACTTTGAAGTGCAATAATTTTTATCTTATGGTAATTTTGGACATTCATCAGTTGTGATTTGCATTGTCCTAATTTTAATCTTTTGGTAATTTTTGTCTTTTGAAGAATGAAACTATTATATTGCTGTTACAGCCATTGTGTGTCTTTGATTTGGTTATTTCTATATTGAAATGCCCAAATAAGACACTGTCAAAAATATGTTTACCTGTAATGCAAGTTTAAAGAGAGCAGGACTCCTTTCTATGAACTCCTATAAAGTTTGAGAAGGATAGAATATTGTTATTGGAAAGCATTTTAGAGCGATTATTTTCTAATTCTCTTATGAACTAAAAGCATGAATGTTACAATCAATGCCTACTTCATATGCTTGGTTTTGAGATGGCAAGTCTTATAATTATATCTATTCATCAGAACATTGAAGATTCCTAGTATTTCTTATTTTACTTCTAACATTGATTGGATTCTTGATTCTAATGATCAATTTTTTTTTTTGGTTATATTTGATAAATGCTTGACGGTGAAAACTGAGAACATCAATGATCAACCTAAGCACAAAATTGTGTTTAGAAATTTCTTTCTCAATCTCTCTGTCAAATTTAGACTGTTGATCTGAGTACCTCATAAACATTTTTCTCATTTTTGTAAACAAGATTCCACAATTTGTAAGCACTTCAATTTGGTGCTAAAGTATATAGGTCGTTTCATTAATTTATATTCTACTAAATATGGCAACACTAACATTTTCTTGTTTCTCATTCTTTTAGCATTGATCATTCTAGCGCTTTCATCGAGAGAACAATATAAGTTACACACCATTTATATACAACCAGGCGTGATAAGCCCGGAAATCCTTGGAAGAAGGGATCGCAATGTCTAAAGCAAAAGCTTTTAAAGATGCAATAAGCCCAGAAATACCATGGAAAGAAGGATCAAATGTCCGAAGCTATGGCCTATGGGTTTGGTAAAATTGAAAATATGGTTGAGAAGGCAGACATATTTGACAAGCCTCAAGAATACAACCACGTTAAGAGCTACTTAGCCATTATTGGAATTTGGAAATACAAGTGTTTGTTTGAGCAAGGACCTTCAATTCATCGAAACTAAAGTGAGGCCATCAATTGTGGGAAGTGGTATAAAGATTTTTGCAAGCCTCGAACTTAGGTAGAAGATTCATCCCTCTATTTAGCCAAGGCCAAAAATTAGCAAGCAATTAAGAAATTTTTTGCCACGCCAATATAGTAGATTCTTTTGTATTAACCATTTCATGGATTCATTTTCAGTAGATAATTGTAGTTTTTAAGTCTCTGTCTCTCTTCAATGCAACATTTGTCTCTTACGAATTATGTTGAAGAAACTTCTAACAGTGCGTAATCTGGACTTGCATCAAATGTAGAATGTGGACCATTATTTCAAAGCAAAATTACTATTCTAAAGGGAACTCAATGACACGTAGAAATTTCTAGTAATAAAGATAAAAATTGGTTGCTCATTGAAAGTCAAAAACAGGAAAGCTTAAGCATATGTAGCCAGAAATTGTTAGAGAGATTGGATCTGTAAATCATCATAAAGGAATTTTTGGATCGAAAATTTGATCTCAAAATTTTGGGGATGAGGCCTTTAATAAAAAAAAAATATTAAAAAAATTCTTAATGTGACAAATTGACAATTAATTAGCACTGAGATGAAGATATAATTCTAAACTTTTTGAGAAACAAATACAATTCTAAACTTAAATTCACTACATCACACAATGAATTTGAGAAATTTGAATTTCTGAATTTCAAATACTTGTGAGCATATGAATGATCAAACAAGAGATTTTTAATCGATAAACATTATTACATCTAAAATCCAAATCTAAGTTCATAAAGACAATAATATTCCATATAAGGGAAGAACAACCAGTGAAAGGAGGCTTCAATTAATTGAAGATTTTAAGGGTATTTTTTTTGAGAAAATTATAAAGGGTAAATTTAAGTACATATATATATATATATATATATATATATATATATATATATATATATATATAAGGTTTTCCAATTAAATTCAAACATGTGTTGCATTAATCAATAAATTATAAATAGTGTTATCTTTTTAAAGAGTTTTAACCTATGACATCCACCTTTGATGATTATGCTCTTTATCATCAAAACAAGACACCAATCGGTTTTTTGTGTAAGCCCATTGAACCCTAGATCTTTTATTTAACTCTAAGATATTTTACTCGTTGAGCTAACTGGAACCCACTATAAACAATGTTATATCTTTCAAAAATAATTAAATTTAATACAACTACCTTTTTGGATTTAATTAAAGAACCTAATATAATGTACCTAATAAATTGTACCTAACTTTCTTCCTTTTATTAATTCCTAAAATTATATATATTTATTCTGAAATAAGAAGATTGGATTTTAGCACCTCATCAATAGTTTAAAAGATACTAAAATAGTACAACCAAACGTATGTTTAAATGTCGATGACGTGAATCGTTGCATACCCTTGGTGCGGTGGTCACTCCACTAGTATAAGTGCTTGTAGATTGTGGGGGGTAAGGACTGAGGTTCAAGTCTCTAGGAGGGAGTTTCATACATATATACACTTAAATTAAACCAAAGTAGAATTTTTATCTTATATATATAAAATAAAATAAAAAATGTTGATGACGTGACAAAAATCAATCCATTCATTTCAAAGTGATTGAATATTTAGAAACTTTATGGTTGAATTATCCTAAAAACTCTTGAGATTCTTATAAGTACGAGGATTATCATGATAAAATCTAAATTGCAGTTAGGTTTTGAGATACTAACATATTTATCATTTATTTAGCATGAGAAGTATGTTATAGTGAGCTTGTACTTGATGAATATTTTAGAAGACAAACTTTTATCAAGAATTTTCTATTATCCATATCTATAGGATTTATAACTCTAAATTGGCAAAATATATTACCATTTACAAGTTAGAATAAGGTTATTATATGAGAATCATAATTTGGCAGACAAGAGATTACAAACATGCTATACATGAGGAAAAACTAACATGCATCTTAGCTTTGGGTAAGAAATTAAACAAATGCAATATATGGCTAGCCATTTTTGGACAATCAAATTGCATTAATCATAAAATGGCATGTGAGACATGTCTAGAATGGAAATTAGAGGGGGCCTTTTTAATTTGGTAGATAATTCAAATGTAATAAAACTCTCCTTATTTTTGTTTCCAAAATTGCAATAAATGTTGGATTGTGTTTCCAAAATTGACAATAATAGGTGTGTCGTGCCTTTTATTTTCAGTATGTGTTCTTGGGGCATAAATACCCTTGATGGCTAGCCTTGCCTACCCATCTCAATTCTTTACTATGGCTTCATACCCAGTTACTCATGTTCCCTTTGTTTCACATCTTCCATTTCCAATCCCATCCAATCCTCCTATTTATCCACCCTTTCAAAAATCAAACACTAATATGATCTCAAGCTGAGTCCCTGCTCTACTTATTTGTTGGTCTCGACCACAATAGAGCTTCTACAAAATAAACTTTGATGTTGGTATGTTTGAAAATTTGGGTTGTGCAAGCATCAGGGTAGCAATCAAGGACTCAATTGAGGAGATAATTGCTATATTGTCCTAGAGCATACACCTTCCTCATTCGGTGGAGATGGCTGAAGCAATGGTAGCTTGTAGAGCAATGGTAATTACGCAGGAACTGAGTTTATCCAAGGTGGTGGTTGAAGGTGATTGTCTTTGGGTTGTTACGACTTTGAATGCTTCTGATTGTTGCAAAACAATGTCTGGGAATGTGGTTGAAGGGACACACAAACAAGGTCGCAGACTTCAGCAGTGTCAGTTTTAACATGTGTGACAAGGAGGGAATAAGTTAGCTCACACCCACGCTAGAAAAGCAGTTTCATCTGTAGATTGTGATGTTTGGGTAGAAGAACTAAGTTCTGATTTGGAAGATGTATTCCAAACTAAACAGTATAATTTTGTATTCTTGTATTGAGATTATATTAATGTAAGATTACAATAATGTAATATTATGACCAAACTTCCCTGAGTATTTGTTAGAGTGAGGTGCTCATATTCATCTAGCTAAAGCATGGCCATCATTTGTGGGAAATGGGATGAAGATTTCTACAAGCCTCAGCCCTAGGTGGAAGAACCTTTTCTCCAAATAGCCATTACACCAAAATTTCCAAGCAACTACGAAATTTTAGCCATGCCAATGCTGAGATTCATGTGTATTAACTATATCCATGGTTCTTGTTTAGTAGATGATGCATACAAATTGTAGTTTTTTTTTTTCCCTAAGTGAATGTGATGCTTTGTCACATAAATGTTATTGAAGTTTTGGAAGGGCTCTCATTCTCTCATGAAACTTTGAGACAAATAACTTTGCTATGTACAACTTGCCACTTCAGCAAGTTGTTGAAAAAAGTTGTGTCTATAGCAAAATTGGTTTGTTGTAGGTGAGACTCGAACCTAGGTCTCTCATTCAAGGATAAGAAACTTTATTAATTAAATTAACTAAAACTTACACATGTCTATGTATTTATAAAATCAACTTATGGATCAAATCGCACACTACTAAAGTTACATAGAAAAACTGATTTTTTTTTTTTTGAGAGAGAGTTTCAATTTATGGCATTCACTGTTAATGATAGTTTTTTATTATCAGACTAAAACACCAATCAATTTTTGGTTTTAAACTCCATATATCTTATTCAACCATTATAGATTTACTAGTTGAGCTAACTAGAACCCACAGAAAAACTAAAATTAGTTCAACTAGGAAAACCAAAGGTAATCCAACAAATGGTTTGATTATAAAATGCTTACAAAGTAGTGTAATAATTATTATTATTAGAACCACATAAAAAATATAAAAAATAAATTTCTTATCTACGTTTTTGTCCTATGTTTAAAAGTTACTAGCAGAGTTTATAAAACAAATATAATATAATACAATTTGTAATATCCTTAATAACATTTATTGACTACTTGAAGTATGATAAGAAGAGAGTGAGACCAAGTGGCACAGAGTGATTTTTCTATAAGTAGATTAAATATTACCTCCAAGTCTAAAATTAAAGAAATTGATTTTTTTTTTTTTGAAAAATGAAAAATAAAATAAAAGGAAAACATGTCAATCCATGTGGCCCATATCTCATCCTAATCCAATCCGTTGTTTTAATGAACCGGGTATTGGTTGGCCCATTTTTTACTAATCCGCAAATCCCAAATCTATACCCCTTTTAATCTTTTGGATTTGTGTGGGTTAACAAGTCTGGTTCCGATTTTGACAGGTCAATCAAATTTTTCGGTAAACAATCTTCTACTAACCAATTGATCATGCTGTCATTTTCAAGCAATAATTTAAATAAGAAGATTGGATTTTAATATCCCATCAATAATTTAAATAGATATTAAAACAGTAATAACGAACATTTGTTTCAATGTTGATGGAGTGGCAATATTTAGAAGCTTTATAGTTGAATTATCCTTAAAAAAATTTGAGATTCATAGTATGAGGATTATCATGATAAAATCTTAACTGTAGTTAAGTTTTGAGACGCTAACATATTTATCATCTATTTAGTATGAGAAGTATGTATGAAATTTTGGGTGAAAAATTATTCTCATTCAATTGAAATTCGTAACTGTACAATCACATATAGATATACTAACTTAACTGACTTTCATACACGTGTGAACACATTGTAACAACCATAACAGATTTTCTCACGTGTCTGACTTAAAGCTAACAAACTAACCAATTAAGAAGTAAGGAAAAACTACATGCCGTTTATGTACATTAATCAAGTAAGCTAAGTAAACCACACTGCCGTTTAGGGAAACAATTACAAGTCTTCATGTTCTTCAACTCTGAGAAACGGGCTGGACTTCTACTTGGATTTAGTCTTGAATTTCCTGTCTTAGTTGTGTACTGAGAACCAACCTGTGCTGCACTGATCTGTGCTGCACTGATTATGGCAGCTGGGTCTGCAGCACCTGATGCATTGGCTGCTGCATTGGGTGGCATACTGTGCTGCATTGGTGTGGCAGCTGGTGTGGCAGCTGGTGCATCCTCTGGTGTGGCAGCTGGCATTTCATAGTATGTTCAAGTGAGCGTGTACTTGATGAATATTTTAGAAGACATGCTTTTATCAAGAATTTTCTATTATCCATATGTACAGGATTTATATCTCTATTATTATTATTTTTCCCTTTTAGAAGGATTTATATCTCTAAATTGGAGAAATAAATTACCAATTACAAGTTAGAATAAGGTTGTTATATGGGAATCATAATTTGACACAGACAAGAGATTACAAACATGCAATACATTGGGAAAAACTAAGGACAATCAAACATGCAATACATTTGGTAAGAAATTAAACAAATAGAATATATGGTTGGCCATTTATGGACAATCAAATTGCATTGATCTTAAAATAACATGAAAGGCATGTCGCATGGGAATCAGAGGCTCCTTTTTAATTTGGTATGTAATTGTAATGTAATAAACTCTCCTTATTATTGTTTCCTAAATTGCAATAAATGCTGGAATGTGTTTCCAAAATTAACATTAATAGGCTTGTCATGCTTTTAATTTCACTATGTTCTAGGGGCATAAATACCCTTCATGGCTAGCCTTGCCTACCCATCTCAATACTCAATGCCTTTGCTATGGCTTCATACTCAGTTGCTCATGTTCCCTCTATTTCCCATCTTCCATTTCCAATCCCATCCAATCACCCCATTTATATGCCGCCTCAAAAATCAAACGTGAACATGATTTCAAAAGAGAATACTATATCGTCAAATCGGATCAGTGATTTACCAGAAGAAATCCATATTTCAATAATAATTAAACCCAAAATTGAAAAGTAAGTGCATTTCTTTTATGATTCAGAAAGAATTTTCAATACTTTTATGAATTACAAGTTTTTTGCTATTGTTATTGGGATAGTCTTTTTTATGTTATTCTTACCCTAAAATGAATGGGTTAAACAAATCTTCACCTTTTCCACGATAGTTCTCTAAATGGCCTTGGGTTTTCTTTGGGCTGCTATGCCAATCTAAAATTTATCATGCATCTAATTTTTAGTCTAAACTCTAAAAGGTTTCTTTGTTATTTCCCCAAAAATGACGGTGTCCCACTCCCATAATGAAAAAAAATACTTTAGTGTATTTTTTTTTTTTTTTTTTTGAGGGTGATTTAGTGTATATTTTTGGTAAAAGAGTTTTTGCCTTTTGTTTTGTACCATTCATTCCTTTCTAAGGAAATTTTTTTGTTCCTTAGACCGGGTTAGAGTTAGACCATACCAATAATGTCCTAAGGAATCGGCTCAATTTTTTTATTTCTCCCTCATTTTCAGGATAGGCCAATTATAATTGCAGTTCCAATTTTCAAAATTGCATTTGCATGCCAAATGGCACAAGCCAGTGTGTGCTGAAATATTGTTTATAATTTAAAAATAACTAAATCTTGTTACACACTTCTTGTTGCACAATCCCGTATACATGAAATCGTGTTTTCAAAACGAGTCCAAATACTCTGTCTCATCAATTGTGCTCCACTTTATGTTCCACCAATAAAATTTGGACAACTAACCTAGATATCTCATTAAATGAGACAACTAGCCTCTCTTATTAAAGTTAGAGTTATCTCATTTAATGAGAGAGGCTAGTTGTCCAAGTTTTATTGGTGGAGCATGAAGTGGAGCATAATTGATGAGATAGAAGATTTGGACTCTTTCAAAACACCATTTTAGCTAAAGTGGTATTGTCTGCCCCATACACATGATGAGTAACTATCATCGGTCTTTAAAAAGTGACTATTTCATGCATCTTTGTGTTTTTCCTCCATCTTTTTCTTCCTCAAAAACTCTTGAGAGTAGTTACTGAAACTTGTAAGTGAGTAAGCCAACACTAGAAATCTTTTATACTATCAAATTGTGAATTATTTATCCAAGGAATTGGTGTCTGATTCATGTTTGCAGTAATAAGACGAAGATAAACAGGTGTTTGTGTAGAAAGACTCATTTGTTCAAGGAAAGAAGAGACCTGCGGAGGTATGTCCTGTTCCTTAGTCCTCTTATCAAGGTTAAATTGTTAACTTTAATGTATCATTTTTTCACATCAATTTTTGTCAATTGTCACATGTTGTTCAATTTGGCTTATATTTAGATTCGATTAATTGTAATCTACTAGTAGAAAAATATGAAGCTTTTACATACACAGGATCTTCAATGCAGGGGCTGGTCCGACAGTGTTTATATGATAAATCTCGGGACCCAATTTAAAAGTGAAAAAGGAATTGCATTTGTTAACTTTGTATGATAATCCTTGAACCTGTTCTGTACTAACTTGTGCCTTATATTTATGCAGGGAATAATACATTTTTATTTAATAAAAACTCAAAAAATTTTTTGGATGATCCTCAATACAGTATTTAAATTATAAATCTTATCTCTAACCAAAAATAATAATCTATATTAAAAAATAATAGGTGGGTTCCTCAATCTTCTAACTGTATGGAAGGCTTTCTAATCATTTTATTTTTGTTAATCTAACTCTCTTTTATGCTTTAGCATATGTGACCCTTTTTTAGTTGCAATCTTTTTGAACAAGTTAGGCTCTGTAGTCGTACAATATATAGCAAACACTTTGAAGTGCAATAATTTTTATCTTTTGGTAAGTTCGGACATTTGGTCAGTTGTGATATACATTGTCCTAATTCTCAGTAGACTGAAAAATGAAACTATTATATTGCTATTACAGCAATTATGTGTCTTTGATTTAGTCTATTCACTGAAATGCCCCAAATTAGACAGTGTCAAAATTATGTTTACCTATGATGCATTATAGAGCGATTATTTTCTAATTCTATTATGAACTAAAAGCTTGAATATATATTATAATCAATATCTACTTCATATGCTTGGTTTTGAGATGGCAAGTTTATAATTAAATCTATTCATCCGAACATCGAAGATTCCTAGTATTTCTTATTTTACTTCACTTCATAGCGAATCCATTTGTTTAACATTGATTAGTTTCTTGATCCTAATGATCAACACTTTTTTTTTTTTTGGTTATATTTGATGAATGCTTGAGGGTGAAAACTGAAAACATCAACCTAAGCACAAAGTTGTATTTAGAAATTTCTTTCTCATTCTCTCTGTCATATTTAGACTATTGACCAGAGAACTACATAAATATTTTTCTCATTATTTTTTAAACAAGTTTTAGAATTTGCATGCACTTCAATTTAGTGCTAACAGTATGTAGCTCGTTTCATTGATTTCGATTCCATTACACATGTCAACACTAGATTTTCTTGCTTCTCATTCTTTCAGCATTGATAATTCAAGTGCTTTCATCTAGAGAACAATATAAGCTTCACACTGTTTAGATATAGCCAGGCGTGATAAGCCCGGAAATCCATGGAAGAAGGGATCACAATGTCTAAAGCAGAAGCTTTTAAAGACGCGATAAGCCCAGAAATACCATGAAAGGAGGGATCAAATGTCTGAAGCTATGGCCTATGGGTTTGGTAAAACTGGAAATTACGACTGAGAAGGCAAAGATATTTGACAAGCCTCAAGAATACAGCCACGTTAAGAACTACTTAGCCGTTATTGGAATTTGGAAATACAAGTTTTTGTTTGAGCAAGGTTGTCCTTCGATTAATCTAAACTAAAGTAAGGCCACCAATTGTGGGAAGTGGGATGAAGATTTCTACAAGCCTCGAACTTAGGTAGAAGATTCATCTCTCTATTTAGCCAAGGCTAGAAATTAGCAAGCAATTAAGAAATTTTTTGCCACGCCAATGTAGTAGATTGTTTTGTATCAACCATTTCATGGATTCATTTTCAGTAGATAATTGTAGCTTTGAATTGAGTCTCTCTCTCTCTCTCTACTTGCATCAAATGTTGAATGTGGACCATTATTTCAAACAAAATTACTATTCTAAAAGGGAATTCAGTGACACGTAGAAATATATATATATATATATGGTTAAACAACCCATGATATTAAACTAAGGAACAATAAGTCTATTACAAACATAGCCAGCTTTGTCCATAGCCAACAAATCAACCACCACAGGCGATGGATTACACAAAAAAAAGGTGGTCTAAAGTAAACTCAACTCTCATCCTAGCTAATCTGTCAGCACAACTATTAGCTTCTCTATACACGTAGATATTTCTAGTATTAAAGATAAAAATTGTTTGCTCATTGAAAGTCAAAAACATGAAAACATATGTAGCCAAAAATTGTTAGAGAGATTGGATCTGTAAATCATTGTAAAGGAATTTGGGACCAAAATTTGATCGCAAAATTTTGGGGATGAGACCTTTTATAATAATAATAATAAAATTCTTAATATGACAAATTGACAATTAATTAACACTGAGATGAAGATATAATTCTAAACTTTGTGTGAGCATATGAATGATCAAACAAGTCATTTTCAATAGATAAACTTTATTACATCTGAAACCTAAATCTAAGATTGCATAGACAATAATATTCTATATAAGGGAAGAACAGCCAGTGAAAGGAGGCTTCAATTGATTGATGATTTTTTTAAAGGGTATATTTTTTATGAGCAAATTATAAGGGGTAAATTTAAAGTACATATATAAAGTTTTCCAATTAAATTCAAGCACATGTTGCATTAACTGATAATTATAAACAATGTTATTTATTTAGTGAGTTTAACATTTGGTGTCGGCTTCTAATGATATGATTGTGCTCTTTATCATTAGACCATACACTTATCGGTTTTTGGTATAGACGAGGACTGAACCCTAGATCTCTTATTTAACATTAGAGACTATCAATTGAGTTAACTGGAACATACTATAAACGATGATATATCTTTCAAAAATAATTAAATTCAATATAGCTACATGTTTGGATTTAATTAAAGAACCTAATTTCATGTACCTAAGAAATTGTACCCAAGTTTCATCTTTTTATTAATTCCTAAAATTATATATATATATATATATATATATATATTCTGAGATAAGAAGAGTGGATTTTAGCACCTGAACAATAATTTAAATTAAAAGCTATTAAAATAGTACTACTAGCAAACGTATGTTTAAATGTTGACAACTTGACAAAAATCAATCCATTTATTTCAAAGTGATTGAATATTTAAAAACTTTATGGTTGAATTATGCTAAAAACTCTTTGATTCTTGTAAGTATGAGAATTATCATGGTAAAATCCAAACTGCAGTTAGGTTTTGAGACACTAACATATTTTTCATTTATTTAGCATGAGAAGTATGTTATAGTGAGTGTGTACTTGATGCATAATTTAGAAGACAACCTTTTATCAAGAATTTTCTATTGTCCATATCTACAGGATTTAAATCTCTAAATTGGCTAAATAAATTACCAATTACAAGTTAGAATAAGGTTGTTATATATTAGAATCATAATTTGACAGACAAGAGATTACAAACACACCATACATGAGGAAAAACTAACATACATGCATCTTTTTTTTTTTTTTTTTTTTAATAAGATAGATTTTATACTCTAGCTTAACTAAGTGTATATGTGTGTGAAACTCCTTTTTGGAGACTTGAACTCCAACCCTTCCCCCCCACACCCCACAAGCACTTATACTTGTGGAGTGACCACTGCATTAAGGGTGTGCGGTGTGTGCGGTGGTACATGCATCTTAGCTTTGGGTAAGAAATTAAACAAATGCAATAAATGGTTAGCCATTTTTGGATAATCAAATTGCATTGATCATAAAATGGCATGTAAGGCATGTCTAGCATGGGAATTAAAGGGTTCTTTTTAATTTGGTAGCTAATTGTAATATAATAAACTCTCCTTATTTTTGTTTCCAAAATTGCAATAAATGCTAGAATGTAATAAACTCTCCTTACTATTCTAAAAGGGAATTTGGTAACACTTAAAAATTTCTAGTAAAGATAAAATTGTTGCTCACTGAAATTCAAAAACACGAAAACATATGTAGCCAGAAATTGTGAGAGAGATCGGTCTAAATCATTGTAAAGGAATTTGGGACCAAAAAATTGATCTCAAAATTTTGGGGACGAGACCTTTAATAAAAATAAAAATAAATTCTTAATATAAAAAATTGACAATTAATGTACACTAAGATGAAGATATAATTCTAAACTCAAATTAACGTTTCTCACGTTGGCTAGGGTTTTTCCTCTCAATCGCGTGTAGAATATTGTCCCTAACCTAGTTTAGGGTTTCGTTTCCCTTCACGTCTCTGGACTGATAGGACGGTGTGTTTAGTCGGTGTGGTGCTCTACTGTATCTTCGTCTGCTGCAAACTACTCTCATGGCTGGACTGGATGAGTTGTGGGCTCGGTTTACTCTCACAGAGGACGAAGAAGGGGGAGCGGATGTTCTGAATCAGGAAGTTGTGGAGGTTCATTAGCTGGTAGGGAAGTATTTTACGAAAAGAGTGCTTAATGTCGATGCGGTGGCTTGCACTTTCAAGCCTCTGTGGAAACCGACAGGTGAGTTAAAGATTCGTGATTTGGGTGATAACGTGTTAGTTTTTGAGTTTGAAGACTTTATGGACCTTGAACGAGTACTGGAATACGAGCCTTGGTCGTATGAGAAAAGCTTAATAGCTTTCCAAAGGGTTCATGACATTGAACTGATCCCACATCTGGAATACAATCAGGTAATGTTTTGGGTGCAGCTGCACAATATACCGTTGAGTAATTTGTCCCATTAAACCGGTGAAGCAATAGGTAATGCAATTGGGAAGGTGGTTCAGGTGGCTGACTTGAAAGATGATTGTGCAGGCGGTGAGTTCTTGAGAGTTCGTGTAATCATGGATCTTTATAAGCCATTTCCGTAATGCTCAAAACTGAGATCAGATGGAAAACAGATAGGGTGGGTGGGATTCAAATACGAACGCCTCCCTGACTTCTGTTATTGGTGCGGACAAGTTACACATGGGGAAAGAGATTGTGAAGTATTGTTGAGGGGCAGAGGGAAATTAAGAAGGGAAGATCAACAATATGGCGAGTGGTTGAGGGCGGAACCAATTCACCAAGGCAAGAAAACAGTGGCTGTTATCTCAGGCAATGCATGCAATCAGCCACCATGTTGGAAGAAAAGCCTACCAAGCCAAAGTAAAGAGAACTCAGTTCCACGTTGGGATGACGTAAACCATGATGCACAATCTGCTATGGAGGCTGAGCACTACATGGATAATTTTGCGGCTTTCAAGGAGGGTTATGCTCGGGTAGTATGTGAACATGTTGAAGGGAAGAACAGTGCACTTTCTGGTGGGCCGAGTTTGAAACAAACCAGCCTGAGCCATGCAGTGAGATTGGATGAAGAGGTAGTTGGCTTGTCACTCCAGGAAAACCGCATCCCAACAGACAGGTGTAGGTCCGATTGCTCTCCACGGAAGTCCCCAGTCCCCCTCAGTCCGAGACTTAATCCAATTCCATTGCAAGATTGCACGAACAGTGTTACCATCTCTAATCCACAAATATCCATTCGAACCTGGAAGAAGTTGGCCTGTGAACCAGGTAACCCAATTCCAAACTCTACTCCCATGGCTGTTGATAGAAGACCTAGCATTGAATTATTAGATATGAGGGAAGGGAAAAAATTATGTATGGCAGATTGTAACTATCTTGAAAAAGAAAACTTGAAGGTGGTGGCTAGTTTCCAACACCACCTAGACCAATGAGTTGCCTTAGCTGGAACTGTCATGGGCTTGGAAACCCACAGACAGAAGATGAACTAGTTACGTTGGTACGTAACAAAGATCCCAAGCTGATTTTCTTAATGGAGACCAAGGTTGAGAAATCAGTTTTAGTAAGAATTGGTAGAAAGATACAGTATGCTAATCTTTTTGTGGTTCCACGCCATAATACTGGGGTGGTCTAGCTTTGGTTTGGGCCGCTGATTCTAATGTGGATATTAAGTCTTTTTTAGATAACCATATTGATGCTATTATTGACTATGGAGTTGATGACACTTGGTGGTTCACAGGTTTCTATGAAGACCCTAAAACCGCCAACCGAGAAAACTCCTGGTCCAAGCTTAGAACATTGAGTACTCAATTCACTCTCCCATGGGTTTGTATGGGTGATTTTAATGAAATCTTATATGTAGATGAGAAATAGGGATGGCTTGATAGATCGGAAAGACAAATGCATGGTTTTCAAGGTGCTGTTGACTTTTGCAGGTTGAAGGATTTGGGGTATAATGGCTTCCTATTTACATGGTGTAATAGGTGTCTAGGAAATTAGAATGTGTAGATCTGGCTGGACAGAGGGGTAGCTACCGTTGACTAGATTTTGAGATTCCCTTCCTCCAAAATCCACCATTTGGATGCTTTTCACTTTGATCACAAACCTATCCTCCTAAGCCCACATTCAGAAGTAAACCGGTTTTATAAAAAAGGACGCCTTTTCCGTTTTGAAGCCATGTGGTTAAAGGATCGGTCTTGTGAAGAGGTAATTCATGATTCTTGGGGAGTTGGGATGACACAAGCCACAGCGTGGGGTTTCAATAGCAAAGTTTTGACTTGCCAGACAAATCTCAGAGTGTGGAATAAAAAGACTTTTGGCCATGTTCGAAATTCTTTGAAGCAAAAACTAGCCGAGTTGAAGTGGGAAGAGGAAAGTGGAGGGTACAGAAACAACCCTTCTCGGATTCAAGCTTTACAGGATGACATTCAGCAGTTACAAGCAAAAGAGGAGTGTGTGTGGAAGCAAAGGTCCAAAAATAGATGGCTTAAGGAAGGAGACAGGAACATAAGATATTTTCATTGTAGAGCTAACCAAAGGAACCGGCGGAATTTGATTACAGGATTAGAAGATGATAATAGTGTTTGGGTTAAAGATGAGGCCGGTTTGGGGAAGGTGGTGGAGGGATACTTTGATCAAATTTTCACCAGTTCAAATCCATATGGCTTTGACATTATCTTGAGTGGTATTCAAAGCATTGTTGGGGTGGAGTCGATCGAGCAGTTAGATGACGATTTCCAAGCAAGTGAGGTCAAAGAGGCTCTTATCAAATGGCTCCCCACACAGCTCTTGGCCCTGATGGTATGTCTCCCATTTTTTATAAGTCTTTCTGGCACATTGTGGGGGAAGATGTGACTGCAGTGGTTCTTCGAGCTTTAAACTCAGGTATTGTCCCAAATTCCATAAATACTACTTTCATCACCCTCATACCCAAAATTAAATATCCCAAGAAAGTTTCAAATTTTAGACCAATAAGCTTGTGTAATGTCATTTACAAACTTATTGCTAAAGTAGTGGCTAACAGTTTGAAAAAGTTTTTAGCTAATTCTATGCCAGATTCTCAAAGTGCTTTCCTTTCGAGTCGGTTGATATCTGATAACATACTTATGGCTTTTGAGACTCTCCATTATTTGAAGAGGAAAACAGGGGCAAGATAGGATTTATGGCTCTTAAGCTAGATATGAGTAAAGCTTATGATCAGGTGGAGTGGGGATTTATGGAGGCAATAATGCAACACTTGGGGCTTGGGGAGAGGATAAGAAGAATTACTATGTCATGCATGAAATCAGTGTCGTATTCTGTCCTTCTCAATGGGTAGCCAGTTAGAAACATTAAACCATCTAGAGGGCTCTGCTAAGGTGATCCTCTATCACCTTATCTGTTTCTCTTGTGTGCCATGGGTCTACAAGGCCTATTGCAAAAGGCAGAGGTGGAGGGCAACATAAAGGGAGTGGCGATTAGTAGATATAGTCCTCAAGTATCACACTTATTCTTTGCTGATGATAGTATTCTCTTTTGCCGTGCTACTGAGGCTGAGTGTCAGAGGGTCCTGGATATTTTGGCTATTTATGAAAGGGGAACAGGTCAAAAAATCAATAAAGAGAAGACTAATTTTTTTTCAGTTCAAATACCCTTCAACAAAGCCAATCACACATCCAACAATTATTGGGAGTTCCGGCGATCAGACAATATGAAAAATATTTAGGTCTGCCAGCACTAGTGGGGAGAGCAAAAAAAAAAAGGAGTTTTATCTACCTTAAGGAAAGGGTGTGGAAGAAATTACAGGGGTGGAAAGAAAAGTTATTATCCATAGCAGGTAGAGAAGTCCTTATTAAAGCTGTTATTCAGGCCATCCCAACCTATACTATGAGTTGTTTCAAGCTCCCAAAAGGACTAATCAAAGAACTAGAAGTTCTCATTAGGAAATTTTGGCGGGGTTACAATGATGATTCAAAGAAGGGGCATTGGGTTAGTTAGGAGAGGTTGTGTGAAGCAAAAGAAATGGGTGGTATGGGCTTCAAAGAAATTGAGAAGTTTAATGAAGCCCTCCTTGCTAAACAAGTATGGCGGATGATTCATAACCCAGAGTCCCGTTGCTTTAGGGTCTTTAAAGCCCAATTCTTCCCAAATTGATCTATTCTTGATGCCAAGGATTCCAACTCCGGTTCCTACGCATGGAAGAGCATTCTTGGTGCTAGGGATGTTATTAGAAAGGGCATGGTGTGGCGCATTGGGGATGGTCAAACAATTCGGATTAAGGAAGACAAGTGGTTGCCGGTGAAACCAAGTAGAGTAATCATCTCCCCCCTCCCCTCAGTTATGGCGGAAGCTAAGGTGAGCTCTCTTATCAATCTAGAATTGGGTTTGTGGAAATCTGAGGAGGTAAAACGTATTTTTATACCTCATGAAGCTTCTTTGGTATCAGGTATTCCACTTAGCCATAGAAAGCCCTCTGACCGTGTGTCGTGGTCATGCACTCCATTTGGGGAGTATAGCACTAGTAGTGCCTACAAGCTGTTGGCTGCCTCGGCTTCAACAGCTCATGCAAGCTCATCCAATCAGGCCAATCAGAGAAGCTTCTGGAAAGGAATTTGGAAGATGCAGGTTCCCAACAAGATAAAACACTTTGTTTGGAGAGTATGTAATAATGCCCTGCCTACCAAGTGTAATTTGCAGCGGCGACATATTACAGACTCGGAGTTGTGTGAATTGTGCAAAGATACTTCGGAAGATGCCCTTCACGCTCTGTGCTTCTGCAGCCACGTTGCCCCTGTGTGGTCGCCTTTCCATTGGTTCCAGACCATGATATCTCCCCCTCCCTTGAATTTTTGTGATTTACTTAACAGGTTTATGCAGGTTTGGGACGAGCTTGGAGCGGAAATGTTCGCAACAATTGCCTGGTGCCTATGGAACAGACGAAATGCACTCCATTTTGGCTGCCCAGCTTATGCCATAGCGAATATCAGTTCAGTTGCTGGTGCTTTGCTACAGGACTTCATTGCTAGTCAGACTACAGAAACTCCTCTCCATCAACCTTCTGCTTGGCATCAATGGCGACCTCCAGAATCAGATGTTGTCAAAGTGAACTTCAACGCAGCCCTCTTTAAACACACGGACTCAGCTGGAATCGGTGTCATCGTGCGTGATTGGCGAGGTGTTTCCCTTGCTGCCTTGTCCATGCCTATTCCGCTATCTTCATCAGTTGCTGATATGGAAGCGCTTGCCTGTCTCAAAGCGGTTCAATTTGCTACTGAACTTGAGCTTCAATGCATAATATTTGAAGGTGACTCGGCCACAATCATCTCTGCAATATCCTAGGGGACCTCACTACTATCTTCCTTTGGAAATATTGTTGACGATATTCAGTACTTACTTCCTAGTTTTTCTTCAATTACATTTAGCCATGTTAACCACGCCGGTAATATAGTAGCGGATGCTCTAGCTAAAAAGGCTTCTTCCAACGTTGGTTGCCAAGTATGGATGAATAGCTTGCCTTTAGACATTGCTGGTTTGGTAGACTTTGATGTCCATTAATTTCGTTTTGGTTTATTCAATAAAGTCCCAGGCTTGAGGTCTGGTTTCTCAAAAAAAAAAAAAAAAAAAAAAATTCTAAACTTAAATTCACTGCATCCAAAAATGAATTTAAGAAATCTGAATTTCAAATACTTGTGAGCATATGAATGATTAAACAAGAGGTTTTTAATCGATAAACATTATGGCATCTGAAATCAAAATCTAAGTTCCCAAAGAAGGGATCCAAATGTCTAATGATAAAGCTTTTAAAGACATGATAAGCCCATTAATACCGTGGACGGAGGGTTGGAATCAAATGTCTGAAGACTGAAGCTATGTGTGTGATGAAATTGGAAAATCTCCAAAAGCGGGTTCAAAAACATTTGACAAGCCTCGAGCCTCAAGCCTACAACCACGTAAAGAACTACCTATCCATTGTAGAAAATTCATAAGGGGCGTTTGGTTTGTTGTGATCTGGCATTGATGTAACATTAAGGTTTTTGGTTTATTTTATAATTTCTAACAATACCATAATTCAAAATTACAAAATATTTCATATCATCTTAATCTCATTATCTTCCTAAACAATGTAATTTTGTATTGAGATTATATTAATGTAAGATTACAATAACATAATACTATGGCGTAATGTAATATCACGGCGAACCAAACACCCCCTAAGTGTTCGTTAGAGTGAGGTACTCATATTCATCTAGCTAAAGCATGGCTATCATTTGTGGGAAATGGGACGAAGATTTTTGCAAGCCTCAGCCCTAGGTGGAAGAACCTTTTCTCCAAATATCCATTATACCAAAATTACCAAGCAATTATGAAATTTTAGCTGTGCCAATGCTAAGATTCATTTGTATTAACTATATCCATGGTTCTTGTACAGTAGATGATGCATACAAATTGTAGTTTTTTTTCTTCCCTAAGCGAATGTGATGCTTTGTCACATAAATGTTATTGAAGTTTTGGAAGGGCTCTCATTCTCTCATGCAACTTTGAGACAACTAACTTTGCTACGTACAACTTGCCACTTCAGCAAGTTGTTGAAAAAAGTTGTGTCTATAACAAAATTGATTTGTTGTAGGTGAGATTCGAACCTAAGTCCCTCATTTAAGGATAAGAGACTTTAGATAATTGAATTAACTAAAACTTAAACATGTATACGTATTTATAAAATCAACTTATGGATCAAATTGCACACTACTAAAGTTACATAGAAAAATTGAAGTCTTTTTTTTTTTTTTTTTTTAAGCTTCAATCTATGGCATTCACTCCTAATAATAGGGCTTTATTATTAGACTAAAATATCAATCGGTTTTTGGTGATAAAAAACTTTACTAGTTGAGCTAACTGAAACTTACAAAAAATTGAAATTAGTTCAACTAGGAAAATTGAGGTTAATCCAACAATGGTTTGATTATAAAATGCTTACAAAGCAGTGTAATAATAATAATTATTAGAACCACATAAAAAAAAAATTATTATCTACATTTGTGTCCTATGTTTAAAAGTTACTACAAAGTTTATAAAACAAATATAATATAATAAAATTTGTAATATCCTTAATAACATTTATTGACTACTTGAAGTATGGTAAGAGTATGGTAAGAAAAGAGTGAGAACAAGAGGCAGGGAGTGATTGTTTTATAAGTAATTTTTTTTTTTTTTTTTTTGAGAAGAGTAAATTAAATATTACCTCCAAGTCTAAAATTAAAGAAATTGAGTTTTTTTTTTTTTTTTTTTTTTTCGAAAAGTGAAAAATAAAATAAAATGAAAACATGTCAATCCATGTGGCCCATATGTCAACCTAATACAATCCGTTGTTTTAATGAACTGGGTATGGGTTGGTCCATTTTTTACTAATCCACAAATCCCAAATCTATACCCCTTTTAATCTTTTGGATTTGTGTTGGTTAACAAGTCTGGTTCCAATTTTGACAGGTCAATCAAATTTTTCTGTAAAAAATCTTCTACTAACCAATTGATCATGCCGTCATTTTCAAGCAATTGATGACGACCTCAATTCTAGTCAATTGCTATGAGGACTTTAAACTAAGATTTTCTTGGGGATTTTGGAATTCTATATATTTATTTTGCAACAAGAAGATTGGATTTTAATACCTCATCAATAATGTAGATACTAAAACAATAATAACGAACATTTGTTCAAATGTTGGTGGCATGGCAAAATTGAATCCATTCATTCCAAAGCGATTGAATATTTAGAAACTTTATAGTTGAATTATCCTAAAAAAAAACTGAGATTCTTAGTATATATGAGGATTATCATGGTAAAATCTAAACTATAGTTAAGTTTTGAGATGCTAACATATTTATCTTCTATTTAGTATGAGAAGTAAGTTAAAGTGAGTGTGTACTTGATGAATATTTTAGAAGACATGCTTTTATCAAGAATTTTCTATTATCCATACGTACAGGATTTATATCTCTAAAATTGAAAAAATAAATTACTAATTACAAGTTAGAATAAGGTTGGTTATATGAGAAAACAAGAGATTACAAACTTGCTATACATGGGTAAAAATTAACATGCATCATCTTAGCTTTGGTAAGAAATTAAACAAATGGAAAATATGGTTGGCCGTTTTTGGACAATCAATTGCAATGATCATAAAATGGCATGTAAAGCAAGTCTAGCATGGGAATTGGAGGGCTCCTTTTTAATTTGGTAGGCAATTGTAATGTAAAAATCCCCCCTTATTTTTGTTTCCAAAATTGCAATAAATGCTGGATTGTGTTCCCAAAATTGACAATAATAGGCGTGCCATGCCTTTTATTTTCAGTATGTGTTCTTGGGGCATAAATACCCTTCATGGCTAGCCCTGCCTACTCATCTCAATTCTCAATGCCTTCGCTATGGCTTCATACCCAGTTACTCATGTTCCCTCTGTTTCACATCTTCCATTTCCAATCCCATTCAATCCTCCTATTTATCCGCCACTTCAAAAATCAAACTCAAATATGATCTCGAAAGAGATTATTGAATTGTTAAATCGGATCAATGATTTACCAGAAGAAATTTGTTTTTCAAGAAAAAGTAAACCCACCATTGAAATGTAAGTGCATTTATTTTATGATAAAAAAAAAATAAATAAATAAAAATTTTCCGACACTTTTGTGAATAACAAGTTTTTTTGCTATTGTTATTGTGTAGTCTTTTATGCTATTCTTACCCTAAAGTGAATGGGTTAAACAAATCTTCATTTTTCCACGATAGTTCACTAAATGGCCTTGGGTTTTTCTTTGGGCTGCTATCTCTGTCTCAAATTTCTCATGCATCTAGTTTTTTAGTCTAAACTCTAAAAGTTTCTCTGCTATTTCCCCTAAAATGATGGTGTGCAATAATGAAAAAAGTACTCTGTATATGTGTTTTCAAAACACCATTTCAGCTGAAGTGGTATTGTCTGACCCGCACACATGATGTGTAATTACCATCACTCTTTAAAAAGTGACCATTTCTTGCATCTTTGTGTTTTTTCCCATCTTTTTCTTTCTCAAAATCTCTTGAGATTAGTTTTAAGCGATCAAATTATGAATTATTTATCCAAAGAATTGGTGTCTGATTTATGTTTGCAGTAATAAGATGAAGATAAACAGGTGTTTGTGTAGAAAGATTCATTTGTTCAGGGAAAGAAGAGACCTGAGGAGGTATGTCCTATTCCGTAGTTCTCTTATTAATGTTAAGTTGTTAACTTTAGTGTATCATTTCTTCACATCATTTTTTGTCAATTGTCACATATTGTTCAATTTGGCTTATATTTAGATTCGATTAATTGTAATCTACTCGTAGAAAAATATGGAGCTTTTACATACACAGGATCTTCAAAGCAGGGGCTGGTCCAACAGTGTTTATATAATAAATCTCGGGACCCAATTTAAAAGTGAAAAAGGATTGCATTTATACTTATATATGATAATCTTTGAACCTGTTCTGTACTAAGTTGTGCCTTAACGTGCTTGATTTATGCAGGGAATAATACATTTTTATTAAAAAATACTCTATATTAATTTTTTTTTATTATTGATGATCCTCAATAATCTATATTAAAAAAATAATCTATATTAAATTATAAATCTTATCTCAAACCCAAAAATAATAATCTATATTAAAAAAATAATAGGTGGGTTCCTCAATCTTGTAACGGTATGGAAGGCTTTCTAATCATTTTATTTTTGTTAATCTAACTCTCTTTTGGTAAGTTTGGACATTCGGTCAGTTGTGATATACATTGTCCTAATTCTTTGTAGACTAAAAGAATGAAACTATTATATTGTTATTACAGCAATTATGTGTCTTTGATTTAGTCTATTCATTGAAATGCCCCAAATAAGACACTGTCAAAAATATGTTTACCTATGATGCATTATAGAGCGATTATTTTCTAATTCTATTATGAACTAAAAGCTTGAATATATATTACAATCAATGCCTACTTCATATGCTTGGTTTTGAGATGGCAAGTCTTATAATTAAATCTATTCATCAGAACATCCAAGATTCCTAGTGTTTCTTATTATACTTCTCTTTGTAGCGAATCCATTAGTTTCTTGATCTATAATGATCAACACTTTTTTTTTTTTTGGTTATATTTGATGAATGCTTAAGGGTGAAAACTGAAAACATCAACCTAAGCACAAAGTTGTGTTTAGAAATTTCTTTCTCAATCTCTCTGTCATATTTAGACTGTTAATCAGAGTACTACATAAATATTTTTCTTATTATTTTATAAACAAGTTTCACAATTTGTGTGAGCTTCAATTTAGTGCTAACAGTATGTAGCTCGTTTCATTGATTTCAATTCCATTACATATGTCAACATTAAATTTTCTTTTTTCTCATTCTTTCAGCATTGATAATTCTAGTGCTTTCATCTAGAGAACAATATAAACTACACATCGTTTAGATATAGCCAGGCGTGATAAGCTCGGAAATCCATGAAAGAAGGGATCACAATGTCTAAAGCAGAAGCTTTAAAAGATGCGATAAGCCTAGAAATACCATGGAAGTAGGGATAAAATGTCTGAAGCTATGGTCTATGGGTTTGGTAAAACTGGAAATTATGGCTGAGAAGGCAAAGATATTTGACAAGCCTCAAGAATGCAGCCACGTCAAGAACTACTTAGCTTTCATTGGAATTTGGAAATACAAGTGTTTGTTTGAGCAAGTTTGTCCTTCGATTAATCTAAACTAATGTAAGGCCATCAATTGTGGGAAGTGGGATGAAGATTTCTGCAAGCCTCGAACTTAGGTAGAAGATTCATCTCTCTATTTAGCCAAGGCCAGAAATTAGCAAGCAATTAAGAAAATTTTTGCCACGCCAATGTAGTAGATTGTTTTGTATCAATCATTTCATGGATTCATTTTCAGTAGATAATTGTAGCTTTGAATTGACTCTCTCTCTCTCTCTCTGCGTAATCTGGGCTTGCATCAAATGTTGAATGTGGACCATTATTTCAAACAAAATTACTATTCTAAAAGGGAATTCAGTGACACTAGAAATATATATATATATATATATATACATATATGTGGGGGAGTTTTTTTTTGCTCTAAGAAAACTCATGAGTACTCCTTAACCAAACTAGTGGTACTCTAATGCTATTGGTTCATGTCTTATAAGGTACTAAGAGGAAGGAAACCCTTCCAATGTGAGACAAAGAGCAAAATTTGCCTAAAGGAGTACTCATGAGTTTCCTTAGAGCAAAAAACTCTCCCACAATAAAAGATAGTTTGGTTAACTAAACTAGTGGTACTTTAATGCCATTGGTTCATGCCTTATAAGGTACTAGGAGGAAGGAAACCCTTTCAATGTGGGACAAAGTGCAAAATTTGCCTAAAAGGAGTACTCATGAGTTTCCTTAGAGCAAAAAACTCCCCCACAATATATATGGTTAAACGACACATGATATTAAACACCACACACCCTTAGTGCGATAGTCACTCCACAAACACTTAGATTAAGCTAGAGTAGAATTCTATCTTATATAAAAAAAATTTTTTTTAAAAAGTCAAAAGTCAGAAAACAATAACTAACTTTCAAAATTCTTTTGATATATAAAGACAAAGAAGAGATAATAATAACTAGAGGTTATATTGAGTCGGGTATTAAACAATGAAGCCTTTAAGATTGGTACAGCTTATCCAAATTCCAGATAACCTAATAAATTAAAATCTCAATTTTAGGGTTTGCTCAATCGTAGATGGAGAGTTCGAGGTGCAAGTGGAGGGTGAGGTTGACAAGGTCGAGAAGGTTAATGTTAATGTTGAATAATAAAATATCTTTACCTGAAGAGTTGTTGGAAGAGATCCTATCAACAAGGACGTAACTAGCTTTGGACTGGGGGGGTGGGGAGGGGCAATGGCCCACCATAAAATTTATTTTTTAAAAAAATATTATTATTATTATTATTATGTGTGTGTATTCTAATTTTAACAATTTTGTTCTATATCTCTTAAACAATATCATTGATTCTTTTAAGAGTAATACTATACTCACAAACTTTTTTACAACATTTTTAAAAATTGTTTTAGTGGCAAATTCTTATTGGTTCGCATATAGACCCACCACTCACATTATTTTTTTACTTAATAGTATTACATCAATACTTTATAAAAAAGTTTATAGCGCTAGTATTTTCCTCATTTTAGCGACTATAAAAAAATTTATAGATCTAAAATCTAAAACCAAATATACAAGCCTCCAAAAAATAGCTCAACAACAAAAATTACTAATGGTATAATTTAAAAAAAAAAAAATAAGCTCAATTAACCAATTTTATTTAAAATAAACAACCCTATCATTTAAAAAATTCTAAACATAAATTTTGTTCTTACCGACCAAAAAAAAAAAAACTCTTATAAGCTAAGTAGCATAATTAAAAATTGAAACTGTAGGGGCTCCGTTTTTTGGAGGGCACCCCCGACAATACATTTGTAGAGAGTGGGACGAAGGGCTTGGCTCCGGCTGGCTTCTCGCCAGTCTTCCAGGACAGTTTCCTTAGCTTTTCTTCACTTGGGGTTGCTCCTCGGCAGGCGTCCGAGGAGGCCCCCCTTTCACGAGAGGGGGTCTTCACCTTATATACTCCCCTTTGTTTGATCCTGGCCTTACAGCTGTTGGTCATCCAGGCTACTGCTTCAGAACTTGTCCCATCAGACACGCTCTTCCCCATACTGTGGGTTGCAGCCTCCAAGGTTGCCCTGTTCAGGGGTCTTGTCTTCATTAATGCAGCCTGGGGGGTCTGGCAAATACATTAAGTGTGGATGTGACCACCTATTCTGGGTTTGCCCCCTACCCAGAATTAGACTAGGTATGCCGAGGAAGGGTGTGTCCTCGGCATGGATCCGAAAAGGGCTGAAAAACCCTTTAGACAACTGTCCGAGACAATTGTCCCTCCTCGGCTTGGGCCTTGGGCCAGCCTAAAAGTGGGCCGGGGATTCCAAGCCACGGGCCCCACAATAGCCCCTCAAAATCCTGCTGCACGTTCCCTCGGACGGGGAGGAGGGTTTTGAAAACCACGGCCCTCATGTTCCGGAAGGCCTTCCGCTGGCTGGTCCTTCCTCGAATGGCTGGATCGACACTCAGATTCTTCAGTAAGTAGTCAGTTTCCCCATAGGACTGGGTCCTTGGACCACGCAATACCTTGGCTCTGTCATAAATGGCTAGCTCCCTATAAGCTTGAGTCCGAGGACCATGCAAGACCTAGGTACAGTCGCTGCCTTCAAGGTAAGTGGCTAACTCCCCATAGGCTCGAGTCCGAGGACCATGCAAGACCTAGGTACAGTTGCTGCCTTCCAGGTAAGTGGCTAGCTCCCCATAGGCTTGAGTCCGAGGACCATGCAAGACCTAGGTACAGTTGCTGCCTTCAAGGTAAGTGGCTAGCTCCCCATAGGCTTGAGTCCGAGGACCATGCAAGACCTAGGTACAGTTGCTGCCTTCAAGGTAAGTGGCTAGCTCCCCATAAGCTTGAATCCGAGGACCATGCAAGACCTAGGTACAGTTGCTGCCTTCAAAGTAAGTGGCTAGCTCCCCATAGGCTTGAGTCCGAGGACCATGCAAGACCTAGGTACAGTTGCTGCCTTCCAGGTAAGTGGCTAGCTCCCCATAGGCTTGAGTCCGAGGACCATGTAAGACCTAGGTACAGTTGCTGCCTTCAAGGTAAGTGGCTAGCTCCTCATAGGCTTGAGTCCGAGGACCATGCAAGACCTAGGTACAGTTGCTGCCTTCCAAGTAAGTGTCTAGCTCTCCATAGGCTTGAGTCCAAGGACCATGCAAGACCTAGGTACAGTTGCTGCCTTCCAAGTAAGTGGCTAGCTCCCCACAGGCTTGAGTCCGAGGACCATGCAAGACCTAGGTACAGTTGCTGCCTTCAAGGTAAGTGGCTAGCTCCCCATAGGCTTGAGTTTGAGGACCATGCAAGACCTAGGTACAGTTGCTGCCTTCCAAATAAGTGGCTAGCTTCCCATAGGCTTGAGTTCGAGGACCATGCAAGACCTAGGTACAGTTGCTGCCTTCAAGGTAAGTGGCTAGCTCCCCATAGGCTTGAGTCCAAGGACCATGCAAGACCTAGGTACAGTTGCTGCCTTCCAGGTAAGTGGCTAGCTCCCCATAGGCTTGAGTCCGAGGACCATGCAAGACCTAGGTACATTTGCTGCCTTCAAGGTAAGTGGCTAGCTCCCCATAGGCTTGAGTCCGAGGACCATGCAAGACCTAGGTACAGTTGCTGCCTTCAAGGTAAGTGGTTAGCTCCCCATAGGCTTGAGTCCGAGGATCATGCAAGACCTAGGTACAGTTGCTGCCTTCAAGGTAAGTGGCTAGCTCCCCATAGGCTTGAGTTCGAGGACCATGCAAGACCTAGGTACAGTTGCTGCCTTCAAGGTAAGTGGCTAGCTCCCCATAGGCTTGAGTCCGAGGACCATGCAAGACCTAGGTACAGTTGCTGCCTTCAGCAGGAGTTCGTCCTCGGATCCGAGAGCCTTGCTTTTAGTGTAATGATGTCCACGGGCCGTTTACTGGGAGCTGTTTTTCCTCAGGTCGGATTGTGACTTCACATGTGAAGTTAACCTCGCCTCCAGTTCGTGTTCCCCATCTTTTTGGTTTACGAGGCGTCGCTTGGCGTCGCTTGGCCTTTCGCGCTTCGCGCTTGACGCTTCGGTGCGCGTGATGCGCCTTCATTAATGCCCTCGTGAATTAACACGAATCTGACGGTTGGCAATCCCCTTGGAATTGGGTGAGGATTAATTCCCTTTGACAATCCTCCCTTCAAATTCTGCGTGGCTCAACTCCTACCAGTTTTCGCCTTCTATAAAAGGCGTTCTGGGGAGAATGTTTCTCCTCATTCCATGGATCTTCCACCACAACCAGAAACACATACTTTCACCTCCTTGAGCCCCTTTGACACCACCGCCAGGATTGTGATCAAAGTTGGCAGATATGGGGTTAAGGGCCGCCATGGCCGCAACCCCTACTGGGCTTCTGGCGCGGCAGAGTTTAGGCGTAACACTGGCAGCGCCTTGTACGGGGGCCAGGAGGGACATCGTTGAAGTACCTAATGTCACTCCCCAGAGCGCACCTCCGACGAAGGAGACACGTGAACTCTCGTCATGGCTGGTGCCCGAGTGTTGCCGTCTCCGATGGCTAACGCTCGTGCAATTTGGAGAGGGTCGAGGAAGCATCACGGGGGAGGGTGTTCCAAGGCCCCTGCGTCGGCTCCTCGCTTTGTTCAAGCTTCTGCCTCGAGGCGAGCCAGCCCCCAGCCCCCTTCCCGTGCTTTTACTGTCCAGCTCTCCCATTCTCTTGATGCTGATAAAAGCACGAGTTGACACTTCCCTCATTCCTGATATTAATTCTTTGCGAGCCTCTTTCCCAGCTAGTTCTAGAATCGGTCCGCCTGGGCCTCTGATTGTATTTGTAATTTTCTTTTTATGAAATAATAAAGAACTCCTCTTTTTATTTGCTGTTAAGTCTTCTTTTCTACTGCAATTCTTCTCTTCTTCTCTTTTTTTTTTTTTTTTTTTTTTTGATACACCACCAACTTTTGCGTAGTGACTACTCTAGAACGACCGCCGGTTGCGCCGACAAGCGCACTAACCCTTCCCATAGACGGCGCCAATTGTAGGGACTAGTTTTGAGCGCTCTCCTCCTATTGGGAGAGCGGACCCAAACCCAATTAACCCCGCAATAAATTTGTAGAGTATGGGCTCAAGAGCTAGGCCCTAGTAAAGAATGCAACGGCCATGCATGGTTATTCGTGGGCTATGATAATCTAAATATGGGTTAGGGGGCACAGCAGGGCTTCTCGGACGAGATTATAGAGGTTGGAGTTGTTCTTATTTCCCTCAAATAAGTTTACATTGGCTGAAAGGAAACACACTGTTACAGCATATATTTCTCTCTGGTTCTTCCTCCGTCCCCTTCTCAAGGGGGACTTCTTACATTATATCTCCCTCTCTCAGCTGATCTTAGCCCTACATTTGTTGATCGATCCGGTCTCCACTTGAGTGCCTGTCCTATCAGCCGCATTCCCATCCCTCTGTGGGTTGCGGCGCCCAAGATGGCACTGTTCAGAGGTCCTATCCTCATTAATGCGGCCAGGACGTTAGTTGAGGGCATTTAATGTGGAGGTGACAATTCGTCTGGGACTTGCTCCTCCACCATGATTCCATGTCCGGTGCTTGGCACCTACTATATGCTCCTTGGATACTCTGGGAGATTCTCCTTGAGGGTCTGCTGCTTGCGTATTTCCTGACTTCGAACTTCCGAGGATGTAATCATCCTCGGCATGGCTTCTTGGACCACTAGGCCTTCACGCTTTGTCCTCGGACCTTAGACGCGTCCTCGGATCCCAGGTGGTCCTCGGCATGGGCCTTTGGGCCTGATTCAAAGTGGGCCGGGGTTGCCGACTCTTTCTGGCCCCAAAGAAACTGCTACACACAATCAATAGTAAAATTGCTCTCCTGCACTCAAAACTCTAAGTATGTCCTTACCTATCAAGACGTCCATTGAAATCATTAACTCGTTTCCGGTGCGTTCAAAAATCATGGTCCACTTCTCTTCTCCAAAACCCTACTTTGACTGCCAAACACCTTCATCTCCAACAAACAAATCCAAACCCAACTCTTTTCTTCGAGAGCTTTGACTTAACTATCTTGCCTTTGAACCCTCCTCCTCATCTTTGAATTTGAAGGACATGGGCATGAAGAAACATCGATTTTGCGACATGATTGGTTGCGTCAGTGGCATTATTTGCTTCGGTGATTACCTCCTTGATGGCTTTCATGGCTTTGTATTATGGAATCCAGCAATCAGAAAACGTAAAACTGTTCTCTATGCCTTACTTCCTGACTGTGCAGCATGCCCATCTTCTCCCATCATCGAAACCCTTTAAAACATACCATGCATTTGGTTATGATCAATATTCTAATGACTACAAGGTTGCTAGAATTGTCACTTATCACAAGCTAGATACGTCTACCCGAACTTCATTCTTCACAGACTACCACAATTTTTTTCATGTTTACTCTCTAAATACTGATTCCTGGACCCAAATAATTGACACCACTATTCATCATTCAAACATTAGGTTGTTTAGTCGTTTTGAAGGATTTTACTAATTTACTTTAATGGAGTTCATTACTGGAACGGTTTCCTTGACTTCGAGCGACACAAACGAACTCGGGCAGGCTTGTGATTGTGAGATAGTTCTAGCCTTTGACATGAGTCGTGACGTGTTTCGAGTAATCAGGTTGCCAGATGAGGTGTTTCGAAAACTAAGGTTCCTGGAGGGCGATGCATCATGTATGAATAAAGATTTTGCCATGTTCAATGATTGCCTTGCTTTTATTGTTTACAAGGATGAACATATTTGGACAGAGAAATACTTTGATATATGGGTGATGCTCAAATATGGGGTTGATGATTCTTGGACCAAACAACTTGTTGTAGGACCACTGATAAGAATTCACAGGCCACTACCATTTGCAAAGAATGGAGAGCTTCTTCTGCTTGGTGACCACTACACCCACAATGCATTGTTACAGTATAACATTGGTTCTCAAGAAATTAAATTCTTCAACCTACAAGCTTTCCAAGGTCATTCATCCCAACAAAAAGCTATGGTTTACGTGGAGAGCCTTGTTTCATTCACAGGTCGAAATGTGTTTGGGTTATTTTTCCTAAGCTCCTACTTATTTGTATACCATAGGTCTTTATTTTCCTTATTAAGAAGAATTTTTTTGTGATTTATGGAAGATAATATCGCATCTTATATGGATGATCCGTTAAATTTCGATTATCTATTCTCTTCAATCTCTAAAATTTGTTGATGCCTTGATGGAACAGTAAATTTTTGTTTTTTTATGCAATGGAATTGTTATAGTATTTTGGGGAGGTTTGGTTATTGATCTATTTAGAGTGAGGGCTGTTTAAGGGTTTGGGATGACCTTTCTGCAATAATATCTCAGCTATTGCTTGCCTTGATGTCTATTTGTTATAGGGAAATTCAAAAATACTTGGTCACTTTAGGACAGTGAGGGTCCTGTGACAAACCAAGTTTCATATACTTTGATGGAAACCATGGTCAGTGTTGGTAGATGAATATCAATAGATACTAGTATTAATCATTTTGATTTGCCAGATTCTAAATTTTTAAGACTTCCCATATATGATTAATGCTCTAGGTTTTGCCAATTTTATTCATGATATGAAATTCCTTGGTAATTTCTGTTGGATCCTAATCTTATCTTTTTCCACAAAACTCATTTCATCGCATTTGAATTCTTAGAAGGTCAGCTGTAATAACTCAAGCTGAAGTAACTGCATGACCAAGAGAAATAGAGAAAATTTTTTTTTTTTTTCTTCGTCCTTGCCAACTTAAAGTTGGTTTTGGTTTTAACTGACTAAAGGCAAAGGTGGTTAGGTTGAAGACAAGAAATTGAAACAAGATGAAGAATTATACTATAGACTGGACGGTGTACCTTGCACATAGCAAAGGCTGCTTTTTATCTGTAGCAGAAAGTTAAACTGGTACTTTCTTTGCAGCAACGCAATGGAAGTTGACCAGTACATCCAACCAGGGCGAATTGCTGGCCCCAATCAGCTTCCCTCCCAACAGTTTCAAGCAAGGTTGTTATATGAGAATCATAATTTGACAGACAGAGATTACAAACATGCTATACATGGGGAAAAAAATTACGTGCATGCATCTTAGCTTTGGTAAGAAATTAAACAAATGGAATATATGGTTGTCCATTTCTGGACAATCAAATTGCATTGACCATAAAATGGCATGTAAGGCATGCCTAGCATGGGAATCAGAGGGGGCCTTATTAATTTGGTAGCTAATTGTAATGTAATAATCCCACTTATTTTTGTTTCCAAAATTGCAATAAAAGCTGGATTGTGTTTCCAAAATTGACATTAACAGGCGTGTCATGCTTTTAATTTCAGTTTGTTCTGAGGGCATAAATACCCTTCATGCTAGCTCTGCCTACCCATCTCAATTCTCAATGCCTTTGCTATGGCTTCATACCTAGTTGCTCATGTTCCCTCTGTTTCCCATCTTCCATTGCCAATCCCATCCAATCCTCCTATTTATCCACCACTTCAAAAATCAAACACGAATATGATCTCAAAAGAGATTATTGGATTATCAAATCGGATCAATGATTTACCAGAAGAAATCCATATTTCAATTGTTATTAAACCTTTTGTTGAAATGTAAGTATATTTCTTTTATGATTTAGAAAAAGAAAAAAAAAATCTAATACTTCTACAAATCACAAGCTTTTTTGTTATTGTCATTGGGATAGTCTTTTTATGTTCTTACCCCCAAAGTGAATGGATTAAACAAATCTAATAGCCTTGGGTTTTTCTATGGGCTGCTATGCCTCTGTCTATCTCAAATTTCTCATGCGTCTAGTTTTTAGTCTAACTCAAAAAGTTCTGTTTTCCCCCCCCAAAAATGATTGTGTGCCATAATGAAAAAAAAGTACGTGGTGTATATTTTTGGGAAACCAAGTTTATTTTACCGTTCATTCCTTTTAACTAACGGAACTCTTTTTGTTCCTTTAGACCGGGTTAGATCATATCAATAATGTCCTCAGTAATCGGCTCAATTTTTTTATTTTATTTTTAATTCTCTCTCAGTGTTAGGCTAGGCCAATTCAAATTGCAGTTCCAATTTTCAGAAATTGCATTGCATGCCATATGGCACAAGCCAATGTGTGCTGAAATATTGTTTATAATTTAAAAATAACTAAATCTTGTTGCACACACCCGTATGCGTGAAATCGTGTTTTCAAAACACTATTTCAGCCATCATAGTATTGTGTGTTCTGTACACATGATGTGTAACTATCACTACTCCTTAAAAAGTGACAATTTCATGCATCTTTGTGTTTTTTCCTCCTCCTTTTTCTTCCTCAAAAAGCTCTTGAGAGTAGTTACTGAAACTTGTAAGTGAGTAAGTCGACACTAGAAATCTTTTATATTATCAAATTATGAATTATTTATCCCAAGAATTGTCTCATTCATGTTTGCAGTAATAGGACGAAAATAAACAGGCGTTTGTGTAGAAAGACTCATTGATTCAGGGAAAGAAGAGACCTGCGGAGGTATGTCCTGTTTCGTTGTCCTCTTATTAATGTTAAGTTGTTAACTTTTTTTTTGAGAAACTGTTAAGTTGTTAACTTTAATGCATCATTTCTTCATATCAATTTTTTTTTTCAATTGACACATATTGTTCAATTTGGCTTCTATTTAGATTCGATTAATTGTAATCCACTTGTAGAAAAATATGGAGCTTTTACATACACAGGATCTTCAATGCAAACTCTATATTAAATTTTTTTTTGATGATCCTCAATATTTAAATTATAAATCTTATCTCTAACCCAAAAATAATAGGTGGGTTCCTCCATCTTCTAACTGTATGGAAGGCTTTCTAATCATTTTATTTTTGTTAATATAACTCTCTTTTAGGCTTTAGCAGATGAGTGCATGCATATGTGACCCTTTTTTATTTGCAATCTTTTTGAACAAGTTAGGCTCTTTAGTTTACAATATATAGCAAACACTTTGAAGTGCAATAATTTTAATCTTTTGGTAAGTTTGGACATTCGGTCAGTTGTGATATATATTGTCCTAATTCTTTGTAGACTGAAAAAATGAAACTATTATATTGCTATTACAGCAATTATGTGTCTTTGATTTAGTCTATTCATTGAAATGCCCCAAATAAGACCCTGTCAAAAATATGTTTACCTAAGATGCATTATTTTCTAATTCTATTATGAACTAAAAGCTTGAATATATATTACAATCAACGTCTACTTCATATGCTTGGTTTTGAGATGGCAAGTCTTATAATTAAATCTATTCATCAGAACATCGAAGATTCCTAGTATTTCTCATTATACTTCTCTTTGTAGCGAATTTATTCGTTTAACATTGATTAGTTTCTTGATCCTAATGATCAACACTTTTTTTTTTGGGTAATTTTTGATGAATGCTTGAGGGTGAAAACTGAAAAAATCAACCTAAGCACAAAGTTATGTTTAGAGATTTCTTTCTCAATCTCTATCATATTTAGACTATTGATCAGAGTACTACATAAATATTTTTCTCATTATTTTTTAAACAAGTTTCACAATTTGTATGCACTTCAATTTAGTGCTAACAACATGTAGCTCTTTTCATTGATTTCAATTCCACTACATATGGTAACACTAAATTTTTCTTGTTTCTCGCTCTTTCGGCATCAATAATTCTAGCGCTTTCATCCAGAGAACAATATAAGCTACACACCATTTAGATATAGCCAGGCGTGATAAGCCCGGAAATACCATGGAAGGAGGGATCAAACGTCTGAAGCTATGGCCTATGGGTTTGGTAAAACTAGAAATTATGGCTGAGAAGGCAAAGATATTTGACAAGCCTCAAGAATACAGCCACGTTAAGAACTACTTAGTTGTTATTGGAATTTGGAAATACAAGTGTTTGTTTGAGCAAGGTTGTCCTTCGATTAATCTAAACTAAAGTAAGGCCATCAATTGTGGGAAGTGGGATGAAGATTTCTGCAAGCCTCGAACTTAGGTAGAAGATTCATCTCTATTTAGCCAAGGCCAAAAATTAGCAAACAATTAAGAAAATTTTTGCCACGCCAATGTAGTAGATTGTTTTGTATTAACCATTTCATGGATTCATTTTCAATAGATAATTGTAGCTTTGAATTGACTCTCTCTCTCTCTCTGTGCGTAATCTGGACTTGCATCAAATGTTGAATGTGGAACATTATTTCAAACAAAATTACTATTCTAAAAGGGAATTCAATGACATGTAGACACACACACACACACACACACATATTTATGTATGTATATGTATGTATTTGGTTAAATGACGCATGATATTAAACTAAGGAACAATAAGTCTATTACAAACATGGCCAGCTTTGTCCATAGACGGCAAATCAACCACCATAGGCGGTGGATTACACAAAAAAAGGTGGTCTGAGGTAAGCTCAACTCCCATCCTAGCTGATCTATCAACACAACTATTAGCTTCCCTATATGCGTAGAAATTTCTAGTAATAAAGATAAAAATTGTTTGCTCATTGAAAGTCAAAAATATGAAAACATATGTAGCCAAAAATTGTTAGAGAGATTGGATCTGTAAATCATTGTAAAGGAATTTGGGACCAAAATTTGATCGCAAAATTTTGGGGATGAGACCTTTTATAATAATAAAAAAAAATCTTAATATGACAAATTGACTATTAATTAACACTGAGATGAAGATATAATTCTAAACTTTTTGAGAAACAGATATAATTCGAAACTTAAATTCACTACATCAAACAACGAATTTAAGAAATCTGAATTTCAAATACTTTTGAACATATGAATGATCAACAAGACATTTTCAATAGATAGAAAATATTACATTTGAAACCTAAATCTAAGTTTGCAAAGACAATAATATTCCATATAAGGGGAGAGCAGCTAGTGAAAGGAGGCTTCAATTGATTGAAGATTTTTTTAAAGGGTATATTTTTTATGAGAAAATTATAAAGGGTAAATTTAAAGTACATATATAAGGTTTTCTAATTAAATTCAAGCATGTGCTGCATTAACCAATAAATTATAAACAATGTTATTTATTTAGTGAGTTTCAACATTTGGTGTCGGCTTCTAATGCTATGATTGTACTCTTTATCATCAGACTAATATATAAATCGATTTTTGGTGTAGACAAAGACTGAACCCCGGATCTCTTATTTAACTATTAGAGACTTTATCAGTTAAACTAACTGGAACCCAGCCACTATAAACGATGATATATGTTTCAAAAATAATTAAATTCAATATAGCTACATGTTTGGATTTAAAGAACCTAATATCATGTACCTAAGAAATTGTACATAAGTTTCATTTTTTTTATTTATTAATTCCTAAAATCTTTTATATATATATATATATATATTCTGAGATAAGAATAGTGGATTTTAGCACCTCAACAATAATTTAAATTAAAAGCTATTAAAATAGTACTACTAGCAAATGTATGTTTAAATGTTGAAAACTTGACAAAAATCAATCCATTTATTTTGAAGTGATTGAATATTTAGAAACTTTACGGTTGAATTATCCTAAAAACTCTTGAGATTCTTATAAGTACAAGAATTATCATGGTAAAATCTAAACTGCAGTTAGGTTTTGAGACACTAACATATTTTTCATTTATTTAGCATGAGAAGTATGTTATAGTGAGAGTGTACTTGATGAATATTTTAGAAGACAAGATTTTATCAAGAATTTTCTATTATCCATATCTAAAGGATTTATATCTCTAAATTGGCAAAATAAATTACCAATTACAAGTTAGGATAAGGTTGTTAGATATTAGAATCATAATTTGATGGACAAGAGATTACAAACATACTATACATGAGGGAAAACTAACATACATGCATCTCTTTTTTTTTTTTACAAGATAGAATTTCTACTCTAGCCTAATCTAAGTGTATATGTGTATGAAACTTCTTCTTGGAGACTTGAACTTCGGCCCTTGCCACCCACACTACACAAACACTTATACTTATGGAGCAACCACCGCACCAAGGGTGTGCAGTGGTACATGCATCTTAGCTTTGGGTAAGAAATTATACAAATACAATAAACGGTTATCCATTTCTTTCTCTTTTTTTTTTTTTTTTTTTTTTTTTTGAGAAACAAACACACACGCACAAGAGAGAGGGAAAATGAGTTCTAACACAAAGGCACACTACAACTCCACTCAAAAGCCAATGGTTAGCCATTTCTAGATAATCAAATTGCATTGATCATAAAATGGCATGTAAGGCATGTCTAGCATGGGAATTAGAGGGGTCTTTTTAATTGGTAGCTAATTGTAATATAATAAATTCTCCTTATTTTTGTTTCCAAAATTGCAATAAATGCTAGAATGTAATATACTCTCCTTACTATTCTAAAAGGGAATTCAGTAACACTTAAAAATTTCTAGTAAAGATAAAATTGTTGCTCACTGAAATTCAAAAACATGAAAACATATGTAGCCAGAAATTGTGAGAGAGATCGGTCTAAATCATTCTAAAGGAATTTGGGACCGAAAAATTGATCTCAAACTTTTGGGGACGAGACCTTTAATAATAAAATATAAATAAATTCTTAATATGAAAGATTGACAATTAATGTACGCTAAAATGAAGATATAATTCTATACTTAATATGAATTTAAGAAATCTGAATTTCAAATACTTATGAGCATATCAATGATTAAACAAGAGGTGTTTAATCGATAAGCATTATGGCATCTGAAATCAATTCTAAGTTCCCAAAGAAGGGATCCAAATGTCTAATGCTAAAGCTTTTAAAGACATGATAGGCCCATAAATACCGTGGATGGAGGGTTGGAATCAAATGTTTGAAGACTGAAGCTATGTGTGTGATGAAATTGGAAAATCTACAAATGAGGGTTCAGAAACATTTGACAAGCCTCGAGCCTCAAGCCTACAGCCACGTAAAGAGCTACTTATCCATTGTTGAAAATTCATAGGGGGCGTTTGGTTTGTTGTGATGTGTTATCGATGTAACATTAAGGTTTTTGGTTTATTTTATAATTTCTAACAATACCAAAATTCAAAGTTACAAGATATTTCACATTATCTTAATCTCATCACCTTAATTCCTAAAAAATGTAATTTTGTATTGAGATTATATTAATGTAAGATTATAATAACGCAATATTATGGCGTAATATAATATTACGGTGAACCAAACACCCCCTAAGTGTTTGTTAGAGTGAGATACTCATTCATCTAGCTAAAGCATGGCTATCATTTGTGGGAAATGGGATGAAGATTTCTGCAAGCCTCAGCCCTAGGTGGAAGAACCTTTTCTCCAAATAGCCATTATACCAAAATTACCAAGCAATTACGAAATTTTAGCCGTGCCAATGCTAAGATTCATTTGTATTAACTATATCCATGGTTCTTGCTCAGTAGATGATGCATACAAATTGTAGTTTAATTTTTCTTCCCTAAGCGAATGTGATGCTTTGTCACATAAATGTTATTGAAGTTTTGGAAGGGCTCTCATTCTCTCATGCAACTTTGAGGCAAATGACTTTGCTATGTACAACTTGCCACTTCAACAAGTTGTTGAAAAAAGTTGTGTCTATAGTAGAATTGGTTTGTTGTAGGTGAGATTCGAACCTAGGTCCCTCAATTAAGGATAAGAGACTTTGTTAATTTAATTAACTAAAACTTAAACATGTTTATGTTTTTATAAAATCAACTTATGGATCAAATCGCATGCTACTAAAGTTACATAGAAAAACTGAAGTATTTTTTTTTTTTTTTTTAAAGAGTTTCAATATATGGCGTTCACTACTAATAATAGGGCTTTATTATTAGACTAAAATGTCAATTGATTTTTGGTGATAAAAAACTTTACTAGTTGAGCTAACTAGAACTTATAAAAAATTGAAATTAGTTCAACTAGGAAAATTAAAGTTAATCCAACAAATGGTTTGATTATAAAATGCTTACAAAACAGTGTAATAATAATATTATTAGAACCACATAAAAAAAATATATATATTATCTACGTTTTTTCCTATGTTTAAAAGTTGCTACCAGAGTTTATAATGCAAATATAATATAATAAAACTTCGGGCCACAACCATCTCTTTTTTATAGGTTCTACGGACCGATGCCTGCTGCTTCATCTGGGAGAAAAGAATCATAGATATGCCGGTCATTAGAAGAAAGAACCGCCATAAAAAGATTCCTCGTGTTTAATATCCTTAATAACATTTATTGACTACTTGAAGTATGGTAAGAAAAGAGTGAGAACAAGAGGCAGGGAGTGACTGTTCTATAAGTAGATTAAATATTGCCTCCAAGTCTAAAATTAAAGAAATTGATTTTTTTTTTTCAAAAAATGAAAAATAAAATAAAATGAAAACATGTCAATCCATGTGGCCGATATGTCAACCTAATCCAATCCGTTGTTTTAATGAACCGGGTATGGGTTGGCCCATTTTTTACTAATCCACAAATCCTAAATCTATACCCCTTTTAATCTTTTGGATTTGTGTGCGTTAACAAGTCTGGTTCCAATTTTGACAGGTCAATCAAATTTTTCTGTAAAAAATCTTCTACTAACCAATTGATCATGCAGTCATTTTCAAGCAATTGATGACGACCTCAATTCTAGTCAATTGCTATGAGAACTTTAAATTAAGATTTTCTTGGGGTTTTTGGAATTCTATATATTTATTTTGCAACAAGAAGATTGGATTTTAATAACTCATCAATAATGTAGATATTAAAACAATAATAACGAATATTTGTTTAAATGTTGATGGTGTGGCAAAATTGAATCCATTCATTCCAAAGTGATTGAATATTTAGAAACTTTATAGTTGAATAATCCTAAAAAAATTAAGATTCTTAGTATGAGGATTATCATAATAAAATCTAAACTATAGTTAAGTTTTGAGATGCTAACATATTTATCTTCTATTTAGTATGAGAAGTAAGTTAAAGTGAGTGTGTACTTGATGAATATTTTAGAAGACATGCTTTTATCAAGAATTTTCTATTATCCATACGTACAGGATTTATATCTCTAAAATTAAAAAAATAAACTACTAATTACAAGTTAGAATAAGGTTGGTTATATGAGAAAACAAGAGATTACAAACTTGCTATACATGGGGAAAAATTAACATGCATCATCTTAGCTTTGGTAAGAAATTAAACAAATGGAAAATATGGTTGGCCGTTTTTGGACAATCAATTGCAATGATCATAAAATGGCATGTAAAGCAAGTCTGGCATAGGAATTGAAGGGCTTCTTTTTAATTTGGTAGCTAATTGTAATGTAAAATTCCCCCCTTATTTTTGTTTCCAAAATTGCAATAAATGCTGGATTGTGTTCCCAAAATTGACAATAATAGGCGTGCCATGCCTTTTATTTTCAGTATGTGTTCTTGGGGCATAAATACCCTTCATGGCTAGCCCTGCCTACTCATCTCAATTCTCAATGCCTTCGCTATGGCTTCATACCCAGTTACTCATGTTCCCTCTGTTTCACATCTTCCATTTCCAATCCCATTCAATCCTCCTATTTATCCGCCCCTTCAAAAATCAAACACAAATATGATCTCGAAAGAGATTATTGGATTGTTAAATCGGATCAATGATTTACCAGAAGAAATTTGTTTTTCAAGAAAAAGTAAACCCACCATTGAAATGTAAGTGCATTTATTTTATGATAAAAAAAGTAAATAAATAAAAAATATATATTTTCCAACACTTTTGTGAATAACAAGTTTTTTTGCTATTGTTATTGGGTAGCCTTTTATGCTATTCTTACCCTAAAGTGAATGGGTTAAACAAATCTTCGTTCTTCCACGATAGTTCACTAAATGGCCTTGGGTTTTTCTTTGGGCTGCTATGTCTGTCTCAAATTTCTCATGCACCGAGCATTTTAGTCTAAACTCTAAAAGTTTCTCTGCTATTTCCCCTAAAATGATGGTGTGCAATAATGAAAAAGTACTCTGTGTATGTGTTTTCAAAACACCATTTCAGCTGAAGTGGTATTGTCTGACCCGCACACATGATGTGTAATTACCATCACTCTTTAAAAAGTGACCATTTCATGCATCTTTGTGTTTTTTCCCATATTTTACTTTCTCAAAATCTCTTGAGATTAGTTTTATGTGATCAAATTATTAATTATTTATCCAAAGAACTGGTGTCTGATTTATGTTTGCAGTAATAAGATGAAGATAAACAGGCGTTTGTGTAGAAAGATTCATTTGTTCAGGGAAAGAAGAGACCTGAGGAGGTATGTCCTACTCCGTAGTTCTCTTATTAATGTTAAGTTGTTAACTTTAGTGTATCATTTCTTCATATCATTTTTTGTCAATTGTCACATATTGTTCAATTTGGCTTATATTTAGATTCGATTAATTGTAATCTACTCGAAGAAAAATATGGAGCTTTTACATACACAGGATCTTCAAAGCAGGGGCTGGTCCAACAGTGTTTATATAATAAATTTCGGGACCCAATTTAAAAGTGAAAAAGGATTGCATTTGTATACTTATATATGATAATCTTTGAACCTGTTCTGTACTAAGTTGTGCCTTACGTGCTTGATTTATGCCGGGAATAATACATTTTTATTAAAAAAAACTATATATTAATTTTTTTTTTTTTTTATGATCCTCAATATTTAAATTATAAATCTTATCTCTAACCCAAAAATAATAATCTATATTAAAAAAATAATAGGTGGGTTACTCAATCTTCTAACTGTATGGAAGGCTTTCTAATCATTTTAATTTTTGTTAATCTAACTCTCTTTTAGGCTTTAGCAGATGAGTGCATGCATATGTGACCCTTTTTTAGTTGCAATCTTTTTGAACAAGTTAGGCTCTTTAGTTGTACAATATATAGCAAACACTTTGAAGTGCAATAATTTTTATCTTCTGGTAAGTTTGGACATTCAGTCTCGTGATATGCATTGTCCTAATTCTTTGTAGACTGAAAAATGAAACTATTATGTGTCTTTGGTATAGTTTGTTTCTATTCATTGAAATGCCCCAAATAAGACACTGTCAAAAATATGTTTACCTGTAAAGCAAGTTTAAAGAGAGCAGGACTCCTTTCTATGAACTACTATAAGTAAGAGAAGGTTAGAATATTGTTATTGGAAAGCAATATAGAGCTATTATTTTCTAACTCTATTATGAACTAAAAGCTTAAATCTATTCATCAGAACATCAAAGATTCCTAGTATTTCTTATTTTACTTTTCTTTTTAGCGAATCCATTTGTTTAACATTGATTAGTTTCTTGATCCTAATGATCAACACTTTTTTTTTTGGGGGTTATATTTGATGAATGCTTGAGGGTGAAAATTGAAAACATCAACCTAAGCACAAAGTTGTGTTTAGAAATTTCTTTCTCAATCTCTCTGTCATATTTAGACTATTGATTAGAGTACTACATAAATATTTTTTCTCATTATTTTTTAAACAAGATTCACAATTTGTATGCACTTCAATTTAGTGCTAACAGTTTGTAGCTCATTTCATTGATTTCAAATCCATTACATATGTCAACACTAAATTTTCTTGCTTCTCATTCTTTCAGCATTGATAATTCTAGTGCTTTCGTATAGAGAACAATATAAGCTACACACCGTTTAGATATAGCCAGGCGTGATAAGCCCAGAAATCCATGGAAGAAGGGATCACAATTTCTAAAGTAGAAGCTTTTAAAGACACGATAAGCCCGGAAATACCATGGAAGGAGGGATCAAATGTCTGAAGCTATGGCCTGTGGGTTTGGTAAAACAGGAAATTATGGCTGAGAAGGCAAAGATATTTGACAAGCTTCAAGAATACAGCCACATTAAGAAATACTTAGCCGTTATTGGAATTTGGAAATACAAGTGTTTGTTTGAGCAAGGTTGTCCTTCGATTAATCTAAACTAAAGTAAGGCCATCATTGTGGGAAGTGGGATGAAGATTTTTGCAAGCCTCGAACTTAGGTAGAAGATTCATCTCTCTATTTAACCAAGGCCAAAAATTAGCAAGCAATTAAGAAATTTTTGGCCACGCCAATGTAGTAGATTGTTTTGTATCAACCATTTCATGGATTCATTTTCAGTAGATAATTGTAGCTTTGAATTCACTCTCTCTCTCTCTCTCTCTCTCTCTCTCTCTCTCTCTCTCTCTCTCTCTCTCTCTCTCTCTCTCTCTCTCTCTCTCTCTCTCTCTCTCTCTCTCTCTCTCTGTGTGTGCGTATAATCTAGACTTGCATCAAATGTTGAATGTGGACCATTATTCCAAACAAAATTACTATTCTAAAAGGGAATTCAGTGACACATAGAAATATATATATATATATATATATGGTTATGCATGATATTAAACTATGGAACAATAAGTCTATTACAAACATGGTTAGATTTGTCTATAGACAGCAAATCAACCACCATAGGCGGTGGATTACACAAAAAAGATGGTCTGAAGTAAGCTCAGCTCCAGGGATGGACCTATGAAATAAAAAAAGAAAATTTAGCAGCTAAAATTTTCAAAAAAAGAAAAAAAGACTAGGGCCCCTTTATCAAAATGACTTGGGCCCCCCTATCCCAGCCGGCCAGCCCTGTCAAGACTCAAGAGCCCATTTTGGACAACTTGTTTGGTGAATCTGTGTTGGCAGTTATAAGTTTGCTGTAAGTTGCTTAAGCCTTTGGGCTACTTGTGACAAATGGTTGTCTATTATGTTTCTTGCCAATCAAAGCACAAAAGCTTGGTTGGTTGTGCTTTTAAACCAAACAGGTTTGTGCTAGCACTTGCCACCTTCTATTAGTCATGTTTTTCTTTTTCAGTTTATTTTTTTATTTAATAATGTATGGTAAATTGGTAGGATATATATATATGTGTGTGTGTGTGTGTGTGTGTATGTATGTATTTATTTTTTTGAGAAAGAAAAGGGCGTGAGATAAAGTTGCAATTAGTATAGTTAAACAAGTTTTGAAACAAAAAAAAAAAAACAAAAAAGTTTTGAAACAATTGAGATGCACCTGTGTCTAGTAGTGGTTTTTCACTTGTTAGTGTGCACTTATGGCATTCCAACAATGGTTTTTTTTTTTTTTTAATCATTCCATCAATATTTACTGCTAATTTTCATTTGAACTGTGATGGGTTTTAAAGTAAATTGAAAATTTTGTAGTTTCCAAGTAGCGGATTTTGTTTCTGTTTCTAATAAGAGCTGTTGTGTCTTTTGTTTTTGTTGGTAGATGATTATATCTTAATATATTAAGAAACAATGATTTTTAGGTATTTGTCTTGGTTGATAGTTTATTAATACTATATGGATGCGTATTTGAATTTTTTTTTCCGCTTATCTCCGCCCTCCCCAAAACTTGAAATCTTGAGTCTGTCCCTGCTCAGCTCCTATCCTAGCTAATCTATCAGCACAGGCATAGGATTCATCTACCAACCAAAACAAAAGACACTATGAGTCAACCATGGACTGTAACCAGAGCATTTACAACAGAGATATTGCAGGTGTAATTACCATGTGGGTTGACACCTAAAAGACAATAACATGGAAAGAAGGATCATTCTATACATTAACTTGGGCTAGGGAAAGAGGTGTTTTTGTTATGATCAAAATAAAAAGCAAGAAAAAAAAAATTCTACAGTCATAACCAAAGAAAGTACTTTACTATAAATATAAACAACTAGATGAAAGCAACCCCTTTACTTAAGAAAGAAATCAAATTCCTATAATAATAAAAAATAATAAATAAATAAATAAAAGAAATCAAATCCCATGTTTATATTTTGTACTAAGTGCCAAAAATTAGAAAACCAAGAGTACTCCAAGTCCAAGGTGGCTTACCAACATTTGGCAATCTCAAAAGACAAATATAGATTTCGATGACACCAACATCAAGAATCATACAACAACAACAAAAAACAAAGCCTAGTCCCACAATTTTGGGGGTTGGCTAGCAAGAATTATAAGGGACATAAATAAAATAACTTCCAAGCCTAAAATAATATCCTCCAGGAGCCAACAAAGTAACATAGTTTACCCACCAATTTACCACTCAGTTTATTTATTTATTTATTTATTTATTTTTGATAGCATCACTCAGTTTATTGATCAACCCTAATCATGAATTTTATGATCACAAAACCCACAAACTTCATAAACATAGTTATAGAATGACACAAAATTTGAAATTGTCAAATTCAAACAGAACTTTTAGCAATTAACATACAAGAAGAAAAAAGCAGAGTATAGAATCACCACCAGCCATGAACCACTTGGGTGTACTAATGTTTAAGCCACCTGAAGCTTCTCCTCAAGCCGTCAAGGTTACTCAATATAAGTTTTGCCTTTGCGACCATATCTTATTTAGTGATAGACTGATGCTAGCATATCATATTAGCACTTAAAAAGATTTCGTTAAATTTTCCAGTCAATAGTCAAGGTTACATGGGCTCTTGACTGGGCTGGCCGGCTGGGATAGGATGGTTCATGAAAATAAGGGGGGCCCAAGTTTTTTTTTTACCTACTAAATTTTTTTTGACATGAGTCGTGACCAGGAGTGGCAAAATTTGACATGACCTACGAACTCAACACGACACAACACGAAATTAGTAAGTTATGGGTTGAGGCTTAACGGGTTCGTGTCATATTCGGATTGACACGGCTGACCTATTTAATAAACGGGTTGGGTTAGTGTTGAACATATAGAGAATGACTCGTTTAATTAAATGACATTTTAACCATATACCCTTCAAACTCTGGATATATAAACTTATTAGTTGTTGTGATTTATTTTCTTTGACATATTGTGATTACTTATTTGTGATATTAGAATATGTTTTAATTTTGAATGATTATTTGTAATGCACTTACTCGTTAGTTCTAAATTTAATATTAAAAATATTTATTTGTTTTTTTTTTTCATAATTTTTTTTCTTCATTTTGATAAAATCTAATAAACAGGTCGACACGACTGACCCGTTTAATAAATTGGTCGTGTTAGGGTTGAGGAATCTTGACCTATTTAATAAACATGTCGAGTTAGTGTTGACCTATATAGTCGAACACTCATGACTTGACACAACACAAACCCGACACGCAAACACGAATTGCCACCCCTAGTCGTGACGTGTTTTGAGTAATCAGGTCGCCAGATGAGGTTTTTCGAAAACTAAGGTTCCTGGAGGGTGATGCTTCATGTATGAATAAAGATTTTGCCATGTTCAATGATTGCCTTGCTTTTATTGTTTATTAGGATGGACATATTTTGACAGAGAAACAGCTTTATAAATGGGTGATGCGCAAATATGGGGTTGAGGATTCTTGGACCAAAAAACTTGTTGTAGGACCACTGTTAAGAATTCACAGGCCACTACCATTTGCAAAGAATGGAGAGCTTCTTCTGCTTGGTGACCACTACACCCACAATGCATTGTTACTGTATAACATTGGTTCTCAAGAAATTAAGATTCTTCAACCTACAAGCTTTCCAAGGTCATTCGTCCCAACAAAAGCTATGGTTTACATGGAGAGCCTCATTTCATTCACTGGTCGAAATGTGATTTAGAGATATTTTGCCTGAGCTCCTAATTATTTGTAGACCATAGGTCTTTATTTTCCTTATTAAAAAAGAGTTCTTTTGTGTGATTTATGGAAAGATAATATCACATCTTGTATGGATGATGGGTTAAATTTCAATTCTCTATTCTCTTCACTCTCTATAATTTGTTGATGGAACAGTAAATTGATGATTTTTTTTATGCAATGGAATTGTGATAGAATTTTGGTTAAGGGTTTAGGATGACTTTTATGCAATAAGATCTCAGCTATTGCTTGCCTTGATTGTCTATTTGTTGTAGGGAAATTCACAAATACTTGGTCACTTTAGGACAGTGAGGGTCCTGTGACAAACTAAGTTTCATATACCATGGTCAGTGTAGCTAGATGAATATCAATAGAGAAAATTTCAAGAGCATATCTGACATAATTATAGCTTTTGTGGTCTCTTAGCATTTCAATCATCTGGCCTTTTTTTCTTATGCTAGTAGTAGTAATTTTGATTTGCCAGATTCTATATTTTTAAGTCTTCCCATATATAATTATTTCTCTTGGTCATGTAGTTACTTCAGCTGACCTTCTAAGAACTCAAATGCGATGAATATGAGTTTGTGGAAAAAGATAAGATTAGGGTCCAACAGAAATTACCATTGAATTCCATATCCATGGATAACATTCGCAAAACAGAAGGCATTAACTCTAAGTTTGCAAGATGAAGAATTATACTTGAAAGTTGAAACTGGATAGTCTTAGTTGAGTCAATTATCTGGACTGGACAGTGTGCCTTGCACATAGCAAAGGTTGCTTTTTATCTGTAGTAGAAAGTTGATTGGTGCTTTCTTGGCAGCAATGCAGTGAAATTAAATTGTTTTCTTCAACATTTATTATTTATTTCAGTTCTTTGAGAAGTGGTGATTAAGAGTGCAACACAAGGAAATGAGTATAATCATGACAAAGATTTGTCCTCTATGATGACTAAATCTTGTGTCACTACAATAATGGGCTCTCAAATCAGGTCATGGACTGATGTGGATTGTGTTGGCGTTCTAACTTGTAACTGGTAATTTATTTTTCCAATTTTATAGATATAATCCTGTACATATGATTAATAGGAAATTCTTAATTTATAGCTTGTCTCCCAACAATTTCAAGCGAGGTTGTTATATGAGAATCGTAATTTGACAGACGAGATTACAAACATGCTATACATGGGGAAAAAAAAATTACATGCATGCATCTTAGCTTTGGTAAGAAATTAAACAGATTGAAAATATGGTTGGCCATTTCTGGAGAATCAAATTGCTTTGATCATAAAATGGCATGTATGGCATGTCTAGCATGGGAATCAGAGGGCTCCTTATAATTTGGTAGCTAATTGTAATGTAATAAACTCCCCTTAATTTTGTTCCAAAATTACAATAAATGCTGGATTGTGTTTCCAAAATTAACATTTATAGGCGTGTCATGCTTTTAATTTCAGTATGTTTTAGGGGCATAAATACCCTTCATGGCTAGCCTTGCCTACCCATCTCAATTCTCAATGCCTTTGCCATGGCTTCATCCCTAATTGCTCATGTTCCCTCTATGTCCCCATCTTCCATTGCCAATCCCATCCAATCCTCCTATTTATCTGTCCATTCAAAATACAAACGCAAATATGACCTCAAAAGAGATTACTAGATTGTCAAATCGGATCAATGATTTACCAGAAGAAATCCATATTTCAATATGTATTAAACCAACAATTGAAATGTAAGTGCATTTCTTTGATGATTAAGAAAAATATATATAATACATCTATGAATCACGAGCTTTTTTGTTGTTGTTGTTATTGGGATAGTCTTTTTATGTTATTCTTACCCCAAAATGAATGCGTTAAACAATTATTCACTTTTTCCATGATAGTTCTCTAAATGGCCATGGGTTTTTCTATGGGCTGCTATGGCTATCTCAAATTTCTCATGCATCTAGTCTTTAGTCTAAACTCAAAAAGTTCGGTCCCCCCCACGCTGCCCCCCCTCCCCCCCCCCCCCCCCGCCAAACAAAATGATTATGTGCCATAATGAAAAAATGGTACGTAGTGTAATCGGCTCAATTTTTTGTTCCTTAGACCAGGAAGACCATATCAATAATGTCTTCAATAATCAGCTCAATTTTTTGTTCCTTAGACCGGGTTAGACCATATCAATAATGTCCTCAGTAATTGGCTCAATTTTTTTTTAAAGTTCTTTCTCATTTTTAGCCTAGGCCAATTAAAATTGAAGTTCCAATTTTCAAATTTGCATTTGCATGCCATATGGCACAAGCCAATGTGTGCTGAAATATTATTTATAATTTAAAAATAACTAAATCTTGTTATACACTTTTTGTTGCACACTCCCGTATGTGTGAAATCGTGTTTTCAAAACACTATTTCTACTATCGTGGTATTGTGTGTCCTGTATATATGATGTGTAACTATCAACACTCTTTAAAAAGTGACAATTTCATACATCTTTGTGTTTTTTCCTCCATCTTTTTCTTCCAAAAAAAAACTCTTGAGAGTAGATACTGAAACCTGTAAGTGAGTAAGTTGACACTAGAAATCTTTTATACTATCAAATTATGAATTATTTATCCAAAGAATTGGTGTCTGATTCTTGTTTGCAGTAATAGGACGAAAATAAACAGGCGTTTGTGTAGAAAGACTCATTTGTTCAGGGAAAGAAGAGACCTGCGGAGGTACGTCCCGTTCTGTTGTCCTCTTATTAATGTTAAGTTGTTAACTTTAATGTATTTCTTCATATCATTTTTTGTCATTTGACACATATTGTTCAGTTTTTGCTTATATTTAGATTCAATTAATTGTAATCGACTTGTAGAAAAATATGGAGCTTTTACATACACAGGATCTTCAATGCAAACTCTATATTATTATTATTATTATTTTATGATCCTCAATATTTAAATTATAAATCTTATCTCTAACCCAAAAACAATAGGTGGGTTCCTCAATCTTCTAACTGTATGGAAGGCTTTCTAATCATTTTATTTTTGTTAATCTAACTCTCTTTTAGGCTTTAGCAGATGAGTGCATGCATATGTGATCCTTTTTTAGTTGCAATCTTTTTGAACAAGTTAGGCTCTTTAGTTGTACAATATATAGCAAACACTTTAAACTGAAATAATTTTTATCTTTTGGTAAGTTTGGACATTCGGTCAGTTGTGATATACATTGTCCTAATTCTTTGTAGACTGAAAAATTGAAACTATTATATTGCTATTACAGCAATTATGTGTCTTCGATTTAGTCTACTCATTGAGATGTCCCAAATAAGACACTGTCAAAACTCAAAAATATGTTTACCTATGATGCATTATAGAGCGATTATTTTCTAATTCTATTATGAACTAAAAGCTTGAATATATATTACAATCAATGCCTACTTCATATGCTTGGTTTTGAGATGGCAAGTCTTATAATTAAATCTATTCATCAGAACATCCAAGATTCCTAGTATTTCTTATTATACTTCTCTTTGTAGTGAATTTATTTGTTTAACATTGATTAGTTTCTTGATCCTAATGATCAACACTTTGTTTTTTGGTTATATTTGATGAATGCTTGAGGGTGAAAACTGAAAAAATCAACCTAAGCACAAAGTTATGTTTAGAAATTTCTTTCTCAATCTCTGTCATATTTAGACTATTGATCAGAGTACTACATAAATATTTTTCTCATTATTTTTTAAACAAGTTTCACAATTTGTATGCACTTCAATTTAGTGCTAACAATATGTAGCTCTTTCATTGATTTCAATTCCACTACATAAGGCAACACTAAATTTTTCTTCTTTCTCATTCTTTCAGCATCAATAATTCTAGCACTTTCGTCCAGAGAATAATATAAGCTACACACCGTTTAGATATAGCCAGGCGTGATAAGCCCGAAAATCCATGGAAGAAGGGATCACAATGTCTAAAGCAGAAGCTTTTAAAGACGCGATAAACCCGGAAATACCATGGAAGGAGGGATAAAATGTCTGAAGCTATGGCCTATGGGTTTGGTAAAATTGGAAATTATGGCTGAGAAGGCAAAGATATTTGACAAGCCTCAAGAATACAGCCACGTTAAGAACTACTTAGCTGTTATTGGAATTTGGAAATAAAAGTGTTTGTTTGAGCAAGGTTGTCCTTCGATTAATCTAAACTAAAGTAAGGCCATCAATTGTGGGAAGTGGGATGAAGATTTCTGCAAGCCTTGAACTTAGGTAGAAGATTCATCTCTCTATTTAGCCAAGGCCAAAAATTGGCAAGCAATTAAGAAATTTTTTGCCACGCCAATGTAGTAAATTGTTTTGTATCAACCATTTCATGGATTCATTTTCAGTAGATAATTGTAGCATTGAATTGACTCTCTCTATCTCTGTGTCTGTGTGCGCGTAATCTAAACTTGCATCAAATGTTGAATGTGGACCATTATTTCAAACAAAATTACTATTCTAAAAGGGAATTCAGTGACACGTAGAAATATATATGTGTATATATATATATATATGGTTAAATGATGCATGATATTAAACTAAGGAACAATAAGTCTATTACAAACATGGCCAGCTTTGTCCAAAGACAGCAAATCAACCACCATAGGTGGTGGATTACACAAAATAAGGTGGTCTAAAGTAAGCTCAGCTCCCATCTTAGCTAATCTATCAGCACAGCTATTAGCTTCCCTATACATGTAGAAATTTCTAGTAATAAAGATAAAAATTGTCTGCTCATCGTAAAGGAATTTGGGACCAAAATTTGATCACAAAATTTTGGGGATGAGACCTTTTATAAATAAAATCTAAATACGAGAAATTGACAATTAATTAACACTGAGAGGAAGATATAATTCTAAACTTTTTGAGAAACAAATATAATTCAAAACTTAAATTCACTACATCAAACAACGAATTTAAGAAATCTGAATTTCAAATACTTTTGAGCATATGAATGATCAAGCAAGACATTTTCAATAGAAAAACATTATTACATCTGAAACCTAAATCTAAGTTTGCAAAGACAATAATATTCCATATAAGGGAAGAGCAGCCAGTGAAAGGTGGCTTCAATTGATTGAAGATTTTTTTAAAGGGTATATTTTTTATGAGAAAATTTTAAAGGGTAAATTTAAAGTACATATATAAGGTTTTCCAATTAAATTCAAGCACGTGTTGCATTAACCAATAAATTATAACTAGTGTTATTTATTTAGTGAGTTTCAACATTTGGTGTCAACTTCTAATGATATGATTGTGCTCTTTATCATCAGACCAATACACTAATTGGATTTTAGTGTAGACGGAGACTGAATCCTAAATCTCTTGTTTAACCATTTGAGACTTTATCAATTGAGCTAACTGGAATCCACTATAAACGATGATATATCTTTCAAAAATAATTAAATTCAATATAGCTACCTGTTTGGATTTAATTAAAGAACCTAATATTATGTACCTAAGAAATTGTATCTAAGTTTCATCTTTTTATTAATTCCTAAAATTATATATATATTTATTTTGAGATAAGAAGAGTGGATTTTAGCACCTCAACAATAATTTAAAATAAAAGCTATTAAAATAGTACTACTAGCAAATGTATGTTTAAAAGTTGACAACTTGACAAAAATCAATCCATTTATTTCGAAGTGATTGAATAATTAGAAACTTTATGGTTGAATTATCCTAAAAACTCTTGAGATTGTTATAAGTATAAGAATTATCATGGTAAAATCTAAACTACAGTTAGGTTTTGAGATACTAACATATTTTTCATTTATTTAGCATGAGAAGTATGTTATAGTGAGTGTGTACTTGATGAATATTTTAGTAGACAAGCTTTTATCAAGAATTTTCTATTATACATATCTACCAGATTTATATCTCTAAATTGGCAAAATAAATTACCAATTACAAGTTAGAATAAGGTTGTTATATATTATAATCATAATTTGACAGACAAGAGATTGCAAACATACTATACATGAGGAAAAACTAACATACATGTACCTTAGCTTTGGGTATGAAATTAAACAAATGCAATATATGGTTGTAATCTAAAATGGCATTTCTGGATAATCAAATTGCATTGGTCATAAAATGGCATGTAAGGCATGTCTAGCATGGGAATTTGAGCGGTCTTTTTAATTTGGTAGCTAATTGTAATATAATAAACTCTCCTTCTTTTTGTTTCCAAAATTGCAATAAATGCTAGAATATAATAAACTCTCCTTACTATTCTAAAAGGGAATTCAGTAACACTTGAAAATTTCTAGTAAAGATAAAATTGTTGCTCATTGAAATTCAAAAACATGAAAACACATATAGCCAGAAATTGTTAGAGAGATTGGTCTAAATCATTGTAAAGGAATTTGGGACCGAAAAATTGATCTCAAAATTTTGGGGATGATACCTTTAATAAAATAAAAATAAATTCTTAATATGAAAAATTGGCAATTAATGCACACTCAGATGAAGATATAATTCCTAACTTAAATTCACTGCATCCTACAATGAATTTAAGAAATCTGAATTTCAAATACTTGTGAGCATATGAGTGATTAAACAGGAGGTTTTTAATCGATAAACATTATGGCATCTGAAATGAAAATCTAAGTTCCCAAAGAAGGGATCCAAATGTCTAATGCTAAAGCTTTTAAAGACATGATATTGATATGCCCATAAATACCATGGATGGAGGGTTGGAATCAAATGTCTGAAGACTGAAGCTATGTGTGTAATGAAATTGGAAAATCTACAAAAGAGGGTTCAAAAACATTTGACAAGCCTTGAGCCTCAAGCCTACAACCACGTAAAGAACTACTTATCCATTGTTGAAAATTTATAGGGGGCGTTTGGTTTATTATGATGTGTCCTTAATGTAACATTAAAGTTTTTTGGTTTATTTTATTTTTTCTAACATTATCATAATTCAAAATTATAAAATATATCACATCATCTTAATCTCATCACCTTCCTAAACAATGTAATTTTGTATTATTGTATTGAGATTATATTAATGTAAGATCACAATAACGTAATATTATGGCGTAATGTAACATCACGACAAATCAAACGTCTCTAAGTGTTTGTTAGAGTGAGGTACTCATATTCATCTAGCTAAAGCATGGCCATCATTTGTGGGAAATGGGATGAAGATTTCTGCAAGCCTCAGCCCTAGGTGGAAGAAGCTTTTCTCCAAATAACCATTATACCAAAATTTCCAAGCAATTACGCCAATGCTAAGATTCATGCATACAATTTGTAGTCCCCCCCCCCCCCCCCCCAAGTGAATGTGATGCTTTGTCACATAAATGTTATTAAAGTTTTTGAAGGGCTCTCATTCTCTCATGCAACTTTGAGACAAATAACTCTACTACGTACAACTTGCCACTTTAGCAAGTTATTGAAAAAAGTTGTGTCTATAGCAAAATTGGTTTGCTATAGGTAAGATTCGAATCTAGGTCCCTCATTCAAGGATAAAAAAACTTTACTAATTAAATTAACTAAACTTACACATGTCTACGTATTTATAAAATCAACTTATGGGTCAAATCGCACACTACTAAAGTTACATAGAAAAATTGAATTTTTTTTTTTTTTTGGAGAGAATTTCAATCTAAGGTGTAAGGGCACGATTTGCTCCCAAAGCCCAAATGAAAATTCAATGGCCCAAAGAGCCCAAAACAATGAATTTATAGAGAGTGGGCTTGAAACTGAACTTTCAATGAGTTAGGTGGACAATGATGGTAGTAGGTTAGTTTTTGCTGGAAAGCATAAAACAAACAGTTTTGGACAAGAAAATTCCTCCTTGGCCAAGTTCGAGGAAGGTTTTCCTTATATATTTCTCTTAGACTTATACAAAATTACAGTTTTTAAACATACAGTGATTTTTCTATCTATTATCTAATGATCCCCTTGTAATGGGTTTTTTCTTCTTTATATTCCCTTTCCTTACTTCATCTCAACCCTCCACATGTAGATTAGATTGCTGGCTTTGATACTTATCCCATCAGTACCTTCCTGAAGTCTTTGTGGGTAGTTGTAAGACTGAATGTTACTTTTCAGGTATTACCTCTACATTAATGCTACCAGGGAGTTAGCTACAGAGCATTCAATGCAGTAGTAGCGGCTTTTTTTTTCAAATATTTCCCAACTCTCTTTTGTCTTATTCCTATCTGATGTTTATCCTTGCCAACTTGATTGCATGTTGCCTTGTTCTTGATGAAGGGTCGAACCTTTGACCTCTACTTTGTTTAGCCAAGGAGGTACTTCTCCTTAGACAACATTTCCAGTTTCTTATGACCAGACTTCTTCCATGGACCATTACCTGTATGCCTCCATCAATATTTACCTATCCTCAGACACGGCCCAATACCTATATCTAGGCCCTTCATCCCCACATATGGCATTTACTGCTAAGAATAGTTTTTTATCATTTGACTAAAACACCAATCGATATTTGGTGTAGGCGGAAATTAAACTCTTGATATCTTATTCAGTTATTAGAGACTTTACTAGTTGAGCTAATTAGAATCCACAGAAAAACTGAAATTAGTTCAACTAGGAAAACTGAAGTTAATCCAACAAATGGTTTGATTATAAAATGCTTACAAAGCAATGTAATAATAATAATTATTATTATTATTAAAACCACATAAAATTATATATATATAAAATAAATTTCTTATCTACGACTTTGTCCTATGTTTAAAAGTTACTACCAGAGTTTATAAAACAAATATAATATAATAAAATTTATAATATCCTTAATACTACTTGAAGTATGGTAAGAAGAGAGTGAGACCAAGTGGCACTGTGGCAGAGAGTAGTTTTTCTATAAGTAGCTAGATTAAATATTACCTCCAAGTCTAAAATTAAAGAAATTGAGTTTCTTTTTTTGAAAAATGAAAAATAAAATAAAAGGAAAACATGCCAATCTATGTGGCCCATACGTCAACCTAATCTAATCCGTTGTTTTAATGAACCGGGTATTGGTTGGCCAGTTTTTACCAATCCACAAATTCCAAATCTATACCCCTTTTAATCTTTTGGATTTGGGTGGGTTAACAGGTCTGATTCCAATTTTCACAGGTCAATCAAATTTTTCTGTAAAAAATCTTCTACTAACCAATTGATAATGCTGTCATTTTCAAGCAATTGATGACAATCTCAATTCTAGTCAATTGCTATGCGGACTTTGAATTAAGATTTTCTTTGTGCAAAATATCCCTTTGTAAAAAAATTGACAGAAAAAAAAAAAGCAACAAAAGACAAGAAATTAAACTCTACAAATGATGCATCTTAATCTTCAACACCCACAGGAAAAAGACAGTGAAAAAGGTTCTCACTTTCTCTCACTTAATTTTTTTAGCTAACCAAAGTTACAAACACAAACAAGTTTGATATACTGCTATTGTTTGAGTATCTATGATTGCTTGCTTCAATTTTTATTTACTTAGAGATTTTTCGGCCTTAGATATCCATGCTAAACTGCTAATTTTTCATCATCGAAGATAATTTGATTATTTTCAATTCTTTTGGTAGTTTGATTCTAATTTTACATTTTTGCTAAGTTTAATCAAATTATGCATGCAGCATGGTTTGCATTTATACCGTCTAATAGTTAAATTTTTTTCCTTTTATTTGATGATCTTTAGTCATTTTTTTTCCTTTTATTTTCCTGGAAATTATGACTCTAAAGAGAGAGAGAGAGAGAGAGAGAGAGAGAGAAGGGCCTAATCACATGTGTGATGAGGTTAGTGTGTGTGTGTGTGTAAAAGGGAAGAACAGCAAGTGAGAGGAGGTTTTAATTAATTGAAAATTTGTATAAAGGGAAATTTAAGTACATATACAAGGTTTTCTAATTAAATTCCACCGCATTTTACATTAACCAAGAAATTATACACAATGTTATATCTTTAACAGCTACGTGTTTGAATTAAATTAAAGACCTAATATCCAGCATCTAAGAAATTGTACTTAAGTTTCATCATTTTATTAATTCTTTTTTTGGGGGGGGGGGGGGGGAGAGAAACCTATATATTTATTTTGAAATAAGAAGAATGAATTTTAACACCTCATCAATAATTTAAAAGATATTAAAGTAGTACTACTAGCAAACATTGGTTTAAATGTTAACAACGTGGCAAAATCAAATCCATTTATTTTGAAGTGATTGAATATTTAGAAAATTTGGTTGAATTATCCTAAAAACTCTTAAGATTCTTAGTATGAGGATTATCTTGATAACATCTAAACTACAATTAGGTTTTGAGAAGCTAACGTATTTTATCATCTATTTAGCATGAAGAGTATGTTATAGTGAGCATGTACTTGATAAATATTTTAGAAAATAAGCTTTTATCAATAATTTTCTATTATCCATACGTAAAGGATTTATATCTCTAAAATTGGCAAAATAAATGACCAATTGCAAGTTAGAACAAGGTTGTTATATGAGAATCATAATTTGACAGACAGGAGATTACAAACATGCTATAACATGAGGAAAAGCTGATATGCACGCATCTTAGCTTTGGTAAGAAATTTAAAAAAATGCAATATATGGTTGGTCATTTCTGGACAATCAAATTGCATTGATCATAAAATGGCATGTCTAGCATGGGAATCAGAGGAGGTCTTTCTAATTTGGTAGCTAATTGTAATGCATGTACTTTTGTTTCCAAAATTGCAATATATGTTGGAATATGTTTCCAAAATCTATATCTATATATTACTAAAAGTTGAAGCGTAGCATTTATTGTTGCTACACTCCAGTTGAGCCACGTTATCATCCATGTCATCTTTTTATTTTTTATTTTTTTTTATTTTTTGTTAATTTATTACCTTTTTTAAAAGAATGCAAAATATATGATGACTTTACATATTCTCATGACTTTACACATTCTAAATAGTCTTAATTCTTTTGTTTTGCTACATATTCTCATGACTTTACAATATATCATGACTTAACATATTCTCATACTTTTTTGCATTAAATTATGCTCTCCTCCTATTAATCAAACCTTTTTTTTTTCTTTTTAAATCCCCAACTATCCATTGAATGTTTTCCTATTTTTCAATTTCCTCAATTTATTTATTTTTGGATAGAATATGTAGACTCCTTTCCATAATGACTGAGTGCAACCCACTCATCTTCCCCATTTACTCCATTAAACCCAACCGGCTAACTATTCCAATTCCCAATTAACCATCCTCCTTGGTCTCCCTCTCCATCAAACAAAGGGATAACATCACCCCACTTTCCCACCACCTTATTAAATCCATTTTAACCTCAATTCAGCACCACTTCAATTCTTTGATCTCAAATCCTATTCTCTCTTTATTGATTTATTTTCTTTATATATTGCAGTTGCCCCCTATCCACTTCTGCAGAAGCTGCCAAAACACCATCCTATTTGGTAATGCTACGGTCTTTTTTGCTCTTCTTCAATTAACCAGATAACCAATTTGTCTCTCCTAATTTATGTCTCATGCTTTCAGTTGCTCATTTCTCCATCTAATTTAATCTACTGAGAAAACCAGATAACTAGATAGTGCAAAAGCAAAAGAGACATATTGAAAAAGAGATCAATCTTTAGACTTGATTTTTTGCAATTATTTTTCTCCTTTTTGTCAATAAAAACGTATTAATTGTCACCCATTCGTTTTTTTATCCCATGTGGAATGTCGATAATTTTTTTTTTTTTTTTTGGTTATTGTTGCATGACATATACTTGATGAAATTTCTCTTAGACGTGTGGTAGCAGGTAATCAATAGGGTGAATACTTTTGAACACTATTTCTAAACTTGGGCACCCTATTCTCTTTTGAGCTTCAAATGTTTTGGCATGTAATGGTTGGGAGAAGTTTCTTAAGTTTATGTCCCTAAATGTCATCTACATATTGCATGAATTACAGCTCCTTATGGTGAGGGTTTTGATTTTAATATTTTTGTTTCTATTGGTCACATTTGCATATGCACTCTCTTTTTGTAGGGTTTGGCTTACCTCCAGTAATTTTTTAACTCGAGGTCTTCTTTCATTTTAAATACATAATAGCATGTAATTGCAAGAATAAGATTGAAGGGGAAAAAACTTGCTTTGTTAGTAGTAGAAATAAGATGTTCAATGTGGGTATGTGGGTTTGCAACATTTGACAGTCGTAAAACTATATTTTACACTTTTTGTATAATTTTATAGACATTACTTGAAAAGCTAAAAAACTATAAAAGTTTCTAATTATAAAATGAAAAAATGACCAAACAAGAAAAATGACCAAACTATAAAAGTAACTTTTTTTTGTTTTTTGTTTTTGTTTTTGTTTTTTTTTTTTTTTTTTTTGTTGATGAATTGCAAGATTTTATTGAAGGAAAAAAAAAAAAAAAAAAAAAACAGGGGGACAATTGCCAACGTCAAAAAAACCAAAAAAAAAAAAAAAAAAATCTGATTTGAAGTAACCAATGTTCCTTTAAAACTAATTTATAAATGTTTTGTTGTTGGAAACAATCAAGCTCAATCAGTTATTGAAGCTTACGAATTTTTGTTGGCACTTATTATATTAATTCCAATTATCCTTATATTTAGCTCGTTAGATTAATTTTTGGGGGTTCAAGATTTCAAGTGACAGCCTACCAGTAATGACATCCTTTGTAGTATCTCATTATTTACTTAAACATTTCATATATGCAATGCTTATTTCATTTAACATTTTTGAATTAATTTTTTTTTTCATTTTTCCATTTTAGTCTCTCTGCAAGTTTTGAAATTGCATAACTTCTATTACAACATTTAGCACTAGCTAAAGCAGTACACCACATAAGCTTCTCAATAGTGTTGGTTTCTATGATTAAGTCATTGGTATTTGTAATGCAAGCCTAAGTGGAGAATAAATTTTGAGATTCCATAACTATATACAACACATGGAACAAGAGGTTGAATTTATCTGTACAAAGTTTTGAACAATAATGTATTAAATAGTTTTGCCATAACTACTCTAAAATTGTTGTAGTTTGTATATGCCAATGTCATCTTCATTTTGAAAAGTGAGAAACCAGGAAAATTAAAGAGAAAACTCACACGGTTGACAGTGATTAAATATTCCTTGATTAATTCCTCTTGGTTGAACATGTACACTATCTAAGGAAAAAAAAAAAATCTTGATCTCAATGTTGAGGGTAGTAAACTAGAATTCTCTGTCAACAAATTTATAAATCTTGATCTTATTAGTTGTATAGATGATACTTTTAGTTTATGAGACAAGATCAACAAAACGGTGGTTTTATATGATTTTATTTAGATGACTTTACAATGCCATGATGGATGGGTTGGTCTTATTTTACCATATAATGGAAGTAATCATATAATTTATGAATTAAAGGGCAATATATTTTGGGATTTTTTCATATGTTGTAATTTAAAACACAATTTCAAATAACATATATTGACTTTCTAAAAATATACATTTTATATTATATTTATTCAATAATATTCCAATAAAAAGTAATTATATCAAATTTTCCTGCGCATTATACGGGTTTGCGACTAGTTAACAATAATAGGCGTGTCATGTTTTTTTTTTTTTTTCTTTAGTATGTGTTCTTGGCCATCGCACACCTTTGGTGTAATGGTCACTCCACAAGTATAAGTGTTTATGAGGTGTAGAAAGTAAAGGTCGGGATTTAAGTCTTTAAGAGGAAACTTTACATACACATACACATACATTTAAATTAGGTTAAAGTAAATTTTCTATCTTGTAAAAAAAAAAAAAAGTGTTCTTAGGGTATAAATACCCTTCTTCATGCTAGCCCTACCTACCCATCTCAATTCTAATGCCTTTGCCATGGCTTCATCCCTAGTTGCTCATGTCCTCTCTGTCTCTCATCTTCCATTGCCAATCCCAGCTGATCCTCCTATTTATTTGCCCCTTCAAAAATCAATTTTGAACATGATCTCAGAAGAGATTACAAGATTGTCAAATCGGATCAATGATTTACTAGAAAAAAAAATCCATATTTCAATATAATTATATATCCATACCTGAAGAGTTGTTGTAAGAGATCCTACCCAGACTTCCAGTGAAACCATTAACACGTTTCAGGTGTGTTCAAAAATCATGGTTCACAACTCTTCCCCAAAATCCAACTTTCATTGCCAAACACCTTCTTCTCCCAACAAACAAATCCAAACCCTACTCTTTTCTTCAAGAGCTTTGACTTAGCTCTCTTGTCTTTGCACCCTCCTCCACATCTTGATCATCATCATCATCATCAAAGAGTACCCATTAACTTGAATTTGAAGGACATGGCCACGAAGAAACATTGATTTTGCGACATGATTGGTTGCATCAATGGTATTATTTGCTTCGGTGGTCACTTCGTTGATGGCTTTCTTGGCTTTGTATTATGGAATCTAGCAATCAGAAAACGTAAAACTATTCGCTATCCCTTACTTCCCTGACTGTCCTGCCCATCTTCTCCCATCATCAAAACCCTTTAAAACATACCATGCATTTGGTTATGATCAATATTCTAATGACTACAAGGATGTTAGAATTATCACTTATCACAAGCTAGATACATCTACCCGAACTTTATTCTTCACAGACTACTACAATTTTTTTCATGTGTACTCTCTAAATGCTGATTCCTGGACCCAAATAATTGACACCACTATTCATCATTCAAACATTAGGTTGTTTAGTCGTTTCAATGGATTTTACTTTAATGGAGTTCATTATTGATGGTTTCCTTGACTATGGCAACACAAACGAACTCGGGCAGGATTGTGATTGTGAGATAGTTCTAGCCTTTGACATGAGTCGCAACGGGTTTCGAGCAATGAGGTTGCCAGTTGAGGTGTTTTGAGTAATGACCTGCTAAGAATTCACAGGCCACTACCATTTGCAAAGAATGGAGAGCTTCTTCTGCTTGGTGACCACTACACCCACACTGCATTGTTACTGTATAACATTGTTTCTCAAGAAATTAAGATTCTTCAACCTACAAGCTTTCCAAAGTCATTCGTCCCAACAAAAGCTATGGTTTACGTGGAGAGCCTTGTTTCATTCACAGGTCGAAATGTGTTTTAGAGCTATTTTTCCTGAGCTCCTACTTATTTGTATACCATAGGTCTTTATTTTCCTTATTAAGAAGAAATTTTTTTGTGATTTATGGAAGATAATATCACATCTTATATGGATGATGGGATTATCTATTCTCTTCAATCTCTATAATTTGTTGATGGAACAGTAAATTGTTGATTTTTTTTATGCAATGGACTTGTGATAGAATTTTGGGGGAGGATTGGTTATTGATATATTTAGAGTGAGTGCTGGTTGAGGGTTTGGGATGACCTTTCTGCAATAACATCTCAGCTATGGCTTGCCTTGATGTCTATTTGTTGTAGGGAAATTCACAAATGCTTGGTCACTTTAGGACAGTGAGGGTCCGTATCACAGGGTAATGTGACAAACAAAGTTTTATATACTTTGATGGAAACCATGGTCAGAATAGATAGATGAATATCAATAGAGAAAATTTCACTATAGCATTTCAATTATCTGGCTTTTTGTATTAATTTTGATTTGCCTGGTTCTTTTTTTTTTAGACGTCCCATGTAGTATGATTTAATGCTCTCTGTTTTGCCAATTTTATTCATGGATATGAAATTCCTTGGTAATTTCTGTTGGATCCTAAATTTATCTTTTTCCACAAACTCATTTCATCGCATTTGAATTCTTAGGAGGTCAGCTTTAATAACTCAAGCTGAAGCAACTGCATGACCAAGAGAAATAGAGAAATGTTATTGTTTTTTTCTTCGTCCTTGCCAACTTAAAGTTAATTTTGGTTTTAGCTGACCAAATTTAGTTAGATTGAAGCCAAGAAATAGAAACTGGATTGACTTAGTTGAGTCAATAATCTAGACTAGACAGTGTGCCTTGCACATAGCAAAGGCTGCTTTTTACCTGTGGTAGGAAGTGGACTGGTACTTTCTTGGCAACAATGCAATGGAATTTAATCTAGTCCTTTCCAAATTTCTTATTTAGTTTTTGATGAAACATTTCTTATTTATTTCAGTTCTTTGAAAAGTGGTAATTTAATAGTGCAACAAAGGAAATCATATATAGATGAAATGATTATAATCATGAAAAATATTTGTCCTCTATGATGTCTAAATCTTGTGTTGCCACAATAATGGGCTCTCATCTCATGTTTTGTGTTGCCACTTTAGTAAGTTGTGAAAAAAGCTGTTTTTTATAACAAAATTGGTTTTGTTGTAGGTAGGATTCGAACTTAGGTCTCTCATTCAAGGATAAGAGATTTTACTTATTGAATTAACTAAAACTTACACATGGTTATGTATTTATAAAATCAACTTATGGATCAAATCGCACATCACTGAAATTACAGTGAAGTTAGTTTTACAAAGCGATTGATGACAAATTCAATTCTAATCAATTGCTATGAGGACTTTGAATTAAGATTTTCTTGGAGTCCTTTAGAGTAATTTCAACATATGGAGTTTGTAAAATTCTATATATTTGTTTTGAAATAAGAATATTGGATTTTAACACCTCATCCATCATCAATAACTTACAATATATTAAAATAGTAATAACCAACATTTATTTAAGTGTTAATGACACGACAAAATCAAATCCATTTATTTCAAAGTGATTGAATATTTACAAACTTTATGGTTGAATTATCCTAAAAACTCTTGAGATTCTTAGTATGAGGATTATCATGATAAAATCTAAACTACAATTAGGTTTTGAGACCGTAACATATTTTATCATCTATTTAGCATGAGAAGTACGTTATAGTGAGCATGTACCTGATGAATATTTTAGAGACAATCTATAAATTAAGAATTTTCTATTATTCATATGTACAAGATTATATCTATAAAATTGGCAAAACAAATTACTACTTACAAGTTAGAACGCTGCCGCAATCCGCATTAGTCCACACCTTGAGTTGATCGGTGGATTGGCTCGTTGCCATTCCACATTCGACCAGGGCGCATTGTCAGCCTCCATCTGCTTATCTCCTAACAATTTCAAGCAAGGTTGTTATATGAGAATCACAATTTGATAGACTAGATTACCAACATGCAATGGCAGAACTAGCTTAGGGCTGAAGGGGACCATAAGGCTTCCCCCCCCCCCCCCCCCCCCCCCGGCATCCCAAAAAATTTACAAACTAACCCATGAAATCCCAAAAATAGATAACAAGAAAAATCTATTAAAAAAACAGCACATATTCGAATAATAAGAAAAATATTTGGACAAATCAAAAATCCGATCTAAGCAAAAACAATAGCAACAGATCAATTGCAAATCCTAGCAAAACAAATCACAAAATCCCAAATAACTTTTGCCCAATTTCTCATTCTCATTTGAGAGCTCTATGTCCCTCTCAAACTACTCCACCCCTATAGTCACATAGACAACTCCTATGTCACTAATCGCTCCATCCACACATCAGCCAGTTTGTATCACCAACAGCTTGGATTAGTTGGTGTCTTTAACTCCACCAATGGAAAAAAAAATTATTTATTTTATGAATGATAGAATTATTGATTTTTTTTAATGTTTTATTAACTTTGGGACACACTTGGCATGCATGTACAAATGGTAATACATGTGTGAAGTAACAACAATTTATTGTTTTGTGCCTTACCTAACTGCCACCAAAGCACGTGTGTGATTAGTCTATTGGTAATAAACTTTGTGCCTTAGCTAAATTAATGTAATGATGGGAAAAACTTTATTATTTACTTAAAAAAAAAAAGACTCAAACTTGGCATCTATAAGGATAGGTTTTTATCCACAACCCAAGAGGTTTGGTCAATGGTTCAATGAGCCCAAAATAATAAATATGTTAGAGAATGGGTTTGTTACTGAATGTTCAATGAGTTAGAAAATAGATCACAATAGGCTAGTTGGTGTGTGAATAAGACAAACAATTTGAAAAGAAAAAATACTCCCCGGTCAAGTCTCTTAGACTTATACAAATATTAAGGTTCTTGGTTACACAGTGGTTTTTTTCTCTGATTTTCTGATGATCCATTCTGTAATGGAATCCTTCCCTTTTATACTCCCTTCCTTCTTTCATCCCAGTCTTTCATGTGTAGATCAAATTGCTAATCTCCTTGATACTTGTCCCATCAGCACCTTTCTGAAGTCTTTGGGGGTAGTTGTAAGGCTAGAAGTCATTGTTCAGGTATCACCTCCACATTAATGCGGCCAGTTAGTTTGGTGCATAGCATTCAATGCGGTGGTAACGGCTTTCTTAGATATTTCTCAATTCTCTGTTGACTCAACCCTCTCTGAAGCTTATCCTTCCAAGTACGATTGCCCACTACTCAGTACTTGATGGATGGTTGGACTTTAGACTTCCACTATGTTGGTCGAGGAAGGGTAGCTCCTCGGACAACATCACGTGTTTATTACGACCAAACCTCTTCCTCGACCCACTAATCTACTTGCCTTCACTAGTACTTATTTGTCCTCAAGCTCTTTGACGTCCTTAGGTTTGGCCCACGGCCTGATATCCTTATCTAGGCCTCTTATCCCTATAGCATCCATTATCATGTGATTGTTTAATAGATCTCTTTTTAATTAAAAATATATATTATTTTTCAAACTTGCAATTTATTTAAAGGGAAAAAAAAAATCTCAACCTTACCAAGACACCAATAATTCTCTCACCCTTTTTTTGTTGAATATTAATGCATGATATTTCTTAACCATTATTTTAGCTTTTTATAATATACATAGCATTATGAAGTTATTAGTTATAGAATTATGTGAAAAGAATAAATAATTTAAAAAAAATTTATAATGTGGATAGAATAAAGAATTGGTCTAACCTTGGTCAGATCTTGAATATATTAGGACTTGCCAATTGACTTATAAAACTCTTGTTTATAAATTCCTACTATTGATTTTTCTTCAAAAGAAAAAATACAAATAATTAAAAAATTAATGCTAATAATGTATTGTTGTCTACCTCTAGTATTGATATTCCAATTTTTAAAAATCTTTGAACAAAGAATTTCGATCCCCTCTAAGTTTGAATCCTGGTCCTGTCCATGCAAACATGCTATACATGGAGAAAAAATTACATGCATGCATCTTAGGTTTGGTATGAAATTAAGCCAATGGAATATATGGTTGGCCATTTCTGGACAGTCAAATTGCTTTGATCATAAAATAACATGTAAGGCATGTCTAGCATGGGAATCAGAGGGTCCTTTTTTAATTTGGTAGCTAATTGTAATGTAATAACCTCCCCTTACATTGTTTCCAAAATTACAATAAATGCTGGATTGTGTTTCCAAATTTGACAATAATAGGCGTGTCATGCCTTTTATTTTCAGTCTGTATTCTTGGGGCATAAATACCCTTCATGGCTAGCCTTGTCTACCCATCTCAATTCTCAGTGCCTTTGCTACGGCTTCATACCTAATTGCTCATGTTCCCTCTGTTTCCCATCTTCCATTTCCAATCCCACCCAATCCTCCTATTTATCCGCCCCTTCAAAAATCAAACTCGAATGTGATCTCAAAAGAGATTACTGGATTGTCAAATCAGATCAATGATTTACCAGAAGAAATCCGTATTTCAAAAATTAATAAAAATACCATTGAAATGTAAGTGCATTTATTTTATGATTAAGAAAGATTTTCCAATACTTCTATGAAAAACAAAATTTTTTTGCTATTGCCATACGGATAGTCTTTTTTTTATGTTATTATTATTCTAAAGTGAATGGGTTAAACAAATCTTCGAATGGCCTTGGGTTTTCTTTGGGCTATCAAATTTCTCATGCATCTAGTTTTTGAGTCTAAAGTATAAAATTTCTGTTTTTCCCCAAAATTGATTGTGTGCCACAATCATTTTTGAGAAACCGAGCTTTGTTTTTTAGTTTTATTGTTCATTCCTTTCGACTAATTGAAATGTTTTTGTTCGTTGGACCGGGTTGGACCATAACAATAATGTCAATATATAATTTGCTCAACTTTTTTAATTCACTCACATTTTTAGGCTAGGCCAATCAAAATTGCAGTTCCAATTTTCAGAAATTACATTGCATGCCATAGGCACAAGTCAATGTGTGCTGAAATATTGTTTATAGTTTATACTTAAAAAAATAAAAATAAAATAAAAATTCTTGTACACATTTTTTGTTGCATTCTTCCGTATGCGTGAAATCATTTAAAGTGATTTCACGCATATAGAAGTACGCGTGACCATTTAAAGTGGTATTGTCTGTCCCATATGTATATATGATGTGTAACTATTACAACCTTTTAAAAAGTGACCATTTGAAATTATGAATTATTTATTCAAAGAATTGGTGTCTGATTTATGTTTGCAGTGATAAGACGAAGATAAACAGGTGTTTGTGTAGAAACACTCATTTGTTCAGGGATTGTAGAGACCTGTGGTGGTATGTCATGTTCCTTAGTCCTCTTATTAATGTTCACTATAATGTATTATTCTGCATATCAATTTTTTTTACACATTGTTCAAATTGGTTTATATCTGTATTCAATTAATTGTAATCTACTAGTAGAAAAATATGGAGCTTTTATAAACACAGGATCATCAACTGTATGGACGGAATAGCATTTGTTAGCTTATATATGATAATCTTTGAACCTGTTCTGTACTACTTGTGGCTTATGTGCTTGATCTATGCAGGGAATAATACATTTTTATTCGATTAAAATTTAAATTTTAAAATATAAAGCTTATCTCTAACCCAAAAATAATATAATTTTGTTAAAAAATGTGTTCCTCAGTCTCCTAACCGTATGGAAGGCTTTCTAATCATTTTATTTTTGCCAATCTAACACTCTTTTAGATGATGAGTGCATACGTATTTGAATCTTTTTTAGTTGCAATCTTTTTGAACAATTTAGGCTCTTTGATTTAGTTATTATTGCTGTTACAGCCATTATGTGTGTCTTTGATTTAGTTATTTCTATTCATTGAAATGCTCCAAGTAAGACACTGTCAAAATTTTGTCTGCCTTTAATGCAAGTTTAAGGAGAGCAGTTAAAATATTGTTATTGGAAAGCATTATAGAGCGACTATTTTCTAGTTCTATTATGAAATAAAAGCTTAAATATTACAATCAGTGCCTACTTTATATGCTTGGTTTTGATATGGCATGCCTTATAATTAAATCTATTCATCACAATATCGAAGATTCCTAGTATTTCTTATTTTACTTCTCTTTGTAGCAAATCTATTTGTTTAACATTGATTGGATTCTTGGTCCTAATGATTAAAAAAAAAAATGGTTATATTTGATGAATGCTTCAGGGTGAAAACTTCAATGATCAACCTAAGCACAAAATTGTGTTTAGAAATTTCTTTCTCAATCTTTCTGTTATATTTAGACTATTGATCTTCTGAGTACCTCATAAACATTCTCTCATTTTTGTAAACAGGATTCCAAAATTTGTAAGCCCTTCATTTTGTGCAAAAAGTATATAGGTCGTTTCATTGATTTCTATTCCACTACATATGTGGCGACACTAAATTTTCTTGTTTCTCGTTCTTTCAGCATTGATAATCCTAGCATTTTCATTGAGAGAACAATATAAGCTACACACCGTTTAAATATAGCTAGGCATGATAAGCCCGGAAATCCATGGAAGAAGGGATCACAATGTCTAAAGTAAAAGCTTTTAAAGATGTGATAAGCCCGGAATACTATGGAAGGGAGGATCAAATGTCTGAAGCTATGGCCTATGGGTTTGGTAAAATTAGAAAATATGGATGAGAAGGCAAAAATATTTGACAAGCCTCAAGAATACAGCCATTTTATCATTTTATGAACTACTTAGCCGTTATTGGAACTTGGAAATACAAGTGTTTGTTTGAGCAAGGTCCTTTGATTAATCTAAACTAAAGTGAGGCCTTCAATTGTGGGAAGTGGGATGAATATTTCTGCAAGCCTCAAACTTAGGTAGAAGATTCATTTCTCTATTTAGCCAAGGTCAAAAATTAGTGAGCAATTAAGAAATTTTTTGCCACACCAATGTAGTAGATTCTTTTGTATCAACCATTTCATGGATTCATTTTCAATAGATAATTGTAGCTTTGAATTGACTCTCAATGTAGTAGATTCTTTTGTATCAACCATTTCATGGATTCATTTTCAATAGATAATTGTAGCTTTGAATTGACTCTCTCTCTCTCTCTCTCTCTCTCTCTCTTCAATGCAACATTTGTCTCTTATGAATTATGTTGAAGAAACTACTAACTGTGCGTAATCTGGACTTGCATCAAATGTTGAATGTGGACCATTATTTCACAGCAAAATTACTATTCTAAAGGGAACTCAATGGCACGTAGAAATTTCTAGTAATAACTAATAAAGATAAAAATTGGTTGCTCATTGAAAGTCAAAAATAGGAAAGCTTAAGCATATGTAGCCAGAAATTGCTAGAGAGATTAGATCTGTAAATCATCATAAAGGAATTTTGGGATCGAAATTTTGATCTCAAAATTTTGGGGATGAGACCTTTAATAAATAAATAAAAATTAAAAAATTCTTAATATGACAAATTGACAATTAATTAGCACTAATATGAAGAGATAATTCTAAACTTTTTGAGACACAAATATAATTCTATACTTAAATTCAGTACATCAAGAAATCTGAAATTCTCAAAATACAAAAATAAAATAAAAAATTTAAAAAAATCTGAATTTCTAAATTTCAAATACTTTTGAGCATATGAATGATCAAACAAGAGATTTTCAATCGATAAACATTATTACATCAAAAATCCAAATCTACATTCGTAAAGACAATAATATTCCATATAAGGGAAAAAAAGCCACTGAAAGGAGGCTTCAATTAATTGAAGATTTTTTAAAGGGTATATTTTATTGAGAAAATTATAAAGTATAAATTGAAGTACATATATATAACGTTTTCCAATTAAATTCAAACATGTGTTGCATTAATCAATAAATTATAAACAATGTTATATTTTTAAAGAGTTTCAACCTATAGAGTCTACCTCTGATAATTGTGCTTTTTATCATCAGAACAAGACACCAATCTTTTTTTTGTGTAAGTTGAACCTCAGATCTCTTATTCAACTATAAGAGAAGTTACCAGTTGAGTTAACTGGAATCCATTATAAAAAAATGTTACATCTTTTAAAAATAATTGAACTCAATACAGCTACCTATTTGGATTTAATTAAAGAACCTAATATCATGTACCTAAAAAATTGTACCTAAGTTTCATCTTTTTATTATTCCTAAATTTATATGTATATATTTATTCTGAAATAAGAAGATTGGATTTTAGAACCTCATCAATAGTTAAAAAGATACTAAAATAGTACTACCAAACATATGTTTAAATGTTGATGACATGACAAAAATCAATCCATTTATTTCGAAGTGATTGAATATTTAGAAACTTTATGGTTGAATTATCCTAAAAACTCTTGAGATTCTTATAAGTATGAGGATTATCATGATAAAATCTAAACTGCAGTTAGGTTTTCAAACTCTAACATATTTTATCATTTATTTAGCATGAGAAGTATGTTATAGTGAGCATGTACCTGATGAATATTTTAGAAGAAAAGCTTTTATCAAGAATTTTCTGTTATCCAAATCCACAGGATTTATATCTCTAAGTTGGCAAAATAAATTACCAATTACAAGTTAGAAATTCTCAAAAAAAAAATAAAAAAATAAAAAACTAGTTAGAATAAGGTTGTTATATGAGAATCATAATTTGGCAGACAAGAGATTACAAACATGCTATACATGAGGAAAAACTAACATACATGCATCTTAGCTTTGGGTAAGAAATTAAACAAATGCAATTTATGGTTGGCCGTTTCTGGACAATCAAATTGCATTAATCATAAAATGGCATGTAAGGCATGTCTAGCATGGAAATCAGAGGGGGCCTTTTTAATTTGGTAGATAATTCTTTCTTTTCTTTTCTTTTTGTGAAAATTTGGTAGATAATTCTAATGTAATAAAACTCCACTTATTTTTGTTTCCAAAATTGCAATAAATGTTGGATTGTGTTTCCAAAATTGACAATAATACACATGTCATGCCTTTTATTTTCAGTATGCGTTCTTGGGGCATAAATACCCTTCATGGCTAGCCCTACCTACCCATCTCAATTCTCAATGCCTTTACTATGGCTTCATACCCAGTTACTCATGTCCCTCTGTTTCACATCTTCCATTTCCAATCCCATCCAATCCTATCCAATCCTCCTATTTATCCACCCCTTCAAAAATCAAACACTAATATGATCTCAAAAGAGATTACTGGATTGTCAAATTGGATCAGTGATTTACCAGAAGAAATCTGTATTTCAAGAAAAATTAAACCTACTGTTGAAATGTAAGTGCATTTCTTTTTTGATTAAGAAAGAATTTCCAATACTTCTATGAATAACAAGTTTTGTTTTTGCTATTGTTATTGGGATAGTCTTCTTATGTTATTATATTTTTTGAGTCTAAACTCTAAAAGTTCTGTTTTTCCCCCAAAAATTATGGTGTGCCATAATGAAAAAAAAAAGTACCGTAGTGTATATTTTTGGGAAACCTAGTTTTGTCTTTTTGTTTTACCGTTCATTCCTTTCAACTAATGGAACGGTTTTTGTTCGTTGGACCGGGTTGGACCATATCAATAATGTCCTATATAATTTGCCCAACTTTTTAATTCTCTCACACTTTTAGGCTAGGCCAATTAAAATTGCAGTTCCAATTTTCAAAATTGCATTTGCATGCCATATGGCACAAGCCAATGTGTGCTGAAATATTATTTATAATTTAAAAATAACTATATCTTGTTATACACTTCTTGTTGCACACTTCTGAATGCGTGAAATCATGTTTTCAAAACACTATTTCAGCTATCATGGTATTGTGTATCCCGTATACATGATGTGTAACTATCAACACTCCTTAAAAAGTGACAATTTTGTGCATCTTTGTGTTTTTTCCTCCATCTTTTTATCCCTCAAAAAACTCTTGAGAGTAGTTACTGAAACTTGTAAGTGAGTAAGTCAACACTAGAAATCTTTTATACTATCAAATTATGAATTCCTTATCCAAAGAATTGGTGTCTTATTCATGTTTGCAGCAATAGGACGACGATAAACAGGTGTTTGTGTAGAAAGACTCATTTGTTCAGGGAAAGAGGAGACCTGCGGAGGTATGTCTTATTCCATAGTTCTCTTATTAATGTTAAGTTGTTAACTTTAGTGTATCATTTCTTCATATCATTTTTTGTCAATTGTCACATATCGTTCAATTTGGCTTGTATTTAGATTCGATTAATTGTAATCTACTAGCAGAAAAATATGGAGCTTTTACATACACAGGATCTTCAATGCAGGGGCTGGTCCAACAGTGTTTATATATAAATCTCGGACCCAATTTAAAAGTGATAAAGGAATTGCATTTGTTAACTTATATGTGATAATCTTTGAACACGTTCTGTACTAACTTGTGCCTTATGTGCTTGATTTATGCAGGGAATAATACATTTTTATTCAATAAAAACTCTATATTAAATTTTCTTTTTTTTTGATGATCCTCAACATTTAAACTAGAAATCTTATCCCTAACCCAAAAATAATAATCTATATTAAAAAATAATAGGTGGGTTCCTCAATCTTCTAAATGTTTGGAAGGCTTTCTAATCATTTTATTTTTGTTAATCTAACTCTCTTTTAGGCTTTAGCAGATGAGTGCATGCATATGTGACCCTTTTTTAGTTCCAATCTATTTGAACAAGTTACGCTCTTTAGTCGTACAATGTATAGCAAACACTTTGAAGTGCAATAATTTTTATCTTTTGGTAATTTTGGACATTCGGTCTTGTGATATGCATTGTCCGAATTCTTTGTAGACTGAAAAATGAAACTTTTATATTACTGCTACAGGCTTACAACCATTATGTGCCTTTGATATAGTTATTTCTATTCATTGAAATGCCCCAAACAAGACACTGTCAAAAATATGTTTACCTGCAATGCAAGTTTAAAGAGAGCAGGACTCCTTTCTATGAACAACTATAAGTAAGAGAAGGTTAGAATATTGTTATTGGAAAGCAATATAGAGCTATTATTTTCTAACTCTATTATGAACTAAATGCTTAAATCCATTCATCAGAACATCGAAGATTCCTAGTATTTCTTATTTTACTTCTCTTTGTAGCGAATCCATTTGTTTAACATTGATTGGTTTCTTGATCCTAATGATCAACACTTTTTTTTTTGGTTATATTTGATGAATGCTTGAGGGTGAAAACTGAAAACATCAACCTAAGAGCAAAGTTGTGTTTAGAAATTTTTTCTCAATCTCTCTGTCATATTTAGACTATTGAATAGAGTACTACATAAATATTTTTCTCATTATTTTTTAAACAAGATTCACAATTTGTGTGCACCTCAATTTAGTGCTAACAGCATGTAGTCCGTTTCATTGATTTCAATTCCATTACATATGTCAACACTAACTTTTCTTTTTTCTCATTCTTTTAGCATTGATAATTCTAGTGCTTTCGTCTAGAGAACAATATAAGCTACACACTGTTTAGGTATAGCCAGGCGTGATAAGCCTGGAAATTCATGGAAGAAGGGATCACAATGTCTAAAGCAGAAGTTTTTAAAGACGCGATAAGCCCGGAAATACCATGGAAAGAGGGATAAACTGTCTAAAGCTATGGCCTATGGGTTTGGTAAAACTGGAAATTACGGCTGAGAAGGCAAAGATATTTGACAAGCCTTAAAAATACAGCCATGTTAAGAACTACTTAGCCGTTATTGGAATTTGGAAATACAAGTGTTTGTTTGAGCAAGGTTGTCCTTTGATTAATCTACACTAAAGTAAAGCCATCAATTGTGGGAAGTGGGATGAAGATTTGTACAAGCCTCGAACTTAGGTAGAAGATTCATCTCTCTATTTAACCAAGCCAAAAATTAGCAAGCAATTAAGAAATTTTTTGCCACGCCAATGTAGTAGATTGTTTTGTATCAACCATTTCATGGATTCATTTTCAATAGATAATTCTCTCTCTCTCTCTCTCTCTCTCTCTCTCTCTCTCTCTCTCTCTCTCTCTCTCTCTCTCTCTGTGTGTGTAATCTGGACTTGTACCAAATGTTGAATGTGGACCATTATTCCAAACAAAATTACTATTCTAAAAGGGAATTCAGTGACATGTAGATATATATATATATATATATACATACATATATATTTGGTTAAACGACGCATGATATTAAACCAAGGAATAATAAGTCTATTACAAACATGGCCAACTTTGTCCATAGACAGCAAATCAACCACCACAGGCGGTGGTTTACACAAAGAATGGAGGTCTGAAGTAAGCTCAGCTCCCATCCTAGCTAATCTATCAGCACAACTATTAGCTTCCCTATACATGTAGAAATTTCTAGTAATAAAGATAAAAATTGTTTGCTTATTGAAAGCCAAAAATATGAAAATATATGTAGCCAAAAATTGTTAGAGAGATTGGATCTGTATATCATCATAAAGGAATTTGGACAAAAATTTGATCGCAAAATTTTGGGGATGACACCTTTTTAAAAAATTAAAAAATAAAATAAAATCCTAATATGACAAATTGGCAATTAATTAACACTGAGATGAAGATATAATTCTAAACTTTTTGAGAAACAAATATGATCTGAAACTTAAATTCACTACATCAAACAACGAATTTAAGAAATCTGAATTTCAAATACTTGTGAGCATATGAATGATCGGACAAGACATTTTCCATAGATAAACATTATTACATCTGAAACCTAAATCTAAGTTTGCAAAGACAATAATATTCCATATATGGGAAGAACAGCCAGTGAAAGGCGGCTTCAATTGATTGAAGATTTTTTTAAAGGGTATATTTTTTATGAGAAAATTATAAAGGGTAAATTTAAAGTACATATATAAGGTTTTCCAATTAAATTCAAGCACGTGTTGCATTAACCAATAAATTATAAACAATGTTATTTATTTAGTGAGTTTCAACATTTGGTGTTGGCTTCTAATGATATGATTGTGCTCTTTATCATCAGACCAATACATTAATCGGTTTTTAGTGTAGATGGGGACTGAACCCTAGATCTCTTATTTAATTATTAAAGACTTTATCAATTGAGCTAATTAGAACCCACTATGAATGATGATATATCTTTCAAAAATAATTAAATTTAATATAGCTACTTGTTTGGATTTAATTAAAGAACCTATTATTATGTACCTAAAAAATTGTATCTAAGTTTCATCTTTTTATTAATTCCTAAAATTATATATATTTATTTTGAGATAAGAAGAGTGGATTTTAGCACCTCAACAATAATTTAAATTAAAAGCTATTAAAATCGTACTACTAGCAAATGTATGTTAAAAGTTGACAACTTGACAAAAATCAATCCATTTATTTCGAAGTGATTGAATATTTTGAAACTTTATGGTTGAATTATCCTAAAAACTCTTGAGATTCTTATAAGTATGAGAATTATCATGGTAAAATCTAAACTGTAGTTAGGTTTTGAGACACTAACATATTTTTCTTTGATTTAGCATGAGAAGTATGTTATAGTGAGCATGTACTTGATGAATATTTTAGAAGACAAGCTTTTATCAAGAATTTTATATTATCCATATCTACATGATTTATATCTCTAAATTGGCAAAATAAATTACCAATTACAAGTTAGAATGAGGTTGTTATATATTAGAATCATAATTTGACAGACAAGAAATTACAAACATACCATACATGAGGAAAAACTAACATACATGCATCTTAGCTATGGGTAAGAAATTAAACAAATGCAATATATGGTTGGCCATTTCTGGATAATCAAATTGCATTGATCATAAAATGGCATGTAAGGCATGTCTAGCATGGGAATTAGAGTGGTCTTTTTAATTTGGTAGCTAATTGTAATATAATAAACTCTCCTTATATTTGTTTCCAAAATTGCAATAAATGCTAGAATGTAACAAACTCTCCTTACTATTCTAAAAGGGAATTCAGTAACACTTGAAAATTTCTAGTAAAGATAAAATTGTTGCTCATTGAAATTCAAAAACATGAAAACGTATATAGCCAGAAATTGTAAGAGAGATTGGTCTAAATCATTGTAAAGGAATTTGGGACCGAAAAATTGATCTCAAATAAAATAAATATAAATTCTTAATATGAAAAATTGGCAATTAATGTACACTGAGATGAAGTATAATTCCTAACTTAAATTCATTGCATCAAACAATGAATTTAAGAAATCTGAATTTCAAATACTTGTGAGCATATCAATGATTAAACAAGAGGTTTTTAATCGATAAACATTTTGGCATCTGAAATCAAAATCTAAGTTCCCAAAGAAGGGATCCAAATGTCTAATGCGAAAGCTTTTAAAGACAAAATAGGCCCAAAAATACCATGGATGGAGAGTTGGAATCAAATGTCTAAAGGCTGAAGATATGTGTATAATGAAATTGGAAAATCTACAAAAGAGGGTTCAAAAACATTTGACAAGCCTTGAGCCTCAAGCCTACAGCCACGTAAAGAACTACTTATCCATTGTTGAAAATTTATAGGGGGTGTTTGGTTCGTTGTGATGTGTCCTTAATGTAGCATTAAGGTATTTGATTTATTTTATTTTTTCTAATATTATCATAATTCAAAATTATAAAATATATCACATCATCTTAATCTCATCACCTTCTTAAACAATGTAATTTTGTTTTATTGTATTGAGATTATATTAATATAAGATTACAATAACGTAATATTATGGCGTAATATAACATCACAGCGAACCAAATGCCCCTAAGTGTTTGTTAGACTGAGGTACTCATATTCATCTAGCTAAAGCATGGCCATCATTTGTGGGAAATGGGATGAAGATTTCTGCAAGCCTCAACCCTAGGTGGAAGAAGCTTTTCTCCAAATAGCCATTATACCAAAATTTTGAAGCAATTACGCCAATGCTAAGTTTCATTTGTATTAACTATATATATATATATATATATATACATACATACATCTCCATGGTTCTTGTTCAATAGATAATGCATACAAATTTTAGTTCCCCCCGCCCCCTAAACGAGCGTGATGCTTTGTCACATAAAAGTTATTGAAGTTTTGGAAGGGCTCTCATTATCTCATGCAACTTTGAAACAAATAACTCTACTACATAGAACTTGCCACTTTAACAAGTTATTGAAAAAAGTTTTGTCTATAGCAAAATTTGTTTGCTATAGGTAACATTCGAACCTAGGTCCCTCATTCAAGGATAAAAAACTTTACTAATTAATTTAACTAAACTTACACATGTCTACGTATTTATAAAAGCAAATTATGGATCAAATCACACGCCACTAAAGTTACATAGAAAAACTGAAGTTTATTTTTTTATTTATTTTTTTTTTTTGGGAGAGAATTTTAATCTATGGTGTAAGGGCACGATTTGCTCCCAAAGCCCAAATGAAAGGTCAATGGCTCAAAGAGCCCAAAACAATGAATTTGTAAAAAGTGGGCTTGAAACTGAACTTTCAATGAGTTGAGTTAGGTAGACAATGATCACAATAGGTTAGTTGTTATTAGAAAGTATAAAACAAACAGTTTTAGACAAGAAAAGTCCTCATCGGTCAAGTGCAAGGAAGGTTGTTCTTATATATTTCTCTTAGACTTATACAAAATTACAGTTCTTGAGTCTACAATTATTTTTCTATCTATTATCTGATGTTTCCCTTGTAATGGGGTTTTCTTCTTTATATTCCCCTTCCTTACTTCATCTCAACCTTCCATGTGTAGATCAGACTATTGGCTTTGATACTTATTCTATCAGCACCTTCCTAAAGTCTTTGTGGGTAGTTGTAAGGTTGAATATTACTGTTCAGGTATCACCTCCACATTAATATAGCCGGGGGGTTAGCTTTAGGGCATTCAATGCGGTGGAGCAACTTTCTTCTCAGATATTTTCCAACTTTCTTTTGTCTTATCCCTATCTGATGTTTATCCTTGCCAATTTGATTGTCTGTTGTCCTGTTCTTGACGAAGGGTCGGACCTTTGACCTCTACTTTGTTTAGCCGAGGAGGTACTTCTCCTCAGACAACATTTCCAGTTCCTTATTACCAAACTTCTTCCACAGACCATTAACCTGTATGCCTCTATCAGTATTTACCTGTTTTCGGACTATTTGATGTCCTCAGACATGACTCATGGCCCAATACCCATATCTGGGCCCTTCATCCCTACATATGGCGTTTACTCCTAATAATAGTTTTTTTTATTATCAAACTAAAATACCAATCGATATTTGGTGTAGATGAAAATTAAACTCTAGATATCTTATTCAGTTATTAAAGACTTTACTAGTTGAGCTAACTAAAATCCACAGAAAAACTGAAATTAGTTCAACTAGGAAAACTGAAGTTAATCTAACAAATGGTTTGATTATAAAATGCTTACAAAGCCGTGTAATAATTATTATTATTAAAGCCACATAAATAAATAAAATAAATTTCTTATATACGTTTTTGTCCTATGTTTAAAAGTTACGACCAGAGTTTATAAAACAAATATAATATAATAAAATTTATAATATCCTTAATAACATTTATTGACTACTAGAAGTATGGTAAAGAGAGTGAGACCAAGTGGCAGAGAGTAATTTTTCTATAAGTAGATTAAATATTACCTCCATGTCTAAAATTAAAGAAATGGAGTTTTTTTTTTTTTGAAAAATGAAAAATAAAATAAAAGGAAAACATGCCAATCCATGTGGCCCATATGTCAACCTAATCCAATCCGTTGTTTTAATGAACCGGGCATTGATCATGCTGTCATTTTCAAGCCTCAATTCTAGTCAATTGCTACGAGGACTTTGAATTAAGATTTTCTTTGTACAAAATTGACAAAAAAAAAAAAAAAAAAGACAAGAAAACTCTACAAATGATGCATCTTAATCTTCAACACCCACAGGAAAAAGACAGTGAAAAAGGTTCCCACTTTCTCTCACTTAATTTTTTTAGCTAACCAAACACAAACAAGTTTGATATATTGCTATTGTTTGAGTCTCTATGATTGCTTGCTTCAATTTTTATTTACTTACAGATTTTTCGGCCTTAGATATCCATGCTAAACTGCTAAATTTTTTATCATCGAAGAAAATTTGATTGGTTTCAATTCTTTTGGTGGTTTGATTCTAATTTTACATTTATGCTAAGTTTAATCAAATTATGTGAAAGCTCGGAAATGTGTTGAAAACACAAGAGCAATTTAGACCCCCAATTTAAAGTTACGGCTCGATAGTTTTTACACCAACTTAATACAAAGTGCGGAATAGTGTAAATGCGAGTGGATAAGCAAATAAGCTACTCTAATCCATAAACTAAGCAACACAGCAGTATAATGGAATATAAAAGAGTAGGGAAGAGAGATGCAAACACAGAAAACACCAAGACGTGTTTTCGAAGAGGAAACCGAAGAACTCGGCGAAAAACCTCTCCGCCGCCCTCCAAGCGGAAATCGATCCACTAGACAATCAGTTGGGATACATGGGTTAGCAAGAGACCCTCCAAGCCTAATCTACCCGATGCACCTAAGCCCTCCAAGCTCCTACTCCAACAAGGCTTCTCGGAACTGTGTCTTGTCTTAGTTCTCCGGATCTCGCAACAAGCTCCATGTTGCATTTGCCATCCTTGGCTTCTTCCAATGCTTCCCAGCAACTCCAAAACACTCTCTACACTTTGAATAGGTATGGGTTGTGTTTGGGTACAAATCTCCTCTCAAGGTATGATAATGGGAGAGGGATGGAGAAGATGCTACAATGATTTCTCACTAAGGAGGAGTAGCTCTCTCTCAAAAGATGGGTGTGTGTGTTGTAGAAAACCTATCTAGGGTTTTTCTCTCTGAATGGCCTCTCCAACATTTGTGAGTAATGAGGGTATATATAGTATGGGTGAAGGGTAAGAAAGTCACTCATTAAAATCCTCAAAGCAGAATGTTTCACGACTGTCTCGCAAGAAGGCCTTACCCATGAGACAATCGCGAAAATGACAGCTTGGCACGACTCTTCAGCTTCCAGTCATGTGCTTCTCATATGGCTCTTTCGCGAGTTAGCTTCTAGCGACACAGCCGCGAGATCCACTGATCTTCAATAAAGCTTGAGTCTTCACCAACTTGATACTAAACTCAATACAATTAAATCCCACAAAATACAAGAAAATGAATTAAAGTAATTACAACACATTTTGTTATGGAATAAAGCCAATATAAAATATAGTTGTAAATCACAACTTTACATTATGCATGTAGCATGGTTTGCATTTATACCGTCTAATAGTTCAATTTTTTCCTTTTATTTGATGATCTTTAGTCATTTTTTTTCCTTTTATTTTCCCGGAAATTGACTCTAAAGAATTTTTTTTTTTTTTTTTAAAAAGAAAAAAGTCTAATCACATGCATGATGAGGTTAGTGTGTGTAAAAGGGAAGAACAACAAGTGAGAGGAGGCTTTAATTAATTGAAAATCTGTATAAAGGGAAATTTAAGTACATATATGAGGTTTTCCAATTAAATTCCACCACATTTTACATTAACCAAGAAATTATAAACAATGTTATATCTTTAACAGCTACATGTTTGAATTAAATTAAAGACCTAATATCCAACATCTAAAAAATTGTACTTAAGTTTCATCATTTTATTAACTCCTAATTTTTTTTTCTTTTTGTGAAACCTATATATTTATTTTGAAATAAGAAGATTGAATTTTAACACCTCATCAATAATTTAAAAGATATTAAAGTAGTACTACTAGCAAACATTGGTTTAATTGTTGATAACGTGGCAAAATCAAATCCATTTATTTCGAAGTGATTGAATATTTAGAAAATTTATGGTTGAATTATCCTAAAAAATCTTAAGATTCTTAGTATGAGAATTATCTTAATAAAATCTAAACTGCAATTAGGTTTTGAGAAGCTAATGTATTTTATCATCTATTATTTAGCATGAAGAGTATGTTATAGTGAGCATATACTTGATGAATATTTTAGAAGACAAGCTTTTATCAAGAATTTTCTATTATCCATATGTATAGGATTTATATCTCTAAAATTGGCAAAATAAATGACCAATTACAAGTTAGAATAGGGTTGTTATATGAGAATCATAATTTGACAGACAAGAGATTACAAACATGCTATACATGAGGAAAAGCTGATATGCATGCATCTTAGCTTTGGTAAGAATTTAAACAAATGCAATATATGGTTGGTCATTTCTGGGCAATCAAATTGCATTGATCATAAAATGGCATGTCTAGCATGGGAATCAGGGGGGCCTTTCTAATTTGGTAGCTAATTGAAATGCCTGTAATTTTGTTTCCAAAATTGCAATATACGTTAGAATATGTTTCCAAAATTAACAATAATAGGCATGTCATGCTTTTTTTTTTTTTTTTCAGTATGTGTTCTTGGCCACCCTTGGTGCGATAGTCACTCTACAAGTATAAGTGCTTGTGGGGTGTGGGGGGCAAAAGCTAGGATTTAAGTCTCTAAGAGGAAACTTCACATATACATACACTTAGATTAGATTAGAGTAAAATTTCTATCTTATATTTAAAAAAAAAAAAAAAAAAAAGTATGTGTTCTTGGGGTATAAATACCCTTCTTCGTGCTAGCCCTACCTACCCGTCTCAATCCTAATGCCTTTGCCATGGCTTCATCCCTAGTTGCTCATGTCCTCTCTGTCTCTCATCTTCCATTGCCAATCCCAACTAATCCTCCTATTTATTTGCCCCTTCAAAAATCAATTTTGAACATGATCTCAGAAGAAATTACTAGATTGTCAAATCACATCAATGATTTACCAGAAGAAATCTGTATTTCAATATAATAATATATCCATACCTGAAGAGTTATTGGAAGAGATCCTACCTAGACTTCCAGTGAAACCATTAACACGTTTCAGGTGTGTTCAAAAATCATGGTTCATTGCCAAACACCTTCTTCCCCAACAAACAAATCCAAACCCTACTCTTTTTCTTCAAGAGCTTTGACTTTGCTCTCCTCTTTGCACCCTCCTCCTCATCTTGATGATCATCATCATCATCATCATCAAAGAGTACCCATTAATTTGAATTTGAAGGACAATGGGCATGAAGAAACATTGATTTTGCGACATGATTGGTTGCATCAATGGTATTATTTGCTTCGGTGGTCACTTCGTTGATGGCTTTCTTGGCATTGTATTATGGAATCTAGCAATCAAAAAACGTAAAACTGTTCGCTATCCCTTACTCACCTAACTGTCCTGCCCATCTTCTCCCATCATCAAAACCCTTTAAAACATACCATGCATTTGGTTATGATCAATATTCTAATGACTACAAGGTTGTTAGAATTATCACAAGCTAGATACATCTACCCGAACTTCATTCTTCACAGACTACTACAATTTTTTTCATGCTTACTCTCTAAATGCTGATTCCTGGACCCAAATAATTGACACCACTATTCATCATTCAAACATTAGGTTGTTTAGTCGTTTTGAAGGATTTTACTTTACTAGAGTTCATTACTGGAACGGTTTCCTTGACTACGGCAACACAAATGAACTCCGGCAGCAAGGACATAATCAGGATTTCAAGTTGGGGGGCCCGGAGATAAGCGAAAAAAAAAAAAAAAAAAAAAAAATCAAATATGCATCCATATAATATTAATAAATTATTAACTAAGACAAATATCCAAAAATTATTGTTTCTTAATATATTAAGAAACAATCATCTACCAACCAAAATAAAAGACACTGTGAGTCAACCATGGACTGTAACTGAAGCATTTACAACAGAGATATTGCAGGTGTAATTACCATGCGGGTTGACACCCAAAAGACAATAACATGGAAAGAAGGATCATGCTAAACATTAACTTTTTTTTTTTTAATGGGAAATGCTTAAACTTCATTCAAAACGTTGAAAAACAAATACATCATGTGCACACGCATGTGCCACTTGTCTGGGACAGTCCTCCAGCCAAACCACCACGTTCTCAACATATTGGGCATGCTGAGCTAACAAGTGGGCAGGGGCATTCCCCTGCCTTTTAATATGTCAAAAGTCATAAGTTCTAAAACACTGGGCCTGCTAAACATTAACTTGGGCTAGGGAAAATGGTGTTTTTGTTATGATCAAAATAAAAAGCAAGAAAAAAAAAATTCTACGGTCATAACCAAAGAAAGTACTTTACTATAAATATAAACAACTAGATGAAAGCAACCCCTTTACTTAAGAAAGGAATCAAATTCCTATAATAATAAAAAATAAAAAAATACAAGAAATCAAATCCCATGTTTATATTTTGTGCTAAGTGCCAAAAATTAGATAACCAAGAGTACTCCAAGGTGGCTTACCAACATTAGGCAATCTCAAAAGACAAATATAGCTTTCGATGACACCAGCATCAAGAATCCTACAACAGCAACAAAAAACAAAGCCTAGTCCCACAATTTTGGGGGTCGGCTAGCAAGAATTATAAGGCACATAAATAAAATAACTTCCAAGCCTGAAATAATATCCTCCAGGTGCCAACAAAGTAACACAGTTTACCCACCAATTTACCACTCAGTTTATTGATCAACCCAAATCATGAATTTTATGATAACAAAATCCACAAACTTCATAAACAAAGTTATAGAATGACACAAAATTTGAAATTGTCAAATTCAAACAGAACTTTTAGCAATTAACATACAAGAAGAAAAGAGCAGAGTATATAATCACCACCAGCCATGAACCACTTGTGTGTACTAATGTTTAAGCCACCTGAAGCTTCTCCTCAAGCCGTCAAGGTTACTCAATATAAGTTTTGCCTCTGCGACCATATCTTATTTAGTGATAGACTGACACCAGCGTATCATTTTAGCACTTAAAAAGATTTCGTTAAAACTATTTCCTAGTCAATAGTCAAGATTACATGGACTCTTGACTAAGCTGGCCAGCTGGGATAGGGTTCATGAAAATAAGGGGGGCCAAGTCTTTTTTTTTTTTTTTTTTAGCTATTATTTTTTATTTTTGGGGGGTCCAGGGGGGCCTTGGCCCCCTTAGACCCCACTTGGGTCCGTCCCTGTCGAGCAGGCTTGTGATTGTGAGATAGTTCTAGCCTTTGACATGAGTCGTGACGTGTTTTGAGTAATCAGGTCGCCAGATGAGGTGTTTCAAAAACTAAGGTTCCCAGAGGGTGATGCTTCATGTATGAATAAAGATTTTGCCATGTTCAATGATTGCCTTGCTTTTATTGTTTATAAGGATGGACATATTTTGACAGAGAAATACTTTGATATATGGGTGATGCGCGAATATGGGGTTGAGGATTCTTGGACCAAAAAACTTGTTGTAGGACCACTGTTAAGAATTCACAGGCCACTACCATTTGCAAAGAATGGAGAGCTTCTTCTGCTTGGTGACCACTACACCCACAATGCATTGTTACTGTATAACATTGGTTCTCAAGAAATTAAGATTCTTCAACCTACAAGCTTTCCAAGGTCATTCGTCCCAACAAAAGCTATGGTTTACGTGGAGAGCCTCGTTTCATTCACTGGTCGAAATGTGTTTTAGAGTTATTTTTCCATAGCTACTAATTATTTGTAGACCATAGGTCTTATTTTCCTTATCAAAAAAGAGTTCTTTTGTGTGATTTATGGAAAGATAATATCACATCTTGTATGGATGATGGGTTAAATTTCAATTCTCTATTCTCTTCACTCTCTATAATTTGTTGATGGAACAGTAAATTGATGATTTTTTTATGCAATGGAATTGTGATAGAATTTTGGTTAAGGGTTTGGGATGACTTTTATGCAATAAGATCTCAGCTATTGCTTGCCTTGATTGTCTATTTGTTGTAGGGAAATTCACAAATTCTTGGTCACTTTAGGACAGTGAGGGTCCTGTGACAAACAAAGTTTCATATACCATGGTCAGTGTAGGTAGATGAATATCAATAGAGAAAATTTCAAGAGCTATCTGACCTAATTATAGCTTTTGTGGTCTCTTAGCATTTCAATTATCTGGCCTTTTTTTCTTATCCTAGTAGCAGTAATTTTGATTTGCCAGATTCTAAATTTTTTAGTCTTCCCATATATGATAAATGCTTTCTGTTTTGCCAATGTTATCCGTGGATATGGAATTCCTTGGTAATTTCTGTTGGATCCTAATCTTATCTTTTTCCACAAACTCATTTCATCGCATTTGAATTCTTGGAAGGTCAGCTGAAGTAACTGCATGATCGAGAGAAATAGAGAATAAATATTATTGTTTTTTTCTTCGTCCTTGCCAACTTAGAGTTGGTTTTGGGTTTAACTGACCAAAGGTGGCTAGGTTGAAGCCACGAAAATGAAACAAGATGAAGAATTATACTTGAAAGTTGAAACTGGGTAGCCTTAGTTGAGTCAATAATCTGAACTGGACAGTGTGCTTTGCACATAGCAAAGGTTGCTTTTTATCTGTAGCAGAAAATTGACTGGTACTTTCTTGGCAGCAATGCAATAAAATTAATCTAGTCCCTTCAACATTTATTATTTATTTCAGTTCTTTGAGAAGTGGTGATTAATAGTGCAACACAAGGAAATGAGTATAATCATGATAAAGATTTGTCCTCTATGATGTCTAAATCTTGTGTCGCTACAGTAATGGGTTCTCAACTCGGTTCGTGGACTGATGTGGATTGTGTCGGCAATCTAACTTGTAATTGGTAATTTATTTTGCCAATTTTATAGATATAATCATGTACATATGGATAATAGGAAATTCTTAATTTATAGCTTCTCTCCCAACAATTTCAAACAAGGTTGTTATTTGAGAATCATAATTTGACAAACAAGAGATTACAAACATGCTATATACATGGGGGAAAAAATTACATACATGCATCTTAGCTTTGGTAAGAAATTAAACAAATGGAAAATATGGTTGGCCATTTCTGGACAATCAAATTGCATTGATCATAAAATGGCATGTAAGGCATGTCCAGCATGGGAATCAGAGGACTCCTTTTTAATTTGGTAGCTAATTGTAATGTAATAACCTCCCCTTAATTTTGTTTCCAAAATTACAATAAATGCTGGATTGTATTTCCAAAATTAACATTAATAGACGTGTCATGCTTATAATTTCAGTATGTTCTAGGGGCATAAATACCCTTCATGGCTAGCCTTGTCTACCCATCTCAATTCTCAATGCCTTTGCCATGGCTTCTTCCCCAATTGCTCATGTTCCCTCTATCTTCCATCTTCCATCTTCCATTGCCAATCCCATCAAATCCTCCTATTCATCTGCCCCTTCAAAATACAAACGCAAATATGATCTCAAAAGAGATTATTAGATTGTCAAATCGGATCAGTGATTTACCTGAAGAAATCCATATTTCAATATGTATTAAACCTAAAGTTGAAATGTAAGTACATTTCTTTGTTGATTAAGAAAATATATATAATACTTCTATGAATCACAACCTTTTTTGTTATTGTTATTGGGATAGTCTTTTTATGTTATTCTTACCCCAAAGTGAATGGGTTAAACAAATCTTCGCTTTTTCCATGATAGTTCTCTAAATGGCCTTGGGTCTTTCTATGGGCTGCTATGCCTATCTCAAATTTCTCATGCATCTAGTTTTCAGTCTAAACTCAAAAAGTTCAGTCCCCCCCCCCCCCCCAAAAAAAAAAAAAAAAAGATTATGTGCCATAATGAAAAAAATTACATAGTGTAATTGGCTCAATTTTTTGTTCCTTAGACCGGGTTAGACCATATCAATAATGTCCTCATTAATCGGCTCAATTTTTTTTTAAATTCTTTCTCATTTTTAGCCTAGTCCAATTAAAATTGCAGTTGCAATTTTCAAAATTGCATTTGCATGCCATATGGCCAGAGCCAATGTGTGCTGAAATATTGTTTATAATTTAAAAATAACTAAATCTTGTTATACACTTCTTGTTGCACACTCCTGTATACGTGAAATCGGGTTTTCTAAACACCATTTCAGCTTAATTTGTATTGTCCGCCCTGTACACATGATGTGTAACTGTCACCACTCCTTAAAAAGTGACAATTCCATGCATCTTTGTGTTTTTCCTCCCATCTTTTTCTTCCACAAAAACTCTTAGAGAGTAGTTACTGAAACTTGTGAGTAAGTTGACACTAGAAATCTTTTGTGCGATCAAATAATGAATTATTTATCCAAAGAATTGGTGTCTGATTCATGTTTGCAGTAATAGGACGACGATAAACAGGTTTTTGTGTAGAAAGACTCATTTGTTCAGGGAAAGAAGAGACCTGCGGAGGTATGTCCTGTTCTGTAGTCCTCTTATTAATGTTAAGTTGTTAACTTTAGTGTATCATTTCTTCATATCAATTTTTGTCAATTGTCACATGTTCAATTTGGCTTATATTAAGATTCGATTAATTGTAATCTACTAGTAGAAAAATATGAAGCTTTTACATACACAGGATCTTCAATGCAGGGGCTGGTCCGACAGTGTTTATATAATAAATCTCGGGATCCAATTTAAAAGTGAAAAAGGAATTGCATTTGTTAATTTATATATGATAATCTTTGAACCTGTTCTGTACTAACTTGTGCCTTATGTGCTTGATTTATGCAGGGAATAATACATTTTTATTCAATAAAAACTCAGTATTTTTATTATTATTATTATTTTTTTTTTTATTTTTTTTTTTTTTTTTTGATGATCCTCAATATTTAAACTATAAATCTTATCTCTAACCCAAAAATAATAGGCAGGTTCCTCAATCTTCTAACTGTATGGAAGGCTTTCTAATCATTTTATTTTTGTTAATCTAACTCTCTTTTAGGCTTTAGCAGATGAGTGCATGCATATGTGGCCCTTTTTTAGTTGCAATCTTTTTGAACAAGTTAGGTTCTTTAGTTGTACAATATATAGCAAACACTTTAAAAGTGCAATAATTTTTATCTTTTGGTAAGTTTGGACATTCGGTCAGTTGTGATATACATTGTTCTAATTCTTTTTAGACTAAAAAACTGAAACTATTATGTTGCTATTACAGCAATTATGTGTCTTTGATTTAGTCTATTCATTGAATTGCCCCAAATAAGACAGTGTCAAAAATATGTTTACCTATGATGCATTATAGAGAGAGTATTTTCTAATTCTATTATGAACTAAAAGCTTGAATATATATTACAATCAATGCCTACTTCATATGCTTGGTTTTGAGATGGCAAGTTTTATAATTAAATCTATTCAAAATCCATTCATTTGTTTAACATTGATTAGTTTCTTGATCCTAATGATCAACACTGTTTTTTTTTTTTTTTTTTTTGGTTATATTTGATGAATGCTTGAGGGTGAAAACTGAAAACATCAACCTAAGCACAAAGTTGTGTTTAGAAATTTCTTTCTCAATCTCTCTGTCATATTTAGACTATCAATTAGAGTACTACATAAATATTTTTCTCATTATTTTTTAAACAAGATTCACAATTTGTATGTACTTCAAATTAGTGCTAACAGTATGTAGCTTGTTTCATTGATTTCAATTCCATTACATATGTCAACACTAAATTTTCTTGCTTCTCATTCTTTCAGCATTGATAATTCTAGTGCTTTCAACTAGAGAACAATATAAACTACACACCGTTTAGATATAGCCAAGCGTGATAAGCCCGGAAATCCATGGAAAAAGGGATCACAATGTCTAAAGCAGAAGCTTTTAAAGACGCGATAAGCCCGGAAAAACCATGGAAGGAGGGATAAAATGTCTGAAGCCATGGCCTATGGGTTTGGTAAAATTGGAAATTATGGTTGAGAAGGCAAAGATATTTGACAAGCCTCAAGAATACAGCTTCGTTAAGAACTACTTATTCGTCATTGGAATTTGGAAATACAAGTGTTTGTTTGAGCAAGGTTGTCCTTCGATTAATCTAAACTAAGGTAAGACCATCAATTGTGGGAAGTGGGATGAAGATTTCTGCAAGCCTCGAACTAAGGTAGAAGATTCATCTCTATTTAGCCAAGGCTAAATATTAGCAAGCAATTAAGAAATTTTTTGCCACGCCAATGTAGTAGATTGTTTTGTATCAACCATTTCATGGATTCATTTTCGGTAGATAATTGTAACTTTGAATTGATCTCTCTCTCTCTCTCTCTCTCTCTCTGTGTAATCTGGACTTGCATCAAATGTTGAATGTGGACCATTATTTCAAACAAAATTACTATTCTAAAAGGGAATTTAGTGACACGTAGATATATATATATATGTGTGTGTGTATTTGGTTAAATGACGCATGATATTAAACAAAGGAACAATAAGTCTATTACAAACATGGCCAACTATGTCCATAGACAGCAAATCAACCACCATAGGTGGTACATTACACAAACAAAGGTGGTCTGAAGTAAGCTCAGCCCCCATCCTAGCTAATCTATCTGCACAGCTATTAGGTTCCCTATACATGTAGAAATTTATAGTAATAAAGATAAAAATTGTTTGCTCATTGAAAGTCAAAAATATGAAAACATATGTACCCAAAAATTGTTAGAGAGATTGGATCTGTAAATCATCGTAAAGGAATTTGGGACCAAAATTTGATCGCAAAATTTTGGGGATGAGACCATTTATTAAAAAAAAAAAAAAAATCTTAATATGACAAATTGACAATTAATTAACACTGAGATGAAGATATAATTCTAAACTTTTTGAGAAACAGATATAATTCTAAACTTAAATTCACTACATCAAACAACGAATTTAAAAAATCTGAATTTCAAATACTTGTAAGCATATGAATGATCAAACAAGACATTTTCAATAGATAAACATTATTACATCTGAAACTTAAATCTAAGTTTGCAAAGACAATAATATTCCATATAAGGGAAGAACAGCTAGTGAAAGGAGGCTTCAATTGATTGAAGATTTTTTTAAAGGGTATATTTTTTATGAGAAAATTATAAACAATGTAATTTATTTAGTGAGTTTCAACATTTGGTGTTGGTGTCTAATGATATGATTGTGCTCTTTATCATCAGACCAATACATTAATTGGTTTTTGGTGTAGACGAGGATTGAACCTTAGATCTTTTATTTAACCATTAGAGACTTTATCAATTAAGCTAACTGGAACCTACTATAAATGATGATATGTCTTTCAAAAATAATTAAATTCAATATAACTACCTGTTTGGATTTAATCAAAGAACCTAATATCATGTACCTAAGAAATTATATCTAAGTTTCATCTTTTTATTAATTCCTAAAATTATATATATTTATTCTGAGATAAGAAGAATGGATTTTAGCACCTCAACAATAATTTAAATTAAAAGCTATTAAAATAGTACTACTAGCAAACTTATGTTTAAATGTTGACAACTTTTTTTTTTTTTGAGAAGGAAAATGTTGACAACTTGACAAAATCCAATCCATTTATTTCGGAGTGAATGAATATTTAGAAACTTTATGGTTGAATTATCCTAAGAACTCTTGAGATTCTTATAAGTATGAGAATTATCATGGTAAAATCTAAACTGTAGTTAGGTTTTGAGACACTAACATATTTTTCATTTATTTAGCATGAGAAGTATGTTATAGTGAGCGTGTACTGGATGAATATTTTAGAAGACAAGCTTTTATCAAGAATTTTCTATTATCCATATCTACAGAATTTATATCTCTAAATTGGCAAAAAAAAATTACCAATTACAAGGCTGAATAAGGTTGTTATATATTAGAATCATAATTTGACAGACAAGAGATTACAAACCTACTATACATGAGGAAAAACTAACATACATGCATCTTTGCTTTGGGTAAGAAATTAAACAAATGCAATATATGGTTAGCCATTTTTGGAAAATCAAATTGCGTTGATCATAAAATGGCATGTAAGGCATGTCTAGCATGGGAATTAGAGGGGTCTTTTTAATTTGGTAGCTGATTGTAATATAATAAACTCTCCTTATTTTTGTTTCCAAAATTGCAATAAATGCTAGAATGTAATAAACTCTCCTTACTATTCTAAAAGGGAATTCAGTAACACTTGAAAATTTCTAGTAAAGATAAAATTGTTGCTCGTTGAAATTCAAAAACATGAAAACATATATAGCCAGAAATTGTTAGAGAGATTGGTCTAAATCATTGTAAAGGAATTTGGGACTGAAAAATTGATCTCAAAATTTTGGGGATGAGACCTTTAATAAAATAAAAATAAATTCTTAATATGAAAAGTTGGCAATTAATGTACACTGAGATGAAGATATAATTCTAAACTTAAATTCACTGCATCCAACAATGAATTTAAGAAATCTGAATTTCAAATACTTGTGAGCATATGAATGATTAAACAAGAGGTTTTTAATCGATAAACATTATGGCATCTGAAATCAAAATCAAAATCCCCAAAGAAGGGATCCAAATGTCTAATGCTAAAGCTTTTAAAGACATGATATGCCCATAAATACCATGGATGGAGGGTTGGAATCAAATGTCTGAAGACTGAAGCTATGTGTGTAATGAAATTGGAAAATCTACAAAAGAGGGTTCAAAAACATTTGACATGCCTCAAGCCACGTAAAGAACTACTTATCCATTGTTGAAAATTTATAGAGGGCGTTTGGTTTGTTGTGATGTGCCCTTAATGTAACTTTAAGGTTTTTGGTTTTTTTTTTTTTTTTCTAATATTACCATAATTCAACATTATAAAATATATCACATCATTTTAATCTCATCACCTTCCTAAACAATGTAATTGTGTATTAATATATTGAGATTATATTAATGTAATATTACAATAACGTAATATTATGGCGTAATGTAACATCACAATGAATCAAATGCCCCTAAATGTTTGTTAGAGTGAGATACACATATTCATCTAGCTAAAGCATGGCCGTCATTTGTGGGAAATGGGATGAAGATTTCTGCAAGCCTCAGCCCTAGATGGAAGAACCTTTTCTCCAAATAACCATTATACCAAAATTTCCAAGCAATTAAGCCAATGCTAAGATTCATTTGTATTAACTATATATATATATATATATATGCATACACATCCATGGTTCTTATTCAGTAGATAATGCCAACAAATTGTAGTCCCCCCCCCCCCCCCCAAAAAAAGCAAATGTGATGCTTTGTCACATAAATATTATTGAAGTTTTGGAAGGTCCCTCATGCAACTTTGAGACAAATAACTCTATTACATACAACTTGCCACTTCAGCAAGTTGTTGAAAAAAGTTGTGTTTATAGCAAAATTGGTTTGTTATAGGTGAGATTCGAACCTAGGTCCCTCATTCAAGGATAAAAGACTTTACTAATTAAACTAATTAAACTTACACATGTCTACGTAATTAGAAAATCAACTTATGGATCAAATCACACACTACTAAAGTTACATAGAAAAACTGATTTTTTTTTTTTTTTTTAAGAATTTCAATCTATGGTGTTTACTCCTAATGATAATTTTTTATTATCAGACTAAAACATCAACTGATATTTGGTGTAGGTGGAAATTAAACTCTAAATATCTTATTTAGTTATTAGAAACTTTATTAGTTGAGTTAACTAAAATCTACAACAACAAAAAAAAAAAAAAAAAAAAACTGAAATTAGTTCAACTAGGAAAATCGAAGTTAATCCAACAAATGGTTTGATTATAAAATGCTTACAAAGTGGTGTAATAATAATTATTATTAAAACCACATAAAAAATATAAAAAATAAATTTCTTATCTACGTTTTTTGTCCTATGTTTATAAGTTACTACCAGAGTTTATAAAACAAATATAATATAATAAAATTTATAATATCCTTAATAACATTTATTTACTACTTGAAGTATGGTAAGAAGAGAGTGAGACCAAGTGGCAGAGAGTAAGTTTTCTATAAGTAGATTAGATATTACCTCCAAGTCTAAAATTAAAGAAATTGAGTTTTTTTTTTTAAATGAAAAATAAAATAAAAGGAAAATATGTCACTCCATGTGGCCCATATGTCAACCTATAATCCAATCCGTTGTTTTAATGAACCGGGTATTGGTTGGCCCAGTTTTTATTAATCCACAAGTCCCAAATCTATACCCCGTTTAATCTTTTGGATTTGGGTGGGTTAACAAGTCTGATTCCAATTTTGACAGGTCAATCAAATTTTTTTGTAAAAAATCTTCTACTAATTAACCAATTGATCATGCTGTCATTTTCAAGCAATTGATGACAACCTCAATTCTAGTCAATTGCTATGAGGGCTTTGAATTAAGATTTTCTTTGTACAAAATATCCCTTTGTAAAGAATTGACAGGAAAAAAAAAAAAAAAAAACTCTACAAATGATGCATCTTAATCTTCAACCCCCACAGGAAGAAAAAGGTTCTTACTTTCTCTCACTTAATTTTTTTAGCTAACCAATCGCAAACAAGTTTGATATACTGCAATTGTTTGAGTCTCTATGATTGCTTGCTTCAATTTTTATTTACTTACAGATTTTTCGGCCTTAGATATCCATGCTAAACTGCTAATTTTTCATCATCAAAGATTATTTGATTGGTTTCAATTCTTTTGGTGGTTTGATTCTAATTTTACATTTATGCTAAGTTTAATCAAATTATGCATGCAGCATGGTTTGCATTTATACTGTCTAATAGTTCAATTTTTTTCTTTTATTTGATGATCTTTAGTCATTTTTTTTCCTTTTATTTTCCCGGAAATAATGACTCTAAAGTGAAAAAAAAAAAAAAAAAAAAAAAAAAAAAAAAAAGCCTAATCACATGTGTGATGAGGTTTTTGTGTGTGTGTGTGTGTGTAAAAGGAAAGAACAGCAAGTGAGAGGAGGCTTCAATTAATTGAAAATTTGTATAAAGGGAAATTTAAGTACATATATGAGGTCTTCCAATTCAATTCCACCACATTTTACATTAACCAAGAAATTATAAACAATGTTATATCTTTAAAAAATAATTAAATTCAATACAACTACGTGTTTGAATTAAATTAAAAAACCTAATATCCAGCATCTAAGAAATTTTACTTAAGTTTCATCATTTTATTAATTCCTAATTTTTTGTTTTTTGAGAAACCTATATATTAATTTTGAAATAAAAAGATTGAATTTTAACACCTCATCAATAATTTAAAAGATATTAAAGTAGTACTACTAGCAAACATTGATTTAAATGTTGATAACGTGGCAAAATCAAATCCATTTATTTCAAAGTGATTGAATATTTAGAAAATTTATGGTTGAATTATCCTAAAAACTCTTAAGATTCTTAGTATGAGGATTATCTCGATAAAATCTAAACTGCAATTAGGTTTTGAGAAGCTAACGTATTTTATCATCTATTTAGCATGAAGAGTATGTTATAGTGGGCATGTACTTGATGAATATTTTAGAAGACAAGCTTTTATCAAGAATTTTCTATTATCCATATGTACATGATTTATATCTCTAAAATTGGCAAAATAAATGACCAATTACAAGTTAGAATAAGGTTGTTATATGAGAATCATAATTTGACAACAAGAGATTACAAACATGCTATACATGAGGAAAAGCTAATATGCATGAAACCTAGCTTTGGTAAGAAATTAAACAAATGCAATATATGGTTGGTCATTTCTGGACAATCAAATTGCATTGATCATAAAATGGCACTAGCATGGGAATCAAAGGAGACCTTTCTAATTTGGTAGCTAATTGTAATGCATGTAATTTTGTTTCCAAAATTGCAATATATGTTGGAATATGTTTCCAAAATTAACAATAATAGGCATGTCATGCTTCTTCTTCTTTTTTTTCTTCAATATGTGTTCTTGGTTACTGCACGTCCTTAATATGATAGTCATTTCACAAGTATAAATGTTTGTGGGGTTTAGGGGGCAAAAGCTAGACTTTAAATCTCTCAGAAGGAGCTTCACACACATATACACTTAGATTATACTAGATTAGAGTAAAATTTCTATCTTGCCAAAAAAAAATAAATAAATAAAGAGAGGTATGCGTCCTTGGGGTATAAAATACCCTTCTTCATGCTAGCCCTACCTACCCATCTCAATTCTAATGCCTTTGCCATGGCTTCATCCCTAGTTGCTGTCCTCTCTGTCTCTCACGGAGTCTCATCTTCCATTGCCAATCCCAGCTGATCCTCCCATTTATTTGCCCCTTCAAAAATCAATTTTGAACATGATCTCAGAAGAGATTACTAGATTGTCAAATCGGATCAATGATTTACTAGAAGAAATCCATATTTCAATATCATAATATATCCATACCTGAAGAGTTGTTGGAAGAGATCCTACCCAGACTTCCAGTGAAACCATTAACACGTTTCAGGCGTGTTCAAAAATCACGGTTCACTACTCTTCTCCAAAATCCAACTTTCATTGATTTTGCGAAATGATTGGTTGCATCAATGGTATTATTTGCTTCGGTGGTCACTTCGTTGATGGCTTTCTTGGCTTTGTATTATGGAATCTAGCAATCAGAAAACGTAAAATTGTTCACTATCCCTCACTTCCCTGACTATCCTTCCCATCTTCTCCCATCATCAAAATACTTTAAAACATACCATGCATTTGGTTATGATCAATATTCTAATGACTACAAGGTTGTTAGAATTGTCACTTGTCACAAGCTAGATACGTCTACCCGAACTTTATTCTTCACAGACTAGTACAATTTTCTTCATGTTTACTCTCTAAATGCTGATTCCTGGACCCAAATAATTGACACCACTATTCATCATTCAAACGTTAGTTTGTTTAATCGTTTCAATGGATTTTACTTTAATGGAGTTCATTATTGGTGGTTTCCTTGACTATGGCGACACAAACGAACTCGGGTAGGATTGTGATTGTGAGTGTGGACGACTAAATTTCTCGGTTCGAAATAAAGTCAAACAAGTAAAATAGTTTCACAAATACGAATTTGTATTGATGAATGTGTGGTACAATTCTCTGTGATTACAAAAGAGCGATCCTCTGATTCGATCTCCTTAAAAGATTTGTTAATTGGATTTGTGGTAATATGATATTGACTTGAACACAAAGTATCCTTCAATTTGGTTGAAGGATGGATCGAAGATTGTTGAAATAGAATTACAATGAATCTCTGGCTATGAGCTTGTTGGAAATCTTTTGTTCTTCACGTTCTTCATGTTCTTCGTGTTCTTGGATTTGTGGTGGAAGTTCTTCGGGGCTTTAGAGGCTTGAATCCGTAGAGCTTCACTGATTTATGATTTGTTGAGGTTTCTGGAGGCTTTTGAGCTTGATTCCAGTGAACTTTGAGATCTAGGAATATGATTTGGATGATTCCTCTTCGAATGTTCTTGTATTCGAAGGTTTGTGGTGGAAGTTCTTCGGGGCTTTAGAGGCTTGAATCCGTAGAGCTTCACTGATTTGTGGTTTGTGATGTTTCTGGAGGCTTTTGAGCTTGATTCCAGTGAACTTTGAGATTTAGGAATACGATTTGGATGATTCCTCTTCGAATGTTCTTATATTCGAAGGTTTGTAGTGGAAGTTCTTCGGGGTTTTAGAGGCTTGAATCTGTAGAGCTTCACTAATTTGTGGTTTGTGATGTTTCTGGAGGCTTTTGAGCTTGATTCCAATGAACTTTGAGATTTAGGAATACGATTTAGATGATTCCTCTTCGAATGTTCTTTGTATTCGAAGGTTTGTGATGGAAGTTCTTCGGTGCTTTAGAGGCTTGAATCCGCAGAACTTCATTGATTTGTGATTTGTTACTGTTTTCGGACACTTTAGGCTTGATTCCCGCAGACTTTTGGATCTAGGCGAATGATTTGGATAATTTCTCTTCGAATGTTCTTCGTATTCGAAGTTGAAGTTCTTGAAATTCTTGGAGGCTTTAGAGCTTGGTTCCGGCAGAGCTTCTGGACTTCTGAGTGCTTCCAATGGCCTGGTCCCCTTTCCAAATCTCTAGCTCTCCTCCAAACGCCTTAGGAAGGCTTCTATTTATAGGAGTAAGTGACACGTGGCGGAGTCTGATTGGTGACACGTGGCGGAGCTTGATTGGTTCGCTTATGTCATCGCTTGCACATGCTGGAATGATTGTGTCATCGCTTACACGTGCGAGGTTGCTTAGGTCATTGCTTACACATGCGAGGCTGCTTATGTCATCGCTTGCACGAGCTGATGCATGATTGGTTCTTGCATGACACTTGGCAAATTTCTGTTGGTTTCTGAATAGTGATAGCAAAACCTAGCAGCAGTATGTGGCGCTTTGTAATTGGCTGCATTTTGTGGACTTGGTAGTGTGACGTGTCAGCTTGTGATAGATCGGGAATTTTCCATGTCTACAGTGAGATAGTTCTAGCCTTTGACATGAGTCACAACGTGTTTCGAGTAATGAGGTTGCCAGTTGAGGTGTTTTGAGTAATGGCCTGTTAAGAATTCACAGGCCACTACCATTTGCAAATAATGGAGAGCTTCTTCTGCTTGGTGACCACTATACACACACTGCATTGTTACTGTATAACACTGTTTCTCAAGAAATTAAGAATCTTCAACCTACAAGCTTTCCAAAGTCATCCGTCCCAACAAAAGCTATGGTTTACGTGGGGAGCCTTGTTTCATTCACAGGTCGAAATGTGTTTTAGAGTTATTTTTCCTGAGCTCCTACTTATTTGTATACCATAGGTCTTTATTTTCCTTATTAAGAAGAATTTTTTTTGTGATTTATGGAAGATAATATCGCATCTTATATGGATGATGGGATTATGTATTCTCTTCAATCTCTAAAATTTGTTGATGGAACAGTAAATTGTTGATTTTTTTATGCAATGGAATTGTGATAGAATTTTGGGGTAGGATTGGTTGTTGATATATTTAGAATGAGTGCTTTGTTAAGGGTTTGGGGTGAACGTTTTGCAATAACATCTCAGCTATTGCTTGCCCTGATGTCTATTTGTCGTAGGGAAATTCACAAATGCTTGGTTACTTTAGGACAGCGAGGGTCCGTATCACAGGGTAATGTGACAAACTAAGTTTCAAATACTTTGATGGAAACCATGGTCAGTGTAGATAGATGAATATCAACAGAGAAAATTTCAAGAGCATATCTGACCTTATTTTAGCATTTCAATTATCTGGCTTTTTTCTTTTCTTATACTAGTATTAATTTTGATTTGCCTGATTCTTTTTTTCTAGACGTCCCATGTAGTATGATTTAATGCTCTCTGTTTTGCCAATTTTATTCATGGATATGAAATTCCTTGGTAATTTCTGTTGGATCCTAAATTTATCTTTTTCCGCAAACTCATTTCATCGCACTTGAATTCTTAGAAGGTCAGCTTTAATAACTCAAGCTGAAGCAACTGCATGCAATAGAGAAATGCTATTGTTTTTTTCTTCGTCCTTGCCAACTTAAAGTTAATTTTGGTTTTAACTGACCAAATTTGGTTAGGTTGAAGCCAAGAAATTGAATCTGGATAGACTTGGTTGAGTCAATAATCTAGACTGGACAGTGTGCCTTGCACATACCAAAGGCTACTTTTTATCTATAGCAGGAAGTGGACTTGTACTTTCTTGGCAACAATGCAATGAAATTAATCTAGTCTCTTCCACATTTCTTATTTATTTTTTGATGAAATATTTCTTATTTATTTCAGTTCTTTGAAAAGTGGTGATTTAATAGTGCAACAAAGGAAATCATATATAGATGAAATGATTATAATCATGAAAAAGATTTGTCCTCTGTGATGTCTAAATCTTGTGTTGCCACAATAATGGGCTCTTATCTCATGTTTTGTGTTGCCACTAGAGTAAGTTGTGTCTTTAACAAAGTTGGTTTTGTTGTAGGTAGGATTTGAACTAAGGTCTCTCATTCAAGGATAAAAGATTTTACTAATTGAATTAACTAAATATTACACATGATTATGTATTTATAAAATCAACTTATGGATCAAATCGCACATCACTAAAATTACATAGAAAAAGTGAAGTTAGTTTTATAAAGCGATTTGATGACAACCTCAATTCTAATCAATTGCTATGAGGACTTTGCAAAAACAATAGCAACAAATCAATTGCAAACCCTGGCAAAACAAATCACAAAAACCCAAATAACTTTTACCCAATTTATCATTCTCATTTGAGAGCTGTATGCCCCTCTCAAATGACTTCACCTCCATAGCGACATAGACAATTCCTATGCCACTAATCACTCCATCCACACACCAGCCAGTTAGTATCACCAACAGCTTGGATTAGTTGGTATCTTTAACTCAACCCGTGATTTAATGAATGATAAAATTTATTGATTTTTAATGTTTTATTAACTTTGGGACACACTTGGCATGCATGCATAAATGGTAATACATGTGTGAAATAATAGCAATTTATTGTTTTGTGGCTTACTTAACTACCACCAAAGCATGTGTGTGATTAGTCTATTGGTAATAAACTTTGTGCCCTAGCTAAATTAATGTAATGATGGGAAAAGCTTTATTATTTACTTAAAAAAAGATTCAAAGTTATCGTCTATTATCATGTGATTGTTTGATAGATCTCTTTTTAAAGGAAAATATTATTTTTTTCAACCTTGCAATTTTTTTAAAGGAAAAAAATAATCTCAATTCTCAACCTTACCAAGACACCAATAATTCTCTCACCCTTTTTTTGTTGAATATTACTACATGATATTTCTTAACCATTATTTTAACTGTTTATAATATATATAGCACTATAAAGTTATTAGTTATAGAATTTTGTGAATAAAATAAATAATTTATATATATATATATATATATAATATGGATAGAATAAAGAATCGGTCTAATATTGGACAGACCTTGAATATATTAGGATTTGCCAATTAACTTATAAAACTCTTGTTTATAAATTCCTATTATTGATTTTTTTTTCAAAAGAAAAAATAAAAATAATTAAAAAATTAATGCTAATAATGTATTGTTGTCAACCTCTAGTATTGATATTCCAATTTTTTAAAATTTTTGAACAAAGAACTTCGGCCCCCTAAGTTTGGATCCTGGTTCCGTCTCTAAAACATGCTATACATGGGGAAAAACTAACATGCATGCATCTTAGGTTTGATAAGAAATTAAGCCAATGGAATATATGGTTGACCATTTTCTGGACAATCAAATTGCATTGATCATAAAATGGCATGTAAGGCATGTTTAGCATGGGAATCCGAGGGTCCTTTTTTAATTTGGTAGCTAATTGTAATGTAATAACCTCCCCTTACTTTGTTTCCAAAATTACAATAAATGCTGGATTGTGTTTCCAAAATTGACAATAATAGGCGTGTCATGCCATTTATTTTCAATCTGTATTCTTGCCGCATAAATACCCTTCATGGCTAGCCCTGTCTACCCATCTCAATTCTTAATGCCTTTGCCATGGCTTCATACCTAATTGCTCATGTTCCCTTTGTTTCCCATCTTCCATTTCCAATCCCACCCAATCCACCTAGTTATCCATCCCTTCAAAAATCAAACGTGAATGTGATCTCAAAAAAGATTACTGGATTGTCAAATCGGATCAATGATTTACCAGAAGAAATCCATATTTCAAAAATTAATAAACCTACAATTGAAATGTAAGTGCGTTTCTTTTATGATTAAGAATGACTTTCCAATACTTCTATGAATAACAAGCTTTTTTTTGCTATTGTCATACGGATAGTCTTTTTTATGTTATTCTTATTCTAGAGTGAATGGTTTAAACAAATCTTCGCCTTTTCCATGATATTTCACCAAATGGCCTTGGGTTTTTCTTTGGGCTATCAAATTTCTCATGCATCTAGTTTTTGAGTCTAAAGTCTAAAGTACACAATTTCTGTTTTTTCCCCAAAAATATTTGTGTGCCATAATGAAAAAAAGGTACATAGTGTATATTTTTGGGAAACCGAGTTTTGTTTTTTTTGTTGTACTGTTCATTCCTTTCGGCTAATTGAAGTGTTTTGTTCCTTGGACTGCGTCGGACCATACCAATAATATCAATAAATAATTTGCTCAACTTTTTTAATTCGCTGATTCTGAAAAAAAAAAAAAAAAAACCTTTTTAATTCACTCGCATTTTTAGGCTAGGCCAATTAAAAATTGCAGTTCCAAATTTCAGAAATTACATTGCATGCCATAGGCACAAGTCAATGTGCGCTGAAATATTGTTTATATTTTATAGTGTATACTTAAAAAAAATAAAAAATAAATAAATAAATCTTATCACACACTTCTTGTTGCATACGTCTGAATGCATGAAATTGTGTTTTCAAAACACCATTTCAGCTGAGGTGGCAGTGTCTGCCTCATACACATGTTATGTAACTATTACAACCTTTTAATAAGCCACCATTTCAAATTATGAACTATTTATTCAAATAATTGGTGTCTGATTTATGTTTGCAGGGATAAGACGAAGATAAACAGGTGTTTGTGTAGAAAAACTCATTTGTTCAGGGATTGTAGAGACCTGTGGTGGTATGTCCTGTTCCATAGTCCTCTTATTAATGTTCACTTTAATGTATTATTTCTGCATATCAATTTTTGTCACACGTTGTTCAACTTGGTTTATATTTATATTCAATTAATTATAAACTACTAGTAAAATAATATGGAGCTTTTACAAACACAGGATCATCAATGCAGGGGTTGGGCCGACAGTGTTTATATAATAAATCCCAGGACCCAATTTAATAGTGAAAAAGGAATAGCATTTGTTAGCTTATATATGATAATCTTTGAATCTGTTCTATACTGGCTTGTGGCTTATGTGCTTGATCTATGCAGGGAATACATTTTTATTCCATTAAAAATTAAAATTTAAAATATAAAGCTTATCTCTAACCCAAAAATAATATCATTTTGTTAAAAAATGTGTTCCTCAATCTTCTAACTGTATGGAAGGCTTTCTAATCATTTTATTTTTGTCAATCTAACGCTCTTTTAGGAGATGAGTGCATACGTATTTGAATCTTTTTTAGTTGCAATCTTTTTGAACAATTTAGGCTCTTTGATTTAGTTATTATTGCTGTTACAGCCATTATGTGTGTCTTTGATTTAGTTACTTCTATTCATTGAAATGCTCCAAGTAAGACACTGTCAAAATTTTGTCTGCCTGTAATGCAAGTTTAAGGAGAGCATATTGTTATTGGAAAGCATTATAGATCGAGCGGCTATTTTCTAGTTCTACTATGAATTAAAAGCTTAAATATTACAATCAATGCCTACTTTATATGCTGGGTTTTGAGATGGCATGTCTTATAATTAAATCTATTCATCAGAATATCGAAGATTCCTAGTATTTCTTATTTTACTTCTCTTTGTAGCAAATCTATTTGTTTAAGATTGATTGGATTCTTGGTCCTAATCATAAATAAATAAAAATGGTTATATTTGATGAATGCTTGAGGGTGAAAACTTCAATGATCAACCTAAGCACAAAATTGTGTTTAGAAATTTTTTTCTCAATCTCTCTGTTATATTTAGACTGTTGATCTGAGTACCTCATAAACATTCTCTCATTTTTTGAAAACAGGATTCCACAATTTGTAAGCACTTCATTTTGTGCTAAAAGTATATAGGTCATTTCATTGATTTCTATTCCATTACATATGTGGCAACACTAAATTTTCTTGTTTCTCCTTCTTTCAGCATTGATAATCCTAGCATTTTCATTGAGAGGACAATATAAGCTACACATCTTTTAAATATAACCAGGCGTGATAAGCCCGGAAATCCATGGAAGAAGGGATCACAATGTCTAAAGCAAAAGCTTTAAAGACACAATTTGCCTGGAATACCATGGAAGGGAGGGTCAAATGTCTGAAGCTATGGACTATGGGTTTGGTAAAATTGGAAAATATGAATGAGAAGGCAAAAATATTTGACAAGCCTCAAGAATACAGCCACGTTAAGAACTGCTTAGCCATTATCGGAATTTGGAAATACAAGTGTTTGTTTGAGCAAGGTTGTCCTTCGATTAATCTAAACTAAAGTAAGGCCATCAATTGTGGGAAGTGGGGTGAAGATTTCCGCAAGCCTCGAACTTAGGTAGAAGATTCATCTCTCTATTTAGCCAAGGCCAAAAATTAGCAAGCAATTAAGAAATTTTTTGCCACGCCAATGTAGTAGATTGTTTTGTATCAACCATTTTATGGATTCATTTTCAGTAGATAATTGTAGCTTTGAATTGAGTCTCTCTCTCTCTCTCTCTCTCTCTCTCTCTCTCTCTCTTTTCAATGCAACATTTGTCTCTTATGAATTATGTTGAAGAAACTTCTAACTGTGCATATTCTGGACTTGCATCTTATGTTTAATGTGGACCATTATTTTAATAGTTCAAAGCAAAATTATTATTCTAAAAGGGAATTCAGTACCACTTCAAAATATCTAGTAAAGATAAAAATTGTTGCTCATTGAAAATCAAAAACGTGAAAAAATGTGTAGCCAGAAATTGTTAGAGAGATTGGTCTAAAAAATTGCAAACATATATAAAAGAGATGACATTGTTATAGAAACTGGTCCAAATTCCTTTACATGTAGTTGTATTAAAGTTAATTGGAGAACCTGATACTCTGTACTTAAAAAATTGAAACTAAATTTCCCATTTTTATTAATTTTTGGAAAAAAATTCAACATTGTATCTCTCTCTCTCTCTCTCTCTCTGCAGCAATAAAAATGGTAATCCACTCATGCAAAGGCATGGGTTTCTCAAACAGAGTTTCCAATCTTGCTCCAATGACCGTGTTTGGTTTGTTTGAAAGTTGGAACTGAATATTCTTGTACTAATTTATATTGATAAAACGTTTCAAAGTTGTTGCTAATTGTATAATATTCATTTCTAACACAAAAATAATGTTGTAGTTTTAAACAAAAATAATATTGTAATTAATACCATAAATTGACAAACATGAGGGATCATAAATAAATGATGCTATTACAACTAGTCTACTAGAGTATCATTAAACCCCAATGAGAAATGATATATCTACAACATTTTTACAACATTTCTACAACAAATCCTAGGTGGCAAGTTGTTACTGGTTGTTATTGTTGGGACAAATCTTAGTATTGTTTCAAATTTGAACCAATAATAACATTTTTACAACATTTCTACAACAAATCCTAGGTGGCAAGTTGTTACTGGTTGTTATTGTTGGGACAAAAAAGTAATCTTAGTATTAGTTTCAAATTTGAACCAATAATAACTAACCACCTGTGATTTGTTGTAAACTTAAGTTTCATACTATATTAAATTATCAATTAAAAATCAACTATTACTCACTTTTTAAAATCAACATTACATAATGGGTATTCATATATCCCATTACATAATAAGTAGCCCATTAATTTAGAACGAATCAAGCCTAATAGAACCGAATTTCAATAATCAAATCAAGAAAAAAAAAAAAATCAAATTAATAGCTGAAATTGCTTTAAATGTCACATGGAAATAATATCTAATAGAACAATCAAATTCAATAATAAGGAAATTATAAAATAAAAAAATACCTAGGAAAAAAAATATTGTTCACATATTAACTAAAATTTAGCAAAGCGGATCAAAATTGGTGGAATAGAGCGAAATGGACTAAAATTTAAATCGAAGTGGAATAAGAAGCGATTCATATGAGTTAACTTATTGGACTAGAAAATTTTGGTTATTTTGAACAAGACTAATTGGAATTGATTTGTGCACGACACCATCATCCCATGGAGAATGATTTTTTGTTTTTCCTTTTTTTTGTTTTAATCATGCATTATGTCTTCTTAGTTCTTAAATAAAATGAATCAATCTTACGTATAAAAATACGTATCTTATAGCATGTGGGTCACACACGAGTCCATGATACCCAACGCAATAAGAGGAAAAAAAAAAAAAAAAAACACAAAGATCCAAATAGAGAGAGAGAGATATTGAAAAATTGGAATCCAAAATTCAACATATTCTCTTTGATTCAACATTTTTCAACATCTGGATTCACTTTGCATAAATTATTCCATTTGCAACAGTAAAATGCTTAATTTAATTCCCATTTTCCGATGATTTTAATCTTTAATACTACTTATTTGCTATGTTGGACTCTTTCGCTTACGTGGCAGCTACTGATACGACCGTCTTATAATTTACCAAACCGCCGTGCACGCTAACTAATGAACTCAAATAAACTTTTCTCTCGTAAGCGTTTGGTTTTCGAGAAAGTGCGGGTCGAGAAAATTTTTTTCAAGCATTATTTTCTCGAGAAAAAAAACCCTATCCTCCCAAATGAGCCGCCCTAGTAATAGCAGCAGCAGCAGAAGTAGTCGTTCTCCTTCATCGTCTTGACTCTGTCGCTACTTCTCCGGCGATCAGATGAAGTCGGAAACGGCGATCTGACCGGCGAGAGATTTCCACCACTCCAAAGATCGGAATCTCCTCTCTCCGTTGACTCAGGTATCACTCTCTCTCTCTCTCTCTCTCTAGATATATATGTGTGTGTGTGAATCCATGCATGCAGTTTGTTTTTTGTGAGTGTGTGTGAGTGATTTTTGTTAAAATTTGTTGTAAATTTTTTTTTGGATGAAAAATATTTGGGTGAGATAGCTTGTGAAATTTTATTGGGTGGGCATTATGTTGTACTAGTTGCTTTTTTTTGGTTTCATTTGTGTAATTGAAAGTGTTAGCATTTACTGGATTTTTCTCTGTATGTGTGTGTGGGGTGTAATTGCAGGACACCACTTAGTTGAAATTTCTTCTGATATTGTGTATTTTGGGTTTGAAACACTATGAAAAACAAAATAGACTAACTGGATGTTTGTGAATTGATCTTGTAATTCCCGAAAACTATCTGAAGATATGCTTTATTGAACTTTAGGAGAAAGGCAAGAGTTGTGACTTCTAGGAAGCATGGACACTTCATTTGGGGTGTCGTACCCACCGTGTCATGTTGTAATTTTTCAGAAATTACCTGTGTTGCACCTGTACCCATACCCGTATCGTGGCCATGCTTACTAGGTGACTAGGCTCAGTGGCTAGCACAAGTTGTTGGGGTTAGTTAATTTTTTCTGTTTTGGTTTGGTAAGTCAGGGGAGGGGAGCATCTGTAGTGAATTTAATTCCTTCCCCTACATTTTCTTGGCAAATATGTGTAGCACCGCATGTTTTATTTTGTGAAAGTGCCTTGTTACTTATGCCCAGCTCAACATGAAATTGAAGAATCTTCAATCCCTTAAATGTTCAAACATTGTAACATTCACAAGAATTAAATGTGGACTTCCATGCTGTCAATTCTGAAATTAACATAATAATTTCTTTGAATAAAATGCTTTTGGTGATTACTTTATTATAGATATCTTATGGAATGTGTGAACCATAATGACAGTTAAAATAGTCAGAATATTTATAAATAGGATTATATTATGTACTTTTTACTTCTAATGAATGTTGTAAGAATGTTTAGAAACTTATGGGGGTTGGATGATGTTGATAATGGATGACTGGATATATGAATTGAGTTCCTCTGACACTTGTATGTTAATCCATGTAAACATGATTTGCATTTGAACCTGATTTGATTCAAGAATACCTTATAATTTTTATATGTAATTAGTTGAATGCATTTTTTTCAGATTGAGTTGTAGGTTTTGGTTAATGATTTTGGTCTAATAAGAATTGGGCTGTAGTATGTTGGTTACATCTATGTAGTCAATGAGCTCTAAGCTCACATGGCACTTCCTCCCTTCATAAAAAAATGAGGTGGAGGGTGAGGTAATGTTTTAAAATTCACTGGGTACTTGTGTAACTTGACAATAAAAAAGAAAAAAGGCATGTATTTAGAGGGAGGAAATGTTATTGCTTATGAACTCTCATCAATGTTTTGTAAGTCTAATGTATCTGTCCAACATATTTAGTTTTGTGCTACGAGACATTGGATGCACTCTGCAAACCTAAATTTAATACAGGACAGGAAGCTTCTGTTCTACATCTATCTACCATGCCAATGGCCTTGAGACTTATTGGGCATAATATAGTAATTTGGATATGTTCTCATGTCATCCCCAATTGAATAGATCAAGAGGCAAATTATATTGGTAATATATGTATGCACTGGCAGTGGCCAGATCTAAAGTCAGCCATGAACTGCTAACCTAACGGTGTTAAAGGGGTATGGATTTATACTTGATTCCTGCATTCAAGTTGTTCATTGCTCATAAATTAAGCATATACTAATACTCGTGACCTTATACTTTCACAAATTAATGGCCAGTTGGTTAGTTTTGTGACCTTTCACCCATGGTTGACAATTTTGCTCAAATTTAAGTTGCTGCTGCAGAGAAGAAGAAAGAAAAGGGCAATTAGAATAATGTTATACTGAAGAAGAATTTGGGAAGTGAGTGGTTATAAGCACAAATATAATTTAACTTCCTAGCATGCTAAACAGATTATGGTCCTATAAAATATGCGTTATAAAATGCATTGTGAGTTGAATCGGTGTTGGGAGCCTCTAGATTGTGGTTTAAAATTTTGCTTGTTTGTGAGTTTATTGGGTAAGAGAATAAAATAATGAATGCCATTTAAGTGTTTATATTGTTGAAGGATTTTGAAATAAATAAAATGAAGTAGAATCACAGATCATAGGTTGTTTTCCCCTTTAAAAATTTACAGTTCTAGATATTGCAAGCTGATTATGGATTGCACCTGTGGTGGTCAACAAACTCACTCTCCACCTTGCTCTTAAAAAGGGAGAAGGTTCCATTTGAGTTAACCTCATTGCCATATTATCTAGCACTGATGATGATAACTTGAAAACTCAGTACCCATACATTAGTGCAAAGACTTACAACATAAAATGGAACTGTCCAACCAAGTTTTCACTTCATATGCTGCTATGGTTGCAACAATCTATCAATTTAGAAATTGTTTTTCTCTTTGAATCTGATATTAATGACTAAAAGGCCATCTATCTATTGATCCTAATAAAGTGAAGTAGATGCCATGTAATTAATACATGATCCATGTTGATAATGTTGGACTAGGTCATTTGCATTTTATATGACTAATCACTGAGATGATCAGTATGTCAATCGGTATGTTGAATTCTGTTTTATCATGTGGCACAAAATATATTTATCTGTCCTTTACTTATTTAGGAATGGAGCAATATGACCTTCAAGGGCAAAGACGGGATATGAAGCACAAAGGAAGGAACGTAGTATGGTCAATTGCAATGGACAAGTGCCTTATTGAAGCCCTTGCTGTGCAGGCTAGAAACGGGAACAAAATTGACAAATGTTTTAATGAAAATGCTTACACCGCTGCTTGTATTGCTGTGAACTCTCGTTTTAACTTAAACTTGAACAATCAGAAAGTTATTAATCGACTTAAGACAATTAAGAAGAGGTATAAGGCAATGAAGGATATGCTAAGTCAAGAGGGATTCAAGTGGAATCCAAATACAAAGATGATTGAGTGTGAAAGCGACGATCTTTGGAAGAGATATGTGGCAGTAAGTCCCCCCCCCCCCCCCCTTTTTTTTCTCTTTAAAATGTGTCATACTGTTGTTTACAATATTCCTGTTGGTGTTCATGGATTCATTGGAGTAGGCACACCCTGATGCAAGAGGATTTCGAGGTAAACAGATAGAGATGTATGATGAACTAAAGATTGTTTGTGGGAATTACCAAGCCCCTAGTCGTTGGGCTAAGATGAAGGACGGAAGCCATCCAACAGATTTCAGGAATTGTGATGATGACTCTGTCTCATATCTTTCTCCAAGTTCAGAAGAACTAAGCGACACAGATGGGACAGAGTCATATACTGGAACACCGGAGTATGCCCAAATGCCAGATGGTACTCATGATCCTCCTATGGCCCAGCCTCTCAGACAAATCCCAAAACGGTCTCGTGGCTCAGAGGCTCTTCAGGATGCAATGTTGGCTGTGGCGTCCAGCATTCGGCGCTTGGCTGATTCTATGGAGCGAAGCAAATGCTCAATTGACTCGCATGAGCTATTACAGGCAGTGATGGAGATCGATGGCCTGGAAGAGGCTAAACAGATGTATGCTTTTGAGTATTTGAATGCTGACCCTGTCAAAGCTAGAGCCTTCTTGACTTACAACCCTCGAATGAGGAAGACGTATTTGTTTCGACAGTTCTGGTGGTGGAAGGGAAAGTAGGGCCAAGTCTTAGGACTTTTGGGGTATATAACTCATGATATTGTTGGTGTTTTCTGGATGTTTGCACATTATTTGAACCATCTTTTGTTGATGTTTTTGGAGGTGACTGTATAGATATCAGATATTCACAGGGTGAATATAATTGGCAAGCAGCTAGGATTGTAGAGACATGTTCTGGCTTCCATGCTGCCTGTTTTGAAGTGAAGCTATCAAACTAGCAGTAGGCTTAAGAAGATTTATTTTCTTGCTTTTTACCCCCTTTAGCTTATCTAAACCTGGAAATAGCTGGTGGAATTTTCTCTTTCAGCCTTACATGGAATTTATGTGTTTACCACGAATTGTTTCAAGCTGTGTTCTCGACTGTTGAGGCCTTTTCAGCCTTGTTGGTTTGTTTACAATTGTTTTGCCATTTCCATTGGATTTGGATGCTAGCAGACAGGTAAGCGACCACAGATTAGAGCAGTTGGGTTGAGCATTACACTCAAGTGTACTACGCTGCATATTGTAGACACCAAAATTTTCACAAGTTCTTAATTATGTTTTAAGCTGTGCCTTTTTTAACAATTGGTATGTTCTTTCTACGTCTTATTATCATTACTATAATAATAATATTATTATTATTATTATCATTGCTGTTGACTTCAGAAACGAAATAATCATATTGGTGCTGATTCTGCTGGGAGGAACTTCTAATTCCAAGTTGATCTTTTCTGAGGATGAATTGATTTTGCAACGTGGGAGAAATTACTTTATGTCACCACTTTGAAATTAAAACTAAAATGAATTTGATCCTGGAATTTTTTTTCTCTTATTTCTTTTCTTTTTATCATAATTATTAGAGCTGTATTGAACCGGCTTACTGATTTAGTTCACAGCAAATAATTGGCATATCCTACTTGACACTAAATTATTGTTTATTCAAGGTAAAGACTGAGCACTGAATACATCAGCCCGGGAGGTCATTTATAATCTGAATATTAGAAGAAAAAAAAATTAACGATTGTGAATTTTAATATGGAAGGACAGGTGGTAACCTTTCCATGACCAGAGCCAATTTGGCCTGTAACTCAAAACATGCTCCATCCATTTCAAATCAGTACTAGGGATTACTCTGCTTAAACCAATAAATATATATAAAAGGTGAATGAGAAGGAACTCCCGGAGGAAAAGAAGAAGAAGAAGCTTAAATTTGATATAAGGATTTTCATAAAGACTACATATTTCATTTCAGAACTAATTGGGAAAGGGGCAAAAAATTACAATAACTTATTCAACAATGATCTGATTATTACAAGATGTACCTTTTTAATGTTTGTTGGTTAGAAAAATGGCAGCTCAACTTCCAGACCTTCTGCTTGTTCTCTTATTAAGATATTAATTTGCACAGTTTGGGGAAGATTGTCAAAAATATCATGATGTGTACCAATATGGAAAGAACAAAATTCATCGAAGGAACTTTTCTTATCTGTACCCCGAGGCCCCATTCCTAGTAAATCATCATTTGTAGCTAGTACATCAACTCTCAAGAATCAACCCTTGACAACTTCACCAATAATCTCCGCAAGAACAAGTTCCGTTTTTGAAATGGTGGAACCGATGCATATCACGCACTATGATTTCGCGTCCGGTCACAAGAGAAATATACTTAGTTGCATTATGGCAATCTCCACAAACTCGGAGGTTTTTTCGGATGTGTATGGTTGTTCCCGGGCTGGTATTTAACAGTCCAAACGCAATAGCCAGCTTCTCACTATGGCTATTGAGCAACTGCTTCTTAACATCATCCTCCACATCATGAATTGAATTAGTATCAGGCACATAACCAGCAGCCTTAATATCTTCTCCCAATGTCTCAAGAAAAGCATATATTCTTTTGGATTGGGGATGGATCGTGCTTCCAGAATAAAAACTGTGAACCTCATTTTTCAATTCCACTAGGCTGCAGCCAGGAGTCTTTTGAAGCCCAGTCTTCTCCATCATCGTTCTCACTTTGGCCATTTTGTCCCACATTGAAGCTGTGGCATATATATTCGAGAGCAGTACATGGTACCCACCTTCATCTGGGTTTAACTCAAACAGTTTTTTTGCTGCCTTCTCACCCAGTTCAACATTTTTATGAATTTTACAAGCGCCCAACATGGCACCAAATACTGTAATCCCAGGCTCAACAGGCATATCTTGAATGAAATCCCAAGCTTTATTGAGCTGTCCAGATCGACCAAGAAGGTCAACCATAGCTCCATAGTGATCCATGGCAGGCTCTAAACCATAATCTTCCTTCATGATGGAAAAGAAGTGGAGACCCTCTTGCACCAAACCTGAGTGGCTGCAAGCAGAGATAACACACAGAAAAGTTATGTCATTTGGCTTGATGGTTCCCTTTTGCATATCATTGAACAATTCGACAGCATCTTTTCCAAGGCCATGAGTCCCATATCCATCTATCATAGCATTCCAAGTTGTCACATGCCGCTCCTCCATCGTGTCAAAGAGCTTTCTTGCAGTGCGAATAGCTCCACATTTAGCATACATGTCAACAAGAGCAGTCATCACAAAGACATTTTTGTCCAAACAATTTCTTATAACAAGTCCATGCATCCACTTTGCTTGACGCGTAACTGACAACTCTGCAAGAGCAGGAATCACACTCACCAATGTAAATGAATCTGGTTTTATATTTTGGGATTGCATCTCACAAAAGTGATTTAAAGCCTCATTTACCCGCCCATTTTGAGCATAACCTAATATCATGGCATTCCATGAGACAATGGTTTTGCCCTGCAAGCCTTCAAATACTTTAGCAGCAAGATCAACTCTCTTACATTTGGAATACATGGATATCAAAGAGTTCTTTACAGAAACATCATATCCAAGTTTCAATTCATCCACTAATTTATGAACAAATTTTCCCCGCTCAAGATCACCCAAATCAGCACACGCATGTAAAGCTTCCATAACAGTAACATTGGTCAGCTCAACCCCTTCATCTAACATCTTCTGAAAAATTTCCATTGCTTCCTCAGGATCTCCACTTTGTACATACCCATGAATCATAGAATTCCATGAAACAACAGTCCTTTGTTTCATCCTATCGAAGATCAACCGAGCAGTCCCCACCGATCCACATTTCGAATACATGTCTACCAAAGCAGTAGAAATATTTACAAGCAACCCAAACCCAGCTCTTATAGCATACCCATGAATCAACTTCCCAATCCTCCAAGACCCAATATTAGCAGCGGCAGGCAAGACAGTCACCACCGTGATTGAATCAGGCTTCTGCCCTTCCTCCTGCATCCTCAAAACCAAATCTAATGCCACTCTCGCCAACCCATTTTGCGCGAATCCAGCAATTATCGTATTCCAACACACCAGGTCTCTTTCAGGCATTCTATCAAACATCTTATACGCATCCTCAATCTGTCTACATTTCGCATACAAGTTCACAACCCCAGTCATTGCAAACACATTCGACGAAAACCCATTAGTTATCACCTGCCCATGAATCTCTTTACCCCTCCTAAGGTCCGCAATATCACCACAAACTTTCAACAAATAAGTAAAGTTATAAACAACAGGCTTAACGTCATCACACTTCATTCGAACAAAAAACGACATGGCGTTGTGTAACGACGAGTTCTTAGCGTACCCTTTAAGCATAGTGTGATAAAGCACGTCGAGTTTATCCTCAATGGGCTCGAAAACAAGAGCAGCTTCGTTGACACTGCCGTATTTGCAGAACAAGCTGAGGAGCTTGGTTTGGAACAAGTGCTCGCTGTAGAGGCCGTTTTTGATGATGAGAGGGAGGATTTGGTGGAGCTCTTTCATGGAAGTGCAGAGCTCGAGGAGGAGAGCCGAAGGGTGCTTGTAGACATGAGAAGGAATGTGGGTTCTTTGGGACAGAGTGTGAGAAGTGAGGTTTGGTTTAGAGGGAGGAGTTGGTGGTGATGGAGGTTTGTTGTTTGTGAGGTGCAAGAACTGTGAAGAAGAGCTCATCATCTTTCTTCTTCTTTCTGTCTCGCTTTCTTTACATTTGCTGTGGCTGTCGAGTTGAGGATGAAGTTCTTCAAAATTATGTTTGTTTGTTTGTCTTTATTTTTTTTTAATAAATAATTACAAGTTACAACTTTTACAAAGCGAGAAATAATGAATTTTCTGTTTTTTTTTTTTTTTAAGATAATAATCAAGTTCTCTATACATGCAGTTTGTTTGTGTGTTTCTTAGAAAATAAGTCATTTTAAAAAAAAAATTATATAAAACTATATTATTTTCCTATGCTTGATAGTAACTTTAAATGAGTTTAAAAATATAACCTAATTTCTTTTATTTAACTTGTTATATTTCTCAAAAAAAAAAAATTGTTATATTTAGTAGGTTCCAATTAACTCAACTGCAAAAGTTTCTGATGGAATAAGTTATACTTTTTATGTTGACTAAAAATAGTTTTCATTTAACTTATTTTTTTTAATGTTACCAAACACTAAAAAATACGAAAAATTATCTTTACACAAGATTTTCTATTAAAACATACAAAGCATTAAAAAAAGGAAAAGTCTAAGAGCCTCTCCAGATTCACAGATTGTTTTCACAGCCTTTCAAATGTTTTTGTGTTGTGGTGAGTCTAAGTTACTTTCTCGAATGTTATATGTATTTCAGTCATTGAGAATATGAAATGTGAAAACTTTGTTGAATATTTTTTTTATCTATTCGGTCAACTTTGATCCATTTGGTTTAGTTCAATCAGTTTCGGTCCATTTCAATGAAAGTTGAGACATTTTGCATCTGGATTTTGGATTCCTCATCTGCCCAACAACACAATCGGCTAAAGTTCCTCATTAAATCCAAGTCACTAGTAATCACTAACATTTGAGTGCTGATGCACAATGGTTGTTCGGAGCAGTTAATATTAGATCATGCCCCTTTCATTAGCATTAGCATTGAATGATGATGCACGATGGTTGGTCCCAATGCTCGAATGTCATGGATATGATTTGGTTAACAGATGCTACTTCTGGAGTTCGCATGTTTTTTTCATTTTTATAATCATCAGTTCATCGCCAAATACCAATGGAAGGTGAAAATGACAGCTTTTAACTATGTCAAGCCTTGTAGCACAATGACGTTGCCTCCTTTTTCTTTACAAGAGAACTTGGTTCGAATCACCCCTCCCCCCTGTTATAACTATCGAATTCTAAAAAAGAAGCATAAGAAATTTCTGCCACATTAAAGTTTCCATTGAAGTAAAGTGACGAATAATTTAACAGACAAGGAATAAAAGGAACCAAAGAAAAAGATGTAAAGAGTCTCTCCCACTGACACTGGAATCACAAAGTATATAACAGTTGGAAGTCACGTATCCCATAAGACCAGCAGAAACAAACTCAACTACTCGTGAAATGCTTGCAATTTACTGTGAGAAGAGATAAATGAAAGCATGTGTTTTCTTACACAATATAGAAGGTGAATCCTGATCAGCCATACTAGCATCCTGAGCCCACATCATAAGCCTAGTTCTTAGTTCTTCAATGGTTTTCAGTACAATCATCTGCACCTTTTCTACCATGCCACACAAAAGCTTGTAGAGGAACTTAACCAAGCTACTTTGATTTTTTGCCAAATGTTAGCAAACAGAAGAAGCAAATGCTTTGTCACTAGAGCAACTACTAACAACAGTAGTTGAACGTTATCAAAAAATCTGACAACAGTAATTGGTAGTATCCATACATCATCTCTAGTATTAGTCTCTTAATACCTAGAGTCCTAGACTAAGCATTCTATGAGGAAGAAGGATCTAACTAAACCTCATTCGATAATTCAAAATACCAAAATCCATTATGTTGATGCAGTAATTGTGTTTATTTTTTAAGTAATCTTTTAATTAATTGAATAGGTCAGCTGGGTAGATGAAGAGAAGAGAATGCATCTCGAAAAGGTGAAATACCAAATCTGTGTAATAATTGAACGGGAAGGGGACGATTCAGCCAAGTTGCAATTCCAAACAACCGCACAGTGAAGCTAAGGCAAATGCTGTTTTTAGGCTTAACATTAGCCAAAATTATACAGAAGCGACAAGAACACAAAGAATATTTATGAACTTAACCAAAGCCTTAATCCCAAAAAAATTGTGATTGGCTTTATGGGTCCCAAATATACAAACTAATGAAAACAGACTTTTATTTTAAGAAGGGATTGAAACTGAAAATTCCCTTGCAATAAGGTCATGTTTGTCATAAATGATATACAAATTTCATTTGCGAAAGAAAATATGTACAGTCATATATTCACATACTGTCATGTATTTTTGTGGATCAAGAACATGGCACATAAAAAATTTCTAGCGTTGGACGTCAAAGCCTTGCAGAACATTTCCAATGTAGCAATTAGAAGGCACCTACCAAATATTCAGATTCCAAATATTTTTGTGAGTTAAATTATGTAGGTAACAGTACTGGCAGAAAGCACCAAAAACACTTAAAAGTAATAGCAAAAGTAAATGATTAGTAATGTCATGTACCAGAAAAACGACAAAATTAATAACAATCATACAAGTCTATGGAATCATCTCAAAATGGTTCTCTTAAAGCTGTTAACAAGAGAATAGATTGTTAAGTAAAAAATATGATCTCCACCTTGTGGCCTCCTATGTTAGATTTTAAACATCCCTTTATCAAAAAAATTGCACAGTAATGACAACACTTTTTTAACAGCAAAGTTTCTAGGCATACTTTGGTAACCTAATTCAACACCAAGTCAGCGTGTACTCTTTAGAGAATATGAACACAACAGCAGTAGGTTAATACACTTTCGGCCATTCAGTAGATAGAAATCAACTGTGAGTTACAGGACTAAAATTTCATGCCTCAGTAGAGACCACCAGACAATAAATAATAAGCTCACAACACACTAATGACAACATATTCAGATATTCCAGCCACCCCTTTCTTTCCTCTCATCTCCTCTCCCCTGTCAACTCACATTCAAACATACAGTTAAGTTGGATCAATGGACAGGCTTATGTCAGTGTTGCATCCTACTTATAGTTCTTATAATATAGTGATTACTAATAGACCAAAATCTCTAAGGGAAACCAACTGCTGTCCAGATCCTATAAAAGCACAGAGCAGATAAAAATTTCAGACTTTTGAATGGCAACCTAGTAGGTGCAGGATTACAGAACAGACTTGTTGAAAAGCTAGACATACGTGGACTTCTAAGATTTATCAAATGACTTAAAATGAATTTTCCCTCAACAGATATTATGTACAAGTGAAAGATTACCATTCATTTCTTTTGATATAAGATGATCAAAATTCACAGCAAAGGACTCATTTGTGGAAAAAGTCATAAAATGAAGATATCTAATTTAATTGAATACAAACAAAGATCAATTCTTATTGCTTAAATCTTAAGTACATGGGGTGACTGAAATGCGGAAAGTAGTAACTGCTATATCCAATGGTAAGTTATCTTCACCAGAAAGTTTAGCATATCAGGAAAAGATTCTAGTAACTGAAATAAGTGCAATGACTCAAGGAAGAATCATCAGCATTATGCTTTGCACAATAAACCAGAGCATCTCAATGCAAAAGCCAAACCACAAAATCAATACTCCTTAGCAAGGTCACATATATTAGAAGGGGTTTGACTTACCTTTAATACTTTTTAAAATGAAAACTCTTTTTGTTCTAATGAGAAACTACCACATCACCCACTAACTAAATTAAAGGCGGAGATTAACACCCACTACCACATCATTCTATCTCAAGGAAAAACTAACTACATATCCAGTTGAAAAAATACTTGAGGTAAGCCAAACTCTATTAGAAGATTCTTTTTCTTATTTTGGATAGGTTATTAGCTCACCCTCCACTTGCTCTTACAAATAGAGTAGGAGCCATTTAAGTGAGGACTAATTGGCATCAAGAGATCATCTAAAAGTACATGTATAACTTATTTATAACAAAAACAAGAAACTCAAACTACAAACATATAACACCAGGAGATATTCCTCAGTACACAAATTGAGAACTAACCAAACCAACGAATTGCAACTAAGCTCCGAAACCCATCTTTACAAAACGACCTCATCTTAAATTCACAAGTAAATATAGATAAGATAACAAAATTTTGACATGAACCCATCAATTATTCCATCATATCATATCAAAAAACATGTACTTGTTTACATACATATCATTAAGAACAATCTAAAAATCAATTTTCAAAAACGAAAAAAAATAATAAATAAAGCATTGACAAATCACATGACCTTAAAACTATAAGACTTTTCCAACTTACAAAGCAGCGTGTAGCAAATCAAAATCAAGCTCGAACACGCGGCAACGCATCAGGATCCCCACCATAGTGCGATATCCGGGCAGCCATATTAGCCACCTGAGTCTGCATTTGCGCAGCCCTGACTTTCGACGCGGTGGCGCGATGAAAGAACTGCTCGCGCGACAAGAGCCTCACATTCCTCAAGTACTGATCGACCGGCACCGCGCCCTCCTGCGCCGCCTTGTCTAGCGCGTACACGGCGTCCTCGATCGCCAAGTCCGCCGCCGTGCAATCCATCATCTGCTTCGACAGCGCGTCCATACACTCGAACGCGTCGTCCACGTCCACACCTTCTCCGAAGCTCCGCACCTTCGCTTCGTTCTCTCTCAACCAGGATTCAAGAATGTCCGCATTCATCAGGACCATCTGCAACTGCTGCTCCAACCCTTCCTTCTCGTCGTGCATTTCCTTCACGGCTTTCCTCAGCTGCTCCTCCCGGTGCCGGAGCACCGCCTGCGCGTTGATCATCCCTTCCATCTCCGCCTCACGCGATTTCCTTATCGAAACCACCTCGACGTGCACCGCCTCCACGAGCTTGTTCACCGCATTCCTCTTGAACACCTCCGACGGATCCTCCGTCTGAACCGCCGCCGCCGCCGCGGCAGCACCGTAAGGAGAAGCCGGGTAAGACCGCGGCGGAGGAATCGCAGGGCGCGTGTAGGCCGCCGCCGGCGCGTGAGTGGGTCCATAAGGGTTAAAATTAGGGTTAGGGTTAGGGTTCGGCCGGCGCTGCGAGTACAGCGGCGGATCGCGGCCGAAGTGGAGGCTGAGATTCCGGGCGAGGTCGACGAGGTTGGAGCTAGGGTAGATCCAGTTCTGGAGGTAAGGGATTGACACGAGGCCCGAAGGGTTGACGTGAGGGTGAGGGCGCTTGATGATCATGTCGCGCGTGGGGTTGACGTAGACGCAGGGCGCGTGGCGGGGGTAGGACTCCATGAGCCAGACTATGATCGGGATGTTGTAGGTGACGGACTGGAAGGAAACCGGGATGGTGCCTTCGGCCTGGAGGAGGTTGACGGAGCGGCCGTCGTTGTGGGTGAAGGTGGCGGTTTTGGGGTCGAGAGATGGGTATGCGGAGGTTAAAGCAACGAGGTGCTGGCGGATTAGCCATTTGGTGTCTTCGGAGTATGGGAGGGCGGAAGGCCCGCGTTGGGAGAGGACGGAGCTTAGGAATTGTTGGGTCTCCATATTTTTTGTTGTTGTTGGTGTTGGTGTTGTGTGTGTATGGGTTTTGCGAGGGATGTTCAGACCTTTAAAAATATGAGAGGAAATGGGGATTTTGTGGGGGGAGGAAAGAGATGAGGAAGTTTTTTTTTTTTTTTTGTGCTTCGTAAGGAAGTTTTGAGATTTATGCGTGTCACGGTGGCAGCGTGTTGTTTGTATCGCAAGGAGTAGTGAAGAAGTAGTGGAGTTTCTTTTTGGTCCTATCTATGCATTGGTGAGGAAGTTTTATATTTTATACACACAGAAAATATAAATAAACTAGCCTCCTTACTCCGCACGGGTGATATGATTCTCTTTTTTATTTTAAGTTTAATGTAAGTATTTAACTAAAATTTAAGATTTAAAATAGAGTAAATTATTGGGTTTGGTATGTATGTACTAATTTTTAAGAAAAAATTGTATCAAACGTGTATAAGATTTCTCATATTTAAATAGGGAGTGCTAATTTTTAGGAAAAAATATTATCTAATTACATTAAGGGTATTTTTGACATATTTTGAAATCGAAACAAACTTTCTAAATCTTTTTAATATATAAAAAAGAGATAATACAAAGAATTTTATTAACTAATAAAAACTTGTCAACTCAACTGTAATAAAAAATGTTGTTAATTTTTTTTTTGTATATAACATTGCTCATGCATTCAAGCTAGTTTCACGTCCGACAAAGGCAAGAATAATAATTTGGCCGCAAAAAAGTGGTAAGTCACATTAACATATTGCGTTATTTAACTGAAAAATATATAGACCAACCTTAATTAATATGACTGATTTTTCCCCTCTTTTTTGAGTTAAAGGATTAGGGACTTGAGTTTCAATGCAAAAGTTATGAATACAATCATTGAAATTCTTTAATTCTTCAATTATATTTTAGAATTCATATTTCTATTAGACAAAAGTGACATTTTTTTAATATAAATATGGTCATTTTCGAGTTTATTGCAATATAGAATTGGTCCATTTAAAATGGTGTTAAAGCATGTCCATCCACTTTGACATGAACCAATTTATACTAAACACTAACCCATAGAAAAAAGGATATCATATTTGTGAGTCATGTCAAACATTGTTACCCCGCCATTCGGTCTCCATTTTGTTGTTTGGGTTTTGTGAGGATGTTCAGACCATTAAAAATAGAGAGATGGGAATTGTTTTGCTTCCTGAAGGAGTTTTGAGATCTATGTCTGCGTGTGTGTGTGTGTGTTGGTACTGTAGTAGACTTTCTTTTTTGGTTTATGAATTGGTGAGAAATTCTATATACAAAACAAAACAAAACAAATAAAATGAGGTAAAAAGGTAATTTTGATGGTTAGTTTAGATAAGAACATATAAAAGCTAGCTAATTCAACTATTGAATCTGGTGCGAGATAGTCTAGTTTTTGAGCCCGACAAAGGCAAGAGTAAAATTTTTGGTTAAGAAAGGGTGACGTTTCAGCTGGGGGGTTGTGTTTATGTGTTCAAAAACATGTCTTAATCCTAACATGACCATTTTAATAATTGTGTCAACATCTCAATACAACTTATTTATTAAACTGGTTGACGCAACAAAACCTATTTCAACTCATTTAGTGCACGGTCTAAGAAAATAAGATGAAAATAGAGTTTGTTTTTCTTTGTTTTGAATAAAAAAGTTTAGGAATTTTAGAGTTTCAAACTCTCAATACAAAAGTTATCAATATAATTGTGGGTACCATAGGAGTGCTTCACACGTCCTAGGCCTGCTAGGCGTGCTTGGCATTCACCTAGGCATGCTTGGCAACCACCTAGGCTGTCCTCGGATGGTTTTTGCAACGTCCTAGGCATGCTTTGCAATGTCCTAGGCATGCTTGGAAACGTCCTCGGACGGTGTCCTAGGAGTCCCACATCAAAGGAAAACCCCCCCACTTATTACCTTATAAACTTTGAAGCGAATGGAGTAATGTACCATTAGTTTAGTCATTCACACTACTCCCTTCGCTTCAAAGCTTATAAGGTAGCAAGTGGGGGGGTTTTTCTTCGATGTGGGACTCCTAGGACACCGTTCGAGGACGTTTCCAAGCATACCTAGGACATTGCAAAGCATGTCTAGGACGTTGCAAAAACCATCCGAGGATGGCCTAGGTGGTTGTATGCATGCCTAGAACGTTCCGAGCATGCCTAGAACGTTCCGAGCATGCCTAGGTACCCACAATAAAAATAAAAGGGCCCTTTTTATTGTGGGTACCATAGGAGTGCTACACACGTCCTAATCCTACTAGGTGTGCTTGGCATTCACTTAGGCATGCTTGACAACCACCTAGGCTGTCCTCGGACGGCTTTGCAATGTCCTATGCAGGCTTAGAAACGTCCTCGGATGGTGTCCTAGGAGTCCCACATCGAAAGAAAACCCCCCCACTTGCTGCCTTATAAGCTTTGAAACGAAGGAAGTAGTGTACCATTAGCTTAGTTATTCGAATAACTATAAACTAATGGTACACTACTTCATTCACTTCAAAACTTATAAGGCAGCAAGTGTGAGGGTTTTCCTTAGATGTGGGACTCCTAGGACACCGTTCGAGGACGTTTCCAAGCATGCCTAGGACATTGCAAAGCATGCCTAGTACGTTGCAAAAACCGTCCGAGGACGGCCTAGGTGGTTGCATGCATGCCTAGGACGTTCCGAGCATGTCTAGGTACCCACAATAATCATTGAAATTCTTTCATTCTTCAATTATACTTAGAATTCAAATTTATATTAAATAAAAATATTTATTTATATGAATTACTTAATTTTGGGTGATTACAACACAAAATCGATCAATTTAAAATCGTTTTAAAGCATGTCTATCCACTTTGACATAAACCAATCTATCAATGTCTATATATTACTAAAAACTGAAGCGAAACATTTATTATTACTACGCTCTTGTTGAGCCACATCAGCAGTCACGTCATTCATTTATTTTTTATATTTTCTTTTCTCTATTTAAACTTTTCTTTCCCCTATTTTCAAAAAAAAAAAACTCTTCTTCTCCTCTCCCTATTAGTTCACACAACTACTGTTACACTTCTTCCAATCTTTCTTTTTCATTTTTGCCTATTTATCTCCTTACTACTTTATCATTATACTTCCTTTCTCTTTTTTATATTTTGACTCTTCTTCTATCCATTTTATTTTGTATAAATTTGATACTGTTTTCCCATTCAATTTATATTTTTTCCACACAAAACTGTTAGTACTCTCTCTCTCTCTGAATTTTTATTTTTTCTTATAACTCTAATTAATATTTATGATTTTTTTTAATATGTGTTTTGGTATTGTGTTTTTTTTTTAAAAAAATATCCCGTCAAAAAGTCTTCTCTTTCCCCTTTTTAACTTTCGTTGAATTTTAGTTTGGGTTAATACTTGATTTTTTTGGAAACATGAATTTTAATTTTTTTTTTTTTTAATACAAGATAGAATTTCTACTCTAGCATAATCTAAGTGTATATGTGTGTGAAGATTTTTCCTGAAAAGTTGAACACCGGTCTTTACCTCCCACACCCCACAAGTGTGGAGTGACCGCCGCACTAAGGGTGCGCGGTGGTTAGAAACATGAATTTGAATATGCCTACCAATTATTTGAGTAATAAATTATTATAAAACATATTATTATTCCTTTAGTTTTATTTTAATTTTGGTTAAGATAACATCATAATTTTGTAATAAGTTTTGTTATTATGATAATTTCCTTATTCCTTAAGAGATGAGAAATTTGAATAATAAATTTGAAACTTATAAAATTTAGTTGTATATTAAGTAAATATAATACACTACAATAGAAGTTAGAAGAATATGATTCACTTTAAAAAAATATTAATCAAACATAAAAAATAATAATAATAAAATGATATATTTTGTAGAGATAAAAAAAATAAAAAAATACATGTAGATTTTTTTTTTTTAATTTTAAAATAGACAATACTTAAAGTAATGGTTACTTTTTATATATTACACATCATTACATAATATTTATATTCTCACGCATCGCGTGGGTCCGTGGCTAGTTTATACTAAATACTAACCCACAAAAAATCATATATAATTTGTAGGTTATATCAAATATTGTCACCATGCTGAAATTGATGACTTTATAGTTATACTATATATATATATATATATATACACACACGATGGTATCCATGCCTCATGCCTTCTCGACTAAAATTGCTGGCTTGCTGCAACTATGCCAGCATCGTTTTAATAGTAAGCACTAATCAATAAGAAGTATTTGTCAATGGAGTAATTTAAGAGAAAACAACCAATAGCATACTTAAACATCTTTTCATGTGGCCCTTAAGTTGTTATACTACAATTTAGTTTACATTATAGTGATTGATATTGATTGGTAATCTTGTGTGTTCAAAGCTTAATTTATGCTGGTATACATCATTATAAATGCACTTCCAAAAAATTATGAAGAACTAGTAATTTGTTTTGCGCTGATTGAAGCTTGTACTGAAAATCGATGGAAGAATGCACAGGCTACTAGTTAATAGTTATACAAGAGGAAATAGGTATACTAGCGTGATGGATACTATCATGGTACTCACAGATCCTTGCATAAGCTACAACCTGGTGAAGATTAAACGCCGTGTGAGGAAGGGAGAGATTCTATTTCTATGAAACTTTTATTTAAATGCAATTATGTTTTAAATTCTGAGATCAACTTTGGTCTTTTAGTTCAAATATACTTCAATTCAAAGCAATTCTCACAATTTAAAAGCAAGATTGATGGGGGGGTGGTTGAAGCGGGCGTGTGACGGAAACCAAAGTAGGAGAACCATGGATGCCCTTGTTTGGCAGACGAAACTATGTAATAGTCACCTCTCACGTGTTACCTGGGTTGAAAGTGTTGTGCATATATGAAAGTAATGCAAAGGTATCTAAATGAATTGAAAAGGTGAAAAAAGAAAGAAGTGAGAAACCAAATAATAAACCAGAAACTAGCAGATGCATTTTCATTAGTAAACCAGAAACAACCTTCAACACAGCCATCCCAAACCAACCACATCTGTTTACATTTTCTCCTTTTGCTCCAAAGTCATATTCCTAGTCCTAAGGAGATGGAGAAGAAACAAACTGCCTGGGCGCACTGAAGATGTCCTTGCCTGCAAAGGGAGATGTCCACTCATTCAAACCAGCAGAAGATGATGTTTCTGTAGCCACTCCACCATCCGATATGAATTTGCCGTTTGTACTGCCCAGTCTCATGCCTGAACTATTCCTCAAAAATGAAGAAAGCCCCAGCCATAGTCCATTTGATTTGGCAGATGATGGGTAATCCAAAGTCCAATCTATACTGGTATAGTCCAACTCAGGCATCAACCCCCCTGTATTCCAATCCACATGTGCAGGTGAGCCAAATGTTCCTGCTGAACCCTGACCAGAAAACAGCCCGAGGGAGGATGGAACTGTAAGTGAATGTGAAGATGCACCCATTGTGTTCCATGAACCTCGAGGCTCAGAAGGAACTGAGTGTAAAGGTGAAGATGCACCCATTGTGCTCCATGAGCCCCCCAGGCCAGCTGATGTGGAATCCACTGGCCCAAACATGAATGGATATTCTTTATAAGGAGCTTGATGGTAGAACTGCTCTGCTCGCTGATTTTCCGGACCAAAGCTCCCTGCACTCTGATTTTGCATGAATTTCCCATTTGACCTTATATTGTCAACACCCGGAACACTGCTTGCATACCATGGAACTGCTCCTGATGCTGACGCACTAATGCTAGAAACAGGGTTTTGCTTGGCATTTATGGACTGGGGGCGCTGCATCACAACCACTGGCTCCCTCACTGCTCCTTGCTGTATTATTCTTCCATCATTTCCAACAACACCAAGTCGTGCCTCCACTTTTGCTGATGGAGGTGCTACTTGCATAGGTGGTGCCAAATTCAATGGAGCAGAAGGGCTTGCTCCCATAGCCAGCCACCTCTTCTCTGCCAGTGCCTTCAGATGATTTGCCTTTAAAATCTGTAGGTTCCTATTCCCAGGTTCTGAAAATGCTGGCACTGCCATAGCTGTCTGGGGGTAGTTATAATCCCTTTCAATTCTTCTTTGCTGTATTGTAACTGAAGCTACAGGCATTTCTTGTGGTCTTATCAGGTTCCTTGCTCCAGCCGTTTCCTCTGGCTTTGACATAGTAGCATGCTGTTCCTGCTTCTGTGTTCTCAATGTATCTTCTGCCTTGTCAAGATCACCTTCAAAAGTAACAACAGCTCTTTCAACCTCTTGCTTTGAGCATTTGTATCTCACCTCTAATGCTGAAATCCGAGCAAGCTCTTCACTAATATCAATCTTCAAATTGGCCTGACTCCCAAGGTTCGTATTATCATTTTGGTGATTTTCTTCTTCATTTCTCTCAAAAAGCCAGGTGACTGATTCCTCTACCTTGCCATCATTCAACATCAGAGCCAACGTTGCCCGTTCAGAAGGGAACCCCATTGCCACAAGCTGCTGAGATAGTGCTTCCAGCTTTCTTGACATGAGATAGCCATTGCAACGGTCATGCAACTCTTGTGCCCGCCTTTCTCTCTGCCGCTGGTGCTTCCTCTCATTTTTCAGACGGATCTTCTCTCGTCTGTCATTGTCAGAACCAGGTACTGCCTCTTGCCGTGGAGTAGAATGAGCTATTTTATCTTTTGGGTCTTCAGACTCACCAGAGCAGCTGCCATTGTTGGAAATTGAGTCATACTCCGATACCGTTCCATGAGGGCTACTAGAATGTTCATCTGTATCATCTATATTACAATAACGACCATTGTCATGAAAAGGTGGCGAAGTGGCAGCAGATGATGTTTCAATAGAATGGAATGTTCCAGAGACTGGATTGTAAGCACTTGCTGGATTACCACCCCCAGTGTTGCTAGATCCAGAAGGCTTTGAAGAAGTCTTCTGTTGTTCCTTGGTTGCCCCTGCAGAGGGCTTACTCTTGGATTTAGACTTGGATTTTGACGCTGGAGACATCTTTCTGGTTCAAACGAGCCAAAAATGTTACTGCAACAATTATAAGAAAAATTATTTTTTTAGCATTAGAAAACAAAATATATGCAGCTAATCCATACGAACCTACATCATATTGATTAAAAAAAAAAAATGTGATCAGAGATTGTTAAGCTGATATAATTCAAAAACAGAAACCCTTGGCCTTGCATCTTCTAATTCACACTTAACACAAATAAATTAAGGATGCAAACCAACCATAAAGAAATCTTTCATTAAAAAGTTTGTGGTTCTTATACAGAAACTTCTTATGGCACAACTGTCGAGAAACCTCATTGTTCTCATGCAGGCAAAAGTAATATCAGGGAAAATATTCAACATTCCATTCATTTTTTTTCCCTCTTATCTTTACAAAATATATAGATTTGAAAGAGGAACAGGAGGTATCATCCCACAAACCAACCAATTATAAAACATCAATTTTCGAATAGAAGAATTATCTCCAAACTTCTTAATTCTTATAATGAAAATTTCGGCTAGTATTCCCCACTTCATTCTAATTGAATTAGGAGATTAAACCTGAGCCCTAATGTCAAATACACAACTTAGGCACACATACAAGATTAAACCCAAGCCCCAATTTTCAATCCCTTACTGATGGGGAAAAATTATTCATTTGGTCCAATTCCATTGATATAAACATTGATATCATATTTTCCCGCAATGAAAGCTAGCCCCTTACTATTATGTATATATCATCTACACAAACCCCAAAATATTTCTTCACAATTATCGAAATAATAATTGTTTAACAATGTGCAAGAATAGTTAGTCCACCAAACTGCCAAACATCACCAAGATGAACCCAATAAAATGGTTTTCTTCAAAATTAAAATCTAAATCTTTAGAATGAAATGCCACACTTACAATTGTCCCAAAAACCACAAGCCCACAATTCCACTCACCAATTCCGAATAGATACACACATGCAACACCAACAAATCACAAGAACAAAAAAATCACCACAACAAACAAAAACATAACACCCCAATTCCTAGAAATCATAACTGAATCCCAGAAAATGAATTGAAACAAATCCCAGAAAATGAAAATGGAAAATACAACCTATTCAGAACACACCCACATTCCAAACAACATATAAATCAACTTCACAAACCCACATAACAAACAAATAAATCATATAACAAGAAAAAACCCATTATAAAAAATCCAAAACCCAGATAGACAGTGAAATGAAATGAAAACCCAGAACCTAAAGATCTTCAAAAATTCTTCTTTTTTTACTAAAAAAAACCAAAGATCAACAAAAAAAAAAAAAAAAAAAAAACCTTTAAGAAATACCCAAATCAAAAAAACACAAATCAAATCGAAAAAAATGATAATCACACTCATTGTTGTCAAAAAAAGAAAAAAAAAAAAAAAAACGAAAAGATCTTAGCAGAGAGAAGAAATGGGATCTGAGAGCTGACCTTGTGAAGGAAGAAGAAGATGTGAGAGAGAGATCGATTTGTGATGGTGATCGGTGATCGATGATGATGATGACGACGAGGTCGTGTCTCTTTGTTTGCCTCTACTTTTTTTTTTTTTTTTTTTTTTTTGCTCTTTCTTCTTTTATTGCTCGCTGTTTTCGTTTTTTCTGTTTCGCTTTTTCCCTGTTTTTGCTTTGGTTTTGTTTATTCTGTTTTTTTATTTATTAAATTTTTTTTTAATATTATAGCTGTCAGTCTGGCCAAACAGAAAATATTGAAAATTGGTTTAGTTTTCTGTACTGTACTATCAAGAATTAGGCCAGACTCTATCACCCAAAAAAAATAAAAATAAAAATTAAACCAGAATTTTATTTTATAAAATTAGGCCATATTTAACCACTTTTTTTATTTGGTTTTAAAAATCAAAAAACTACTTTATTTTATTTTATTTTATTTTGAGTACTGTTTGAAATACAACTTTTTTTACAATAAAATTTATAAATCGCTAATATAGTGAGTAGTTATTAATAAATAAAAAAGTGATATTTTTTTTTTTTTTGAGAAACAATAAAAAAGTGATATTAATAGTAGATTTAGATGAAAACTAATAAAAAGTTGACTATATTAATAGTCTGTAAAAATATTATAAAATAATTTGTAACTATAACATTACTCTTTTAATTTTGTAATTTTTGTTTCGGAGGTTTTATTATTTGCCTAAAATAAGGATTATGGTTTATCTAAAAACAAAAAATTCTACACTTACAATATTTTCATAACATATTTTCATAACAAATTTTAGGTGACAGGTTATTACGAATTATTACTAGTAGATAAGAAAGTATTTTCATTCAAATTAAAAATTTGTAACAATCTGACACTTAAAATTTATTGTGAAAATGTTATGCACTTGATACTTTTATAAAAGGATTTTGGTTTTTCTTTTTCTTTTTTGTTTTCAAATATTAAAAATAAAATTTTATATTAGAAAAAAAAAAATCTTTGTCTTTCTGCGGGGACAGCTTTTAATGGGAAAGTAGACACGTATTAAGAGACTGTTGAAATCCCGGGAGTTCCGTACTGCCGCCGATTGAAACTATCCTACAAAAGTTGTGTGCATTTGTTTGGTTTTGCCAATAATGTCCTTTTAACTCCTTATTCATTTCTAACTTTTACTCAAAAAATAAAAATAGATAAAATGTCCTTATTCAACGATGTTGATGAAGTTTGTTGACACGCATAATTAAATTTATAAAAAAATAAATAAAAAAAAAAGATTATCTCCTCAGCAAAAAAAAAAAAAAAACTCAAACTCCCGAATATATATTTTCCAATATTATTAAAAAGTATGGATATTAGGTAAAGAAAATTAAGAGTATTTAGCAATATCAACGTGTATTAAAGTACTTTACTTATTATAATATTTTAACAAGTCACACTATTTTTAAATAATTAGACAAAATTTTATTTTAAAATCGAGTTGGAGGAAATTAGGAAAGTTCCTTTAACTTATCAAGTGATAAGTCAAATGAGCATCTATATACACTTATAATCATATGACCTACTTTGCAGTTTTCTAACTTGTTTATATAATTTAATAAATTATGTGATTTAACACGCATTGAATTGACTTGTGAATAGCCGCGTAATGAATTGTTTGAGATTCTTTTAAAGGGAAAACTTTATCGTTATTTTTATGTATCAATGCATGAACCAAAACAAAATATGGTTGTAAGTCAATGATCATAACCAATAAGTAATAACTGTTAAAGGTACGGAGGTACAATTTATATCTCTTTTGTTGTATATATCGAATATTGTATCTTTCTTTTAGGTTTTTTTTATTATTATTATTGGTATTCAATAGGTCTTGAATTCATGATCTCACTCTCCACTAGCAATTGATAATTTATGGTAAAATATATGGGAAAAAAAAAAGAAAAAAAAAAGAAAAAAGAAAAGAAGAGTCACCATTATGTTACCCTTCCAATATGGTACTAGATTATCTAGTGACCATTATGTGACCTTAGTCCTACCACCACCACCAAATACTCTCTCTTCAGTTTGAGTTTCTTATCTACTCCATTATTGCCTTTGAGAAGTATTTATTACAATGCTAATTTCCACTTCCATTATCATATGTACGGTTAGATATAATTGTTATACAAAATAACATGAACAGTCACAAATATTGTGTGGTTTAGAATTTTGGATACTTCAACTTTTCAAGAACCTACACCAAACTTCCTTATGGTTTAATGGTCTTCATTTTTTTTTTTAATGAAAGGTTTAATTGGTTTGAATTAAGTAATAGCCATTAATATGTTTTTTTTTCATCCAAGTTTACAAAAATTAACAGAAAATAATAACATTTCTCTCTTCAAAAACAAAAACAAAAAGGAATGCCAAAAGCCTTCACAGTCAAACCCATAGGCATAGCCACTAGCCCACTAACGACTAACCATTTCACAGTTCACACTCATATGTTGTCTAGTAATGGGCCAACTGGCCCAACTAGAACCACACATTGATACCCAATTGTGAGTTGTAATCCTCAACCATCGCCTAAGTGCCTAACAACCCAATGATCCAAAATCAGGGTGCACCGTCACACTCATAAGCTTACACTACTTGTCCAGTTGTTATGTCCTTTTAATAACCCAAAAAAAAAAAAAAAACAAACAAACAAAAAAGAGAGATACTATTTTACTTCTTCTTTTACCTTTGAAAAATGCTATCTTCACGATATTTTCACAATACTTTTATAACATGTTTTAAGTGGTAGGTTGTTACTTGCTGTTACTGGAGGATAAGAAAGTAATTTCAATTGTAGGTTTAAATTAAAACCAATAATAACCTATTATATAGAATTTGTTACGAAAACGTTGTAAAAATATTGTAGATGTAATACTTATCTTTCATTTTTTGAGCTTCTTTAGTTTTTTAATTAACAATAAGATACACCTAATTTTACACGATGAAAATGTGTCAAGTTTTGATGAGAGCATCATTTGAGTATTTTTTTACTTTTCTTTTTTGTTGCTAAAGTCAGGGCCGACTTAATAACTTTTGGGGCCTTAAGCAAAAATTTTAAATGGGACTTTTTTAATTGATAATATAGTTAATTCACTTAATCTTTCTTGTGACATAGTAGACCTAAATAAGATTTTATTAATTTTAATTTTGAAAAACTTCTTTTTGCAGATGCAACCATAACAGTTATTATTAGTAATATTCTATAAGCAATATATGCAATTTTTCTAAAGCCGTGACCACTTTAAAACTTAAACCTGCACAAATAAAAATTAATTTAATACATGGTTTAATAAATTAATGTCACTATAATACAAATGAATTAATATGATACACATCAAATTATTAATTGGTATAATAATTTATAATAATAAATAAAGGGTTACTATGTCAGATTTATAAAAAAATTAAAAAATTAAAAAAATAAAATAAAATAAAAAAGCAAGTAACCGGCTAGCCTGTACTCCACATCCTATAGCTAAGCTTTAAAGAAAAATGTGTCCTATTATTCTATCAATTGTCATGGCAGAGAAGGGTCCAAACAGGGGCTCAGGGCAGAAAAGTTCTCATAGCAAAAAAGTGAAAACGTGTCCCATCCCATCAAACTATTGTGCAGACTGCAGTGAAAGTGTGAAATTAAATATAAATATATATATATATATATATATATATATATATATAATTTAAGTTAAATAAATAGAAGTCTTTGAGTCTTTCATTTTTGGAAAGACAAAGAGAAAGAGGGGAAGAACTGAAGAGTGAAGAAGAATACCTCTGGTGACTGCCGACTGATGTGCTGAATCAACAAAAAAAAATTTCATGCCAGACTGAATGACTAAGTTTATGGAAAAAGATCAAGATTCAAGAATCAAGATGAAGATGAAGAAAAGAAAGGTGAGACCGTAAGAATATAGATGGAGAGGCAGAGAGATAGAGAGATAAGAGGTTTTTCTTTTGTTTTTGAAATTTATAATCTCTATTTTAGCATATTTCGAGACAAATACGTTGTATTATTAATGAATTTGTCTACTATTAATTTTGATTTTAGCATATTTCAAGAATGAATTAATAAATTTGTCTCCTAAAATTTAATTTGGTTAGCTGAAGTTTGACTATTTTTATTTTTTCCATTTTAATCTTTTGCATTTTAGGATACAATGGGGCCTTTTTAATGCATTTTATTGACCAATAAAAGTGCTTAAATCTTTTTTTAATTAAAATATATAAATAAATTATATATATAATATTTTTTTTACAAGTGGGGCCTTCTTTTATCCGGGGGCCTTAGGCGATTGCATCAATTGCATCACCTATTAAGTCAGCCTTGGCTAAAGTCAAAGTAGTTTTTACTTTGGTCCACTAGTATTTTTTTCATACACCAATTACAATTATTATCTTAACATGTTCTTAAATTCAATAATTTTAGTTAAAAGTTTTATAACTCATTTCGTTGACATCGAATGAACTCTTTAGTCCAAGCGGTACCTCTTATGCAATAAAGTGTAAGGGGTCCAAAGGGGGGCTGGGTCGAGTTGCAGGGGTAGAGAATTTTCTAACCATTTCAAAAATGAAAAAATGTTGACACTTTTTAGTGTTTCTAGCAGACATATCCATGGTTCAAATCCCTCCTTACCCAATTATTGAATAATCAAACAAAAAAAAAATCAATAATTTTAGAGACACAACAAAGTTCACATTTGCAACTAGTTTGTAATGGTACGTAAAAAAATATTGCCATTGGTGGGACTATGTAAGAAATAATAAAAACTTACCAATAATATTGTGTGGTTCAAACCTATCTTTGATCAATAAACCTAGTTAATCGGGCACTATTTACTATTTAATCAATAAACCTATCTTTCAAGTATAATTTTAAACTACAAAAACTTGCATTTTAAATATTTGATCGATAACCTAGTTATTAATATTTGATTGTCTTGAAATTTTGCAAGCAATGAGAATTGAGAATAAACAAAGATAATGTAATTTGTGGGTAAGTTCAATGACCTTGAAAACCATTTGCATATAATCAATGTCATATGTCAATGCTCGAGCCATCAACCTCAATTACACAAGAGTTCCATGAACAATCTTTTGTAGGGATTGAATTATTTTAATAGTGGAAATGTCATGAAGTGCAAACCAAGATCCATGATGAAAGCTCAAATAGTGTGAAACACTAAAACTTGTTTAGACCCTAAAATTAAAACTTACAGCTAAACTAATTTTACCCTACTTAACTAAGTGCAAAAAAAGAGTAAGTGTGACGCAATAAAACTGGATCTAATTTCCAAAGCATAAGCGCATACAATAAACAGTAAATGTAAAGTTTAAAGAATAAGAGAAGAGAGATGCAAACACAAAATAACACCAAGACGTGTTATTGAAGAGAAAATCGAAGAACACAGCGAAAAACCTCATTGTGACCCTCCAAGCCGAATCGACCCACTAGTGAATAAATTTAGAGTACAAAGATATCAAAAAGACCCTCCAAGCCTAATCTATCAAATGTACTTGAACCCTTCGAGTTCCAGCTACTAATGGACTTCACCAAGCCATGTCTTCACTAGTTATTCGAATCCCGAAATTAGCTCTAAATTGCATCCGCCAATCAATGGCTTCTTCCAATGCTTCTCACACACACCAAAACTTCTCTCAACACTCAGATTGGGTGAGGTAAGTGTTTGGGTTAAGAACCTCTCAAAGATTTGTAATTTGAGAGGTAGAAGTACAGGAAAACTAAGAGAAATTGTGTAAATAATTGTGGGTTTACAATCTCTAACTCTCAAGTGTGTTGATAGGGTTTTCTCTCTAAAAGACTCCTTACAATTTCGTTGGTAATGTGGGCTTATGTAGTATGGGTATAGAAATGAGGAAAGCACTCTTTAAAAACATCCAAGCAGAGAGTTTTGTAGGTCACTTGCGGGTTAGGCAAGTCGCAAAGTGACTCGCAAAATACAGCCTAGTAAAAGACTATTCATATTCCATCATGTGCTTCTCACGTGACCTTTCGTGGGTTGTCTACTCACAAGTCAATCACAAAAAAGTCGTGAACTTCACGGTCTTCACAATTCTTGACCAAACTCTTACACTCAACTCTTACATTAAATCTCACAAACATGCAGCGAAAAGATTGACAAAAAACAATCAAATTTGACACGAAATTAAAGCCAACAAAACATAGTTGAAAGACACAACTTTACAATCTCCCCATTTGGCTATTCTGTGACAAAAACGTGAGTTTGGGAACAAAGGCAAAACTCACTCGTACTTAAATCTAAAACCTGTGAAGAACTTGTACCATATATACCTGTAACTTGAAACACATGCACATAACAAATAACTTCATTAAGTTTGAGACAAGTAGAAATCAAGGCATGTATAAAGAACAAGTAAAATGCGATCAAGTAAAAACCAATAAAAATATAAACATACAACATAGCTTGCTTAAATTAAAATTAATTACATGTCAAAATCCTATTGGATAAGCTTGAAACAACTACGTGAATACATGTACTTGATCTTTTCAATATTAATGGATATAATAAACATTTTACAAAATAGTTAAATTAAATCTCTTAATTTTGGAAAGATTGGGTCTTGCTTTTGTGCTAAGGTCTGCCAAGATGCTTAGTACAATGAAACAAATAATTCTTAGTTTAACTCAGAGATACTAGAACTCATTGTTGCTATTATATGCAGGTAACAATTTATTTCATTTTTTCCAATAAATATGAAGCATGATTGTTTTTATATTCAATAAGGAAGATATAATCTTGCTAGGATAATTAGGGTCTCATGCATGCTTCTTCAATTAAAATTTTAGGTTATACATGTTAGTAATATATTTTTAATTTTTAATTTGTTATATCTATGAGTAAAAGAAAAATCTCATAAAAAATAAAAAAATAAAAAAAGATAAAAATTAAACTATCTCAAAAATAATAGTTCTTAAGATCTTAGAATTCTATAGCCTTTTTGAAATATTTATGATGTAAAACTCAAAACATTCTTTCAACTTAAAATTTTATGTTTAATTCAATTATATTTTAATTCAATGTGAGATTTGATATGACTGTATACTATGCATGTTAATTTCCACGTCTAAATTCAATTTAATTTTAATTCATTGTGATGCAAAAATAGTGGTATATTTTATTTTTCTCTTCAAAATTCAAATTCAATATGATGTTTTGTATCTTTGCTTTATGACATGCTTGATGGAATATGTAAGTGGCCACCATAGTCTAAAAGACCAGTCTTACTAGGAAAAGTGAGTGCATAACATCTTTCCACCTTGTAACTTAGTCTCCAAATTTAAATCGAAGATTATAGATTAGTTAATTATCCATGTAATTTTACATTTTAGAATGTAACTAGGTTCAAAACTATGTACTTTTTTAGATTGTACTTAGGAAATAAAAAGACTTGTAATTTCTATTTCAAAGTAAATTCAAATTCAAAGCTATTTAATAAAAATGTGTGTTATTCATAAGGTCTCCTTATTTTTCTTACAATTAAATAAGTGATGACTCCCTTGTAAAACCCTTGATCTAAGAAGGAAAACAAATTTCACGTGGGCTTCCCACTTTGAGGGATAACAATCACGTACTCACCCATTTGCATGGGCTAGGCTTAGCAGGATCCGGCAGGCCGAGGTTGCGGTCTCTCACAACATCATAAACTTTTAAGAAAATTAGGGTACCTATCTACACCCTCCCCCCACCCACTAAACTAAGGTAACATTATTACTTTCTTTTATTTAAAGAAAATATTCAAACAATATTTCTTTTTTCCTTTATAAAAAATTTATTAAAAAAAGTTATTAAATAGGAGCATGATAGTAAATTTATATATATTCTATTTTTATAACCCATACTTTTCCATCCACCAATCAAACGGGTCCTTTTAATTTCATTTTTTTTTCAATTTAGTTTTCTAACTTTCAAATTTATTCAATATAGTCTTACTATTAGTGGTTGTTGTTACCATGTCATTAGAATATAACATAAATTTCATTTTTTTTTTATAAATTTAATATTTTAAAAATTCAAAAAATTAATATCTAAAAAAACGAAAAAAAAAAAAAAAAAAAAAGATAGTATTATCTAAGATTAAAAAAGGATTTAAATAAAAAAGGATTACACACAAATACACATATTAAAAAAAAAAAATATATATATATATATATAATATATATCCAAACAAAAATTTCTAGGCAGAAGGAAAATAAAGTGTAGGACTAACATCTAAACTGAGAGACTTCAATTATGAGTCTGTTTGGATACAACTTATTATTGCTGAAAATTGATTGTTGTTGAAAACACTGTAACAAAATAATTTTTAAATGTATGAATAATATCGTGAGACTCATTTTTAATATTTTTTAATGTATGAACAGTGCACACACTGTTTATGCACAGTACTTTTTGTCCCTCAAAAGTTAATAACTCCGGCGAAAAAGAAAAAAAAAAACTAAAAATGCAAAAAACAAAACGCAACGCAACATTAAGTGGAATGAAGTGCCATCCAAACTGATACTAAGTTCTCAAAATTTAATTACCCTAATATTTTGCATTCAAAGGAAAAAAAAAAAAAGTAAAGAAATATTATATATAAATCATATTGTAGTTCACTTAAAAAGGATTGCACTGAAAATTAATTAAGATGCGGTAGGTGCACTACTTTATTATATATCTTACGGTCTGCCATAACAACCAATTACAAGCTTAATTGTCATGACTAATGAATAACAGCTCCAACGACATACAATTTAAGTAGGTTCATTAGTAAACTTTACATAAACGACTTGTAGCTTCAAGTATTGAAGGAGTATAACCTTAGACATTAGACGACACGCCGTAATATCATCTAGAGTCTAGACGGCTATGAAAATAAACCTAGAGCACCTTGTCGTATATGAGGAACCAAACTCAAAACGGCCCGTTGTATTTCTCCCTCCTTAATTATTAGCGTTTTAAATAGGTAGCATTGCAATGTTTACTTCAAAGATGTCAGATTGTCCACTTCTATTAATTTTATTTGTATTGATGGCTTAAAACCGATTTTATGGAAATCTCCACTTTACCTCAATATGTTTGCCACCAAGAATACATTCAAACAAAAGACTTTCAATTTGGAAGAAACAAGTCCTGTGTGTGTGTTCTTGAATAGGACATTGGTCTCTGAAGCAGTTTCTTAAAAACCATTAATGCTAATCTCAGCTTTACGTGGGGATTATGTGTATCATTATTATGTCAAACACACACACATGCATGAGTTTTACCCAATCGAGATTTGACACATCATTGAGCTCTGAGTTTGTTTATGAGTGATCTAGGGGTTTTAATTAACTCAACGGTTTAAAGTCTATTATTATCGTTATCATTAAAGGAACATCATAGATTCAAATAAGTTTAAAGATATGTAAAATTTCTTTTCAAAGTTTCTATCTCCTTGAGAAAAAATAAATAAATATAGAAAAGAACCTCCAAACATAAATTGTATATTAAGTACAAGGAGCACCCTAGTTATTGCAAGAGGAACCCAATAAGTTGATCCACCAAAAGCTCACACAAAGCTGGCCTCCCAAATCTTAAAATTTGAAGACGCGAAATACGAATACTTGATAGTCTAGTTGGCAACAGTATTCAACAAGTTGAGAATTGTGATTTCAGCATTCTGGTTGACATGACTATCTACTGTATTCAACAAGTTGAGAATTGTGATTTCAGCATTCTGGTTGACATGACTATCTACTCAAATTGTCCTCATTTCTCTACCAAGACTGTTGAAGATGACTAATACTTCTCTAAAGGAGCAAATACGACCAGTCCACATCATTATGTGATCTTAAACATCTTTTTTGTAATAGCTAATTCAAGACTTTTTTTTGCTTATCGCTGTATTGTCACCACTTGACAACCATTCAATACGGAACTACATGGTCGTATAATGGCTGACATACCTAAGGAACAATAAGAAAGGAGATAAAGAAATATGTTAGTCTTCACATATCTACACATATGGTTATCATGAAAGCAACTTTTCACCCAGAATGTGAGACAAATACTACTAAAAAAAAGGAATGTAAATTTACCACAAACAAACATATAGGCTCAAGTCTCGCAGATTAGGAGTTACGAGTCAGGTTGCATGCTTAGTGGAACTGTCATCTGTAGGGGAAACAATAGCTAAAATATCATATTAAATATTGACCAATTTCCATAGACTTATATCATTTTTTTGAAAAATCTTACAGCTTACCTCTATTTGCCTCTCTATTAGACCAAAAACAATAGCTCAAGACATTGAGGCAAATATTCTGCAAAATGAGGATAAAGGCTCTTACCATCTTAACTACAAAACAGAATGCAACGGTCATCAACAAGGAAGAAAAATAAATAAATCATTAAGACAAGCATAAGATAATCTATGGCTATGCTGACCAATATGAGAGCAGTTAAACAAAACAATTCTCATTAGATATTGTTGTTCAGCAGAAATACACATTTGACTTTTCAGCATTGCATTTATAAATTTTTTTTTTCCTGCTTTCTTCCAGGAAGTATGAAATAGAACTACTTGAATCTGAAAAGTGATATTAAAAAAAGAGTAAATTTTGCTCTAAAGACAAAGTCTGATTTAAAAAATAAAAATAGTACAAACCTAACTAGCAGTAGCAGGTAGAACTTTACCAGAAGAATATCATGGATTAAATCAAGCTTTAAAATGTGCAAAATTTGTGAATATCAAGCTCTAGGGCCAAAAAAATATGTAAAAAATAAATTGTGAAAACTATTCACAAAGTTGACCTTCAATCAAGCAGTTAAAACCATATATGAGACAATGGACAACCTAACCTCCAGAAATTTTGAAGGCACTCACTCATACTTCAAGTGGTAAGAATCTAAAATCTAGGAAGGACATAATATCCTGACTGAATGCAACATAATAATTTTCATCAACATAACCCCTACCAGTAGGGGGCAAGGGAGGGAAGTTGAGCTCTTTCAGAGTTCTATTTCATAAAGTTGAATTGAATTTCAATTGTTTTGAGGAATATGAAAGTACCGTACCACCTTTTATTTTAATCCAAATGCACATTCTCATACCTTCTGAAAACTTGTTTGTAAAGAGCATATGGTAGGACAAAGCTATGGTCGCCAAATCTTCCTTGATAAATAACTTCACCGAGCGGTTTTATTGCCTATGAGGGAGATCCCAAGATTTTCCAATAAGAACAAAAATTAATAGGAAAATTTAGGTAAAAAAATAAGGAATTTCATCCGAATGGAAGTCAACGAGGGACGTAATCTTTCTCTCCCTAATTCTAGTCCCTTATGGATAATGCTCCTTTTCCCTTTTCTCTAAAATACACAGAAATGGATCATCTTCACACTTCACACTTCACACTTACTTCAAAGACGACACAGTGACCTCCATCCATGAAACATACACCTAGCATCTGCACAAAAGGGAATTCATTGCATGTGTATAAAAGTTTCTGGTCAATGTAAGTGTTTGTGACTCTCATATATACAATTGCCCATGGCTTGGAATATTGTTCCATACTAAGCAACCTTAAGAAGAATTGAAAGACAACTTCAAGGATGACTAAAATGATGCTAATGTAGAGATAACAACACTTACTGAAAAGGTTCTTAGTTGTGGAAGTCTCAAAAGCCATCAATGGAGCATGCACAATTTTGCCCTGCACTTGAAATTGTCAACTGAAAAACCAATATAAAAATTTGTACGACTTTTGCAGATTATGTCACACACTCATTCTTTTATATGTAAGATTAAATGGGTTAAGTCACCTACTTGTACACAACAATGAGCTCCAGACAGCACAAAAAGAGAAAACTACAAAATTAAGAATTCCTCAGTTAAAAAATATTACTGTTACAAAAAATTTTGCAAGCAAATTTTTGAAAAGACAAAACTGTTACAAAAATGATCACAAATATGAAACTAAATTAAGGAAGTGAGAAACATATTACTCAATCTATTGAAAGATGATGCTTGATTTTTGTAGAACCATCTTTGAAAATCCTTTTGGTTTCAATGCCACAATCCTCTGTTTTATATACAAAAACAAATAATTTAGAAATTCAATAAAATGGGATGTTCTTGAAAGAGAATAAAGAAAAGAGTGCACAACTGATCAAGATGTGGTTCAATAATATATAAGTCAGAGGTTGAAGGATTCAAGAACCTGTGTAGCTAGTGGGGTGAGATCCTTCTGGACCTGGTTAGAATATTTGGGGCACCAGCAATCTTATGATCCGTTACCACCTCCTTAATTCATGTTTCTGCTAGTTGGAGTAAGAAAAATTGGCAAAGTATTCATCACACATTTTTTAGAAATACAAAATTCTCATATGATTTGAGCTAAATAATTAAATTAAGCAAATTAAATCTTTTGTATAGATTCGGTGTACTAGGGTTGTGCCCCCATTTTGTGCCTTTTTAACTAAATGTTTACTTATTAAAGAAAAATTGTATTAAGCCAAATCAAGTAGTTTTTTCTACCAAATACCAAAAGATGTCAAAACATTTTTTGCTATTCTTGCTCTTTCTTGCTAATCGAATGAAGCATAAAGTTAAACTGTCCCTAGAATTTTGCAACTCTAAACTCTAAAGCATATTTGTGCTTTTGATGCGCACTAAGCTATAGAAAACAAAATTGAGGAAAAAAAAACCGAAGTTATTCTGTGAAATTTTCTCACGGACTACATACAAGATGATAATTAGTGACCTTTTTTTCAGTAAAATATTAATGATAGCTTACATGGATAATAGCTCCAAGCTATTTCCCTATGAATTGTACTCAGGATTCACCCTCTTGAAAAAAGGTAACTCAAGGTCAAGAAGTGCCAGATATCACTTGGTCTATATATTACTTGATACAGAAACCAATTGCAAACACCTGTCAACAAAGTATTAGATACAGTTTTGAAGAAAAGAAGCAAATAAAAGGACATGGAGATCTCAGATGCAGAATAAAAGTGCAATAGAAGAGAGTGCAAACCAGTTGTGAAATGAAATATATATCACCGCCTTGTTGTAGGACTATAGTATGCACATGATGAATAGCATCAATACTTAAGACCTATAGTTTAGTGTTGCAATCCATTCTACAAATATACTACAAAATTTTATTATAAATATTATTTAAAAAAAAAAGCCTTAAAGAGATAAATAGAGAAAGGGGGAAAAAAAGGAACAAAATTACATTTGATAGCTTGTGAAGGGTGCAGCTTAATTAGTAAACTACAGAATCATATGTATATAGATGTTAATCTGATGGCACTAGTGCCCTTTCCGTTGAATTGATTGATTAATCATATAGTGGTCCTTAATTTAAGCTTTCAGATCACAAAAAAGGCTTACATGCAGAACATGTCTAAAATGCGTAATTGCCACACAGTATGCATCTCTAAATATAATTACAAACGATACTACCTTCAATTCAAACAACATCTTTAAAAAACTATCAAAAATTAGAAACACCTTCCGCTCATTTTTGTAAGAAATGCATGTCTTTTAGTATTAGAAAGGAGTATACCTGAGGGCAAGTTCTAAAGAGTAGGACTGTATCAAGATACCCCTCCCTTGGTGAGATCAATACTAGATAACAACCCTTTGATATATTCAAAAACCCAAAAACATATAGAATCAGCCAATTAAACCATTATTTTATTAAATGTGTGGCACAATGTATAATTCACCATTCTAAATGATCTACAAGAAGAATTTTCATATTGGCTCCTATATAATCTTTTGGCAAAAATGATAAGGTAAGAATAGTGCAAAGGCTAGAATTTGCTTACCTCTGCATTGCTTTGTAGTGAATTACTCCATCTTTGGGATATTTAATCAATCTGCTTTTCTTACTTGTAATGTCTCAACCATCCTTACTCGTTCTACCTCTTTAAGGCTTAAAATTTTCATGTACTCTATCCCCCATACTCGGGTGGGGAGCTAGCATGCTGGTTCTTCACAGTGATTAGAGAAAAGAAGATTAGCAATGTTGCCCAATATTCAAACAGAGTCTGCACAACAAAAGGTTAAGAACCAAAGGGGCTTTAGGAGGTAGACAAATAGACAAAACATCAACCACATAGAAAATGAAAAGTTCCTAAGCTTGGATGCTGCTTTGAGCATTAATAACCCACCATAAAATAAAACATAAAGAATTAAGAACATGAGGGTATTCTGAAATCTGTTAGATAATTTACCATTGGACTTGTGCATGTCCGGACACATTAGACTAAATAAACCTACTAGACTCTATCTGATTTTATGCTTTTGACTTAAATGAATTCTCCAGAAACATTTGGAAAAAGAAAAAATTATTCAGCCTTGTTGTCTTAACCCATAAACTACTTAATTCATTAGTTGTTTACCAATTACCCAATAACATTGGGGAAATCAATTTCTAGTATACTTAAGAACATGTTTTAAGCTTATATATAAAGAAAATAATTGACCAACCAGAATCCATTTAATAAGATAACTCCTGCAATGTTAGTTTGCATGGAAGATACTCCCCTCAAGTGGTAAAAGTTTTTCTTTGTTTATATGATAGGCAGTGAAGCAACCAAGTACATCACCTCATAACATAAAGTCAAATGTAGGTACAAAGATATAAATGCTATCTTTTCTTCACCATAAATGTGAAGATGTCATATGTGCAACAACAAGCCTTTGAACATACAAAAAGGATACAAAACATAAAGAGATTTACAGAATTTTTTTTTAAGAGAGAGAAGATGATTACCAACGAGTCTGCTACTTGTTACACAATTTCAGGGCCAAAATTAGCCAGGTTTGTAGCTTCCCTGATTCGTTCTTTGTGAGAAATCAAATGATTGAGAAGTTAAATATGCAATTGGATTCGACTCTTATGTTCTTTCCCTCCTACACATGTTTTTGCTGCCTCATGTTCACACGGATTCCACAGCCAAAATTCAAGAAGCTAGGGCCACGGTTTTAGCAGAGAGAGAAAGTGCCAAATTACCAACCACTGGAAAAACCAAAATTTCTTAATCTTGGGTTTCGTTTTGAGCACAACAACCTATTATAAAAAAGAAGTAAGAAAAATAACAGTATCCTCTAATCTTAAATGGTATTCAAGCAAAAAAAAAAAAACCTTAATTGGCAATTTTCAGTTGAGTAATAGATAAAAATTCAATCCAATCCACCTTTGAATTTGTGCATTAATGAACAAATTAGACTCATTTAGTCATTCTCTCATTCTTCTTTGACTTCAAAGTCAGTCTTCACATCAACTATTCAACATATGAGGAAGTAAATAAAGTATTATGCGTGTACCGAAAGAAAGAATTTTGTTTTGGCAAGACAACAATAAGAAGCATATTACAATCAACTGATGGAAATCTTTTACCTTCGAAATATTTGGATATGAAGAATAGGCTCTAGCAGTAGAAGGCGCAGCAAGATCCAAGCAAATTAAAAAAAAAAAAAACTTGCAATTAAGAAGAACCAAAAGTCAGGTGGTTTAAGCATTAGCACCCTGACTTATAAAACAAAACGTGGGTGGAAAGGTAAGAAAAATGATTGATACCTAAAAACCTGAGCGGTTTATATATATAAAATTAAGAGACAAGAAATGCAATTTGGATGGAGATTTTTTTTATTTTTTATTTTTTATTATATCATTGACCTTGGAATTGTGCATGTTTAGATACACTAGAGTCAAAATCATTTATGCTTTTGACTTAGACAAATTCTCAAAACAAAATTTGAGAAAAAGAGGAAATTATTCAGCCAAATTATATATTATTACATTGCATAAACTACACAAGCCATTAGTTATTAGTATTTACTAGTTACTAAAATGACATTGCGCAGTACGAACATAAAATATCATATTAAATATTGATTAATTTCCATAGAATTTTATCATTTTGCTCAATTATCTACAACTTACCTCTATTTGCAAACTGAGGATAGAGGCTCCTACCATCTTAACTACAAAACATAATGCCACAGTCATCAACAAGGAAGAAAAAGAAATAAATCAATAAGATAAGCATGAGATGATCTATGGCGACGCTGAACAAAATAAAAGCAATTAAACAAAACCATTCTAATAAGTGAACAACTCCAGTAAACATATATGCAAAAGATGAAGCTCCTGCTTAAGAAAAATTAATGGTAAGTTCATGAGAGTAAGGTCAGGGGGTGAGACAGGCAAGAAGGGAAAAGGAGTGAACCATTAAACACAATTAAATAACAAAGGGAGTAGTAGAGTAGAGAGAGGAAAGTAAAAGGAGGAAGTTGTATTATGGTGTTTTCCCTCTACTCATTAGATATCATTGTTAAACAGAAATACAAATTTAACATTTCCACATTGTACTAATGAATTTTCCTGCCTTCTTCAAGGAAATATGAAACAGAACCACTTGAATCTGAAAAAAAGTAATAATAAAAAGAGTAAATTTTGCTCTAAAAAAAAAGTATCAGCAATTTAAAAATACTATAAGCCTAGGCCAGCAGGTAGAACTTTACCAGAAGAATTATCATGGATTATATTAAGCTTTAAAATATGTAAAACTTGTGAATATAAAGCTCTAAGGCCAAAAATATAGGGCAAAAAATTGTGAACATAAGAATAAAAAACTATACACAAAGTTGCCCTAAAGTAAGGCAATTAAATTGAGGAACAACTTCCACTCATTTTTGTAAGAAAATGCATGTCATTTAGTATTAGAAAAGATTATACTCAAGGGCAACAGCTAAAGTGTAGGACTGCATACGAGCCACCCCTCAATAGGTGAGATCAACATATAGAATCAGCAAATTATACCATTGATTTATTAAATGTGTGGCATTACCTCCATCAGAAACAAATTCATGAGAGTGGGGCATATTGTATTTAATTCACCATCTAAATGACCTATCATAGAATGCTAATATTGATACCTATATAATCTTTGGCAGTTGGCACAAAAATAATATGGTAAGAATAATTAAAAGGCTAGAATTTGCTCACCTCTGCATCACCTTTAGGAAATTTAATCAAACTGTCACAGCTCAATCATCCTTATCCCTTTTAACTCCCTTTGGCCTAAAATCTCCATACACTCTATCCATCCATTACATGGGATAGCCCCCTTTGCTTTCCAGTGATTATAAAAGAGAACATGTGTGATGTTGCCCAATGTTTGAACAGAGACTGCACAAGCAAAAGTTAAGAAGCAAAGGCTATCTTTAGGAGGTAGAGAAATAGACAAAATTTCAACGTCACAGAAAATGAAAAGAAAAATGAAGTTATCCTATCAAATTAAAGGAGGATATTGTATTATGGTGTTTTCCATCTTCTCATTAGATATTGATGTTAAACAGAAATACACTTTTGACATTTCAGCTTTGCATTTATGAAATTTTCCTGCCTTCTTCAAGGAAGTATGAAACAGAACTACTTGAATTTGAAAAACAATAATAAAAAGAGTAAATTTTGCTCTAAAGACAATGTATCTGTTATTTAAAAATACTATAAACCTAGCTAGCAAGCAGAACTTCATCAGAAGAACTATCATGGATTATATCAAGCTTTAAAATATTGTAAAATTTGTGAATATCAAGCTCTAGGGCCAAAAAAATTGGTGAATATAAGAATAAATAAGTATACACAAAGTTGACCTTAAGTAAATCATTTAAAACCATACAAGACAACCTACCCTTCAGAAATTTTAAGGTATTCACTCATACTTCAGTGGTAAGAATCAAAAATCTCGCAAGGGCATAACATCCTAACTAAATGCAGGGAAAAATTCATGACCCTAGAATATAAGAATTCTCATCTATATAACCCCCACCAGCAAAGGGCAGTGGATGGAAGTTAAGCTCTTCCAAAGTTCTATTTCTTATAGTTGAATTTAATTTCAATTGTTGTGAGGAATATGAAAGTACCATACCAACTTTTATTTTAATCCAAATGCATGTTCTCATGGCTTTTGATAACTAGCTTGTAAAGAGCACATGATAGGACAAAGCTTTGGTGGCTGAATCTTCCTTGATAAATAATTTCACCAAGCAGCTTTATCACTTATGAGGGAGATCCCAAGATTGTCCAATAAGAACAAAATTAATAGGAGAATTCAGGTTATAAAAAACTGTACTTTATCTGAATGGAAGTCAAGCAGGGACATAATCATTCTCTCCCAAATTATAGTCTCTTCCTGGAGAATTGGTGTTTTCCCTTTTATGTAAAATACTCAAAGGAATGGATCATCTTCACACTTCACACTTCAAAGACTCACCGATTCAGTGACCTCCACCAAACTGCAAAAGAGAAATAATATGATTTGGAAAATGATACTATATCATGAAACAGACACACATAGCATCTGCATAAACAGTAATCCATTGCATGTGCATACAAGCTTAGTTCATGTAAGTGTTTGCCAGTCTCACATGCCCATTGATTGGAGTACTGTGGTATCCTAAGCAGCCTTAAGAAGACTTGAAATACTACTTCAACGATGATTAATATCATGCTAATGTAGAGATAACAGCAGTGATTGAAGAGGTTCTTTGTTGTGGAAGTCTCAAAATGATACAATTTTGCCCTGCACCTGAACTTGTCAACCTAAAAACAAATACTAAAATTTGTAAGTCATTCACAGGTACGTCACGTATTTTTTAATGTAAGTTGAAATGGGTTTAGTCACCTACTTAATCACCAACTTGTACACATACATGAACCTCCAGACTGCACAAAAAGCAAAGAAACAAAATTAAAAATTCATGACCTGTTAAAAATTATTATTGCTATAAAAATTAAAAGTTCATAGACCAAGCTGTCTCTACACAAGGACAGATACATGTGACATGTTGCAATAAATATTCTGAAATTAAAACTGTTTGTTACAAAAATTATCGTAAATATAATATAAAAATAAGAAAAGAAGGTGAGAGGCATATCACTCAATTTATTGCAAGATGATGCTTAATTTGTGTAGAACCATCTCTAAAATCTTTTGGTTTCAATGCCCCACTCTCCTCTGATTTTTATAAAAGCATAATTTAGAAATTCAATGACATTGAAAGCTCTTGAAATGAAAAGAGAGAACTAATCAATATAGGTGGCTCACTAATATACGAGGCTGAGATTGATTTAAGAACCTGTCAGCAAAAGGGGTGGCTACCAATCCATTGATGTCAAAACTATTTTTTATTTATTCATTTATTTTTCTGTTTTTACACTTCCTCCGTAATCAAAAGAAGCATGAAGTTAAAGTTGTCCATAAAATTTTGTGACTTTAAACTAAAGCATATTGGTGCTTTTGATGCACACTAGGCTATAGAAAATAAAATTGAGAAAAAAAAGGGAGTTGTTCTCTGAAATCTTGTCACATACTACGTACAAGGTGATAATTTGTGCCATTTTTCTAGTAAAATATTAACTACAGCTTGTATAGATTGTTCAAATGCTGTTTGTCTCAAAAATTTAATCTGTTAGGAAATAGTGATTTAGGGTCCGTTTAGATACAGCTGAAAACTGAAGAACACTGTAGCAAAATAATTTTTAAATATGTGAATATTACCGTGGGACCCATTTTTTAATAAAAAAGTTGTTAAAAAGTGAAATTTGTGGGTCTGTGAATAGTGCACTGTTCATGGGAAAAGTCAAATGTTTAGGCTCAAAAGGATTAAAAAAAAAAAAACTGAAGAAATGCAAGACATGCGTTTGGGAAGTGTGTTTGGGAAGCGCATTCGCACACTTAATCATTTAGCCATAATTCTAACGTTATATATTGGCTCCAAGCTATTCTCCCATACATGGTAGTCAGGATTTACCCTCTTGAGCAATTGTAACACAAGGTCAAGAAGTGCTTGATATCACTAGTTCTATATATTGCTTAAAATAAAAACCAACTACAAAAGCCTGTCAACTAAGTATGAGATATGGTTCTGAAGAAAACAAAATAAAAGAACTAGCAGATATTAGATGCAGAATAAAAATACAATGAAAGAGAGTGAAAATCAGTTGTGAAATGCAATATGTATCACAAACTGTAGGATTGTAATGTGCATATGATTTTATTAGCATCAATACTTCAGCCATATAGTTTACAGTCACAATTCATTCTACAGAGGAAATTAATGTTGTTAGAAATTATTTTAAAATAAACCAAACCACCATAAAGATATAAATAAAGAAAAAGTACAAAACAAGGAGCATGATGATGATGGTGATATTTGGTAGCTTGTGAAGGATGCAGCTTAATTGGTACATACCTATAGAAGCATACGCATATTTCTTCGAGAAAAAGGATGTTAATCTAACTCCCATCATATAGTTTCTATTTTCTTCCTCCAGAATATAGAATTTGAGCTATCTTAGGCCAATTAAAACTTGTTCCACCCTTGCATCTTTCTAATAACTTGAACAATTGGTAATTCACAATCTCATTAAAGTGGTGAGAGAATGAGGTAGCTATATTCCTTTCAAGTAGTGATATCAAACTAGGCCATCTGAAATTACAAGGATTTAACTGAGGTGAGGTTGTGGATTACTCTAAGAAAGCATTGGACTAGAACAATATCAAATGTGTACAAATTTGCATTGCAGTAGATGTTGAAGTTGCTCTCTACCAAATACCTTGGCATGAAAATGAGTTATTGCCTTATTGGTTAGTATATGAGTTACTTGGTGCTAAAATATACAAATATATCTCATTTAGTGAATATTCCTTATAGGAAAATTGAGAAAATCTGAGGTATCTTAAATTATGTTTTTCCTACCACTGAGAACATGTAAAATTTTAAGCCAGAATTTTTTGAATTATCCTTGTAAAAAAACTGAGACATTGACTTTAGATAACACTTTTTGCATCACTGAAAAACACTAGATTATTCCCACCCACTCCTATATGTAAGATGTTAAGGCAAACATAAAAGTCCTTGGGATCATTTTCAACAATTTCCTTTTTAGCAACTGAATCCTTGAGTTGGGTTGACAAAAAAACATGAAAAAGGAGGGCCCCTATCGCACTAGCATCCTTCCTTTGAAATTTTTGCTTCCAAAGCACAAAAAGGACTGACATATAGAACTAGTCTAAAGTGCAAAATTACATACACTACATGCATTTCTGGTTATAATTACAAAAGAAACTACCTTCAAACAGTAATTTCAATACAAAACTAATAAAAATGAGGAACAACCTCCACTCATTTCTGTAAGAAAATGCATGTCATTTTAGTATTAGAACATACTATACTCAAGGGCAAGTGCTAAAGAGTAGGACTGCATACAATCCACCCCTCCATAGGTGAGATCAACATATAGAATCAGCCAATTAAACCATTAATTTATTAAATGTGTGGCCTTAACTCCATCAGTAATGGATATATGAGTGAGGGGCATATTGTATTTAATACCTATATAATCTTTTGGCAGTTGGCACAAAAATGATATGGTAAGAATGATTAAAAATGCAAGAATTTGCTTACCTCTGCATCACTTTGCAGCAAATTACTCCGCCTTTGGGACATTTAATCAAACTGCCTCTCTTTGGCCTAAAAACTTCGTACACTCTATCCATCCATTATGCTAATCGCCCCCTCTGCTTTCCAGTGATTATAAAAAGAACATGCGTAATGTTGCCCAATGTTCAAACAGAGACTGCACAACTAGAAGTTAAGAAGCAAAGGATGTGTCTTTAGCAGGTAGAGAAATAGAAAAAATTTCAACGACATAGAAAATGAAAAGAAAAATGATATTATCCTCAAGTCTTAATTGGTATTCAAGTGAGATGTAAAACCTTAATTAGTATTTTTAATTAATTAACAGATAAAAATTCAATCCAATCTACCTTAAAATTTGTGCATGTCCGAAAAATTAGACTCCTTCAGTCAATCTTGTGTTGTTCTGACTTTAAAAAGTCAGTCTTCACACCAACATTTGAGGAAGCAAACAAATATTCCCCCCAAATAACAAAAAAGTTAACCCCCAAAATACCTTTATAGTAAGCTGATTCCCGGTAGAGTTAGTTGCCTGGTCATGTCCTCCCTTCAAAATTCAACCAAATTTTCTACGATTCTGCAATATGAGTTTTGACAGGAACAAATGATGAGAAGGACAAATGATTCTCTACTCTCTAGTACTTGGATACACAGTATCATTTACACACATAATGATGTGTTATGAACCGTTGTTTTTAGCACAAGAACCAAAAAATAAAGTACATGAAGTGTGCATTAAAAAATTATAACTTTTCCATTTCTTGCAGGACAATAATGAGAAGGAAGAATGGAAAAAGGGTAGGATTTTTCGTTTTGAAATAATTGTAGATGAAAGAAAGGATGTAAGTGGCTGTTGGAGGTAGAGGAAAAGCCAAAAATCACTAGGTAACCAAAAAAATTATGACTCTGTGATGCTTTGGGCATTAGAAATCTAACATATAAAAACAGGATTAAGAAAGAAAGAAAATTGAAAGCACCAAAGGTTTTGTTCAAGATGTTTAACAACTAATTAGAAGTATTTAATTATTAGGAGATAAGAATTGCACATCTCAGATGAATATTATCTCTAGATTTGTGAATGTCTGCATTGGTAGACCTCAACCTTTGTTCTGCTTTTGACTAAAACAAAGTCTCCAAAATAAAAATAAAAAATTCTGAGAAAAGAAAGAATTCATTCACCAATTATCCCATCAAAAACAATAATTAAATCATTAGTTATTTTCTATATACCAATAGTTCAAATGAGAATTTTAAAATTAATCTTAATAAATATATAGACCCCAAAAAAGAAAAAAATAAATAAAAGAGAGTGAAACAACGAAATACCTGTAATATAATCTCAATCTTGCAATGGTTGTTGCAAGATTAATTCATCCTCTAGAAGTAAACAAACCGACTTCGATTCTAAATCAGATTCTGCAACAATTAATAAGCAACCATGCTCTTAGGTACAAAGATATAAATCATTAGAATTAAAAGAAAGAAAAAATAAATAAAAAAAGGATGGAATACATTATCCTAATTTTTCTGGTTCAAATAACTTTGTGAAGAAATCAAGTGTCTAATTAACATTCTATAGACAGGAAAAAGAAAAATACCGAAAAGAAGGAAAGAGAATTTTAAACTGGTTCAGTTCAGCATAAAAAAGAGGTTGAATAGTTTTAAAAGTTGTCCAAAATATAAAACTCTTAAAAAACCAGTAGTTGATTTTTTAATTTGGGATTAAAAGATAGATAGATGAGATGCATACCTGAAGAAATTGTTTCTTCTTGCTGCTTCTGACGATCCACTGTTATGAATGGGACATGGGCAATGAAGGGCCAATCTTCACCTATTTGCCTCTTGCATCTTTGCCCTAAGAGGGGACAATCATCAATTGTCAATTCTTTTAAAGAGGTGAGATTGCGAATCTCTTGAGGAAGTGACCTCAGATTGTGACATCCCCTAATGACAAGGATTTGTAGTGACGTGAGGCTGCCTATCCAAAAATTCAATTCAAACTATCTTTGAACTAGTACATGTATGAACAGATTAGGCTCATTCAGTCATTCTCTTGTTCTTTTTTGACTTTTTAAAGCAAGTATACTCACAAAAATGTGAGGAGTATTTTGGTTTAATCATCTCATGAAAAGCATTTAGTAGATATATGTTGGAAACTTTTATAACCAAAAAAAAAAAAATTAACTACCAAAATACCGGTTTAGTAAGCTAATTCCTGCAGTGTTAGTTGCCTGGTCAAGTCCTCGCTTCAAAGTTCTAAGAAATTTGCTATGATTCTGCAATTATGAACAAGCAACCATATATGTCATTTCATTAACACAAGTTTAGATGAAAAGATATAAATCATTAGAATAAAAGAACAAATGATAGAACAATTATCCTTTTTTATTCTCCTAATAAATTGAAGAAATCATGCGTCTTATTAAAGTTTTGATGGGAAAAAAGGGAAACAAATGATTACCACCGAGTTCTTAACCTGTTGCACAATTGCAGTTTTTGAATAGGGTCTGAATTTTACACCCAAGCCTGTTCTTTGCCTAAGTTGGTTTTGCATAAGAAGTCAAACGACTAAGAAGTTCTCCAAAATATGACAAACCTCAAAAGGCATCAAGAAAAAGGGCATCTGTATATGATTGTCCATGAAAATTTGGAATTAAAAGATAGATGCATACCTGAAGAACTTGTTTTCAGCAGATTCTGACAATCCACTTGCAATTCTGTGACATGCTACACAATTGCAAGGCCTGAAAGTTTTGTAAAAGGTCTGAATTTTAAGTTCTGCATGAAAACTGAAAAGTCCAATGCCTGATAAGTTCTCCAAGATATATCAAAACAAGATTATTGGTGTTAGTTTCTTCATTAAAAGTCAAATACCTGAAGTAGTTAAAGATGCCATCAGATTCCAACTTCAATCCAATATTCTCTCCTACTCATTTTTGTGGGACTGTATTTGGTCCCCACTGATTAAAAAAGAACAGATGTGTTGCTGCCTCAACATTACAGGGACTTCACAACCAAATGCAGCAGGGACTACGACTTCAGGAGGCAGAGAAAGTGACAAAATAACCTATTATTCAAAAAATAGGGGGGAAAGTAAGCAAAATGAGGGATCTTCAAGTCTTAGTATTCAAGTAATAAAAAAAATAAATAGAAATTTAAAATTTTTATTAGCAGTAATAAAAAATAATCAATCCAATCTATCCATGAACCGTACATGACTAAACAGATTAGACCCATTCTATAGTACTTGGAGATCACAGTATTATTTACACACATGATGGAAGTGTTATGAACCCTCTGTTTTAGCACAAGAACCAAAAAATAAAGAACATGAAGTCTGCAACTATATATTAAAAAATTAGAACTTTTCCGTTTCTGGCAGGTTGCAGGACAACAATGAGCAGGAAGAATTAAAAAAGGTTAGAATTTTTTGTTTTGAAATACTTTAAGATGAAAGAAAGGCTGTAAGTGAGGTAGAGCAAGAGCCCAAAAATCACTAGGAAACCAAAAAATAATATATCTAGATTTGTGAATGTCTACGTCTGTAGTTGTTCTGCTTTTGACTAAAACAAAGTCTCTAGAATAAAAATAAAAAAAAATCTGAGAAAAGAAAGAATGCATAAAGCAATTATCCCATCAAACATAGTAACTAAACCATTAGTTATTTTTCTATAGATCAATAGTTCAAATGAGAATTTTAAAATAATCTTAGTAGATATATAGACCCCCAAAAAAGAATAAAATAAATAAAAGAGGGTGAACCAGCAAGATACCTGCAAAATAGGCTAATTCCTGCAACGGTAGATGCTAGATTAAGTCCTCATCTCCCATTATAACTCTGAAGAACTCATATTCTGCAATTATTAAGGAGCAACCATACACACATCATATTACCAACACGCTCTTAGGTACAAAGATATAAATCATTAGAATTAAAAGAAAGGAAATAAAAAGGATGGATTACATTATCCTAATTTTTCTTGTTGAAATAACTTTGTGAAGAAATCGTGTGTCTAATTAACATTTTATAGACAGAAAAAGAGGAAAAATACCGAAAAGAAGGAAAGAGAGTTTTAAACTGATTCAGTTCAACATAAAAAAGAAGTTGAATAGTTTTAAAAGTTGATTTTTAATTTGGGATTAAAAGATAGATAGACAAGATGCATTCCTGAAGAAATTGTTTCTTGTTCCTGGTTCTGATCATCCACTTCTACGAATGGGACATGGGCAAAATATAAAAACTCTTAAAAAACCAGTAGTTGATTTTTTAATTTGGGATTAAAAGATAGATAGATGAGATGCATACCTGAAGAAATTGTTTCTTCTTGCTGGTTCTCCCAATCCACTAGTACGCGTGGGACATGGGCAATGAAGGGCCAATCTTCTCCTATTTGCCTCTTGCATCTTTGCCCTAAGAGGGGACAATTCCTAATTGATAATTCTTTTAAAGAGGTGAGATTGCGAATCTCTTGAGGAAGTGACGTCAGATTGTGACATTTGTAAATCTGAAGGGATTGTAGTGATGTGAGGCTGCCTATCCAAGGGAGAGATTCTATATCATTAATCTCCTCTAAATGTAATTCCCGTAATTGAGAGAGAGGAGGAAAGTAGGTTGATGTGGTTGCTGCTCCCATTTTCATTGTCTGCTCCAATACCTTCCAGCTACACCCACGCAATATCAGCGGTTCTTTCAAATATGGAAACGGGAGCATGGAAGTCAGGTTAGGGCAATTTTCTATCACTAAATTCGAAAGAGAAGGAGGAAATGATGGAAGTAAGAGATGATGTGGCTCATTATCATCATCATCATCATCTGAATTCCTCCGCCATCCCTTCAGTTTTGGGCAAAACTCTAATTCAAGAGAAGATAAGGATGGGAAGAATGGTGTTTTTGAAGAAGAAGAAGAAGAAGAGGAAGCACCCAACACGTTACTAACACTCTCTTCATCTATCCATATGTATTCAAGTGCTTTCATATCCCTAAGAGAGACAACCTTGAGGAAAGGGAGTTGATTTAACGGTGGGAGGTGCTGCAATCTACGAAGAAAAATCAATTCAAATTTAACAAGATTAGTGAGAGAGGAGACCCAACTTGGAATTCTCACACCCATATAATAATTTAACTCCAACCGTTTAAGATTTGGATGTGGCTGGAGCCCTTCCAGTGACATGTCATCATAACATTCAGTTTCTCCATCATCCCTAATGTCCTTCCAGAGTAATCTCAGCTGTTGAAGATGTTGTTTCTGCTTCATATTTGTGGCTTTACATTCCACCATGTCATCTTCTCCATGTCCCAAATTATCAATCAATAGACTTCCTCCCAAATTGCTCAACTCCTTCAATTCACTCAGCCCACCACCAGAACTAGCCTGTTTTTTCTTATACCAACTACCCTCTTGCCTCACGACAAAATTTGTTAGTATCTCAAGAGAAGTAAGATGCCGAAGTCCAAGGGGCATATGCGTCAAACTGTAGCAATCACTAATGTCTAAATGCCTGAGATTAACCAAATTCTTAAGGCGCCGGGGTAATTCTTTAAGTAACCAACAACCCCTGAGTTTTAGTATCAACAAATTTAGCAGCTTTGTAATGGAATCAGGGAGAAATTCAATATTTTCATTTTTAGAAAGATCAAGATATCTTAAATGTTTCAATTCTCCAATTGAATGGGGCACAACATGTATATGTAATTCACTCAAATCTAATGTACGTAAATAATGAAAATTTGAAATGAGTGCATTACAATTTAAGTTACCCAACATCCCGCCTACACTATATGCAAGAATTGTTCGTATCTTCCTTTGATTAGGCATGAGCATTGAAAATTGTTTTGATGAATCCACAAGATTAAATGATACATGATGAACTTTTTCAATAATATTTTTCCTACTTGGATTTAATATGGCACTTTCCGTTCCAGACACAAGAATTGCAAGATCATGCATGAGATCATGCATCTTACATGATTTTATATTGTCCAATTCATCATTTTCTACATCTTGGAAAAATGACCTCCAAAGTAATTCCATAAAATATTTTCTGCCAATATCTTCAAAACGCTGTCTAGGACCTTCTAACACAATAAAGCCTTGCGCTACCCAAAGATTAATAAGTGTATTTACATCAATCCCATGATCTTTTGGAAACAATCTACAATAAGCAAAACATTGTTTCAAGTGTGACGGAAGATGATCATAACTCAACTTAAGAGTAGATGAGATCTTATTTTCTTGTTGAGTTAATTTTGAGAGTTCATCATCTAAAAAGGATTGCCACTCATTCTCATAGGTTTTACCATACAATAAGCTTCCTATTGTTCTTATAGCGAGAGGCAATCCATCACACTTTTCAACAATCTTATTTCCTATTTCTGAGATTTTCTTATTTTTTGGCTCTTGACCGCGCTCAAATGCCATATTTACAAATAAACTCCAAGCCTTTTCTCTAGGTAGAACTTTTAGAGGATACCATGTATTTGTATTTGTGGCAGTTATCCTTGCTACATTTTCGGAACGCGTGGTTATCACTATCTTACTTCCCATTGCACCACCTATTAAAAAATTTTTCAACAAGATCCATTTTTCACTGTCCTCATTCCACACATCGTCCAAGACAAGGAAGTATTTTTTTCCATTAAGTTTTTGTCGAAGGTGGTTCTGTAAATTCTCTAGGTTTGTATCATGGTTCTCTTCTTTCAAAGTTTCTAAAATTTGTTTAACAATCTTTTTTACGTCAAAGTTATCGGATACACAAATCCACAACTTCAACTCAAAATGTGCTTTGACATTTTCATCATTGTAAATGAGTTGAGCTAGTGTAGTTTTCCCTAGGCCTCCAATTCCAACTATTGGAATAATTGAAACATTATCTTCAACATTGGTATCCAAAAGAAATTTTATAATTTTTTGTTTATCGTCCTCTCTCCCAACAACTTCATCTTGACGTATAAAAGAATAAGTTTCCCTGTTGTCCCTACTCTTGACTTGTGGCTCAATAGAGCCTATCAAGAAGGAGAACTTCGCCATTTCATTTGCAATGACATCTAGTCTCTCCCTAGTTGCCTTAATTCTATGACCCATATTGTGACTGAAAGCAAGCTGGTTTGAACTTGAAAAGAAAATGCGTACCTCCTTCGTCATCTTATTTCCAGTCATCATTTTGCGTTGCAAAGCTTCAGTGGAGAAATCATCCAGCACGTCATCAGCATCATGGAGGACATCTTTGAGCTTTTCGAGCCAACCTTTGACGGCAACACTATCATCAGCCTTCTTTTCAGCATCAAGAAGTACATCTTTGATTGTGGAAACTGTGCTCTCTAGATTTTCAAGGTCAGCTTTCACACCGCTTGCCAACTTGATCTCTTCACGAATTAAGGGACTCAGCAGTTCAAGCACTTTCCCGGCAAGGTTGAAGACAACTCCTTGCGCCATTTTTTCTTTTTTTCTTTCAGGAATAGAATATGCTTTTGTGGGATGATAAACGTATAAAGAAGCAGGTTGTTGAGTAGTGCCCAACTTAGAATAACCACATGTATATTTATAAGCCTTGAGGGTAACCTTGTTAAATACCATCGTGGATGCTCTAATGATGCTTGCGCAAAGAATATTTTAAAAAATGAGCAATTATATGTGGTCATGTCAGCATCAACAAAAGCAAAGAACCAAGAATTCCACAACAGCTGGCCTCAATAATTATGCCCAAAGAAAATGTTGTTTTTTATTCTAAAACTTTAACTTGGATGTGTTTAGTGAATGTTTTTAAACAATTATTTTTAATTTTTTAAACAATATTTTACATATTTTTATACAATTTTTTTACCTATACGTATTTTTATAAAATTTTTAAACAACATTTTTCAGTTAGCAACAGCGACTACCAAGTAATAATGAAACAACATTTCTAAATTCCAAAAGCATTAGCGGCTAAAAAACAAAAATTAAAATTTTTTTTATTGGGAAGTTAAGAGGGTGTTTGGTAGAGTAGTTTGAAAATTGTTGTTTATAATTTTTTGAAATACGTGTGGGTGAAAAAGTGTGTTGAAATGCGTAAAATACTGTTTAAAAACTAAAAAATGTTGTTTGAAATGACAAACCAAACGGGGCCTAAACTTCTAGAATTTAAATGAATAGAGTTATTTTTCTTTTTATCAGAAATGTATCAAGCTGTTAAGTCCAGCTCAAACTTAAGTCAGCTTTCATCGCTTAAATAGAGTTCAAATCTACTTTAATATATTTAAGATTTAATTGTGTAAGTGTAGAAACAAGTTAATAAGGCCGAACAAATTCTTTCAACCATTTTTATAAACAGTTGATTTAGAAATTGGTTATTTGTAAGTAAAAAAATAAGTGTTGATATTAGTGGGCTAATCCGCTCATATGATAATTAGTAAGAAATTGTGTGACCAAATTTTGAAAGCCACCTCAATGGAGCAAGCACAAATTTTCCTTGCACCTGAAATTGTCAAGCTAAAAACAAATACTAAACTTTGTAAGTCTTTCGCAGGTTATGTCACATACTTTTTAATGTAAGATCAAAATCAAATGGGTTTAGTCACCTACTTGTACACATCCACGAACCTCCAGACTGCACAAAGGGCAAAGATACAAAACTAAAAATCACAACCTGTTAAAAATTATTATTGCTATAAAAATTAAAAGTTCATAGACCAAGTTGTCCCTACACAAGGATTGATACATGTGACATGTTGCAATAAATATTCTGAAAATTCAAAACTGTTTGTTACAAAAATTATCATAAATATAATATAAAAATAAGAAAAGAAGGTGAGAGGTGTATTGCTCAAATTATTGCAAGATGAAGCTTGATTTTTGTATAACCATCTCTACAATCATTTTGGTTTCAATGCCACACTCTTCTCTGATTTATATAAAAAAAATAATTTAGAAATTCAGTGACATTGAAAGCTCTTGAATATGAAGCAAAACAATGAAAAGAGAACAACTAATCAATATAGGTGGCTATATACGAGGCAGAGATTGAATGATTTAAGAACTTGTATGGTCTTACTATTATCTTCAATGGGGCTGGGTGTATAGTTATGGCGTATTTGGATTCTCTACTCCTGCAGGCCCGAACCTAGTAGATAGAGTATTATTATGATCACACTCAGGTGAAAGACGTCAACTTAAATTACTTCCTCGACCCATTTTTTGTTAATTAAAAAAAAAAAAAAAAACCTGTGCAGCCAATGGGGTGGCTACTAATTCATTGGTGTTGAAACTATTTTTTATTATTTATTTGTTTTTCTGTTTTTACTCTTTCTCATAAATCAAATGAAGCATAAATTTAAAGTTGTCCATAAATTTTTGTGACTTTAAACTAAAGCATATTGGTGCTTTTAATGCACACTAGGCTATAGAAAATGAGCTTGAAAAAAAAATGAGTTGTTCTATGAAATCTTATCACATACTACGCACAAGATGATAATTCGTGGCATTTTTCTAGTAAAATATTAATGATAGCTAATATAAATTGTTAAATTGCCAATCTATATATATATATATATCTAAAAGCTGAGACGTAGAATTTAATGTTATTGTACTCTTGTTAAGCCACCTCATCAGTTACGTCATACTTTTTTTTTTAAATTTCCTTTATGATTTTTCTATTTTATTTTATATAAAATAATTAAATATAGTTAATTGACAAATGCAAATATTTGACTATTCAGCTACCCAAATTGATTTCAACTTTTCATTTTCTTCTTTTTAATTTTAATTAATTGTTAAAATTAAATAATTCATTGTCATTTAGTGGATATATGCACATGTTTACTATTCATTACAAACGTTACTATTCATTAGATGCAAATATTTAATTATATTCAACTATCCAAATTGATTTCAACTTTTCATTTTCTTCTTTCTAATTTCAAGTAATTGAATATTTGAACTTTTCATTTTCCTATTCAAAAAAAAAAAAAAAAAAACTCTTCTTCTCTTCCTTCAACATTTCCCCTCCCTCTTTGCCTCTTTACCGTTAAACTTTCTTTATCATTTCCTCTTTCTTATATTTTAACTCTTCTTCTCCCTATCTTATTTTATATAAATTTGATATAATTTATTTGATTCAATTCATATTTTTTCCACACAAAAATTGTAAGTACTCTCTCTCTCTCTCTCTTACTTGATTTTTGTTCTTTCTTATAACTCTAATTTAGGTTGATGGTTTTTTTATTTAATTTTTTGGTGTTGTATTTTTTAAATTTCCTATCACAAATCACTCTTATAGCTTTGGTTGAATTTTGCTTTGGGTTAATATATATATATATATATATTTTTTAAATAGAAATTTGAGTTTATATCAAAACAAAATATACATGGCTACGAATTTGAATGTGCCTACTAATGGACTTTCACTGAACAAAGATGTATTCACAATGTTTTTAGCTTCATATATTTCTTTGGTAATGTGAATTTGAGAAAGAGAAAAGGATAGGCAAAGGATGCATGATATTTCATAATCCTCTATGTCTTGAAGAAAGTGGAGGGCCTATTAGTCTCTCTTCTACTGGAATTTTGTACAGAAAGCCTTTTGTTATAAGTTCCTTGACTTTTTGTTATTTTATAATCGTTCTATAGTTTATACATTGAAAAAAAGTGAATAAAGTTTTTATTTATTTATCTGTAGAGTATCAAAAAAGTAAAAAAAATATTTATGATAGTAATTTTGTATTATTGCATCCCATGTGTTTGGTAAAATTCCTTTAGAAATATATGGTTTTCTCAAATCTATTTAGTATTTTTATTTTGGTCATTTTATTACAAATAATTAGCATCTCCACCATTAAATTTTTAGTTAATTTGAACTTTCTTGGTAATCTTTTACTTTGCTTAGTTGATCATATTTACTAAAAATGCCAAAAAGAGAATAAGATAAAATATAATTTACTTTATAGCATCATTATGCTATTAATTTTTTTATGTATAGATACTTAAGGAATTTTTTCTTTTTGCATTTTATATTTCCACTTTTTAATATATGATTTATTGATAATGGTCTATAGCATAGTTATCTTTATTTACTTTTTCACTCAGTTTCAATTGTGAGGAAGAAAGAGACTTGGATTTATGTTTTTGAGAAAAATATATCTATAAGAGTTAAATCGCATACATTTGTATGATAATAAACAAAGTATACATAGTTACAATTTGGTCTAATAGTTCTCACACTATCATTTTTTTTTTTAAAATAAAATTATTGCATTGTGTTTTAATACATATCTCACTATATATAATGCCTAACTACAAAAAAGATTTCGTTACACTACAAAAAATTTATAATTTAAAACATAATTTCAAATAACACATATTGAATTTTTAATAATATACAATTTAATATATTAATTCAATAATTATCCAATAAAAAATAATCGTATCATATTTTCTCGTGCATCGTGCGGGTTTGCGACTAGTTGTATCTATAGGTTAAGCTGTTTGGAACTGGTGAACTTAATCACTCCCCCTCATGTGTGAGCCTAAACTCCCCCTTAATTACTCGAACAACTAGTATTTCACAATCTCATTAAAGTGGTGAGAGAGTGAGGTAGATTTATTCCTTTCAAGTATCGATATCATACTATGCCATATGAGATTACAAGGATTTAATTGAGGTGAGGTTGTTGATTACTCTAAGGGTCTGTTTGGGATCCGCTTATTTTGCTGAAATTGAAAATTTTTTACTGAAAGTATTGTAAATAAAGGTAAAATTTAGCTGAAATAATACCGTGGAATTCATGAATAGTACCAAAAAGTTTAATGAGACCCATGAATAGTAACAAAAATAAGCTGAATAGTAAAATAAGCTAACTTTTTAATTTAAAGCCAAATACACACTAAGAAAGAATTAGACTAAAACAATATCAAATGTGAACAAATTTGCATTGCAGTAGATGTGGAAGTTGCTCTACCAAATACCACGGCTTTGGATAACATGAAAGTAATGAAAATTAGTTATTGGTTGGTGCATGAGTTACTTGGTGCTAAAATATACCACATCTCGTTTAGTGAATATTCCTTATAGGAAAACTGAGAAAAATATGATGTATCTTAAATTACATTTTTCCAACCAGTAATAACATGTAAAACTTTAAGCCCGAATTTCTTGAATTTTCCTTATTAAAAAAACTGAAACTTTGACATTGAGTAACACTTTTCTGCAACACTGAAAAACAGTCACTAGAATTATTCCCACCCACTTCTATGTGTGCGATGTTAAGGTAAATAGAAAAGTCCTTGGGATCATTTTAAACACTAGAAAAAGTTTTTTTTTTTTTTTAATTCTAAAACTTTAGACTTTTTTTCTACCTTTTTCTCTTTCCCTTTGACAGTGTGAACATATGCATTTAAAAAGTGTGAGCGTGAAACAACATTTCTAAGTTTCAAAAGCATAATTGTAGTTGAAACTTTTTTTTTTTTTTTTTTTATGGGAAGTTAAAACTTTTTTCGCAATTGCTATACAATTGCTCCTTCCGCCATAGTTTTTTTTTTTTTTTTTTTTTCTTAGGAATATTGGATATTTAAATGGGTTTGTGGAGTAGTGAAAGTGACGAGAGATACAGGCATACAGCTAGCCTCAATAATTATGCCTAGAGAAAAAGTTGTTTTTTATTGTAAAACTTTAGACTCCTTTTTCTCTTTTCCTTTTGCTGGGGTCGTGTTACTGTGTTAATCATTTACAAAGTGGGAGTGAAAACCGAGTGTATGTGATTAGTGTGAACGCAGTTAGCAGCTGTAGCAGTAGCAAGCACTAGCGGCTAAAATAAAAAACTTATAACTTTTAGGATTTAAATGAATCAACCAACCTTTTCTTTTTATCATAAATGAATCGAGCTGCTGAGCCCAGCTCAAACTTGAGTTTATGATCAGCAACTGTTAAGCATGGCTCAAATATAATAGCATGTTCATAAATAAAATTAACATCATGCTCGATTTTTTCTGTCTTTTTTTTTTTTTTAATTTTATCATAGCATGATGCTATATTTAAGTATATATTTATGTATATAGGTTTCTAAAAAAAAAAACATATATTTATATTTATACGTGCATAAAAATCTTCTTAAATATATTAAGATTTGAAAAATGGTTATTTATAAATAAAAATTTAATAACTCGAATGATAGCTATTAGCTAGTAAGAAATTGTGTACATCAAATAGAGAATATTTGTTTTTAGCAAGACAACAATATTAAAATAGCTGTGCATGTTTCTTGGTTAGAATATCGATGTCAATATATAGGTTCTGTTTGAGATTTATTTATTTTATTGAAATTAATTTTTTTATTATTAAAAGTACTGTAAATAAAGATAAAAAATAGTTAAAATAGTATAATGAGATTCATAAATAGTACCAAAAATAATACATAAATAATAACAAAAATAAATTAAATAATAAAATAAACTTATTTTTTAATTCGTAGCGAAATCAACCCATGGTAATTCAGGAGGGTAATCTTTTTGAGCACTTTCCTGATAATTGTCCTTTTGACGGTGGTAGCATCACACGCAAAAAAATGAGCAATTTATATGTGGTCAGGTCAGGCTGGTCAGCATCAACAACGCGCGGAACCAAGAATTCCACCACAGCTAGCCTCAATAATTATGACCGAAGAAAATGTTGTTTTTTTATTCAAAAACTTTAGACTGCTTTTTCTACCATTTTTGCCCTCTTCCCTTTGATGGTGTCCCGTCAGTATTTATCATTTACAAAGTGTGAGTGTGAACGCAGTAGCATCAAGCAATCATGAAACAATATTTCTAAATTCCAAAAGCACCGGCGGCTAAAAAAAAAGTTAGAACTCTTTTTTTTTTTGTAATACTTCTAGGATTTAAAAGAATTGAGCCATTTTTCTTTTTATCATAAATTAATTAAAACTTTTGGGTCTAGCTCAAACTTAAGCTTACTTTAATCACTTAAACAGAGTTCAAATATAATAACATGTTCATAATAACATTATGCTTGAATTTTTCTTTTTTATCAAAGTATGACTCTTGATTTAAGTATATAGATTTCTCCAAAAAACAAGTATTTATGTATATATATGCATAAAATCAACTTAAATATATTTAAGATTTAATTGAATAAGTGTATAAACAAGTTCATAAGGTCTCACCAAATTCTTTTAGACATTTTTATAAATTGTTGATTTGGAGAGTGATTATTTGTAAGTAAAAAAGTGAAGATATTAGTGAGCTCAGATGATAACTAGTAAGAAATTGAATGCACCAAAGATAGATTATTTGTTTTTAGCATGATAGCAATACTAAGGTTTTGAAAGATAATGAGAATAATTTTACCGTCCAATCTATTAATTAACATAGAATCGCATTATTGCTAATTTTCTACAAAATTGCTTCTTCCACATTCAACCTTTCCCCATCAATTAATCCCTACACTACATGTAATTGTTCTAATTCCATAGTTACGAAGAGAGAGTGTTTGAGTATGATTGTAGAGCCTTTGTTCTAATTTCTGGCTACGTCGTTGTGTGCGTTATATATGTGTATATTAAAACAAGTTTCAATATAATTTTAAACATACTGAATATCAACGAAAACTGTTTCCAAATAGAGTCTAGAAAAATTGGATATCAAAAAGAGTTCAAAATTGATATGATTTTATTTCATGTTCAATTTAAATGAGAAGTGAATCTACTTTATGTTCTATGGTTTAATTTTTGTGACTAAGTAATGAATAGAAGGAAATAATGCTGAAATTTTAGGTTTGATAATGAGAAAGAAAGGATAACTTGTGGTAGAATGGAATTCAAATGGGGAAAAGTCTGCTAATAATGCGTTGCCTTATTAAACAATGTTATTTATTTATTTATTTAAATATGCATGGCATTTTCTTAATAAGAACTGAAAGAAACATTGAAAATAAAAGGAAAGAGAAGCTTGGCCATTCTCTCTTTTCTCTCCGTTTTTTGAAGCAAGTTGTCCTGCATGCTCACAATCACCAAAACGACGTCGAAAAAGATAGGTCTTTGAAGTAAAATATTGTTAAAGATGTGAATAGTATCGTGAGATCTGTGAACCGTACGTAAAAAAGTATGTGAATAGTATATTTTATCTTTTGTACAGTAAATTCATGTGATGTTACTGTTTACGCGCTGAAAAAAAAAAAAAAAAAAAAAAAAGACAGAAAATGTAAAACGTGCAAACGCAAAAACTCAAACTTGAATCCAAACACATACATAATAAACTACTGAGGTTTTGTTACTGGTTTTTTTGGAGCAAGTTCTCATCCATGCACACTGTCACCAATTGAACCCAATATTCGAGTTTATCAAAATTAATTTTGAAATATTTTACCCATATAAACTAATTTTATTAAAATTAATTTTATTGCATACAGAGAAATTGTGTTTCTTTCTCTGACACACCGGATTTGATTTTTGTAGCAACCCAAATTTACTTTCAGCGTGATTAGGCCCGTGAATCAATAGTTACCAGGACAAACATTATCATCTCAACCTTATCTCTTTGTATTAGAATTATTGAAGCTTTTCACTATTTCAATAGTCTTACTTTTGACAAATTGGATTCGATCCACTTTTGACAAATTAGCATTTATGGTTTATCCTTGTTGGCGGTATTAGGAAATTATTGCCGACATGTCACTGTATCAAGAATTACTCAAGTTACTGTTCATCAAACAATATCTTGGATGTATCAGGAAATAATTCATAAATGCCGACAGTCACTATCCAGTCATGAATTGAGTTGCAATTAACCCCCTCTCTCTCACTCACACCCTTCTTTTTTTTTTTTTCTTTTTACTAATCCTACTGCTTTTTACTTTCAATTTTTTTTTTTTACTCAATGATTGAGGATCCGTTTGGTTTGTATTCTCAAACAATATTTTTTAGTTTTTAAATAGCATTTTACGTATTTTAACACACTTTTTTACCTACACATATTTCAAAAAATTACAAACAACAATTTTCAAACTCTTCTACCAAATACCTCGTTAAAATTGCAACTTTTTTGATGAAAGATTTAAATTGCAACTTTAAATCTCAGCCACTAATACTAATTATACCAGGTACAATATCTATTGCAACTGATTTCAGTCCATCCAATCACACAAAATAAAAATTAAAAATTAAAAAAAGAAAAAGAAAAGAAGAACAGTACGTGCGACTCTCACCGCATATGGCTCGCACAAAGGCTCCTAAATCCATCCCGAACCCTTTCTTTGACCTCTCCTCTCCAATGGTCAGCATCAACAAAGCACAAAACCAAGACTTCCACAACAGCTGGCCTCAATAATTATGCCCAAAGAAAACGTTGTTTTTTATTCTAAAACTTTAGCCCACTCGTCAAATGGGGACCCACTGGGGTTGGTCTTTTTTCTCCATATGCCCTTTTTTTGTGGTAATTTGACGAGACTTTTCCGCTCAAAAAAGTCGGTTTTGAAATTACAAATACAAAAACAAGTGTTATTCTCTCTTTCTGTCCTTTTTTATTTGCAACTATAGTGTGCTAGGAATTTTTCTAAATAAATATAAGGATCTTTTTGAAATATTATATAATTTGTGTTATGAGTGATCTTCAACCAAAAAAATAAAAAAGTAATGATTTATGAGTCATTCATGGGTTTTATTTTTAATTTTTTGTTGAGAAAATAGTGAATTTTAATTAATTCAACGGTTTAAAGCCTATTATCATTGTTAATTTGTTATCATTGAAGAACATAAATTCAAATCTATCATATCTAACCAAAATCAATTACAGGCGTTAAAGTTTGATTAAAATTTTATTTCATTTAAAAAAAAAATAATGCGTAACATAAGGAATTAAATTTTATATTGCAATTCATTCAGTTCATTGTGGTCCATTTTGGTCCATTCGGTCTATATATAAAAAGATAGATTACAGTAGAGTCAAGAGGGCTATTCAGAATCAAGACACCCCACTCACCATGGAAAATTTACCATTGGCGTCGACGATATGCTGAAAATGGATTGTGTAGCGTGCAAGACAATGAGACAGCCCTTCCCACCTTGTGGCAATGTCATCCATCAAGGGGAGGATATGTGGTAGGTCCAATAAAAGTATACAAAAGATGACAAAATATCCATAAAATATTTTTAAACAATATTTGAAAACAAGGTTGGGAACTGCAGCTAAGAAGAGTTGGAGAGGATTGTTGTTCTTGCATGGCAGCTTTGGTAGTTGATACCGTTGAAACACACGTACACATGGCATTAGTGAAGTGCCAACATCTACCATTCTATAGGATGCAACCAGATTTTATGAGGATTGCAAAGCTCATTCCTGACAACAACCTAGATACATAGTCATTCTCAAGAAAATGGGTTCCAATGTAGTCTAACATTTACAATTATTTTGACAAAACTGTGTTCTTGAGAAAGATAATTTAACCCAAAAATTTCTTTCTATTGTTATGTCAGATGTCCAATAATTTTATGGGATAAAATGCAATTATGCAATTTTTCAAACTTTTTTTTTTTTTTGATGAACAAAAACAAGGTAGGGGGGCGACTAATGTGGCAATCCTATCTAAGTGTGACTATAGTAGCACCTTACCCATTGGGTTTAGGGCCCTACTGGGATGCAAGGAGACCACGGTGAGCCATAACTTTCCAAACTCACGAGGGACACTAGTGAACCTTGAGCTGCTAAGGGAGGCAATCCAAATGAGTCCGTATTCGGACTTGAACCTTGGATCTCACACTCAATGCATCTTATGCATCATCCAAGACCACTAGACACACATTTTTCAAACATATTTAGATAGATGGATTGCAAGAAACATCATTGGCAAGATGTTTCGCTAGATGGAAAAGATAAGAGCTCACAGAATTTGAAAAACAAATACAAAAAACAGAATAAAAATGATTGATTTGCTTAGATTTTTTAGGCTTGTAGACATGTAGAATTTCTTTCCAATGTTTCCATCCTCAAGAAAAAATAAATATTCAAAACATTAATTGGCAATGGCATACAAGTACAAGGGGCACCCTAGTTATAATCACGAAAGGAACCCAATAAGCTGACCCACCAAAACCTCACACAAACTTGGCCACCCAAACTGCCTCTCTTTCCCTTCACAGCTCAACCATCCTTACCCCTTTTACTTCTCTTTGGCCTAAAAAATCCATACACTCTATCCATCCATTATGTAGAGCGCCCCCACTGCTTTCCAGTGATTACAAAAAAAAAACATGCATAATGTTGCCCAACGTTCGAACAGAGACTATTTCTTTAGGAGGTAGAGATATAGACAAAATTTCAAAGACATAGAAAGTGAAAAGGACAATGATGTTATTCTCGCCCTTAATTGGAATTCAAGTGATAAAAACCTTAATTATTAATATTTAATTGAGTAACAAATAAGAATTCAATTCAATCCAATCTACCTTAAAATTTGTGCATGTATGAAAAATTAGACTCTTCAGTCATTCTTGAATTCTTCTGCCTTAAAAAAGTTAGGTCTTCACACCAACATGTGAGGAAGCAAACAAATATTCTCCAAAAAAAAAAAAAAAAAGTTAACCACCAAAATACCTTTAGAGCATTTGTATCAGGTGTGGCAAATGTGCCAAATGCTAAATATTTGGCACATTTGCCACACCAACTACAAAAATGGAGCATTATGAGATGTGCCATATTTCAAAATTTATACCACATATCTACAGTACCGTTGCAAATTTGCAACGGTACGGACAGATGTGGTAAAAAAAAAAAAAATTTTATATTCACTTTTCTCTCTCCTCTCTCTTCGTTTTTTATTCTCTTCTCTCTCACTTTCTGGTTCCCTCTCACTCTCTTCTCTCTGGTTCTCTCTCACTCTCTAGTTCGCTCTCTCTTCTCTCTCACTCTCTGGTTCCCTCTCTCTTCGACCAGTCCGGCAGCGACGACGGCGTGCTCCGACGACACGCTCCAGCCACGACGGCGTAGCTCCGACGACGATCTCACCCACGCTCACACCCACGACGACGGCGTAGCTCGATCTCACCCACGCTCCAGCCACGACGGCGTAGCTCGATCTAACCCACGCTCCACGCTTGATCTCACCCACGCTCAGCCACGCTTGATCTCGCCAATCTCACACTAAGCCACGCTCGATCTCGCCAATCTCACCCCAAGGCCGCCGTCGATCTCGCCAATCTCACCCCGAGGCCGCCGTCGATCTCACCCTCTTCCCTTTCCTCTCTGTCCGCCTTTCTCTGCCTCTCTCTGTTTTTTTTTTTTTTTTTTTTGGTTGCAATTTGGGTTGATTTGATGGTGGTGGTGGGCTGTGGGCTATGGGCGGTGACAGTGGCAGTGGTGGTGGGCTGTGGGGGTGATGGCCGGTGGTGGTTTTTTTTTTTTTTCCTGGTGATTGTGGCGGTTGTTATTGCAGTTCTGGTTTTTCTGGTCTGTGGTGGTTGTTGATGAGAACGATGATGATGATGGGGAGAGAAATTTAATATATTATTTTAATGCATAAGAAATATTATTTTAATGTATAGAATTGAAGTATGAAACATCTGATAAATGGGATGTTGTAAAATGATGTGGCAAAATGGCATAATTTTTGCCACATCTGATACGGATGCTCTTATAATAAGCTGATTCCTTGGAGTGTTAATTGCCTCGTCATGTTCCTCCCTTCAAAATTTTACCAAATTTGCTACAATTCTGAGGAAGCAAACAAATATTCTCCAAAAAAAAGAAGTTAACCACCGAAATACCTTTATAATAAGTTGATTCCTTGGAGTGTTAGTTGCCACGTCATGTTCCTCCCCCCAAAATTTTACCAAATTTGCTACAATTCTGCAATTATTAGGAAGCAACTATATATGTCATTTCACCAACACAAACTTAGATACAATGATAAAAATCATTAAAATAAAAGGACAAATGGAAGAATTTACAGTTATTCATTTCTATTCTCCTAATAATTTGAAGAAATCATGCATCTAGTTAAAGTTTTGATGGGAAACAAAACTGAGAATTTTTTTTTTTTTTTAAAGAAGATTAACTTTGAGTCCAAGACTGTACTTGCCGTAATAGCAAAACCTCAAAAAGCAGAATGAAAAAGATCAAAAAAATTGGTTTTCAGTTCTGCATAAAAAGCAAGATACATGAAGAAGTTAAACCATAATTTGTAATTATATTCTATTAACAGATAAAAATCCAATTCAAACTACCTTTGAACTAGTGCATGTATGAACAGATTAGGCTCATTTAGTTATTCTCTTGTTCATTTTTCACTTTTTAAAGCAAGCATGCACACAAATATGCAACGAGTATTTTGGTTTAATCATCTAATGACAAGCATTTAGTAGATATATACTGAAAACTTTTATCCCAAAAAAAAAAATTAACTACCAAAATACCAGTTTAGTAAGCTAATTCCAATAGTGTTAGTTGCCTGGTCAAGTCCTCCTTTCAAAGTTCAAGGAAATTTGCCATGATTCTGTAATTATGAACAAAAAACATATACGTCATTTCCTTAACACAAGTTTAGATGAACATATATAAATCGTTAGAATAAAAGAACAAATGATAGAACAGTTATTCTTTTTTGGGTACGATTAATGTGTATGTGTGTCCACGTATTAAACCATTCATTTTTTGTAAAAATTTTTTAAAAATTGAAAAAGTTGTCAATACTTTTTCAATTTTTAAATTTTTTTTAAATAGTTAATTATTATGTGCTTTTAGGGCACATATTAGCAAAATATATATTTTTTTTTCCTCCTAATAGTTTGAAGAAATCGTGCGTCTTATTAAAGTTTTGATGGGAAAAAGGAAACAAATGATTATTATTGAGTTCTTGACCTGCTACACAATTGCAGTTTTTGAATAGGGTTCGAATATTGTTCCCAAGCCTGTTCTTTGCCTCAGTTGGTTTTGCATGAAAACTGAAAAGTCCAATGCCTGATAAGTTCTCCAAGGTATATCAAAACAAGATTATTGGTGTTGGAACAGCCAAAAAAAAAAAAAAAAAAGATTATTGGTGTTGGTTTCTTCGTTAAGCTTCTGCTCAGTGGTGATTTTTTTCGTGGATTTCATGTACTGTTTACCGAATTTACAAATATTTTTTTTTAATAAAAATAATTTTAAAATTAAATTTCATGATACTATTTACATATTTAAAAATTATTTTATTACTATATTTTTAATTTTTAATTTTTAACAATAAACAATATTTAAACAGACGTTAAAAGTGAAATTCCCGAAGTGGTTTACAATAGGTACGATAATATATTTTATATATATATATATATATATGTACACATATATATTAGGCTTTACTTTAGAGTAATCTACTGCATACTAATATTATGTCGTTGGCTTTTTTTTTTTAATTAACGGTGGTAGTACTAATTGCCTAATTAAACATTCCAATGTTTTTGTACAAAAAGGAGTGTTTTTGGCACGCGGGTCGCAGAGTCGGGGCTAGCTAGTTGTCCTGAGTCCTGACACCCGAGTCCGTAAACAGTGTTTAATTCTACTGATTACTGACACCTAATAAAGGTCTGAAAAGATGTGTTGTCAACTTTCAACTCAAAAATGAGTTGTCATGCAAAAACGTGCTTCTTCTCATCTGTACTTTGTACTTCTTGCTCACACAAGGTATGAAAAATAAAAAATATCCCGAAAAATTAACACTTTCTTTGTTGAGTTTAAAATGTTTTTCAAACGTAAACTTTTTCAATTGAAAATATTTTTAAACGTTTGGTGTGTGACTTTAAAATAAGAGTGAGGTTTGTGTACTAAATACAAGCCCTAAAAATAATAAGACGAAAGTTTAACTTTAACCACCCATAAATAAAAGAGATATTAATGGTTCTTTTTTTGTGTTAATATATATACTACTTTTTTATGTTTTATTTTATGTTTTAATAATTAAGCTTTGTCATGTATTTGTTTAACTAATTTTATAAAATAATAGTTAAGGTCTAAGGATATTGATTTAAGAAATATTTTTTAAAAAAATTTAAGAAAGAAGAAAGAAAAAAGCAAATAATTTTTTTAATAATTATTAATATTTTTCTAAAAGTAAAATTAAAATTTTTTTAAAATAATTTATTAAAAAAAATGTCAAATGCCTTAAAAGTATCTATGAACCAAACTCTATACTTTATTTCGTCTTATTTGACTTAGGGCTGGATCAACAATTTTAGGGAGCAAAAACTTCAAATACAGTATTTTCTTATATTTAAATATTAATTAATTAAATAGTATTTATTTAATTTTTAATATTTTCTATCTATTTTATTTTTTATTTTTGCCTTTTGAAATAAAAATTTATTAATTAAGCTTTTGTATTCAAGCTCCACTAATATTTCATTTTTTATTGATTAAAAAAACAGAAATAAAAAAAATGACTTATAATACAAAATTATAATTTGACTAAACCAAAGTTTAAGTATAAAACAATCTCAACTTTACTAGATGATGTGGTTAGTTTATATTCTAAACTTTGCACAATTAAAATTTATTTATCACATAATTCAATAAATTAGTACTAACACAAAATAAATTATTCTAAATTCATATTTTTTATTATGATAATTTTTATTTGGATATTTGGTTTTGCTTAAAATTATTATTATTAAATAAAGAATAATTAATGAAAATATATCAGACTAAAATAAATTAAATAAACTGGTTCAAATATAAAAAATTAAAAATCGGTACAAATTGAAAAGTCATATAACTAATTATAATATAAAAAAAAAATTACTGTAACATTTTTTGATAATAAAAATTATAACATAATAACAAAAGTGCGGGTTGATGTGATATCACATCAACCCACATGATAGCTGCAGACTACATTGGAATCAAAACAATATCACATCAACCCACATGATAGTTGCAAACTACATTGGAATCAAAACAAGCTATGGAACCGATTGTTAATAACACAACAAAATAAGTACAGTTTGAGTAAACTGTAAAGTGTAAACGCTACAGACTATATTGGAATCAAAAAAAGCTATAGACCCTATTGTTAATAACACAACAAAATAGGTACAGACTTGCCAGTTGCCATTGGCCTCAGTAGCCTATTGGCACCCAGGAACCCATGTGACCTGATGCTCGGGGGTTCTAGCCCCGCAATCACCTAGCCAAAAAAAAAAAAAAAAAAAAGATGGTACAGACTTTGTAAACTGTAAATGCAGGTCAGTGTGTGTGGACGGTGAAGAAGTTTGTCCAAAATTTCAAAAGGAGGTGATATGAATATATATAACTATCTTCTTGATAGAAATTTTAAAAAATAATAATAATAAATTATATGATAGGTAAACAAGTCGGATCCGATTTAAGTCGATCAATAATAATAATAAATATAATAGGTAAATAATGGTGTAAGTTTATAAGCTTGTTCTAGTTTTAGTCATGTAAATTTATATTAAAACTTTTTGTTTTGTATTTAATTTTTTTTATTTTTTTTACTTATTTTAAGGACGAAGTAAGAGAATGAATAATGATTATTGTGTGTAAAGAAAAATATATAATTAAAAAAATCAAGAAAAAATTGATATTTTAATAAAATATTTCGTAAAATAAATAATATGACATGATTTGTTTTGAAAAATTAGATATTTTGACTTAGGCCGGATCAACAATGGTAGAGAGCAAAAACTTTAAATACGATATTTTCTTATATTTAAATATTAATTAATTAAATAATATTTATTTAATTTTCAATATTTTTTATCTTTTTAATTTTTTATTTTTTATTTTTGAAATAAAAATTTATTAATTAAGCTTTTGTATTGAAGTTCTACTAATATTTTATTTTTTATTGATTAAAAAAATAGAAATAAAAAAATGATTTATAACACAAAATTATAATTTGAGTAAAACAAAATTTTAAGTATAAAACAATCTCAACTTTGCTAGATGATGTAGTTAGTTTATATTGTAAACTTGCACAATTGAAATTTAATTAACTCAATAAATTAGTATTAACACAAAATAAATTATTTTGAATTCATATTTTTTATTATGATAATTTTTATACGGACATTTAGATTTGTTTAAAAATATTGTTACTAAATAAAGGGTAATTAATGAAAATATATCAGAAAAATATAATTTAAATAAACTGGTTCAAATATAAAAAATTGAAAATGGGTACAAATTGAAAAGTCATACAACTAATTAAAATATCCAAAAAAAAAAAATTATAACATAATAACAAAAGTGCGGATTGACGTAAAATCACATCAACCCACGTGATAGTTGCAGACTATATTGGAATCAAAAAAAGCTGTGGACCAATAACACAACACAATAGGTTGTAAAATGTATAGTGTAAACGCTGCAAACTGTATAGTGATATCACATCAACCCACGTGATAGTTGCAGACTATATTCGAATTAAAAAATGCTATGGGCCCTATTGTTGATAACGCAACAAAATAGGTACAGACTGTATAAACTGTAAAGTGTAATAAATGCATGCTAGTGTGTGGACGGTGGAGAAGTTTATTCAAAATTTCAAAAAGAGGTGATATGAATATATGGAATTATCTTCTGGATAGAAATTTTAAAAATAAATAAATGATGCGATAGGCAAACAAGTCGGATCGGATTTAAGTCGGTCAATAATAATAACAATAATAATAAACATGTGTGTTATTTATGAGTTTTATTTATTATTTATTTTTGTTATTATTTATGAGTCTTTATAATATTATTAAGTGATACTAATGAGTGTCCTTAAGACATTTATTAATAATTCATTTTAGAAAAGTTTTGATACTATTCGTATGAGAAATGAAAAAAAACTGTCAAAATATAAATTAATTTTTTTTATTTTTTATAAAAACTTTCTTTAAATGAATTATTAACTAGTACTCTAAGGGCACTCATTAGCATTTTCCAATATTATTTACATACAAATATATTTTTTAATACTTTACACAGAAAAAATAATAAAAAACTAACAATGATATAATATTTTAATGAAATGTATTGTAAAAAAAATAATCTTATATATAAATGTTTTTAAAAAATGATAGTATAAAATAGGAAAAATATATTCTTATATTTGCATGAGTAGATATAAATGCCCTAATTTTTTTTTTTTTCAAAAACACATGTTCTAAGTCATAGGTACGAAATTCATTAGTTTGAACACTTTTTTTTTTTCTTTTTTTTTTTTTTGCCACAAAAAAGATGAAGAAAAAAGTGTGTTAAACAACATTTCTAAATTCCAAAAGCACATTGTAGTTAAAACCTTTTCTTTTTAGTTTCTTTTTATGGGAAGTTAAGAGTCTGTTTGGTATGTGTTTAAAAACTAAAAATTGTTATTTAAAAATATTTGTGAAAATACTTGTGAGTAAAAAAATGCGTTAAAATACATAAAATATTATTTAAAAATTGAAAATAGTTGTTTAAAAACACTAACCAAAGTACCAAACACCCCCTAAAACTTTTTAACTAATTGCTCCTTCCGCCATAGATTTTTTTTTTTTTTTTTTTTAAATGTTAGATATTTAGATGGGTTTGTGGAGCTATCTTCTTGAAAGAAATTTTAAAAAATAATAATGATAAATTATATGATAGGCAAACAAGTCAGATTGGATTTACGTCGATCAATAATAATAATAAATATAATATATAAATAATTGTGTAAATTTAGAAGTTTATAATTTTAATCATGTAAATTTATATTAAAATTATTTATATTACATTTAATTTTTTTATTATTTTTTTACTTATCTCGAAAATGAAGAAAGAAAGTGAATAATAATTATTGTGTGTGAAGAAATAAAAAAAAAAAAATTGATAGTTCAATAAAATGTTGTGTAAAATAAATAATTTGACATGAGTTGTTTTGAAAAATATGATGTTTTGACTTAGAGCCGGATTAACAATTTTACAGAGCAAAAAAATTCAAATACGGTATTTTCTTATATTTAAATATTAATTAATTAAATAATATTTATTTAATATATCAGAAAAATATAAATTAAATAAACTAGTTTAAATATAAAAAATTGAAAATCGGTACAAATTGAAAAGTCATACAACTAATTAAAATATATATAAAAAATTATAACATAATAACAAAAGTGAGGGTTGATGTGATATCACATATCAACCCACGTGATATTGGAATCAAAAAAAGCAATGGACCCTAAGAGCATTAAGATTGGAAAATGCTAATACTACTCTATTTTACCATTCCAAAACCTCACTTAATCATTATACCATTCAATTTTACAATACCTTCTACATTCCAAAACTCTATTTTTATTAAAATATTATTTTTTAATCTTTCTTTACTATTTCTTTATAATTGTTTTTTTTTTTTCAGACTCACGTTTCCTGCCATTTCTAACAGTTTTTTTTTCCTCTCCTTCTCCCTCAACCTCTAGCAACACCTCAACCCATCAACAACCACCGGAGCAAACCCATCAACAACAATCGCTGATTTGAAACCCACCGGAGCAAACCCATTCAAAAATAATAATCACCGGAGCCACCGCCACCACGACCCGATCATCGACCCAGACCCACACCGCCACCATGATCTCCGATCTCCGCCAATCCACGCCGATCCCAAACCCAAAATCAACACAGCTCCATCACACCGATCATCGAGCCAGACCCACATCTACCTAGACCCACACCGCCACCATGACCCGATCCTCTTCCATGACCCAGCTCTGTCACGCCCAGATCAACCCACGCCAGTCCATGCCCAGATCAACCCAAATCAACACCTAGCTTTGTCACGCCCAAATCAACTCAAATCCAAAACCCATAACCCACAGCCCATCGGCGCCGATTTGAACCACAACCCACAACCACCACAGTGACCCACGCTGTCACCCACGCCAAAAAAAAAAAAAAAAAAAAAAAAAAAAAAAAAAAAGCAACCATAGAACCTGAAGGAAGAGAGAGAGAAATTTTGGTTTGAAGAGAGGAGAGAGCAAATGAGAAACAGAGAAGGAAGAGAGAGAAGAGAACTGAAATAATGAGAGAGAGGAGAGAGAAATTTCGATCTTAAAAGTGAATAAAAAATTATTTTTTTTAGAATACTTGCTACAGTACAATTCTAACTTTAGAATTGTACTGTAGCACTATTGCAAAAAATTTTGCAATAGTTGAGTTTAGTATTGTCTGATGCAATGGATTTTAAGGCATAAAATGCCAAATTGACCTTAGATATGGCATTAGCATTCTCCAATGCTAATGCTCTAACGTTTAATATTCACTTTTCATCGGATTAGAATTGATCAGACTAGCATTTATCCTTGTTGGCGGTATTAGGAAATTATTGCCGACATGTCACTGTATCAAGAATGAATCAAGTTACCGTTCATCAAACAGTATTTAGGACGCATCAGGAAATAATTCATAAATGCCAACAGTCACTGTCCAGTCATGGATTGAGATGCACTTAACCCCCTCTCTCACACACTATTTTTTTACTAATTTTTACTGTTTTTTTTTTATAATAAGTTAACCACCAAATTCCAAAATACCTCTATAATAAGTTGATTCCTTGGAGTGTTATTAGTTGCCTAGCTAGTCATGTTCCTTCTTTCAAAATTTTACCAAATTTGCTTCAATTCTGCAATTATTAGGAAGCAACTATATATATCATTTCTCCAACACAAGCATAGATACAATGATAAAAATCATTAAAATAAAAGATCAAATGGAAAATTTTAAAGTCATTCCTTTTTATTCTCCTAATAATTTGAAGAAATCATGCATCTAATTAAAGTTTTGATAAAAAAAAAAAAAAAAAACTGGGATTTCTTTTTTCTTTTTTAAAGAAGATTAACTTTGAGTCCAAGATTGTACTCTCCGTAATAGCAAAACCTCAAAAAGTAGAATAAAAAAGAACAAAAAAATTGGTTTTCAGTTTTGCATAAAAAGCAAGATATTTGAAGTAGTTAAACCATAATTTGTAATTATATTCTATTAACAAATAAAAATTCAATTCAAACTATCTTTGAACCAGTGCATGTATGAACAGATTAGGCTCCTTCAGTCATTTTCTTGTTCTTTTTTCACTTTTTAAAGCAAGCATACACACAAATATGCGACAAGTATTTTGGTTTAATTATCTCATGAAAAGCATTTAGTACATATATATTGGAAACTTTTATCCCAAAAAAAAAAAAAAAATTTAACTACTAAAATACCAGTTTAGTAAGCTAATTCCAACAGTGTTAGTTGCCTGGTCAAGTCCTCCGTTTCAAAGTTCTAGGAAATTTGCTATGGTTCTGTAATTATGAACAAAAAAACATATGTCATTTCATTAACACAAGTTTAGATGAATATATATAAATCGTTAGAATAAAAGAACAAATGATCGATAGAACAATTATTCTTTTTTATTCTCCTAATAATTTGAAAAATCATGTGTCTTATTAAAGTTTTGATGGGAAAAAGGGAACAAATGATTGTTACTGAGTCTTGACCTGTTGCACAATTGCAGTTTTTGAATAGGATCCGAATTTTGTACCCAAGTTTGTTCTTTGCCTCAGGTGGTCCTGCATGAAAACTAAAAAGTCCAATGCCTAATAAGTTCTGGAAGATATGTCAAAAGAAGATTATTGGAGTTGGTTTTTTCATTAAAAGTCAAATACCTGAAGTGGTTTATAATAGGTGCATTAATATTATATATATATATATATATATGTACTCATATATATTAGGCTTTACTTTAGAGTAATCTACTGCGTACTAATATTATATTGTTGACCATTTTATTTTAATTAACGGTGGTAGTACTAATTGCCAAATTAAACATTTCAATGTTTTTGTACGAAAGGGAGCGTTTTTGGCACGCAGGTCGCGGAGTCGGGGCTAGCTAGTGGTCCTGACTCTTGAGTCCTTGAACACTGTTTAATTCTACTGATTACTGACACCTAATAAAGGTCTGAAAAGATGTGTTGTCAACTTTCAACTCAAAAACGAGTTGTCATGCACAAACGTGCTTCTTCTCATCTGCGCTTCATTATTCTTTTTTTCTTTTTTTCGGTAATAAATCTCCACTATTTTTTATTTCTTCTAATAAAAACTGTTAATAAATTAGAATGCAGAAATTTTAATATTATTTTTATGAGTTATCAATAATATTTATTTTTTTATTATCTTTTTAATAAAATATTTTTAAAAATAGTCCTTAAATCAAAGTCTTTAAAGCATTTTTTTTAGCGTCTCTTTAATTGATTTGATAAGCATCTTTAACTCCATTGGCTGAGAAAAAGCACATAATGAATCCACTATATATCCACTCTATGATGGTAGGCATTTTCTAGTCTTCCAAAAGAAAAAAAGCAGAGCGAACAAATAATTTGGAAACCAATAGGCATCCTATGTATCGTACGTAAAAGACACGACATGTGTGCAAGTTGATGTTTGGGTTATCTCAACATATATCTTTGTACATCACATTCTTCTATTGTTTCCAAATACTTTCAGTTTCAGCTACTTCAACAACATAATATTTTTTTTTATTATGTTTTAAAAATTAATACATCAGTTTTGTAAATCTTATGTATTAAAGTTTATAGTAGTTGTAGTATTATTTTAAATAAATTTCTTTGACCAATCAATAAAATAAAACGCTTTCTAAAAAAAAAATAAAATACATCCCATCAAAAATAATAAATAAATAAAAGAAAATAAACAAAATAACTTTGTGATTATTTGTGTTTTTCTTTTGAAAAAGCCAAATATTATAGTTATATTTCCCATAAATTACCAAAAAAATAAAATTTATATATTAAATATTTTGGAATTAAAAACTGATTAGTATTTCCAAGGATTAATAATTACAAAATTAATTTTTTAAATTTGGATCACAAACAACTTAACAACAAAAGTCATTTGAATAAAGGAAAAAAAAAAGCTTCTTAAAAAAATTATGGAAAAAATTAATTAATAATTAAAAACAACACATCTTACTAGCAGATTTGGTCTTACAATCAGTCATGTAAATGTAATGCCTAACTTTTTTTTTTTTTACTGGGTTCTCTTATTTCAACGAATTTCTTGAATAAGGTTTATCTTTAAATTAGTTTAAAGGGAAATCATTTAAACTTATTTTATTTTATTTTTTTAATTAAATGTAAATTTTAAAAATCTAACGGTTAGATTGCATATTCTCTATATTCTTAACATGTTTGTCAAATTTCATTCAAATTTGGTATTATTTATTATTCAATCAATAAACTTATTTCTTATGCATAATTATTTACCACAAAAAATTGAAATTTAAACATGAGATTGATGACATAGTTATTTATCTTTTTTTTTTTTTTTGAAATTTTACAAGCAAAAAGAATATAATAAGTACATGTAATCTAATAGTTATTGTGGGGGAAAAGGAGCCAGGCCCAAGGTAATGGGTCGAGGGCCCACGAAAGGACTATCTTACATCCGAAAAGAGAGAGGAGATAAGGGCAAGACCCAGTTAGAGGTAGGATCTTCGTAATGAAAGATCAATGCTCTCCGAGGAGGACATCTCCTATCCGAGGAGGATATCTCCTGTCCGAGGAGGATGTTTCATTTTAACAAGATATCATAGATTAGTTGAGTACGAGAAAAGCCAGAATGACTATCCGAGGACTTCACCTGATTAAGATAAGCTCAAAGCATGTTCTGGAACGATAAGGATGGGGAAATATCTGAGGGAAAGGCTACTGCCACCGTATTCAATGCATTGCAACAGCTTTTCTGGCCGCATTTATGTGGAGAAGACCTCTGAACAGTGCATCCCAACCTACCGCCACTCTCACAGAGCTGAAAAGAAGATACCTGACGTGATAGGTACTTGAGCAAGTTCATGGATGAAGAGCACGTGGACGATAGAGATGAGGATAGGAGTGACTATATAATAGAGGGAGGAGGACACTGTAAAGGAGGAGGTTTTCCATTGTTATTAATCCAGTATTGATTCTAGCTCTTTGACCCACACTCTACAAATTTATTGTCTTTGGATTTATGTAAAGAATTTGAACCCTACAGTTATATTTTCAAAATTCACATTTAATAAAAAATAAAAGATGAATTTAATTTTTTTTTTATATTTATATTTTTATTTTTAGGGGAATAAATTTATATTTTTGAGAAATATAAATAATAAATCCTCCTTCGAAAATAAAGAAACAAAAAATTCAAGGGGTGCCATTGGTCCAAAATATAAGCTTAAAATTATGTATAAAATTATGCATAAAATATAAGTTTATAAATTGTATAGTAAATAAAATTCGATTGACACTAATTTGACACATGTATTTAGAGTGTAAAAAATTTGCAATTTACTGGTTAAATTTTCAAAATATATAGTAATATTTATTTTATTGAGCAAGGTATAATCAGTTTTATAGCTAGACTTTGTCCTAAAGTAAAATGATAAAATTTAGTTACAAAATTGTTGTAGTGTAAGACCATTAGCGTTGGTGGTGTAAAAACCCCTCATTGCTATTTTAGCAACCAACAAAGCTAAAAGTAGCTACATCCGGGGATGGGTTTTTATTTTCTTTTACCATCTGTGAATAGTTGGTTCTCATATATGAGAACCAACTGCAAATACCTCTTCTTGCTCCCTCTATATGAGAAACAACTGCAAATACCTCTTCTTGCTCTCTCCTCATCACTTTTATAGTGTTGTTATATTATTTTATTGTATTGATTTATATTATTTTATTATGTTATATGTAAAAATGAAAATTATGATATTAGTGAGTTGTAAAATAAATAAAATAGGTTTTTTGGGTGTAAAATAGAGACTAGTGTGTCTTCCCAAATGCTAGTGTTCTAAAGCAACAATTTTACTTAATAAATATTACTCAATATTTTGAAAATCTAACAGTTAAATTGCGTGTTTTTTATGTTCTTAATATATATTTTAAATTATTATATAATATATAAACTTATATTTTATGCATAATTTTAAATTACAAAAATTTGCAATTTAAACAATTTATTGATGACATAGTTATTAATATTTAATTTTATAAAATTTTGCAAGTATGAAAGATATAAAAAAAAAAATGTAGTCTAATAGTAAATTTACCAAATTTTATTTTAATAAAAAAAATTAAATAAAAATATAATTTAAAATTACAACTAATTTTATAATTAAACTTGGTTCATTTCACAGTTTGATTAAATAATGTCAAAAATGGTCAAAAGTTATACAATAATGCAAGGCTGAAAAATCGTTTTTCAAAAAAAAAAAATGCAAGGCTGAAAATTATTTAAGCAGGTGAACTGGTGAAATCGTGAAGGCATCAAGACTCAAAAGCCAAAGTGGGCAAGTGGTGTGAAATACCTCAAAAGAAGATAAAGTGCAAAGTGTTGATTGAACAATGGGAAAAATGGTCAAAAGTTACAATAATGCAAGACTGAAAAGTATTAAAGCGTGAAGGTCAAGTTGGGTTTGATTTTTATTTCTGGTCTGTCCTGACTACATGATTTTTTTTTTTATGGGAGTCCTGACTACATGATTGAGTTTGGGAAAACTACGTCGATTAATTAAAAGGAGTCACAACTTCTAGCTTAGATCAACCTATGAGTTTTTCTCTCTTAATCATTAAGATAAATTGATCGATAAGCATCTCTTTAATTGATTTGATAAGCATCTTTAACTCCATTGGCTGAAAAAAAGCACATAATTAATCCACTGTATCCACCCTATGATGGTAGGCATTTTCTAGTCTCCCAAAAGTAAAAAAGCAGAGCGAACAAATAATTTGGAAACCAAAAGGCATCCTATGTATCGTACGTAAAAGACACGACATGTGTGCAAGTTGATGTTTGGGTTATCTCAACATATATCTTTGTACATCACATTCTTCTATTGTTTTCAAATACTTTCAGTTTCAGCTACTTCAACAACATAATATTTTTTTATTATGTTTTAAAAATTGATACATCAGTTTTGTAAATTTTATGTATTAAAGTTTATAGTAGTTGTAGCATTATTTTAAATAAATTTCTTTGACCAATCAATAAAAGAAAATGCTTTCTCAAAAAAAAAAAAAAAATCCCATAAAAAATAATAAATAAATAAAAGAAAATAAACAAAATAACTTTGTGATTATTTGTGTTTTTCTTTTGAAAAAGCCAAATATTATAGTTATATTTCCCATAAATTACCAAACAAATAAAATTTCTATATATTTTTTATTTATATATTAAATATTTTGAAATTAAAAACTGATTAGTATTTCCAAGGATAAATAATTACAAAATCAATTTTTTAACTTTGGATCACAAACAACTTAACAACAAAAGTCATTTGAATAAAGGAAAAAAAAAATTCTTAAAAAAATTATGGAAAAAATTAATTAATAATTAAAAACAACACATCTTACTAGCAAATTTGGTCTTACAATCAGTCATGTAAATGTAATGCCTTCTTTTTTTTTTTTTTTTTTTTTTTCACTGGGTTCTCTTATTTCAACAAATTTCTTAAATAAGGTTTTTCTTTAAATTAGTTTAAAAAGAAATCATTTAAACTTATTTTTTTTTATTTTTTTAATTAAATGTGAATTTTAAAAATCTAACGGTTAGATTGCATGTTCTCTATATTCTTAACATGTATGTCAAATTTCATTCAAATTGGGTGTTATTTATTATTCAATCAATAAACTTATTTCTTATGCATAATTATTTACCACAAAAAATTGAAATTTAAACATGACATTGATGACATAGTTATTAATCTTTCATTTTTTTTTTTTGGAAATTTTATAAGCAAAAAGAATATAATAAGTACATGTAATCTAACAGTTATATTTTCAAAATTCACATTTAATAAAAAATAAAAGATGAATTTAAAAAAAAAACTTTTTTTTAGGGGAATAAATTTATATTTTTGTGAAATATAAATAATAAATCCTCCTTCGAAAATAAAGAAACAAAAAATTCAAGGGGTGCCATGGGTCCAAAATATAAGCTTAAAGTTATGCTTAAAATTATGCATAAAATATAAGCTTATAAATTGTATAGTAAATAAAATTCGATTGACACTAATTTGACACATGTATTTAGAGTGTAAAAAATTTGCAATTCAGTAGTTAAATTTTCAAAATATATAGTAATGTTTATTTTATTGAGTAAGGTACAATCAGTTTTATAGCTAGACTTTGTCCAAAAGTGAAATGATAAAATTTTGAAAAAAATTGTTGTAATGTAAGAGCATTAGCATCGGTGGTGTAGCTATTTTAGCAACCAATAAAGCAAAAAGTAGCTGCATCGGGGATGGTAAAATAAATAAAATAGGTTTTTTGGGTGTAAATTAGAGACTGGTGTGTCTTCCTGAATGCTAGTGTTCTAAGGCAACAACTTTACTCAATAAAATAAATATTACTCAATATTTTGAAAATCTAACAGTTAAATTGCGTGTTTTTTTATGTTCTTAATATATATTTTAAATTACTATAAAATATATAAATTTATATTTTATGCATAATTTTAAATTATAAAAACTTATAAATTAAACAATTTATTGATGACATAATTATTAATATTTAATTTTATAAAATTTTACAAATATAAAGGATATATAAAAAAATATAGTCTAATAATAAATTTATCAAATTTTATTTTAATAAAAAAATATTAAAAATATAATTTAAAATTACAACTAATTTTATAATTAAACTTCATTCGTTTCTTTGATTAAATAATGTCAAAAATGGTCAAAAGTTATACAATAATGAAAGGCTGAAAATTATTTTAGCTGCTGAGCTGGTGAAACGTGAAGGCATCAAGGTGCAGTTTGGATTCGGCGTCCGCGTTTCCTGCTTCGCGTTTTGCCTCTTTTTTTTTTTTTTTTTTTTTGGCCGCCAATGTTGACTTTAGAGGCAAAAAAATTACTGTTGTGAACAGTGTATGCACGGTTTATGCACTGTGCATGCACTGTTCACGCAATAAAAAATATTAAAAATAGGTCCCATAATACTATTCACATATTTAAAAATTATTTTGCTACAGTGTTTTCAGTTTTCAGTTTCAGCAACAATAAGCTCAATCCAAACGGACTCCAAGACTTAGAAGCCAAAGTGGGCAAGTGGTGTGAAATACCTCAAAAGAAGATAAAGTGAAAAGTGCTGATTGAACAATGGCAAAAATGGTCAAAAGTTACAATAATGCAAGACTGAAAAGTATTAAAGCGTGAAGGTGAAGTTGGGTTTGATTTTTATTTTTGGTTTGTCCTGGCTACATGATTGAGTTTGGGAAAACTACATGGATTAATTAAAAGGAGTGACAACTTCTAGCTTAGATCGAGCTATGAGTTTTTCTCTCTTAATCATTAAGATAAATTGATCGATTAATCAAAAATATAAAAAAGGATAAAAGATCAAAATATAATTCCAAATTTTTTAAGAAGACAAGAGAAAGTGCAGAAAGTGCCACATGCATCTGCATGTGAAGTAACAAGGAAGACTACTACATGTTTATTGACCAAAGCCAGTAAAGTTGACTCCAAATGTACCCAATCCAATGGTATAAGTTCTCGATGACTTAGGAGCAATTTGGCACTGTTGTTTATATAACAGTTTTCAATATTTAAATAATAATAACAGTTTTAATACGTATTTTTATAACACTCAAATACGTATTTTTACAACACTAAAATAATTTTAATATGAAAAACATGCATAATGAAATTAATTTTTCCTAGTCACGCAGCTTGTTTGGCTTTGCATATCACTTTTGAGATGTTTGGAGATGTACAGGGTTGAATAGTAGCCACAATTCGTCAAACACGTTTGAAGTAATCAAACGTTTTGTATAGATTAGCCTGTACAGTTTATGAATATGTTAGTCTTGGAATATTTTCAGTTACTGTGTTTCGTATGTATACTAAAATGATGCTGTATTTTTGAAAATATAAAATATTTTTAAATAGAATATTTACACTAATAAAAAAATTATGTCAAGTTTTGAAGAAAAGAAGATAATGTGCAAAGTGTTGATTGAGCAATGGCAAAAGTGGTCAAAAGTGAAGTCGGGTTAGAATTTTTATTTATTTTGTCTGTCTTGGCTACATGATTGAGTCTGTGTTCTAGCTTTAGATCAATCCATGAGTTTTTCTCTCTTAAACATATAAATTAATCGGTTAATCAACAGACAATGGAATCGGTAGTAGACAATTCATTGAGAAAAAGTAGTCAAATTTTGTAATAATTGAGGAGAATATAAGGCTTAGTTGGATTGAATTAGATTCCAGTTTTGTAAGGCTTGCTTAAGACATTGTGGGGTTACAAGGCAACTTCTTCAAATAAAGTTAAAGATTTATTTAACTTTTGGTTTTTATTTATTTAAAATCTATATCTTTAGATACAAAATTACAAATTAAAACAAATTCATTGTATTTCTTAATGACTTATACTACTAAAATAAAAACTATTTATCAAGTGAAGCAACTAAATACTAACAAATTATGATTGATAATTTTAATAAAATTATATATTTAAATTTCTAAATAAAATTTGAGTATAAATTTATTTACTAGTGAGAGATTAATGAGTAGTATTTGTGTGTGAGAAATCAAACGAGTTCTACATTCTAAAAGTAGGAAAAACAAATTTTCAAATTCAATGAAAGATTTTTCTTTTAACTGGCTTTTCTTTGATTTAAAAAAAAACTGCTTTTTATATATTAGTAAATATGTGGGACTTAATTAATATTTCTATTGGTACAAAAATATCTCTACCGATAAAAATTTAGAAATCTTTTTTCATCGGAGGCTCAGCGGTCGCCTATTTGCCTCACTATTGAGCCGGCACTGTAGTATTGTGACCCATTATTTTCTGCACGGTAAAAATCCCTCTGACATGCATTTTATTTTATTTGTACATAAATATGTATATTCAAAATTCGAACGGTATTTTGACTTAAATTTTTAATATTTATATATCACATATAATATCATTATTATATGTTACATGAATAGTCTACGATTTATAATAGTTTTTTAACCAATGCCGCATTGGTTAACATTTCTCTTGATAATATTCACAATCAAACTGGCCACACTTAAAAGTTTTGTTTTATTTTTGGTCTCTTAAACCCTATAGATAAAATCTGATAATAATAAAAGGATATAGATGAAAGTTGAAACAATCAAATGAAACAATTAAGGAGAAAGAGTAATGTAACACAAAAAAATGTATAATTTTGTGTCATAATTTGCCATGTAATAAATTGTGAGTGTGAAAGTGTGTCCTTGCACGACTCACTATCACACTTTTACCATTTACAACTCGCTACGTAGCGAATTATGACACAAAATTGCACATTTTTATTTTTCATTAACATTGCTTAAAGTGAAAATCCCAAAAAAAAAATAATATATATATATATATATATATATATATATTATAGAGAAAGAAGACAAACGTAATGTTCCCAAAAGAATGTTATATTTTTTTACTTGTTGGACAAGATTTCTAGGGCTCGTTTGGTTTGTGTTTTCAAATAACATTTTTTAGTTTTTAAACAACATTTCACGCATTTTAACACACTTTTTCATCCACACGTATTTCAAAAAACTACAAACAACAATTTTCAAACTACTTTACCAAACACCCCCTAATCTCTAAAAATTTACACTGGAACAAAATAGAGTTACATGCTTATGGATTATACTATTCACACTAATACAGTCAACACAAATCCTGCCATATAGACATGTATACAAAGATATATGATCATCCCAACTACACAACAATACAAAACTAACAACAATGCACAAAAATTTATCTCAACTAATAGTTGACATATCACAAAATAACAACTTACAACTAAAATAATTTAAACAAATTAAAATATACAAAAATTGCCAATGAATTTGTATCCCGGAGGAGCCTGCAGAAGGAGCAATTTCTTGGAAGATGGTAAGGGACATTGCAGAAAGTGCTGGATGCACATTGTACTATATCAGCGAAATTGGTGGAAGACAATTGCATGTGAATTCTGAAGTACCTAAAAAGAAGTGTAAAGCATTGATTGACCTAAACACAAATGTGGTCAAAATCTGTAATAAATGAGGTTAAAATTATTAAAGCGTGAATGGGAACATGAGAAATAAAGACCCATCAGAAATTCGGAACGATGGTTCGGATCAAGATTAGGTTCGGATCAAAAGTATTTGAATTTAGAAAGTCGCTGAATTTGTTTAAATCTATGAAAAATCAACATAAAAATTCAGATTAACTTATTCTAGCTTGTAATTTTATGTATATAAATAATTACATTTAAAAATATATAATTAGATACATATTTTTTATAAAAAAAATCATATTTTAATTCCTAAATAGATTAAAAAATTATTGACTTTCATTCTTATATTTTATAAACTCTTAAAAAAAAGCTTGAAAGAATATTTAAGAAATAATTCTCATTGAATGTGGTGTTACTTTTAATATATGGGATATTCCTCAAAATCACACATAATCTTTTCCCTGGCCCCATGTCTGATATGTATGCAGTGTATAATAGATTTTTTTTTTTTTGGGGAAAGCTGAGAGTCCAAGCAGTCAAAGTTCATCGCATACCATATGCGACTTTTTTTGTTGTTATTTTGGTGGATCAAAAAGGAAAGGAAGCTACACATTCAGAACAAGTTGGATCAGAATCCATGAATCAATTAACACAGAAATGGTCACTATTCCATAATCAAGGAGCAAAGTCAAAGCATCATATAGCTGAACTGAACCAAGTCAACCAACCTAGTCGTAAATGGGGTCGGTCTGGTTTGTAGGCTGAAGTGTTTTATTCTATTTTTGGTTTGTGTGAGTCGAATTAAACCTGGTACTTTTTGTGAGAAAGCTTTTATCAAGATGGACAATTTAAACATATACTAACTAACAATATACCTTGATAAATGGAAATGATTTAACTTTATGATGGCCATAAGTCATCATCATGCTTTTTAAATTTTCCACAATTACACTGGGAGAAACTGAGGGCAGCACCATGAAAACAAAGGATTTTAATTCATGGTTTCTTGACCACAAAGAAGCTCATGAGAAAGAGATATGAAAAAAGAAAAACAAAATTTTCACTAACTAAATTTAGTTGCACAAAAGCATCTTCTAACACAATACTGATATGAAGTTATCAAAGTTTATTTAGGCAGGAGAAACATGAATATTAATGAGTGAAAACCTAGTATGGTGGCAACTAAGGTAGATTTACAAGCCACTCTGGGATTACTAAAATGGTAACTGACCTATTTATGTAGAATGTCAGCAAAACCAATAATCTGCTACTCAGAAATTATATGCCACACATTTTTCTTAATTTATACGTAGGTCATCAATTCAGCATTGGATTTAAAAAAATGAAATTTCTATCTGCATTCAAACATAAAATCCATATCACACATTGATGAAGAAATATTTTTCCTACAATTTCGTGGGTTAGCAGTTATGACTTTAAAGGTTTGTCATGACAAGTGTACCTTTTAGATCCAGCATATCTGGTTTAGAACAAATCGCATTCGTTTTATTTAGTCTAGTATTTCTCTCTTTATTGATCTTTTAAAATTTTGAAGATAGTAGCATTGGCAACTTCAAACAAAGGCTACAGCTATAATAGTCTAGCAAAGACAAAACCAAGCAATATCCATAGACAACAAAAGATCTCACCATTCTAATGCTTCATTGCCTTGCAAAGCTGCAAAGTGTGCAAGCCGACATATTTCATTGAAATTATTTTGACTAATTGCCTCCTTGGGTGATATATTCTGACTGAATCTGTATCAGATTAGAAAACAGATAACATCACATTGCAAACAGAAAATAAGAATATAAAACATATCAACTTAACAAATATTTCTGAACATAATCATGTCTCTTTAAGTTCTTGAAAAACACATATTCCAAGAGTACTGCAAGTGTGAATTTCAATCTATGAAAAGTACACATGAATCAAGAAAATGTTATTTTATGCATGATTTTCATTTATTTGAAGGGCTGATACACGCATTTAATTTAATTTTTTTTTTAGTTTGAAAGAATTCCCAATAAATGTCTTAGCCATGAGAACAATTTAGATAATGGAGGGATATGAATACAATTCCCAGATGCAAACTCATCTCTCTTTCTTATACTTAGATAATAAATAGCAGAAGGGTGGAATTTTGAATCTTTCTTACTTTTGAGCATGAACACAAAACTTACAGTAGTGAGTCTTTAAGAGATACAGGACAGAGACAAAGTTAACCTATTGTTATGCCCTGAGAAGCAACCATTGGGATTGTGATGAAAAGGCCTCGAGTGCAGAAATATACCAACTACCACCTAGTGCAGAGATGGGATAAACCTAGTCCACCAAATAGAAGAAAAATAAATCCATGAGGTACATCTATAGATGAACTATTTTCTGACATCCAAACAGTAAAAAATCCCAGAATTCTTAGTGAAGAAACTAGAGAATACAAATGTTTGAAAGAACCAATCATATACTAAGCCATACTTTCTTCACTGTGCAAATCTTATGAAGATTCTTTAGATTGACGAAGAAGAATGCATTTATGACTTATGAGCCAGTATTTAGGGGCGTAAGTAACCTACATAATGCCAATATAAGTAAGGAACTCTCAACTATCTGGATGGAAGCTTTGTGAGACAAAGTATGCCTAGTCTAGTGAATTAATAGTTTAATTTAATTATAAGACTAAAATAAATAGACACCAATATCACTCTGAAATTGTGCACAGAAGAACAATGTGGGCTGGAAAAACTTTATAGAGCAACCTAAGACAAGAAAGACCGCTTTGAGGCACAGAAATACCTTTAAAATTCTGTGGTAAAAACACTAACCTGGTCCAAGGTGCCAACTCAAGGAAGCAGAGCCTATGCATGCATGATCTTTTTTGTGTAAGTCTAAAGCATGATCAATTCACAAGATAGAAAACTGAAAGATTAAATTTAGATAGGGTAGATTTGAGACAAGATGAACCAATTAAATTGACAAATCTTGAATCCAAGTTGGTTACGGGAGAAATGAAGATCCACATTCCTCTCAGAAAAACAGTTTACTATAATTTAGATCCAATTTCCACTGATATCTTATTCTAACTCAGAAAGCTAAGCTACAGAACTTATTATTGTAGCTTGCATAACTTTATATAATTTCATTTAGAAAGATGACTTATTTTGAACCAAAAAGAAAATCTTGACTTTTCAAGCACTTACATATGTTTAAAAGAAGTTCATGGTCAATGGGGGACATTTACCATAATTGTGTACCTAGCAACTGTAATGACTGGTGGATATAGGATATCAAATAAATAATGAGCTTTCATATTAATATCCTTTGAAAAAAGAAGTCAGGAGTGCATATGGCATTGGACAGTGGCTACCATATGAACTGCCCAATCGTAAACATCATAGAACACGTCAAGACTTACCTTGACAATTTTGGCACCAGAATCATATGCAGACAATATCTGTAAATCACAATCAGGTTTTCAGTTCTCCTTCTGACTCAAAAGTTTCAAATCTCAAACAGAACAGTAGAAAAAAAATAACTCTGAAATAGAAGTGTCCAACAAGATAAACATTATAAGAAGTCAAGTGTGTTAAGAAATTTTTTACAAACGCTATAAAGCTTAGAAATGAAAGAAGAGTTTTAAGTTTTATAAGATGGCCTTACTTCTATTGGGGTCATCACTCCAGGTATGTACAAAACTTCACCACATTGGGCATCAACCATAATGTCCTGACAGCCAATAAGCATGTTTAGAATATACCGAAGAAGCAGTATTAGTGATGTCTTCTAACAGGTTTTTTAGGATGAAATTCAAGATAGAAAATTACAAGAATCATGAAGATCACTAAAAAGGACAAAATAATTCAAAACGCATGAGACTGCTGAGTTCAAAATGCATACTTTCACCATTGCAGGACTCATCAGAATTTGGATCCAGCATTTATTGCATTTTTGGCATCCTCAACATTTAAAACAGTCCCAACCTTCAGGATGCTTAATATTTTTCAGAAGTGAGAAAACTCTTGCAAAGCAGTACTTGCATAGATATATATATGGAACCTTTCTATGCCTTCTCTTGATTGAAGATGGAACAGTAAAAACATTCAAAGTTCGTTACGAAGATAGTTTTTGATAGTCCTCCAAGTAGTTATGACCTATTCTTATTTCACAGATAGTAAATCAAAATTGGGCTCTCTAGATATAATTATCTATGGTATGTCAGCAACAAACAAACCCATCCACATGCATCCAAAACCAGATTGTGAACTTAAAATTGCATCTAGTTGGATTTTAATGAAATTTGCCTAAAGATAATATCTAAAAGGAGCAATTTATTATAGCATTTTGTCAGATAACTAGTAATTAAGCTAATTAGCTCATCATGGATCATTATAAATCAAGCTCACATGTTCATATAACATCCAACAAATGAGAAACACCAGTCTAATGTCCTTCCAAACAAGCACAGAATTTGTCCATAGATCATGCACATATAACTATGCCGACAAGCATAGACTTTAGCAAGGATTTTTGTCAAGCACAGTCAATTTGAACGTAAATGATATATTAAGAAATTCAAGAAGAGCTAGGAAGAGAATTACTCCTAAGGCCGTAGTAGGATGCTCCTGCACCAGCTGCTGAAGAACCTATGCAAAAGAGAAAGAAACCACATTAACTCTCAAGCCCAAGAAGCCAATTGCATTGGGGAATTGGAAAAGATTGCATTCTAAACAACCTCAAATACACCTGGGGTAGACATCACAATCTCCAGCTACATATCAAGAAAGAGAAACAAATCAAAAACCATCTTTCATATAATCATGGACTACTGCAACTAATTGCAGAATAAGAATAAATTACCATTGTATTTCTTTATAAAATGATTAACATAAAGCGAACATTTCACTAATCAACAATGCAAAAATTTCCCAAGAGACCTTAAAGTAACGGCAAGAATCTAACTAATCAAAATCCATAGATTAAGGGATAAGCAATGTGGGTGCAATAAGTTCTTCTAGACTGTCCAAAACAATGCAACTGAATCAACTTTTAAGATTATAAAAGCTACTTGCTTAGTTAATATTTATATAATAAAAGTTGGGTCTTAGAAGTCGTGATTGTTACACGTGTGATACATTAATTATTAAGACAGTTTACTTGACATGAGACTCTAGTTCAATTTATGAAAGAGATGAAAGAAAAATTTGTAAAAAAAAAAAAGACTCACAAGTCATAACTGAGATGCCACCACTAAGTGCAGCACGTGCAACTTTCAGTGCCAGCTCTGCGCTATCCAAAAGGAGAAAAAAGATACAGTAACTAAGCCATTAATAAGAGTATAAGACAACAAAACAGTCCCTAAATATAATATTAGAGAGAGAGAGAGAGAGAGAGAGACCTGTTGGCACGAAGGCAAGCTATGACACCAGAACTGTGAATGTGTGTCAAGGTTTTGAGAACAGAGTGCTGAGTAGAAGAATAGCAACAAGCCCTCAGCCAAGGCGGTGGCGGTGAGCTTTGAAGCCAAGTGCAGCTGCACATGCTGCTGAGGGTGAGGCTTGTTATAAAAAAAAACAATCCAATCTAACAATGAATTGTACACGACTAAACAGATTAGACCCTTCTCTAGTACTTGGCTACACAGTATTATTTACACACAGGATGGAAGTGTTATGAATTGTTTGCTTTAGTACAAGAACTAAAAAATAATGTACACGAAGTGTGCAACTATGCATTGAAAAATTAGAACTTTTCCATTTCTGGCAGATTGCAGGACAACAATGAGAAGGAAGAATTTAAAAAAAAAAATGTGTAGGATTTTTCGTTTTGAAATACTTGGAGATGAAAGAAAGGTTGTAGGGGGCTGTTGGAGGTAGTGGAAGAGCCAAAAATCACTAGGAAACCAAAAAAGTTATGATTGTGTGATGCTCTGGCCATTAGAAATCTAACATATAAAAACAAATTAAGAAGAAAGAAAATTGAAAGCACCAAAGGTTTTTTTCAAATGCAAAACTTAGATAAATATTATCTCTAGATTTGTGAATGTCTACATTGGTAGACCTCAATCTTTGTTCTGCTTTTGACAAAAACAATGTCTCCAAAATAAAAAAATAAAAAGTCTGAGAAAAGAAAGAATTCATTCAGCAATCATCCCATCAAAAACAGTAATTAAACCATTAGTTATTTTTTATAGATCAATAGTTCAAATGACTAAAAATAAATAAATACCTGCAAAACAAGCTATTTCCTCCTCTGGAAGTGAACAAACCGACTCTGATTCTAAATCAGATTCTGCAACAATTAAGAAGCAACCATGCAGTTAGGTACAAAGATATAAATCATTAGAATTAAAAGAAAGGAAGAAAAAAGGGATGGATTACATTATCCTAATTTTTCATGTTCAAATAAGTCTGTGAACAAACCCACTCTGATTCTAACTCAGACTCTGCAATAATTAAGAAGGAACCATACACACATCATATTATCAACATGTTCTTAGGTACAAAGATATAAATTATTAGAATTAGAAGACATTTTTTTTTTTTAAAAGGGATGGATTACATTATCCTAATTTTTTTTCTTGTTCAATTAACAGTTTATAGAGAAGAAAACGAAAAAAGATTGAAAAGAATGAAGTTGAATAGTTTTAGAAGTTGTTCAAAATATAAAAAGCAGTAGTTGAATTTGAATTTGGGATTATAAAAGATAGATGGATAGATGCATACCTGAATAAATTGTTTTTTCTTGTTTGGGACAATCTTCACTGTTTCCTTCGTGTAGCCGTAAGAGGGGACAACCATCAATATGTTTCCCTTTCAAAGAGGTGAGATCGGGAATCAGAGGCATGGAAGTCAGGTTAGGGCATTTATGAATCCCTAAATGAGAAAGAGAAGGAGGAAATGATGGAAGTAAGAGATGGTGTGGCTCATCATCATCATCATCACCATCATCTGAATTCCTCCGCCATCCCTTCAGTTTTGGGCATGTAGATATTTTGAGATAAGATAAGGATGGGAAGAATGGTGTTTTTGAAGAATAAGAAGAAGAGGAAGCACCCAACACGTTACTAACACTCTCTTCATCTATCCATATGTATTCAAGTGCTTCCATTCTCCGAAGAGAGACCTCCGTGAGAAAAGGGAGTTGATTTAACGGTGGGAGGTGCTGCAATCTCCCATTTCCACATAAATGAAAATAAACAAGATTAGTGAGAGAAGAGACCCAGCTTGGAATTCTCACACCCATATAATACCACAATTGCAACACCATAAGATTTGGATGTGGCCGGAGGCCTTCCAGTGACATTTCATCGTAACATTCGGTTTCTCCATAATCGTAATTCCACACTAATGTCAGCTGTTGAAGATGTTGTTTGTCCTTCATATTTGTGGCTTTACATTCTACCACGTCATCTTCTCCATGTCCCAAATATCTGATCCCAAGGCTTCCTCCCAAATTGCTCAGCTCCTTCAATTCACTTAGCCCACCACCAGACCTAGCCTGTTGTTTGTCCTTCAAATCCTCTTGCCTCACGACAAACTCTGTTAGTATCTCAAGAGAAGTAAGATGCCCAAGTCCAAGGGGCATATGCGTCAATTTGTCGCAATCACTAATGTCTAAATGCCTGAGATTGACCAAATTCTTAAGGCGCTGGGGTAATTCTTCAAGTGAGGAACAACGGCTGACTTTTAGTACCAACAAATTTAGCAGCTTTGTAATAGAATCAGGGAGAAATTCAATACTTCTATTTTCAGAAAGATCAAGATACCTTAAATGTTTCAATTCTCCAATTGAACAGGGCACAACATGTAGCCCTAAACAACTCAAATCCAACGTGCGTAAATAATTGAAATTTGAAATGAGTGCATTACAATTTAAATTACCCAACTTCCCCCTTACACTAGCTGCAAGAACTGTTCATATCTTCATTCCTTTAACCTTGAAAATTGAAAGTTCCCTTGATGAATCTTCAAGATCAAATGATACATGACGAACTTTTTTATCATTGTACTCCCCACTCGAAGTTAGCACGGTGCTCTCCATTCCAGCCACAAGAGTTGCAAGATCATGCATAAGATCATGCATTTTGCAATATGATATATTGTTATATTCATCTTTTTGTACATCTTGAAAAAAACATCTCCGAAGTAATACCATAAAGTACTCTAGCCCTACATCCTCAACTCGTTGCTTTGAATCTGATAACTTAATAAAACCTTGTGCTGCCCAAAGATTAATCAATGTTGTTACATCAATCTCATAATCTTTTGGAAACAATCTACAATAAGCAAAGCATTGCTTTAAGTACGATGGTAGATGTTTATAACTCAACTTAAGCGTTGATAAAATAAGATTTTCTTCTTCTTGAGTTATTTTTGAGAGTTCATAATCTTTGAAGGATCGCCACTCATTTTCTGTAGCTTTGGTGCATAGCATGCTTGCTATCGTCCTTATGGCAAGAGGTACCCCACCACACTTCCTCATAATCTCCCTACCCAAACTTACAAAGGCTTCATTCTTTGGTAGTTGACCATTTTCAAATGCTACTTTCTCAAACAAATTCCAAGCCTTTTCTTCAGGTAGGCCTCTTAGAGCATGCCATGAAGTTGCCCCTATTAACCTTGCCACACTTTCTGAGCGTGTGGTCACTATTATCCTACTTCCCCTTGCACCACCCATTAACAAATTTCTCAAGAGAAGCCATTTATTACTCTCCTCATTCCACAAATCATCCAAGACAATCAAGTATTTTTTTCCATTAAGCTTTTCTCGAAGCTGAGTTTGCAGCACCTCAAAGCTTTCTTTAAGTCTCTCATCTGTCAACTGTTCTAAAATTTTTTTAACAATCCGTTGTACATCAAAGATATCAGAGATACAAACCCAAAGTTTTATCTCAAATTTTGTTCGGACATTTTTATCATTGTATACCAGTTGAGCTAGTGTTGTCTTGCCCAATCCTCCGAAACCAACAATTGGAATGAAAGAAATATTCTCCACAACATTGTCATCAAAAAGACGTTCCATAATCTCTTTCTTATCATCCTCTCTCCCAATAACTTCATCTTCGAGTACAAAAGAATAAGTTTCTCTGCCCCCCTATTCATGACTTGTGGCTCATCCAAGCTTGGACTAAAGTTAAAAGCCACCTTATCTTTTGCAATGGCATTTAGCTTCTCCCTAATTGCCTTTATTTCATGACCCATCTTAGGACTAAAAGCAAGCGAGTTTGAACTTGAAGAGAAAAGGCGTACCTTCTTTGTCATCACTTTGCGGCGCATAACTTCGGTGGAGAAATCATCCAGCAAATCATCAGCATCGTGGAGGACATCTTTGAGCTTACTGAGCCAGTCTTTGATCTGATGGTTATGAGAACTCTGCTTTTCTGCATCCAGAAGCACAGCACGGATTGTGGAGACTGTGTTGGTTAGATTTTCAATCTCAGTTTCAACACTAGAGGCCAGTTTGACCTCTTCAACAATGATAGAGCCCAGCAGTTGAAGGACGTTCCCTGCAAGATCGAACAAAGCTCCTTCCGCCATAGTTTTTTTCTTACTTTCAGGAATTGTAGATGGGTTTGTGTAATAATGGTAAAAGTAATGAAAGATAGCTGTTGGAGTGTCCAGCTTAGAGCAGCCACATATACCTAAAAGACTCTCAGAGGGTAATCCTATCCTTGTAATTGTCTTTGAATGGTGGTGGTAGCACACACGTGCGACTAAAAATATCTTGATTTGACAACGAAAAAAAATGGTTTTTGCGGCATAGCAACTAAAATGTTGTCACAATAAATCTTTATAAGAGGAAGCTGGAAACCGGCCCAATCTATTTTTTAAATTTAAAGAAGCCCACTAATTTAGTAGTATCACAATCTATTTTTATATAGATAATTATGATAGTTATAATAATTATAATAAGCTTTTACTAGAGTCTTTTGATTGAATATTACAAAAAATTGAGTTTATTAGTGATATAGGTACTGTTCAAAGTTATTTATAAAAATAAGGAAAGAGAGTGAATTTTGGCAACGGTGCTGCCAAAATTGCAAGAAAAAAAATATGAGAGAGAGTAAAGATAAGTAATGTGATGAAGGAGGGAGAAAAAATTGGATTTCGATAATGAGATTACTGAAATTCTTGCTGCCCTGAATCAGCTACCCAAGTGAGTGTGAAGTGCTTGAAGTGCTAGTGCTAGGTGGAGTGCCCAAAGGGAAACCAATTGTGGCAGCCGAAATTGTAGGGAAGGGAGGAGAGAGAAAATATGAATTGTGGCAACCAAGTTGCCGAAAATGGGAGGAAAAAAAAAAAAAGAATTGTGGCAACCAAGTTGCCGAAATCTTGGGGAGGAATTTAAAAAAAAAAAAAAATTATGGTAATTGATTTGTGGCAATGGCATTGCCAAAATGGAGGGGGGGGGGGGAAATTGTGGCAATTGATTTGTGGCATTTTATATAACTAAAATTGATTCCTTGATTATTATAACACATAATAAATAATTATTATAATGCATTTCACATGCCATGGGACATGGCTAGTGGTAATAAATATATATATATTCATGCATGCCATTGGCTAGTAATTAAAAAATATTTATTTATTCACAAGACAAGTCAAACTATTCTAAAGCTTATAATGGTCTAAGGCTTAGAAAGTAAGATAATTTTAAAAAATAATAATTAACAAAATACATTTTTGTGCAACAACTTTTGTGGCAATTGATTTGTAGCAATGTCATTGCCGAAATCAATTGCCACAAATTTTTTTTTTTTTTTTTAATTCCTCCCTAAGATTTCAGCAACATGGTTGCCACAATTTATTTCTTTTCCTCCCATTTTCAGCAACTTGGTTGCCACAATTCATATTTTCTCTCTCCTCCCTTCCCTACAATTTCGACTACCACAATTGGTTTTCCTTTGGGCACTCCACCTAGCACTAGCACTTCGGGCACTTCACACTCACTTGGAAAGCAGCTTCGGGCAACAAGAATTTCGATAATCTCATTACCGAAATTCTAATTTTTTCTCTCTCCTCCATCACATCACTTATCTTTACTCTCTCTCATACTTTTTCTTGCAATTTCGACTACACTGTTGCCGAAATTCTCTCTCTTTTCCCATTTTTCCAAATAACTTTGAACAGTATCTATATCACCAATAAACTCAATTTTTCCCAATATTCAGCCAAAAGACTCCTTTTACTATGATTGACAATGACCTTGAATATAGAACCATATATTCTAACATTTAATGAAAATATGATTTGATAATATTCAAATGAAGTGCTTAAATATAAATTAGAGTTTAAACTCAATTATAAAAATATATAACGGGTCTTATTAATGGGTGCTTTTAGAGAAATTGTTAATAAATAATTTCAAGAAAATTGTAATATCACTTTCTTGGGAAATGTAAAAAGACATCAAAACAATTAATAATTTTTTTTTATTTTCCCATAAAAGTTTTTTAAAATAGTTACTAAACCAATACCCTTAGGGCGTCCATTAACATTTCCCATATATAATTAAAAGATTGATAACTTGTGAAGTATCAAAATCTTCTATGAAAACTATTAAAAGTTAACAAAATGGTACAGGTTTCAATTTTATATAAATGATTAGATAATTTTAAAAATAAGTTGAAAAAAAAGCACATAACAGAGTCTCTCACTTTCAAACCTGTAATAGGCAAAGGTGTTAGTAATTTTAATGTATTAATGTTGCATTATGAAAGCATGTTGTGTATATGGAACACTTGTGTCACATCACAAACACAACATATAAAACCTAATGTTATTATTAAACAAAAAAATTTTACATGATTAAAATAGTTTAAATAAATAAGAAAACTATTTGAAACTAGAGATCTAAGGTTCTATATCCGTCTATACCAAAAACTAAAATGCTATAAAATAAATAAATAAATAATCAAACTGATTTTATTTTTTATTTAAAAAAAAATTGTAATAGGATTTTAATCAAAACAGTAATTTTAAAATTATTAAACTTTGATAATTAATATAGAGAGTTTCACCTAGAACATTATTTTAGTAATTTTCTTATATTCAAAAAGTGTGCTATATAGAAAAGCACGTTATAGAAAGCTTAACGCTTTTTTGAATCATACGACAATAGCTTATATAAGACCTAACTTTTGGTTTATGGTACTCTACTCTATCTATGCCAAATTATTGGTCTTAATTATTTAGAAAATCCAAATTTTTAAGAAAATATTATCGAAGAGGGATTAAACACCACATTCTGGAGGGCTATTCAAGACACCTTGCCCACTAAGGAAAATTTATGACTGTTGTTGATGATGTGCTGAAAATGGGTTGTGTAGCTGTGTGCAAGACAATGAGACAGTCCTTCTCACCTTGTGGCAATGTCCTCCATCAAGGGCAGCATAGGCGGTTGGTCCAATAAGAATACAGAAGATATGCAAAAATACCCATAAATATTTTAGAACGGTGTTTGAAAATTAGGTTGGGAACTGCAACAAAGAAGAGTTGGAGAAGTTTGTTGTTCTTACATGGCGAGCTTTAGTACCATTGAAACACACGTACACATATATGCAGTTAGTGAAGTGCAAACATCGATCATTATACAGGATGCAACCAGATTCTATGAGGATTACAAAGCTCATACGTCGAAGACAACCTACATACATATAGTGATTCTCAATAGCAAAGAAAATGGGTTACAATGCAGTCTGACTAATACAAGATTAATTTTAACAAAACTGTGTACTTTGGAAAGACCTATTACCCCAAATTTTGATTTCTATTGTTATGTCTCATGTCCCATAATTTTAGGGGATAAAATGCAGTAATACCTTTTATCAAATATATATAGGTAGATAAATAGCAAGAAAAGGCGTACCTCCTTTTTCATTTTGTTTCCAGACATCACTTTTTGGCGCAAAATTTGGGTGGAGAAATCATCCAGCACGTCATCAGCATCATGGAGGACATCTTTGAGCTTTTTGAGCCAACCTTTGACCGCAACACTATCATCAGCCTTCTTTTCAGCATCAAGAAGTACATCTTTGATTGTGGAAACTATGCTCTTTAGATTTTCAAGGTCAGCTTTCACACCGTAGGCCAACTTGATCTCTTCACGAATTAAGGGACTCAGCAGGGAGAAATTGGGCATTTGTCCCTTTCACCAAAACTTTTCAACAAAATGTCTCATATCTGGAACTAATTAGAGGAATGCCCCTATTTTGAAACTCGATTTTCTAAAAATCGAGTTTCAGTTTTAAACTCGATTTTTGGATAATCAAATTATAGCAAACTGAAAAAATTCAAAAATTTTTTTTTTTTCTGGAACTTGAGTACCATGTGAAGTACTTGAGCTCATGGAACTTGAGTTCCTTGAAAAAATTAAAGTGGAACTCGAGTTCCATGAACTCGAGTACTTCACATGGTACTCAAGTTTAAAAAAAAAAAAAAAAAAATCCTAAGTCCATGTTTACTATAACTCGATGTTCCAAAAATTGAGTTTTACATTTGGAACTCGATTTTTAGAAAATCGAGTTTCAAAACAAGGGTATTTCCCTAATTAGTTTTAGACATAGGGTATTTTGCTAGAAAATTTGTGTGAAAAGGGTAAAAGCCCATTTCGGCCGACTTAGCAGTTCAAGGCTTCAAGCACTTTGCCGGCAAGGTTGAAGGCAACTCCTTGCACTTTTTTTTTTTTTTTTTTTTTTTTCAGGAATAGAATACGGTTTTGTAGGATGATAAAAGTATAAAGAAGCAGGTTGTTGAGTTGTGCCCAACTTAGAATAACCACATCAATATTTATAAGCCTTGAGGGTAATCTTGTTAAACACTTTCCTTGTGATCGTCTTCTAATGATGCTTGCACAAAGAATATTAATTCCTAAGGTGTAAGCAAATGATATTACAAAGCCATGCTTATCGACAAAAGGTAACACTGAACAACTTTGGCAATTGTTCCTTCCTTCATGGATGGTGTGAGTGGTCCGTGGTTCTTTTCTTCCTATGGTACCTTTAATTTATTCCAATTCCAATCAATTCAATTCTCATCCATTTTTTGTGATCCTTAAGATTATTGGGAAGTATATCAAGTAAGGAATCAAGTATTGCCTTAGATTTCGTTGAACCCTCTATAGGTATTTTTGTTGTTTTTCCTTCTTAATAATAGTGGGCTGAGCTGTTAGATTTAGCTAATGAAAGGGAATAGTAGACGGATTGGAAAGGAAAAACTAACTTACTGTGTAGCCAGGATTGTTGGTTGATAAAAAATTGGTGAATGGTGAAGTGGAAATGCTGAATTAACAGGGAGAAAATTGGCATTTGTCCCTTTCGCGCAAAAAATCTAGCATTTTGCCCCCTTTCCTAAACTAATTAGGGAAATGCCCCTATTTTGAAACTCGATTTTCTCAAAATCGAGTTTCAATGTAAAACTCAATTTATAGAAAATCGAGTATGAGGCGATCAAACTTAAACTTTAAAAAAAGAAAAAAAGAAAAAAACTTGCATGGAACTCAAGTTCTTGGAGCTCGAGTTCCATTTAAAACGCCACTATAGCGCTTCCTGAACGCAGCTATAGGTATGGGGCGATCAAACTTAAAAAAAAAAAAAAAAAAAAAAAAAACCTTACATGGAACTCGAGTTCCATTTAAAACACCACTATAGGGCTCCTTGAACACAACTATAGGTTTGGGGCGATCAAACTTAAAAAAAAAAAATACTTGGATGGAACTCGAGTTCAAGGAGCTTGAGCTCTATTTAAAACGTCACTATAAGGCTCCTTGAACGCAGTTATAAGTATGGGGCAATCAAACTAAACAAATAAAAAAATAAATAAAAAATTGCATGGAGCTTGAGTTCCATTTAAAACGCCATTATAGGGCTCTCTGAACGCAACTATAGGTATGGGGCGATCAAACTTAAAAAAAAAAAAAAAAAAAAAAAAAAATTGCATGGAACTTGAGTTCCATTTTTTTTTTTTTTTTAATTTTCAGTTTATTATAACTTGATTGTCCAAAAATCGAGTTTTAAATTGAAACTCGATTTTTAGAAAATCAAGTTTCAAAACAAAGGCATTTCCTTAATTAGTTTGGGAATGGGGGCAAAATGCTGGATTTAAAAAAATAAGGGGCACAAGCCCATTTTCTCCAAATTAACAGATAGTATAAATTAAGCAAGATCCAATGTCTAATAATTTGTAGTTAGGACTAGTTTGAATTTTGCTTATTTTCAATACCTTATTTGTAGAGTGTTAATATATGGTTTTTGGTAACTTTTACATTAATTATGTTATAAAAAGCTAAAACCTAGATTAATAAGAAAAAAAATGAAGCAAATCATAAAACGCACTAATAAACAATATTTAAGCAGGTTACCAAAAAAAAAAAAAACATTATTTAAGCAATTATCATTTTTAGGTTGAGTTATAATGTATGCCCTATAACTTTGATCTTCTTTCAATTTTATCATTTAAGTTTCGTTCTTTTCCCCCATTTAAGATATTTATCTTTATTTTATTTTCAAGTTATTTCTTTTGTCTAGTTCTATCTAATTTGTACCGTTCAGTCAATCAAAACGACATAATTTTAAAATTTTTTTTATATATTTCAAATTAAAAAATAAAATTTATTGCATCTCTCTTTATCTAAGAGTATAGCCTTGTGATGGTCCACTCCTAACAACCTTGGGCTTTTGGGCTAAGACCCCCAATTTACTTGTCTTCTAAGTTGGGTTATCCCACAGTGGGAGGTCCAAGAAGTGGTTGCTCAAGTCCCTAATGAAGTTCTAGTGTTACTTTGGTACCAAACTTTCTTGATCTTAGCTCAACCGAGACGGCTACTAAGCAGCTGAGCCCACTCCCTGAAATCCAAATAGGATCACCCTCTCCCAAAGATGTGTTTTTCCTCACCATTCTTGTGTCTCGCTTCCCCAAAATTTTCAACCCACCCCTCCCCCCCTTTCTTACCTCTCCTCCTCCATTTATAACCCCTTCTCAGTGGGGTCATCATGATGAGGAGATATTCGCTATATTAGTGGGTCCCTCTGTATCATATCACTGGTCAGAGGGAACCCACTTCCTGCTAATGACATGACCTCTTAATAATTTGTGCCTGACGCCAATTATTGCACAGTAGGTGGATTCCCCCAAGGCACTATCTCTAGTCCACGGCTCATTGGGTGCTCGGTATCGTTCGGTTCAAACTCAAGATGGGCCTGGCTGGTTTTAGGGAGTAGGTCATGATTTCAAGCTAGGTCACGCTCTCAGCACGTGGAGAATTATAACAAAATTTACTGCTACTTCTCGGAGACACCAAGCGTCAGGCAATAAATGCGCCGGATTTGACAGCCTATGCACTAAGCACGCATAGAGCCAACTGTCAAGATTAATGGCCAAGATTGCATGACCTTTTCAGAAAGAGTATTTTACTTTTCCTTTTAACTTTTAGTGCTTCTTTATTTTTTCTATTAACTCTAAGATACACCTAATTTTACACTATGCTAAGGTGTCAAGTTTTGATGAGAGTGTCATTTAAGTAAATTTTGACTATTGTCTACTACTATTTTTATCATATATACTAATTACAACTTGTTATCTTAACATATTGTTAAATTTAATAATTTTAGTCAAGAGTTTTGTAACTTATCTAGTTCACACCAACCGAACTCTTTACTTTAGGTGGAACCTCTTATACACCAAAGTGCAAGGGATCCAAGTTGAAGATTGGGTCGAGTGGCAAGGTAGAACAATTTCTAACTAATGGTCTGTAGATAAAAGTAAAAGTTAGCTAAAATAGTACAGTGAGACACATGAATAGTACCAAAAAGTGCAGTGGACTCATGAATAGTAGCAAAAATAAGTTTTTTTTTTTTTTTTTTTTTTTTTTTTTTAAATTTTGCCAAACACACACTTAAAAAAAAAAAAAAAAATGAGGTTGACACTTCTTAGTATTTTTCAGGCTTTAAATAATCTATCACCCAATTATCAAATAGTTGAGGAAAAAAATCATTAATTTTTCACAATTGTAACAAGTTTGAAATGGTAGGCAAATTTTTTGTTTTTGTGAATGGTGAGATTATATAAGAACTAGTAAAAACTTACAAACTCAACTCTTGAAGTATATATATATATATATAAAATAAAAATAAAAATAAAAGCTCATATATGAGTTCACTACCCTTGAAACCATTCACATAATCAATGGCATGTGCCAATGCTCGAACTGTCAACCTCGATTGCACGGGAGTTCCATGAACAATCCTTTGCAGGATTGAATTTTTTTTAATAATAGAAATGTCATTAAGTGCAAACCAAAGATCCATGATACGAAAACCAAAAAATTATAAAGAGGAAGAAAAAGATATGGCAATGTAAGTATATTTTCTCCTTTCAGTTTTAAACTAGTGTAAAAGTTGCTAATTCTACTTTTGTGCGGTCATGCAAAACCAAATAAGGTCACATGTATTCACAACTAAAATAACCATCACATCAATGATCCACAGTAGTAAAATAATATAAACCAGTAGTCATTACTCATTACGTTATTACAAGTTTGGATTAATTAATACTAGCATTACACTTCTTATCTATTCATGCATCACTTCCAGTTCAGTACAAAGATTACTAACACAGTCACAAAGTAATATTAACAAGTAATTATCAAAGCTTAGATAATGCTACGATAGTTTTTGAAACCAATCCAAGCACACCACAAAGCTCAGGATACAAACTCTTCCTTATTTTTGCACGCACCTCACCATTCCATTTCCTCTCTGCTAACCTATCCCCAAGCTACACCGCCGCTTCCACCACACTCTCCTCGCTCGCTGCCGCCTAGTCCACAATCCCCATCCTCACCGCCTTTTCTCCCTTCACCTTTGTTAGGTTCATATTTTTATGTAATTGACATATCCTATGACAAAACGCACGTTACTTGTATTTGGGTAAATTCAAGTAGGTTCAAGATGATCATTATAAGTTGTTACATTGAAGACATGAAGATTACTCAAGAACTGCTCAAGAAAAGCTGAATCTGTAGGTCCCGATACCTCTTGGATACCTGTCGATCTATCGAGGTTTACTGAAGCTCAATACCTATCTTGATCTATTAAGCTTACGGGATTTCTGATATAGCCTGCAATGTTTTGATTCCTAAAGGCTATTTGTTTATGGGTTTGAATAATCCTTATAGGACTAAAAAAACCCAAGGTTTGTGTCAACCTAATTGGAATAAGAGAACCTATTTAAAAGGCCCATTAAGCTCCTATTTAAATAAGGAGGTAGAGAAAAAAAAAATCTAACCTTAGAAAGCTTCATAAGGTTTTCTTTTTGAAACTCTAGCCTTCTCCTACAGAAGAAAGAGTTCTTGTCTGTAACTAAGCAAATTCTTTAGCACCAACATTGAAGATCTTATTGGTGTTTCTATGTGAAGCTGTTGCAAATTAACTACAACAATCAAAAAGTTGTTGTGAAGTTAGTCACGTACTAGGATTTGTGCAAAAGAGTTAGTCATAGTTTGGAGATTTGTGCAACAAAGGAAATTAGTCTACTACAAGAACAAGTCCAATTGGATATTGGAGCAAAGGTTCAACTGTAGGTCAGTATTTTGAGATAAGTTAGGGTAGTGGTAAGATTCCTCATACTTGTAACCGCTTGATTATTGATTAGTGAATTTTTGGGAGCGGTAACCTTAAATTCACCCCGTGGAATTTTTGTCTTGCAAGAGGTTTTTTCCATTTGTCAATAAATCACCGTGTCAATTTAATTTCTGTTGTATTTAGTTTATTTAGTGATTTGTTGGTGCCTTCCTGATTTACATGCAATTGAACCTAATTATTCAACTTGGGTAATTGAATTACTTAACCGGGGTCAAGCTATCTTAACCCAACAACCTTCATCCCTCTCAGCAACACATCGTGCCAAACTGATCTGAACCCGCCAATCTTGGACCTTACTGCCATCGATGGATTGTGACTTGACTTGGGAGAGAGTGGAGAAGAGTGAGTCAATGAGGGATGGGCTGAGGTGGTGCCCCTGATCATCGCTGATGAGTGCTAGGATGAAGAGGCTGCGGCATTTCTCTAAAGTGCACATGGCTGAGACCTTTGACATGAACAGTAAGTCAGTCTCTATCGTCTTTGTAGCCTTTAGATTTTTCTCATGAATCTCTTCTTTTTATTGCTTGCTTCTGTACTTGTTAATTCGTTGGTCTTTTTGCTTGTGGTCGTTGATGGTTGTCTAATTATGCATGGGCCATAAAGAAATAATAATATCCACATCCACTGAGAAAAAAAATAATAATATATGTTTGTTTATTTGACCAATGAATGAATCAAAAATAAATAAATAAATAAATAAATAAAATATTAGGCTGACCTACAACTACAAGCTTCTAGCAAGTTTAGGCTATTAAAAATTCAAACTCTTGCAAACAAGTCCTTTCATTTTGTAGTAAATAGTTTTAAAATTTTTTAACAATTTGATTAATCTAATTTCTATATATTTATTAATCAAATTTATTTGATCTAATTAGTTCAAATAATACTATTTCAATTATAATTTATTTTTTATTTAGTTGCTTGATTCATGAAGGAATAAAAAAAAATTAATCATAATATTTACTATTATATGAAAAAAAAAAGTTAATTAAGTATTTTATAAATAAGTTTGAGCTTGAATGATAAGAAAATTAACTAATCTTAAAACATTTAATTTAGCCTGGTAATGAGTTCAAATTCCTCGAGGTAAAATTAAATGAATTATCATGTTCTTTTAATACATAATTTTGCTAGTGTATATATTTTGATATACTTTCTTAATTAACAGAAAAATACATGTATAATATCCAATTACCCACATTTGAAAAATAAAACAAATGCGGTGAATAAATAATATGATCTAGTGGATGTTGGCCAATTATGTGATGCATTTCTAAAGGATATGTATTGGATTTTTTTTTTTTTTCATTATGTCTTTATGTTGTACTATCAATATAAGATTTACATTGTAGATTAAACTAATATTTACAATATTTTATACTTTTATGCAAATATATACAATGTATTAATTTACAATCTAAATAGTACAAAGTAAGCTTACCAACTCAAGAAAACGAAAGAAAAAAGATTTGAAGGTGAGTTTACCACCCTTGAAAGGTTGAAACCATTCACATGATCAATGAGAGATGCCAATGCTCGAATTATCAACCTCAATTGCACGGCAATGCTTGTGTAATCTTGTGAAACCAGGTGTTTTAGATTTGTTGTTTGTTTGAGAACACCTTATCTAGCCTTTTGTAAGTGATTCACATGGAATCCGCAAAAATAAAATAAATAAATAAATTGGCAAACTGGCTTAAGTGCTTCTCAATCAGACACTTACCAATAGTCTCTATCTTGGTCAAATACACACCAAGCCACTTTACTTGGTGTTCTCAGCATCTGATAACCATTGCTCTTTGTTTGCTTTACAAGTTTGGAATTTCCTGCTAGCAAAGTTAAATCCTCTGATCATGTGACTCTCCGAATAAGGTCACATGTTTTCACAACTATATACATAGTAAGAGCAGTCAAAATACTAGACTGGTGAGCTAATTTGGCACTGAGAGAGGGACCCCATAGTTGGACATTAAGATTAAGTCATACCACTCCACTAGTAACCAGCCTCTAGGATCCATAAATCCAAACTCACGTACACCTATCTATTCATGCATCATTTCCATTGCTTTTATTTTGAGAATATACAAACCCAAATGGTACAAAGATTATTAACACAAAATGTTAACAATATTTTTTACAAATTTGGATAATAATCTAGGTAAGCAGGGACACTTCATTTAGGGTGTCATACTCGCATCGTATTCATATCATACTTATATCATACCGGCCGTTTCATGTTGTAAATTTTCAGAAATTGCTTAGAACACATACTAATGGTACAAACTACAAAGATTATTAACGCAACATATTATTAACAAGTAATTATCAAAGCTTAGAAGATGCTACAATGGTTTTCAAAACCAATCCAAGCACACCACAAAGCTCATGATACAAACTCTTCCTAATCTCCGCATACACCTCACCATTCTATTTCCTCTCTGCTAACCTATCCCCAAGGTGCACCGTAGCCTCCACAACACTCTCCTCGCTATCGTATGCCGCCGAGTCCACAATCCCCATTCTCAACGCCTCTTCTCCCTTCACCTTCATCCCTTTCAGCAACATGTCATGCCAAGCAGCCAACCCTTTGATCTTGGACCTCATCAAAGTCGCGAAGTAGTCTAGCAAGGTAATTGCCAAATTGACCTCACTCATGTACAGAAAGTTGTGATCGCGTCTCATGAGGACGTAGTCGTGGCCGAGAGCGAGGACCAATCCACTGGCAGCGGTGTGGCCAGAGATGGTAGCGATGGTTGAGATGAGGAGGGAGAGGAGGGTGGCGTACTAGCGACTCTACTTGTATGTGATGGTGGTCCTAGGACCACCCTCACTAGTCAAAAAAAATTTTATATATGCAAAAAATATTTATACAAATAATTATTTTAAATTAATATGTTTTGGGATCACCCTGACTTGAAAATATTATATATATATACTTTATATTATTTACCAAATTAACCTATTTTGACCACCCCAATAAAATGTTGAACACTTTTACTTGAGACTTATAAGAATTTGAGTTCAATAAATATTAGAGTAATATTACATCCACAACATTTTCACAATAAATCTTATGTGGTAAGCTATTACTAATTCTAATTTGGTTTCAATATTGACATATTTTACCCACCAATAACAGACTAATAACTTGTTACATAAGATTTGTTATGAAATTGTTGTGGTCACTTTATTATTCTCATATCAGCATTTTCAATTTACACTTTATCCTTTATTAGTCTTTTTTTTTTTTTCTTATTCTCTTTGTTAATACAAAAAATTGTAAAATTTTATATATTTGCGTGTTTTTTTTTTTTTGTGACGTTGATATATTCAAATTGTCTTTTTATTAAATTTTGTATAATTTAAATTTCTTAGTGACCATCCTAAAAATAATTCCTAGAGTTGCCCCTGGGGCAGCGATGACTAATCTAAAGTATTCGACCATTTGGTGGAGGCAGAGGCGGGCGAAGGGTTGGCCCCATGGGACGTTGAGGCCGTTGCAGAAGAACTTGCCGCGAGCAATGGTGATGAGAGCGGAGCCACCATTGATGGATTGGGACTTGACTTCAGAGAAAGTGGAGAGGAGAGAGTCGATGAGGTGTGGGCCGAGACGGTGCTCGTGATGGTCACCGATGAGTTTTAGGATGAAGAGGTTGCCGCGTTTCTCTAAAGTGCACATGGTTGTGAGTCTGAGACTTTTGGTATGAACAGTAAGTCAGTGTTTTATTACTCTATCGTAATGCAATGGATGGTTGTCTAATTATGCTTATGCATGGGGCGTATATATATAGAAATATCTAAGCACTACCTTAGTGACATCCATATCTAAGCACATAAAATGTCACAACTATCCAAGTGGCAGACTATAGTGGTGGAGATGGTGAGTGGTGGAAAAAAATGTGGTGAATTTATGTGAAAGTGATAGGAAACTAGTCAGAGTTTAACATGTAAGATAATTATGATAATAATTGTGACATTTTATGTGATACTAGAATTATTCTTGAGAAAAAAAATTTATATGTTTGTTTATTTGACCAATGTAATAAATAAATAAAAAGTATTAGGCGCACTTTTTATTTTATTTTTTTAATTCCATGATTTCCTAGTTGAATTACACCATTCACATCAGACTAGCTAAATTAGTCTAATGCTATAAATATAGCAAAAAAACCCACAAAAACCTCACGCATCAATCTCATCAAACTAACTCGAAACACTTAATTAACAATAAACATTATCACTCCACAAGTAGCGTGCAATTATTCCTCGCTACACCAAAATTTAACACTTTTTTTAAAATTTCATTCTCTCTCTCTCTCTCTCTCTCTCTCTCTCTCTCTCTCTCTCTCTCTCTCTCTCTCTCTCTCTCTCTTTGTGTGAAAATGTTTGATCTTCCCTTCCCCACAACAAATCAATTGCAAATAGTGGTTAGCGATGATGGTTGGGTCCATTTGGGATTTGGTTGGGTTTAATTAGTGTGGGTTGCGTGAGGTTTTTGAGGAGTGATTGTTGGGTTTAGATCAATGTGGATGGGTCAGTTTCATGAGATTTTTGGGTTTTTGTGGAGTGGTTGCTGGGTTTTGTAGGTTTAGGCGGTAGCGGTGGCATTGTGGTGGTTGAAATGGGTCAATTGTATGATGTTTTTGGGTTTTTTGGAAGTGGTTGCTAGGTTTTTTTTTGGTGATGGTTTGTTACGGTGCAGTGGTGTTTAAAAATAAATATTTAAATGAAGTAAGAAGGTATTGAGTCTGATGTGTGTGTACAAAAAACACAGATAGCTAAACCAGAAGAAAAAAAAGTTTTTTAGGCTAGTTTAGCTAAATATCTAAGTAGGCTGATATGAATGCTTGCTTCTAGCAAATTTAGGTTGTCTATTAAAAGTGGGTTCCAGTTAGCTCAACTGGTAAAGTCTCTGATGGTTGTATAAGAGATCTGGGGTTCAATCCCCGCCTACACCAAAAACTGATTGGTGTCTTGGTCTGATAATAAAGAGCAATTATCAGGAGCGGACGCCATAAGTTGAAACTTTCTCAAAAAAAAAAAAAAAACAAAGGTTGTCTATTAAAAAGTCAAACTCAAACACTTTAATGTGTTTGTAAACAAGTCCACCCATTTAATTGTAAATAATTTTTATAATTTTTAACAATTTGATCAACCTAATTTCTATATATTTATAAATAAAAATTATTTTGTCTAAGCAATTCAAATAATATAATTTTAATTATAATGTATTTTTTATTTATTTGCTTGATTTGTGAAGGAATAAAAAAAAAGTCATAGTATTTTCTATATGAAAAATGAATAAGTTAATCAAGTAGTTTATAAACAATTTCAATAAGTATTAGTCTTATAAGGATGCCTACCAATTATTTGATGCCTTTCTTAAAAAAAAAAAAAAATATATATATATATATATATATATATTTTTTGGTGTTCTTCATAAAATGATGAAAAGGATCAACCCAGCCTGATTCTCCCAACACCAAAATCCAAATCTGATTTAGCCATCATATCCAAAAAGACATATTATACCCTATATATCATCGTGAGGAACAATCCAAAATTTCCCACAGATTCAGTACCTTTCTTCTATGTGACCATATGAATCTCAGTCTCAGCTTGAATTCCAATGGTATAGAGCTGGCTTCTATTCTATTGAGCTAAATGTGTAACCATCTTTGTTTACCAAAAAAAAGAAAAAAAATGTGTAATCATATTTGTTTACCAAATAAAATAAAACAAAAAATGTGTAACCATCTTTGTATGAATCGTCTAGTGCTTTTGGTACTAAGTCGTCCAATGTTTCTCCTCTTTCTAACGAAAATTTTGTCACTTATTGATGTCGCGGAAGTCTGAAGAAATCACATACAATACTCTATTTGATAGACAGAAACTAAACTGTTAGTTTTTGAGTAGCAAACCTAGAATTCACAAAGGATTCTTTGAATCCACAAGATGATAAACTAGAATCCACCAGAGAAGGAATTCAACAAAAAGTCTGTATTTTTTTAATAATAAAATAAAAACTGAATTGCCTTTGGAGGCTACAAGGCGTTTAAATAGTAAAAACAAAACCTAGGGCAACTAGAAACCCTTATAAGGCAGCTATGAAAGAAATATAAAACCTTAATTTTTGACTAAACAACATTAAAAGCACCTAAAAAGAAGAAAATAAATAACATAAACCTAAAATAACAAAAATTACATAAAAATACTAAAATTAAATAATTACAAAAATTAAATATTAAATCATGTCCTACATCAGACATCTCCACTTGAAACAAACTCGTCCTCAAGTTGATGGTCGAAATCTGAAATCTTTCGCTCCAAATAAACAAATATTTTGAATGCTTTAATAACTTGACCTTGTTTTGAAACTTAAATTCTTCATAAAGTGTAGCATAAAATTTCTTCTCATCTACCTTCAATTTATTTGCAACATCAACCAACAAATGCTTGATAATAAAATTAAAATTTTCTACTCCAAGTAAATCAACATATTGTGTAGTCATCCTCAACAAATCAATTGGAACTTGGACGTTGTGGATGATGGACTTATTACCATTTTTATCCTCAGTTGGATCTTCCACAATATTCTCAATAAAATCTTCATCAAACTTTTGACAAGTGATATCTTCAATCTTCAATTCAATAACTTGTTGCAAGTTTTGATCTTTTTTAACCACTTCAAATTTTTCTTTAGAAATAGGCTATTTCTTTTCAACCCTCAAACCCTTTCCTTTACTTGACACATGGACTTGGCTGTGATTATTTTGGTTTTGTGGTTGACCTCTGATGTTTTGAAAATATTGCTTTTCATATGAATATATAGATTTATAATCAACACTTGTATAATCTAGCATATCATAACAGGCATTAGGAAACATAAATCAATTAACACCTTTTTCATTCCTTATCAAGAGCAAATTGGATGCTTACCTCACTGCTTTCTATCAATTTGAATGTCTTCCCACCATTCCTCTACTTCATCGTCCAATTTATTAGATGCAAGCCGTACTCTTTCTTCATCACAAATCTTCCAAAAATTAAAATACTCTTCCAAGTCAAGAAGTCAATCAATAAAATCCAACTTACACATATCTCCATCAAAGAATGAAATTTTCTGGTAATTAGGAGTGCGTCTTTGAATATATTGATCATTGTTGTTGTGAGATGATTTCCTAGCAAGAAAAGTAACAATCATTTGCTTGATTTCGCCTATAATTTGCTGACTCTTTTCACGAAATCGTTGATTCTCATCACAAGCCTTTTCACGAAACTTAAGAAACTCAACCCTAGTGAGGATTGTGTTGTCGACATCGTTGCTGTCGTCGTTGTTGTGATGGTCACTATCTCGCCGGTTAGCCAACAGACCAAGGTATGTCAAGACTCTGATACCAACTGATGTCGCAGAAGCCTAAAAAGAGTGCACACAATGCGCTCTTTGACAGATAGAAACTAAACTATTAGTTTCTAAGTAGTAAATCTCGAATCCACAAAGAGTTCCTTGAATTTACATGGTGATAAACATGAATCCAACAGAGAAAGAATTTGACAAAAAGTCTATATTTTATTAATAATAAAATAAATATTGAATTGCCTTTGGAGGCTACAATGCATGTGCATTTGGAAAAAAATATTTTTGCCAATTTATTTTACTATTCAACTTATTTTTGCTACTATTCATAGGTTTTACTGCACTTTTTGATACTATTTATGGATCTCACTGTTTTTTTTTAACTTTTACCTTTATCTATAATATTTTCAATAAAAAGTTTTCAGTTTCAGCAAAATAAGCAGATTCCAAATGGACATTGTGTTTAAATAGTAAAAATAAAACATATGGCAACTAAAAATCCTAATGCCACTACGAAAGCATATAAAACTCTAATTTGACTAAACAATATTAAAAACACCTAAAAAAAAGAAATAAATAACCTAAACCTAAAATAACAAAAATTACATAAAAATACTAAAATTAAATAATTACAAAAATTAAATATTAAACCGTGTCCTACATCACTTGTCAAAACAACAAAAAGTCCTTATCCTATTACCTTCGAGAGCTTGAACTCTTGGCCAAAACAAGGTTAGCTGAGAAACCCTGTGGAGTGTAGATATCAACTTACAGCTTTATAATTTTTTAAATAAAAGAAAAAATCAATAAAGTAATTTACAAATTAAACACAATTTTTGTCCAAACTCCAAAAATGATTACTTTAATAGAAGCTGAGTAAGCGGTGTGAAATTAGTGATTTGGAATGCAAAGAAAGCCAAGTACCCAAGTAAATGATTCATTAAGAGAGCATAAAAGTAGCATAACCCAACTACCCAAGTACAAAAGAAGTACACGAGATTCACCAACAATTTGAAAGAAAATTACAAAGATCATTCTACACAAAGATACTGCTCATGTCTGCCATCAACTCAAACAAAGGTCCAAGGAATGAGAGTTTCAAGTCCAAAACTGAAGTTTCCACATTTTGAAACTCCGAGCATTTCTCTCTCCAAATACACCACTTGAGAGGATGGGGGAATGCATTCCAAATGTCTACACTGTAATGTCGACTTAACCGACCTTACCAACAAGCTAATAAATCAGTTCAAAGTTCAATTTTTAGCTCTTCAGAGTAGATATCCAGGGGTAGTCGGCCTGGTTTTGTTAATAGCCATCAATCTGAAAAAATATGGGAAGAACTGAATTCAATAAATGATAATTAAGGTTGTGATGACAACAATAATAATGAAAACAATGGCAATGATCATAGTGCCAAAAATATTTCAAAATTCAACATAACAAAGATATGATCATGTGGGTCTCAGTTTCCTAGCATTATAAATATGTATCAGCTCCAAACCACAGTCCATGTTATTTTTAGCATGTAAGTTGACAAACAATGGAGGGCTACTTTAGGTTCAAGAAAAGGCATACTAAATGAAGACAACAATGAAGGGCTGATCTTTTACCTCAATAGTCTAGTATGTATCTATTATGTATTTCTTGCGTATATGCGTCAGTTTTGTCCTAAAAAATTTCTGATGCTTTAACCCTGGTGTAGGTGATGCAAAGGGAACTTTTGGGGCACTTGTAATGCAATTAGTTTAGCGTGCTTTTTTCTTCCTGCATCAGCATGACACACAAATCAGTCAGAAACATTAATTGACAAAAGCATTATCTACCATATGGGATGTTCCTCAAAAGCACACAACCTTTTCCCTAGCCCCATATGTGATATGTATGCAATGTGTAATAGATTGTTTTTGGAAAGTTGACAGTCCAAGCTGTCAAAGTTCATCTCCTACCTTATGGGACTTTTTTGTCGTTATTTTAGTGGATCAAAAAGGAAAGGGAGCTACACATTCAGATCAAGTTGGATCAGAATCCAGGAATCAATTAACACAGAAATGGTCATTGTTCCATAATCAAGGATCAAAGTCAAAGCATCATATAGCTGAACTGAACCAAGTTAACCAACCTAATCGTAAATCAGGTTGGTCTGGTTTATAGGCTGAAGTGTTTTATTCTATTTTTCGTTTGTGTGAGTCGAATTAAACCTGGTACTTTTTGTGAGGGAGCTTTTATGAAGATGGACAATTTAAACATATACTAACTAACAATATACCTTAATAAATGGAAATGATGCATTAAATTTATGATGGCCATAAGTCATCATCATGCTATTTAAATCTTCCACAATTACACTGGGAGAAACTGAGGGCAGCACCATGAAAACAAAGGATTTTAATTCATGGTTTCTTGACCACAAAGAAACTCATGAGAGAGATACGAAAAAAGAAAAAAAAAAATTCACTAACTAAATTTAGTTGCACAAAAGCATCTTCTAACACAATACTGATATGAAGTTATCAAAATTAACTTAGGCAGGAGAAACATGAATATTATGAGTGAAAATCTAGTATGGTGGCAAATAAAGTAGATTTTCAATCCACTCTGGGATTACTAAAATGTTAATTGACCTATTTATGTAGAATGTTAGCAATACCTAGTCATAAATCAGGTTGGTCTGGTTTGTAGGCTGAAGTGTTTTATTCTATTTTTCGTTTGTGTGAGTCGAATTAAACCTGGTACTTTTTGTGAGGGAGCTTTTATGAAGATGGACAATTTAAACATATACTTACTAACAATATACCTTAATAAATGGAAATGATGCATTAACTTTATGATGGCCATAAGTCATCATCATGCTATTTAAATCTTCCACAATTACACTGGGAGAAACTGAGGGCAGCACCATGAAAACAAAGGATTTTAATTCATAATTTCTTGACCACAAAGAAACTCATGAGAGAGATATGAAAAAAGAAAAAAAAAATTCACTAACTAAATTTAGTTGCACAAAAGCATCTTCTAACACAATACTGATATGAAGTTATCAAAATTAACTTAGGCAGGAGAAACATGAATATTTATGAGTGAAAACCTAGTATGGTGGCAAATAAAGTAGATTTTCAATCCACTCTGGGATTACTAAAATGTTAATTGACCTATTTATGTAGAATGTTAGCAATACCAATAATCTGCTACTTAGAAATTATATGCCACACATTTTTCTTAATTTATACGTAGGTCATCAATCAGCGTTGGATTTAAAAAAAATGAAATTTCTGTCCGCATTCGAACATAAAATCCATATCACACATTGATGAAGAAATAGTTTGCCTACAATTTCGTGGGTTAGCAGTTATGACTTTAAAGGTTTGTCATGACAAGTGTACCTTTTAGATCCAGCATATTTGGTTTAGAACAAATCGCATTCGTTTTATTTAGTCTAGTATTTCTCACTCTTTATTGATCTTTTATAATTTTGAAGATAGTAGCATTGGCAACTTCAAACAAAGGCTACAGCTATAATAGTCTAGCAAAGACAAAACCAAGCAATATCCATAGACAACAAAAGATCTCACCATTCTAATGCTTCATTGCCTTGCAAAGCTGCAAAGTGTGCAAGTCGACATATTTCATTGAAATTATTTTGACTAATCGCCTCCTTATCAAATATGGCATCTGATAATACAACTGCTGATGCTCCTTGGGTGATATATTCTCTGACAGAATCTGTATCAGATTAGAAAACAGATAACATCACATTGCACACAGAAAATAAGAAAATAAAACATATCAACTTAACAAATATTTCTGAACATAATGTCTCTTTAAGTTCTCCAAAAACACATGTTCTAAGAATACTGCAAGTTTGAATTTCAATCTATGAAAAGTACACATGAATCAAGAAAATGTTATTTTATGCATGATTTTCATTTATTTGAAGGGCTGATACACGCATTTATATTATTTTTTATTTAAAGTTTGAAAGAACTCCCAATAAATGTCTTAGCCATGAGAACAATTTGGATAATGGAGGGATATGAATACAATTCCCAGATGCAAAATCATCTCTCTTTCTTATACTTGGATAATAAATAGCAGAAGGGTGGAATTTTGAATCTTTCTTACTTTTGAGCATGAACACAAAAATTACAGTAGTGAGTCTTTAAGAGATACAGGACAGAGACAAAGTTAACCTATTGTTATGCCCTGAGAAGCAACCATTGAGATGTGATGAAAAGGCCTCTTGAGTGCAGAAATATACCGACTACCACCTAGTGCAGAGACAGGATAAACCTAGTCCACCAAATAGAAGAAAAATAAATCCATAAGGTACATCTATAGATGAACCTTTTTCTGACATCTAAACAGTATAAAATCCCAGAATTTTTAGTGAAGAAACTAGAGAATACAAATGTTTGAAAGAACCAATCATATACTAAGCCATACTTTCTTCACTGTGCAAATCTTATGAAGATTCTTTAGATTGACGAAGAAGAATGCATTTATGACTTATGAGCCAGTATTTAGGGGCGTAAGTAAGCTACATAATGCCAACATAAGTAAGGAATTCTCAAGTATCTGAATGGAAGCTTTGTGAGACAAAGTATGCCTAGTCTAGTGAATTAACAGTTGAATTTAATTATAATACTAAAATAAATAGACACCAATATCACTCTGAAATTGTGTACAGAAGAACAATGTGGGCTGGAAAAAATTTATAGAGCAACCTAAGACAAGAAAGACCACTTCAAGGCACAGAAATACTTTTAAAATTCTGTGGTAAAAACAATAACCGGGTCCAAGGTGCCAACTTAAGGAAGCAGAGCCTATGCATGCATGATCTTTTTTGGGTAAGTCTAAAGCATGATCAATTCACAAGATAGAAAACTGAAAGATTAAATTTAGATAGGGTAGATTTGAGACAAGATGAACCAATTAAAATGACAATCTTGAATCCAAGTTGGTTACAGGAGAAATGAAGAGGCACATTCCTCTCAGAAAAATAGTTTACTATAATTTAGATCCAATTTCCACTGATATCTTATTCTAACTTAGAAAGCTAAGCTACAGAACTTATTATTGTAGCTTGCATAACTTTATATAATTTCATTTAGAAAGATGACTTTTATTTTTGAACCAAAAAGAAAATCATGACTATTCAAGCACTGATACATGTTTAAAAGAAGTTCATGGTCAATTGGGAACAATTACCATAATTGTGTACCTAGCAACTGTAATGACTGGTGGAAATAATGAGCTTTCACATTAATATCCTTTGAAAAAAGGAGTCAGGAGTGCATATGGCATTAGACAGTGGCAACCATATGAACTGCCCAATCTTAAACATCATAGAACATGTCAAGACTTACCTTGACAATTTTGGCACCAGAATCATATGCAGACAATATCTGTAAATCACAATCAGGTTTTAAGTTCTCCTTCTGACTCAAAAGTTTCAAATCTCAAACAGAACAGTAGAAAAAAATAACTCTGAAATAGAAGTGTCCAACAAGATAAACATTATAAGAAGTCATGCGTTAAGAAATTTTTTACAAACGCTATAAAGCTTAGAAATGAAAGAGAGTTTTAAGTTTTATAAGATGGCCTTACTTCTGTTGGGGTCATCACTCCAGGTATGTACAAAACTTCACCACATTGGGCATCAACCATAATGTCCTGACGGTCAATAAGCATGTTTAGAGTATACAGAAGAAGCAGTACTAGTGATGTCTTCTAACAGGTTTGTTTAGGATTAAATTCAAGATAGAAAGTTACAAGAATCATGAAGAGCACTAAAAAGGACAAAATAATTCAAAACGCATGAGTCTACAGAATTCAATCGCATACTTTCACCATTGCAGGACTCATTAGAAATTTGGCTCCAGCATTTATTGCATTTTTGGCATCCTCAACATTTAAAACAGTCCCAACCTGCAGGTACTTAATATTTTTCAAAAGTGAGAAAACTCTTGCAAAGCAGTACTTGCATAGATATATATATATATATGGAACCTTTCTATGACTTCTCTTGATTGAAGATGGAACAGTAAAAATATTCAAAGTCTTTTACAAAGATAGTTTTTGATAGTCCTCCAAGTAGTTATGACCTATTCTTATTTCACAGATAGTAAATCAAAATTGGCTCTCTATTTATAATTATCTATGGTATGTCAGCAACAAACAATCCCATCCACATGCATCCAAAACCAGATTGTGGACTTAAAATTGCATCTAGTTGGATTTACATGAAATGTGCCTAAAGATAATATCTAAAAAGGGCAATTTATTATAGCATTTTGTCAGATAACTAGTAATTAAGCTAATTAGCTCATCATGGATCATTATAAATCAAGCTCACATGTTTATATAACATCCAACAAATGAGAAACACCAGTCTAATGTCCTTCCAAACAAGCACAGAATTTGTCCATAGATCATGCACAGATAACTATGTTGACAAGCATAGAATTAAGCAAGGATTTTTGTCAAGCACAGTCAATTTAAACAGTAATGATATATTAAGAAATTCAAGGGGAGCTATGAAGAGAATTACTCCTAAGGTTGTAGTAGGATGCTCCTGCACCAGCTGCTGAAGAACCTATGCAAAAGAGAAAGAAAGCACATTAACTCCCCAGCCCAAGAAGCCGATTGCATTGGGAAATTGGAAAAGATTGCATTCTAAACAACCTCGAATACACCTGGGGTAGACATCACAATCTCCAGCTACATATCAAGAAAGAGAAACAAATCAGAAACCATCTTTCACATAATCATGGACTACTGCAACTAATTGCAGAATAAGAATAAATTACCATTGTATTTCTTTATAAAATGATAAACATAAAGCGAACATTTCACCAATCAACAATGCAAAAATTTCCCAAGAGACCTCAAGTAACAGCAAGAATCTAACTAATCACAATCCATAGATTAAGGGATAAGCAGTGTGGGTGCAGTAAGTTCTTCTACGCCGTCCAAAACAATGCAACTGAATCAACTTTTAAGATTATAAAAGTTAGTTAATATTTATAGGGGATCTTGGGCTTTTGCCCTTATTTTGCAAAAATAACAGCAATATGTCCCTGTTTTGAAACTATTTAGGTCATTATCCTGTTTTTGAAACTCGATTTTAATAAAATAGCGTTCAGTATAAAACTCGATATCCTCAAAATCAAGTTATATATAAATTTTTAATTGAAACTTGACTTTAACAAAGTCAAATTTCACTTAATTTTTTTTTTTAAATTAAGTGGCAAAATATGTATAAAACTCGATATTGTTAATGTTGAGTTCCGCTTGTAACTCTATGTTGTTAAAATCGAATTTCAAAATAGGGACACGGAGCTAAATAATTTTAAAACAGAGACATATTGTTGTTATTTTTGCAAAATAAGGACAAAAGCCCAATATTTTCAATATTTATATAATAAAAGTTGAGTCTTAAAAGTTGTGATTGTTAGGCATGTGATTAATTAATTATTAAGACAGTTTACTTGACATGAAACTCTAGTTCAATTTATGAAAGAGATGAAAGAAAATTTTGGAAAAAAAAAAAAAACTCACAACTGAGATGCCACCACTAAGTGCAGCACGTGCAGCTTTCAGTGCCAGCTCTGCGCTATCCAAAAGGAGAAAAAAGATACAGTAACTAAGCCATTAATAAGAGTATAAGACAGCAAAACAGTCTCTGAACTAAAATATTAGAGAGAGAGACCTATTTGCACGAAGGCAAGCTATGACACCAGAACTGTGAATGTGTGTCAAGGTTTTGTGAACAGAGAGCTGAGTAGAAGAATAGCAACAAACCCTCAGCCGATGCGGAGGTGGAGGCGGTGGCGCTGAGCTTTGAAGCCAAGTGCAGCTGCAGATGCTGCTGAGGGTGAGGCTTGTTATTGCCATATCCACTCACCTTTGCAAAGGCAATGGATGAGCCGATAATATATAAAAGAGAACTGTGCATATGTTGTCTTCTCGCTACTTGTGTTTGGCTTTAACGGATAGTTTTTATCTATCAGAGTAGCCAAACATGAATTTGCAAACTAATACTATCTATTTTCTTTGGGATATAAAACTTCTTTCATTTATAATTAATGCTATGGATATAATTTTTTTTTTAATGAAAAAATTTCACAATAACCGAAGTAATCTTGCGAGTAGTGGAGAAAAATTAATGAATTCACGAGTGTCAATTGTGTTCATCACTCAAGTCAATCACTTCAACAATTATAAAATTTGTTGTGAAATAAGTTGTATCCATCACATTATTTGATCTTGTTCTATACCTCCACGGCTTTGGTCAGCATACCTCAATACTTTGCTTACTTTTGAAAGCAAAGCACTCTCCTTTTACATGGGGTAGTAAACAGTACCTATTAGCTATTACTTGGTTTTGGAAACAAAGTTAGGCCAAAGTAATCTCAATTTACCCATAAGGGGAACAGGTTAGGTTTGATGCTGAATTGGTTGGTCTTCCATGACAGATTGTAGAAAAATGTGAGTGTAATTCAACTGCAAACTCACATATCAGTAAGTTATGAAATTGGGTGTGTGATTAGGTGTGTCTTCAAAATTATTTATATAAAAAAAATCATATACCCACCCATATAGACCAAAGTCCAAACCTCCTTTGGGTTTGATTTCGAATTTTCCTTGGGCTTGGACCAAATTCAACAAAAAACACTAGGGACTTTTATGTACTTTAACTAGTGTGGTTGCCCAGCTGGTGGCTTATGCTATCCTGGGCTGTATCAGGCTAACAAACCCATTGAGTGTTTATACGTTTAGTCACTAAAATGGGCCTTGTCTCGAATGTTTTGGGTCTCGTAGGTGAAGCCGGAAATAAAAGCCCAGAAATACACAGGATTCGAGGGCGTGGCCAACCATATCATGCTCAAACTTCTTCTTAAATATGTTTGTTTTTTTTTTTTTTAAGTGTAATAGGATTTGAGCTTATGACTTTTGTTTCAACGCAACAATTGATTAATGATACAGGCAGAATTCAAATTCAAATCCCTTATTCAAGACCAAAAAAAAAAAAAAAAAACTTTACGAATTGAGCTAATTAAAACATATTGCTTTTAAATAGTTAAGAGTTCCTTCCGATTTTTTTTTTTTTTGGAGAAACGAATTCTTTTGACTATTCTCATTTAATAGAATAGTTCAAAAAAGCGTGGTCAATCATATCTTGTCCAAACTTCTTAAATATTGCTTTTAAAAATGATTAGTGGATAACAAGTAACTCATTTGAGAAAGTTCTTTGTTGTCAAACAAAAGATCTAAGGTTTGAATTTTGCCTACACAAAAAATTAATTGGTATCTTGACATGATGATAAAGAGCAATCATCATTATCATAGGTTGAAAACATCCATTCCTTTTTATTTATTTGATTGCTCCTTGTATGGGGTCAAGTTAAGACATTAATGAGTGTTTTTTAATAGGTGAATTTCAAATCTAGTCCTAATTTGACTATAAAATATTTTATCAATTAAGGATAGAAGATGTATCAATTAAACTAATTGAAACCCTATACATAAAAGTTCTAAAAAAATACAAAAAAAAAAAAAATCCTATATATATACTACTATATTTTAAGTACGAAAGCTATGTTTGACCTTAACTTTCTTCTTATAAAGCATGTTAATATATATATTTTAACTTATCAAGTGTCTTGTAACTCAATCATATAACTTCTTCTAAAAAAAAAGTGTATAACCTCTTCTCATGAGATAGAATCAAAAATTGAACCACTCCACTGATATAAATATACAATGATCAAATTATATTTAAAGAAAATCAAATTATATTTTTAAAAAAATGAATAAAAATACAATATGAAATATACTTATCAAATTATATATATAAAAAGAAAAATTATAAAATGAGTTATGATAATTACGACCCTATGTACAAGATACACAGCTGAAATCAGCTGAAATCGTTTTTCAAAACATGATTTCATCATTTTACAATAATTACTGAAAATCATGTTTTAAAAATTATTGTTATGTGTCTTGTATGCACATAACTATCACTACTTTTCAAAATGGAGTTTGTGGTACTTACGTCATTCTCTCTTAGAATCATATTGCCTAGTGTGAGTTTGTGGCTAAAAAGAATTAATAATAATTTAAACTTGTGTGGAATAATAATAATTAGCTTTAAAAAAAAATTATGAGAACTTGGTCTTTTTACAAAAACCGAAAAAGGAGGTATGAGGAGTCGTGGTTGTCTTCAATGCCGTTAGGTACTTGAGAATGAAATCCTCAAGCACCACCAACACAAACGCCACAACCTCATGACCTTCTTCCACCGCCCAAAATGTTGAAGCCCCATTGTTTCCTCAAAAACCCATCTCCCATTCACCTCCAAACCCTTCTCTCTCAATTGGGTTTCCACAACTTTTCCTCAAAACCCATCAGCAATGGCTCTTCCGAACCCCCAAACTTGGTCTCCCAAATCTGCCACATCCTCTCTGATCCCCAATGGGAAAAAAACCCACACCTCAAAACCTTAACCCCCAAACTCATACCCCGCCACGTCTCCAAAATCCTCCAAATCCACAACAACACGCACTCCGCTTTGCGTTTCTTCTACTGGTTCTCTCAGAGGCATTTTCACAAACGGGACACGTGCTGTTTCGTGTCCATGCTCGATAGGCTGTTGCGCGAGCGCAAATTTGAGCATGTGGACCACGTGAGGATACAAATGATCAAAGCTTGTCGAAATGAGGACGAGCTCAACAGGGCTATGTCGTATTTGAATGAGATAAGTGAAAATGGTTTTGGGTTTACTTTGTATAGCTTTAATACGCGTTTAATTCAATTGGGCAAGTTTGATATGATTGGTTTAGCACAAGATGTTTATACTAAAATGTTGAATAGTGGGATTACACCAAGTTTGATTACATTCAATACTATGATTAATATTTTGTGTAAGAAGGGTAAGGTTCAAGAGGCAGAGTTGGTTTTGAGTAAGATTTTTCAGTTTGATATGTGTCCGGATGTTTTTACGTATACGTCTTTCGTTCTTGCGCATTGTAGGAATGGTAACTTAAAGGCGGCATTTGGGGTTTTCGATAGGATGGTGAAGGAGGGGTGTTACCCGAATTCTGTTACGTATTCAACGCTTATTAATGGGCTATGTAATGATGGGAGGATAGTTGAGGCGTTGGACATGATTGAAGGAATGATTGAGAAAGGGATTGAGCCGACTGTGTATACTTATACGGTACCAATTACTTCATTATGCCAGGCTGGGCGTGTGGATGAGGCAATTCAACTTGTGGGGAGCATGAGGAAGAGGGGTTGTGATCCAAATGTTCAGACATTTACAGCATTGATCAGTGGGTTGTCTCGAGCTGGGAAGCTTGAGATTGCAATTGGGCTATACCATATGATGTTGATAAATGGTTTGGTTCCAAATAATAGGGGTGGCAAATGGGCGGGTTTGGGTAAGTTTGGGGTGGACATAATTGGGTTGGCATTATGTTACCCTTCCATTATGTTACTAGATTATCTAGTGACCATTATGTGACCTTAGTCCTACCACCACCACCAAATACTCTTTCTTGAGTTTGAGTTTCTTATCTACTCCATTATTGCCTTTGAGAAGTATTTATTACAATGTTAATTTCCACTTCCATTATCATATGTATGGTTAGATATAATTGTTATACAAAATAACATGAACAGTCACAAATATTGTGTGGTTTAGAATTTTGGATACTTCAACTTTTCAAGAACCTACACCAAACTACCGTATGGTTTAATGGTCTTCATTTTTTTTTTTTTTTTTTTAATGAAGGTTTAATTGGTTTGAATTAAGTAATAGCCATTAATATATTTTTTTTCATCCAAGTTTACAAAAATTAATAGAAAATAATAACATTTCTCTCTGCAAACACAAATACAAAAAGGAATACCAAAAGCCTTCAGAGTCAAACCCATAGGCATAGCCACTAGCCCACTAACCGCTAACCATTTCACAGTTCACACCCATATGTTGTCTAGTAATGGGCCAACTGGCCCAACTAAAACCACACATGGATACCCAATTGTGAGTTGTAATCCTCAACCATCGCCTAAGTGGCTAACAACCCAATGATCCAAAATCAGGGTGCACCGTCACACTCATAAGCTTACACTACTTGTCCAATTGTTATGTCCTTTTAATAACCAAAAAAAAAAAAAAAAAAAAACAAACAAACAAAAAAGAGATAACTATTTTACTTCTTCTTTTACCTTTGAAAAATGCTATCTTCACAATATTTTCACAATACTTTTATAACATGTTTTAAGTGGTAGGTTATTACTTGCTGTTATTAGAGGGTAAGAAAGAAATTTCAATTGTAGGTTTAAATTAAAACCAGTAATAACCTGTCACATAGAATTTGTTACGAAGACGACGTAAAATATTGTAGATGTAATACTTATCTTTCATTTTTTGAGCTTCTTTAGTTTTTTAATTAACAATAAGATACACCTAATTTTACACAATGAAAATGTGTCAAGTTTTGATGAGAGCATCATCTGAGTATTTTTTACTTTTCTTTTTTGTTGCTAAAGTCAAAGTAGTTTTTACTTTGGTTCACTAGTATTTTTATCATACACCAATTACAATTATTAGCTTAACATGTTCTTAAATTCAATAATTTTAGTTAAAAGTTTTATAACTCATTTTGTTGACATCGAATGAACTCTTTAGTCCAAGCGGTACCTCTTATGCACTAAAGTGTAAGGGGTCCAAAGGGGGGTTGGGTCAAGTTGCAAGGGTAGAAAATTTTCTAACTATTTCAAAAATGAAAAAATGTTGACACTTTTTAGTGTTTCTAGCAGACATATCCATGGTTCAAATCCCTCCTTACCCAATTATCGAATAATTAAAGAAAAAAAAAATCAATAATTTTAGAGACACAACAAAGTTCACATTTGCGACTAGTTTGTAATGGTATGTAAAAAAATATTGCCGGTGGTGGGACTATGTAAGAAATAATAAAAATTTACCAATAATATTGTGTGGTTTAAACCTATCTTTGATCAATAAACCTAGTTAATCGGGCACTATTTACTATTTAATTAATAAACCTATCTTTCAAGTATAATTTTAAACTACAAAAACGTGCATTTTAAATATCTGATCGATAACCTAGTTATTAATATTTGATTGTCTTGAAATTTTGCAAGCAATGAGAATTGAGAATAAACAAAGATAATGTAATTTGTATGTAAGTTCAATGACCTTGAAAACCATTTGCATATAATCAATGTCATATGTCAATGCTCGAGACATCAACCTCGATTACACGAGAGTTCCATGAACAATCCTTTGCAGGGATTGAATTATTTTAATAGTGGAAATGTCATGAAGTGCAAACCAAGATCCATGATGAAAGCTCAAATAGTGTGAAACACTATAATTTGTTTAGACCCCAAAATTAAAACTTATAGCTAGATTACTTTTACCCTACTTAACTAAGTGCGGAAAAAGAGTAAGTGTGACACAATAAAACCGGATCTACTCTCTAAAGCATAAGCACATACAATAAACAGTAAATGTAAAGCTTACAAAATAAGGAAAGAGAGATGCAAGCACAAAATAACACCAAGATGTGTTATTAAAGAGGAAAATGAAGAACTTGACGAAAAACCTCATCATGGCCCTCCAAGCCGAATTGATCCACTAGTGAATAAAGTTAGAGTACAAAGATATCAAAAAGACCCTCCAAGCCTAATCTATCAAATGTACTTGAACCCTTTGAGTTCCAGCTAAGAATAGACTTCACCAAGTCATGTCTTCACTAGTTATTTGGATCCTGCAATTAGCTCCAAATTGCATCCACCAATCAATGGCTTCTTCCAATGTTTCCCACACGCACCAAAACTTCTCTCAACACTTAGATTGGGTGAGGTAATTGTTTGGGTTAAGAACCTCTCAAAGATTTGTAATTGGAGAGGTAGAAGTAGAGGAAAACTAAGAGAAATTGTGTAAATAATTGTGGGTTTACAATCTCTAACTCTCAAGTGTGTTGATAGGGTTTTCTCTCTAAAAGACTCCTTACAATTTCGTTAGTAATGTGGGCTTATATAATATGGGTATAGAAATGAGGAAAGCAATCTTTAAAAACATCAAAGCAGAGAGTTTTGCAGGTCACTCGCGAGTTAGCCAAGTCGCAAAGTGACTCGCAAAATATAGCCTAGTAAAAGATTGTTCATATTTCATCATGTGCTTCTCACATGACCTTTTGTGGGTTGTCTACTCACGAGTCAGTCGCAAAAAATTCACGAACTTCACAGTCTTCACAATTCTTCACCAAACTCTTACACTCAACTCTTACATGAAATCTCACAAACATGCTGGGAAAATATTGACAAAATACAATCAAATTTGACACGGAATTAAAGCCAACAAAACATAGTTGAAAGACACAGCTTTACAATCTCCCCATTTGGCAATTCTATGACAAAAACGTGAGTTTGGGAACAGAGGCAAAACTCACTTGTACTTAAATCTAAAACTTGTGAAGAACTTGTACCATATATACCTGTAACTTGAAACACTTGCACATAACAAATAACTTCATTAAGTTTGAGACAAGTACAATCAAGGCATGTATAAAGAACAAGTAAAGTGCGATAAAGTAAAAACCAATAAAAATATAAACATACAGCATAGCTTGGTTAAATTAAAATTAATTACATGTCAAAATCCTATTGGATAAGCTTGAAACAATTATGTGAATACATGTACTTGATCTTTTCAATATTAATGGATTTAATAAACATTTTACAAAATAGTTAAATTAAATCTCTTCATTTTGGAAAGATTGGGTCTTGCTTTTGTGCTAAGGTCTGCCAAGATGCTTAGTACAATGAAACAATAATTCTTAGTTTAACTTAGAGATACTAGAACTCATTGTTGCTATTATATGCAGGTAACAATTTATTTCATTTTTTTCAATAAATATGAAGCATAATTGTTTTTATGTTCAATGAGGAAGATATAATCTTGCTAGGATAATTAGGGTCTCATGTATGCTTCTTCAATTAAAATTTTAGGGATTTTATACATGTTAGTAATATGTTTTTAATTTTTAATTTTTTATATCTATGAGTAAAAGAAAAATATTTTCATAAAAAAAAAGAGATAAAAATTAAACTTAATCTCAAAAATAATAGTTCTTAAGATCTTATAATTCTATAGTCTTTTTGAAATATTTATGATGTAAAACTCAAAACATGCTTTCCATTTAAAATTTTATGTTTAATTCAATTATATTTTAATTCAATGTGATGTGATATGACTGTATATTATGCATGTTAATTTCCACGTCTAAATTCAATTTAATTTTAATTCATTGTGATGCAAAAATAGTGGTATATTTTATTTTTCTCTTCAAAATTCAAATTCAATATGATGTTTTGTATCTTTGCTTTATGACATGCTTGATGGAATATGTAAGTAGCCACCATAGTCTAAAAGACCAGTCTTACTGGGCAAAGTGAGTGTCTAACACCTTCTCACCTTGTAACTTAGTCTCCGAACTTAGATCGAAGGTTATAGATTAGTTAATTATCCATGTAATTTTACATTTTAGAATGCAACTAGGTTCAAAGCTATGTACTTTTTTAGATTGTACTTAGGAAATAAAAAGATTTGTAATTTCTATTTCAATGTAAATTCAAATTCAAAGCTATTTAATAAAAATGTGTATTATTCATAAGGTCTTCTTATTTTTCTTACAATTAAATAAGTGATGACTCCATTGTAAAACCCTCGATCTAAGAAGGAAAACAAATTTCACGTGGGCTTCCCACTTTGAGGGATAACATCACGTACTCATCCATTCGCGTGGGCCAGGCTTAGCAAGATCCGACGGGCCGAGGTCGCGGTCTCTCACAACATCATAAACTTTTAAGAAAATTAGGGTACCTATCTACGCCCTCCCCCCGCTCACTAAACTTAAGGTGACGTTATTACTTTCTTTTTTTAAAAGAAAATATTCGAACAATATTTCTTTTTTCCTTTATAAAATATTTATTAAAAAAAGTTATTAAATAGGAGCATGATAGTAAATTTATATATATTCTATTTTATAACCAATACTTTTCCATCCACCAACCCAATGGATCCTTTTAATTTCATTTGTTTTTCAATTTAGTTCTCTAACTTTCAAATTTATTCAATATAGTCTTTCTATTAGTGGTTGTCATTACCATGTCATTAGAAAATAACATAAATTTCATATTTTTTTAATAAATTTAATATTTTAAAAATTCAAAAAATTAATATCTAAAAAAAAGGAAAAAAATATAGTATTATCCAAGATTAAAAAAGGATTACACACATATACACATAGTAAAATATATATATATATATATATATACATATATATAATATCCAAACAAAAATTTCTAGGCAAAAGAAAAAAAAAGTGTAGGACTAACATCTAAACTGAGAGACTTCAATTATGATTCTCAAAATTTAATTACCCTAATATTCTGCATTCAAAGGAAAAAAAAAAAAAGGAAAGAAGAAAGAAGTAAAGAAATATTATATTTAAATCATATTGTAGTTTACTTAAAAAGGATTTCACTAAAGATTAATTAAGATGCAGTAGGTGCACTGCTTTATTATATATCTTACGGTTACAATAGAACCAAAACCGAAATCTAACAAACTAAACCAACCCAATGGTCTGCCATAACAAACAATTACAAGCTTAATTGTCATGACTAATGAATAACAGCTCCAACGACATTTAGTTTAAGTAGGTTCATTAGTAAACTTTACATAAACAACTTGTAGCATCAAGTATTGAAGTAGTGTATATTAAACGACACATCGTAATATCATCTAGAGTCTAGACGACTACGAAAATAAACCTAAAGCCCCTTGTTGTATATGAGGAACCTAACTCGAAACGGCCTGTCGTACTTCTCCCTCCTTAATTATTAGCATTTTAAATGGGCATTGCAATATTTACTTCAAAGATGTCAGATTCTCCACTTTTATTAATTTCATTTGTATTGATGGCTTAAAACTGGTTTTATGGAAATCTCCACTTTACCTCAATATGTTTGCCACCAAGAATACATTCAAACAAAAGACTTTCAATTTGTAAGAAACAAGTCCTCTGTGTGTGTTCTTGAATGGGACATTGGTCTCTGAAGCAGTTTCTTAAAAACCATTAATGCTAATCTCAGCTTTACGTGGGGATTATGTGTATCATTATCATGCCAGACACACATACATGCATGAGTTTTACCCAATCGAGATTTGACACATCATTGAGCTCTGAGTTTGTTTATGAGTGATCTATGTGGTTTTAATTAACTCAACGGTTTAAAGTCTATTATTATCGTTATAATTGAAGGAATATCATAGATTCAAATAAGTTTCAAGATATGTAAAATTTCTTTTCAAAGTTTCTATCTCCTTGAGAAAAAATAAATAAATATAGAAAAGAACCTCCAAACATAAATTGTATATTAAGTACAAAGAGCACCCTAGTTATTGCAAGAGGAACCCAATAAGTTGATCCACCAAAAGCTCACACAAAGTTGGCCTCCCAAATCATAAAATTTGAAGACGTGAAATACGAATACTTGATAGTCTAGTTGGCAACAATATTCAACAAGTTGAGAATTGTGCTTTCAGCATTCCGGTTGACATGACTATCTACTCAATTGTCCTCATTTCTCTACCAAGACTGTTGAAGATGACTAATACTTCTCTAAAGGAGCAAATATGACCAGTCCACATCATTATGTGATCTTAAACATCTTTTTTGTAATAGCTAATTCAAGACTTCTTTTGCTTATTGTTGTATAGTCACCATTTGACAACCATTCAATAGGGAACTAAACGGTCGTATAATGGCTGACATACCTACGGAACAATAAGAAAGGAGATAGAGAAATATGTTAGTCTTCACATATCTACACATATGGTTATCATGAAAGCAAATTTTCACCCAGAATGTGAGACAAATACTATTAAAAAAAAGGAATGTAAATTTACCACAAACAAACATATAGGCTCAAGTCTCGCAGATTAGGAGTTATGAGTCAGGTTGCATGCTTAGTGGAACTGTCATCTGTAGGGGCAACAATAGCTAAAATATCATATTAAATATTAACCAATTTCCATAGACTTATATCATTTTTCTGAAAAATCTTACAGCTTCCTCTCTATTAGACCCAAAACAATAGCTCAAGACATTGAGGCAAATATTCTGCAAAATGAGGATAAAGGCTCTTACCATCTTAACTGCAAAATAGAATGCAGCGGTCACCAACAAGGAAGAAAAATAAATAAATCATTAAGACAAGCATGATATAATCTATGGCTATGCTGACCAATATGAGAGCAGTTAAACAAAACAATTCTCATTAGATATTGTTGTTGAGCAGAAATACACATTTGACTTTTCAGCATTGCATTTATAAATTTTTTTTTCCTGCCTTCTTCTAGGAAGTATGAAACAGAACTACTTGAATCTGAAAAGTGATATTAAAAAAAGAGTAAATTTTGCTCTAAAGACAAAGTCTGATTTAAAAAATAAAAATAGTACAAACCTAGCTAGCAGTAGCAGGTAGAATTTACCAGAAGAATATCATGGATTAAATCAAGCTTTAAAATGTGCAAAATTTGTGAATATCAAGCTTTAGGGCCAAAAAAATATGGAAAAAATAAATTGTGAAAACTATTCACAAAGTTGACCTTCAGTCAAGCAGTTAAAACTGTATATGAGACAATGGACAACCTACCCTTCAGAAATTTTGAAGGCACTCACTCATACTTCAAGTGGTAAGAATCTAAAATCTAGGAAGGACATAATATCCTGACTAAATGCAGGAAACATAATAATTTTCATCAACATAACCCCTACCAGTAGGGGGCAGGGGAGGGAAGTTGAGCTCTTTCAAAGTTCTATTTCATAAAGTTGAATTGAATTTCAATTGTTTTGAGGAATAAGAAAGTACCATACCACCTTTTATTTTAATCCAAATGCACGTTCTCAGACCTTCTGAAAACTTGCTTGTAAAGAGCATATGGTAGGACAAAGCTCTGGTCGCCAAATATTCCTTGATAAATAACTTCATCGAGCAGTTTTATTGCCTATGAGGGAGATCCCAAGATTTTCCAATAAGAACAAAAATTAACAGGAAAATTTAGGTAAAAAAATAAGGAATTTCATCTGAATGGAAGTCAACAAGGGACGTAATCTTTCTCTCCATAATTCTAGTCCCTTATGGAAAATGCTCATTTTCCCTTTTCTCTAAAATACACAGAAATGGATCATCTTCACACTTCACACTTGCTTCAAAGATGACACAGTGACCTCCATCACAACTGCAAAAGGGAATGAATATTATTGGGGATCTAATACTAGAACATGAAACATACAGCTAGCATCTGCACAAAAGGGAATTCATTGCATGTGTATAAAAGTTTCAGGTTAATGTAAGTGTTTGTGACTCTCATATATGCAATTGCCCATGGCTTGGAATATTGTACCATACTAAGCAGCCTTAAGAAAAATTGAAAGACAACTTCAAGGATGACTAAAATGATGCTAATGTAGAGATAACAGCACTCACTGAAGAGGTTCTTAGTTGTGGAAGTCTCAAAAGCCATCAATGAAGCATGCACAATTTTGCCCTGCACTTGAAATTGTCAACTGAAAAACCAATATAAAAATTTGTATGACTTTTGCAGATTATGTCACACACTCATTCTTTTATATGTAAGATTAAATGGGCTAAGTCACCTACTTGTACACAACAATGAGCTCCAAACAGCACAAAAAGAGAAAACTACAAAATTAAGAATTCATCAGTTAAAAAAATATTACTGTTACAAAAAAATTTTGCAAGCAAATTTTTGAAAAGAAAAAACTGTTACAAAAATGATCACAAATATGAAACTAAACTAAGGAAGTGAGAGACATATTACTCAATCTATTGAAAGATGATGCTTGATTTTTGTAGAACCATCTTTGAAAATCCTTTTGGTTTCAATGCCACAATCCTCTGTTTTATATACAGAAATAAATAATTTAGAAATTCAATAAAATGGGATGCTCTTGAAAGAGAACAAAGAAAAGAGTGCACAACTGATCAAGATGTGGTTCAATAAGATATAAGTCAGAGTTCAAAGGATTCAAGAACCTGTGTAGTTAATGGGGTGAGATCCTTCTGGACCTGGTTAGAATATTTGGGGCACCAGCAATCTTATGATCCATCACCACCTCCTTAATTCATGTTTCTGCTAGTTGGAGTAAGAAAAATTGGCAAAGTATTCATCACACATTTTTTAGAAATACAAAATTCCCATATGATTTGAGCTAAATAATTAAATTAAGCAAATTAAATCTCTTGTATAGATCCAGTGTACTAGAGTTGTGCCCCCATTTTGTGCCTTCTTAACAAAATGTTTACTTATTAAAGAAAAATTGTATTAAGCCAAATCAAGTAGTTTTTTCTACCAAATACCAAAAGATGTCAAAACATTTTTTGCTGTTCTTGCTCTTTCTTGCCAATCGAATGAAGCATAAAGTTACACTGTCCCTAGAATTTTGCAACTTTAAACTCTAAAGCATATTTGTGCTTTTGATGCGCACTAAGCTATAGAAAACAAAATTGAGGAAAAAAAAAAAAACCGAAGTTATTCTGTGAAATTTTCTCACGGACTACATACAAGATGATAATAACTCCAAGCTATTTCCCTATGAATTGTACTCAGGATTCACCCTCTTGAAAAAATGTAACTCAAGGTCAAGAAGTGCCCTATCCCTTGGTCTATATATTACTTGATACAGAAACCAAATGCAAACTCCTGTCAACAAAGTATGAGATACTTTTATTTTTTTATTTTTTTGAGAATAAACAAAGTATGAGATACAGTTCTGAAGAAAAGAAGCAAATAAAAGGACATGGAGATATCAAATGCAGAATAAAAGTGCAATAGAAGAGAGTGCAAACCAATTGTGAAATGGAATATATATCACCGCCTTGTTGTAGGACTATAGTATGCACATGATGAATAGCATCAATACTTAAGACCTATAGTTTAGTGTTGCAATCCATTCTACAAATATACTACAGAATTCTATTATAAATATTATTAAAAAAAAAACTTAAAGAGATAAATAGTGAAAGGGGAAAAATAAGGAACAAAGTTACATTTGATAGCTTGTGAAGGGTGCAGCTTAATTAGTAAACTACAGAATCATATGTATATAGATGTTAATCTGATGGCACTAGTGCCCTTTCTTTTGAATTGATTGATTAATCATATAATGTCCTTAATTTAAGCTTTCAGATCACAAAAAAGGTTGACATATAGAACATGTCTAAAATGCGTAATTGCCACATAGTATGCATCTCTAAATATAATTACAAACGATACTACCTTCAATTCAAACATATTTAAAAAACTATCAAAAATTAGAAACACCTTCCGCTCATTTTTGTAAGAAATGCATGTCTTTTAGTATTAGAAAAGAGTATACTTGAGGGCAAGTTCTAAAGAGTAGGACTGTATCAAGATACCCCTCCCTTGGTGAGATCAGTACTAGATAACAACCCTTTGATATATTCAAAAACCCAAAAACATATAGAATCAGCCAATTAAACCATTATTTTATTAAATGTGTGGCACAATGTATAATTCACCATTCTAAATGATCTACAAGAAGAATTTTCATATTGGCTCCTATATAATCTTTCGGCAAAAATGATAAGGTAAGAATAGTGCAAAGGCTAGAATTTGCTTACCTCCGCATTGCTTTGTAGTGAATTACTCCATCTTTGGGATATTTAATCAAATTGCTTCTCTTACCAGTCATGTCTCAACCATCCTTACTTGTTCTACCTCTTTATGGCTTAAAATTTTCATGTAGTCTATCCCCCATACTCGGGTGGGGGGCTAGCATGCTGGTTCTTCACAGTGATTAGAGAAAAGAAGAGTAGCAATGTTGCCCAATATTCAAACAGAGTCTGCACAACAAAAGGTTAAGAACCAAAGGGGCTTTAGGAGGTAGACAAATAGACAAAATACCAACCACATAGAAAATGAAAAGTTCCTAAGCTTGGATGCTGCTTTGTGCATTAATAACCCACCATAAAATAAAACATAAAAAATTAAGAACATGAGGGTATTCTAAAATCTGTTAGATAATTTACCATTTGACTTGTGCATGTCCGGACACACAAGACTAAATAAACCTACTAGACCTTATCTGATTTTATGCTTTTGACTTCAATGAATTCTCCAGAAACATTTGGAAAAAGAAAAAATTATTCAGCCTGTTGTCTCAACCCATAAACTACTTAATTCATTAGTTGTTTACCAATTACCCAATGACATTGTGGAAATCAATTTCTAGTATACTTAAGAACATGTTTTAAGCTTATATATAAAGAAAATAATTGACCAAATAGAATCCATTTAATAAGATAACTCATGCAATGTTAGTTTGCATGGAAGAATTCTCATCAATATATAACCCCCACCAGCAGAGGGCAGGGGATGGAAGTTAAGCTCTTCCAGAGTTCTATTTCTTATAGTTGAATTTAATTTCAATTTTTGTGAGGAATATGAAAGTACCATACCAACTTTTAATTTAATCCAAATGCATGTTCTCATGGCTTCTGAAAACTAGCTTGTAAAGAGCACATGGTAGGACAAAGCTTGGGTGGCTGAATCTTCCTTGATAAATAATTTCACCAAGCAGCTTTATCACTTATGAGGGGGATCCCAAGATTGTCCAATAAGAACAAAATTAATAGGAGAATTCAGGTTATAAAAAACGGTACTTTATCTGAATGGAAGTCAACCAGGGACATAATCATTCTCTCCCAAATTATAGTCTCTTCCTGGAGAATTGGTGTTTTCCCTTTTCTGTAAAATACTCAAAGGAATGGATCATCTTCACACTTCACACTTCAAAGACTCACTGATACAGTGACCTCCACCAAACTGCAAAAGAGAAATAATATGATTTGGAAAATGATACTATATCATGAAATAGACACACATAGCATCTGCATAAACAGTAATCCATTGCATGTGCATACAAGCATAGTTCATGTAAGTGTTTGCCAGTCTCACATGCCCATTGATTGGAGTACTGTGGTATCCTAAGCAGCCTGAAGAAGACTTGAAATACTACTTACAGGATGACTAATATCATGCTAATGTAGAGATAACCGCAGTTATCGAAGAGGTTCTTTGTTGTGGAAGTCTCAAAATGATACAATTTTGCCCTGCACCTGAAATTGTCAACCTAAAAACAAATACTAAAATTTGTAAGTCATTCACAGGTATGTCACATATTTTTTAATGTAAGTTGAAATGGGTTTAGTCACCTACTTAATCACCTACTTGTACATACTCATGAACCTCCAAACTGCACAAAAAGCAAAGCAACAAAATTAAAAATTCACAACCTGTTAAAAATTATTATTGCTATAAAAATTAAAAGTTCATAGACCAAGCTGTCTCTATACAAGGACAGATACATGTGACATGTTGCAATAAATATTCTGAAATTGAAACTGTTTGTTACAAAAATTATCGTAAATATAATATAAAAATAAGAAAAGAAGGTGAGAGGTGCATCACTCAATTTATTGCAAGATGATGCTTAATTTGTGTGGAACCATCCCTAAAATCTTTTGGTTTCAATGCCACACTCTCCTCTGATTTTTATAAAAGCATAATTTAGAAATTCAATGACATTGAAAGCTCTTGAAATGAAAAGAGAGAACTAATCAATATAGGTGGCTCACTAATATACAAGGCTGAGATTGAAGGATTTAAGAACCTGTGCAGCAAAAGGGGTGGCTACTAATCCATTGATGTCAAAACTATTTTTTATTTATTCATTTATTTTTCTGTTTTTATTCTTCCTCAGTAATAAAAAGAAGCATGAAGTTAAAGTTGTCCACAAAATTTTGTGACTTTAAACTAAAGCATATTGGTGCTTTTGATGCACACTAGGCTATATAAAATAAAATTGAGAAAAAAAAGGGAGTTGTTCTGTGAAATCTTGTCACATACTACGTACAAGGTGATAATTTGTGACATTTTTCTAGTAAAATATTAACGACAACTTATATAGATTGTTCAAATGCTGATTGTCTCAAAAATTTAATCTGTTAGAAAATGATGATTTAATCATTTAGCCATAATTCTAACACTATATATTGGCTCCAAGCTATTCTCCCATACATGGTAGTCAGGTCTTGAGCAATTGTAACACAAGGTCAAGAAGTGCTTGATATCACTTGGTCTATATATTGCTTAAAATTAAAACCAACTACAAAAGCCTGTCAACTAAGTATGAGATATGGTTCTGAAGAAAACAAACAAATAAAAGAACTAGCAAATATTAGATGCAGAATAAAAATACAATGAAAGAGAGTGAAAATCAGTTGTGAAATGCAATATGTATCACAAACTTGTAGGATTGTAATGTGCATATGATTTTATTAGCATCAATACTTGAGCCATATAGTTTACAGTCACAATTCATTCTACAGAGGAAATTAATGTTGTTAGAAATTATTTTAAAATAAACCAAACCACCATAAAGATATGAATAACGAAAAAGTACAAAACAAGGAGCATGATGATGATGATGATATTTGGTAGCTTGTGAAGGATGCAGCTTAATTGGTACATACCAATAGAAGTATAAGCATATTTCTTCGAGAAAAAAGATGTTAATCTTACTCCCATCATATAGTTTCTATTTTCTTCCTCCAGAATATAGAATTTGAGCTATCTTAGGCCAATTAAAACTTGTTCCACCCTTGCATCTTTCTAATAACATGAACAATTGGTAATTCACAATCTCATTAAAGTGGTGAGAGAATGAGGTAGCTATATTCCTTTCAAGTAGCGATATCAAACTAGGCCATCTGAAATTACTAGGATTTAACTGAGGTGAGGTTGTGGATTACTCTAAGAAAGCATTGGACCAGAACAATATCAAATGTGAACAAATTTGCATTGCAGTAGATGTTGAAGTTGCTCTCTACCAAATACCTTGGCATGAAAATGAGTTATTGCCTTATTGGTTAGTGTATGAGTTACTTGGTGCTAAAATATACAAATATATCTCATTCAATGAATATTCCTTATAGGAAAATTGAGAAAATCTGAGGTATCTTAAATTATGTTTTTCCTACCAATGAGAACATGTAAAATTTTAAGCCAGAATTTTTTGAATTATCCTTGTAAAAAAAAAAATGAGACATTGACTTTGGATAACACTTTTTGCATCACTTAAAAACACTGGATTATTCCCACCCACTCCTATATGTAAGATGTTAAGGCAAACATAAAAGTAGTTGGGATCATTTTCAACAATTTCCTTTTTACCAATTGCATCCTTGAGTTGGGTTGACAAAAAAACATGAAAAAGGAGGGCCCCTATTGCACTAGCATCCTTCCTTTAAAATTTTTGCTTCCAAAGCACAAAAAGGACCCTACATATAGAACTAGTCTAAAGTGCAAAATTACATACGCTACATGCATTTTTGGTTATAATTACAAAAGAAACTACCTTCAAACAGTAATTTCTATACAAAACTAATAAAAATGAGGAACAACCTCCACTCATTTCTGTAAGAAAATGCATGTCATTTAGTATTAGAACATACTATACTCAAGGGCAAGTGCTAAAGAGTAGGACTGCATACAATCCACCCCTCCATAGGTGAGATCAACATATAGAATCAGCCAATTAAACCATTAATTTATTAAATGTGTGGCCTTAACTCCATCAGTAATGGATATATGAGTGAGGGGCATATTGTATTTAATACCTATATAATCTTTTGGCAATTGGCACAAAAATGATATGGTAAGAATGATTAAAAATGCAAGAATTTGCTTACCTCTGCATCACTTTGCAGCAAATTACTCTGCCTTTGGGACATTTAATCAAACTGCCTCTCTTTGGCCAAAAAACTTCGTACACTCTATCCATCCATTATGCTAATCGGCCCCTCTGCTTTCCAGTGATTATAAAAAGAACATGCGCATTGCTGCCCAATGTTCAAACAGAGACTGCACAACCAAAAGTTAAGAAGCAAAGGATGTGTCTTTAGCAGGTAGAGAAATAGAAAAAATTTCAACGACATAGAAAATGAAAAGAAAAATGACATTATCCTCAAGTCTTAATTGGTATTCAAGTGAGATGTAAAACCTTAATTAGTATTTTTAATTGATTAACAGAAAAAAATTCAATCCAATCTACCTTAAAATTTGTGCATGTCTGAAAAATTAGACTCATTCAGTCAATCTTGTGTTGTTCTAACTTTAAAAAGTCAGTCTTCACACCAACATTTGAGGAAGCAAACAAATATTCCCCCCAAAAAACAAAAAAGTTAACCCCCAAAATACTTTTATAGTAAGCTGATTCCTTGTAGAGTTAGTTGCCTGGTCATGTCCTCCCTTCAAAATTCAACCAAATTTTCTACGATTCTGCAATTATTAAGAAGCAACCATATATGTCATTTCATCAACACAAGCTTAGATACAATGATATAAATAATTAGAATAAAAGAACAAATGAAAAATTTTACAATTATCCCTTTTTGTTCTCCTTAATAATTTGAAGAAATCATGCATCTAATAAAAGTTTTGAGGAAAAAAAAGTGTAAAGGGAATTCAAAAAAAAAAGATGATTAGCAATGAGTCCAAGACTGTGCTTACCTTAATTTTAGGGCCATATAGTTTTGAACAGGGTCCCAATTTTTAGCCAGGTTTGTCCTTCCCTTAATTTGTTCTGCGTGAGAAGTCAAATGATTGGGAAGTTCTTCAAAATATCAAAACCTCAAAAAGCAAACTGAAGAAGAACCAAAAAAATTGGTTTTCAGTTCAGCATATAAAGCAAGATACCTGAAGTAGTTAAAACTTAATTTGTAATTTATGATTTTATATTCTATTGACAGATAAAAATTCAATTTAAACTATCTTTGAATTAGTGCATGTATGAACAGATTAAGCTCATTCTCTTGTTCTTTCTTTTACTTCAAAGCCAGTATATACACACAAACATGTGAGGAGTGTTTTGGTTTAATCATTCTCATGAAAAGAATTTAGTAGATATATGTTGGAAACTTTCATACCCAAAAAAAAAAAAAAATTTAAACACCAAAATACCAGTTTAGTAAGCTAATTCCTGGTCAAGTCCGCCCTTCAAAGTTCTAAGAAATTTGCTATGATTCTGCAATTATGAACAAGCAACCATATATGTCATTTCATTAACACAAGTTTAGATGAAAAGAAATAAATCATTAGAATAAAAGAACAAATGATAGAACAGTTATCCTTTTTCATTCTCTTAATAATTTGAAGAAATCATGCATTTTATTAAAGTTTTGACAGGAACAAATGATTACCACTGAGTTCTTGACCTGTTGCACAATTGCAGGTTTTGAATAGGGTCCGAATTTTGTACCCAAGCTTGTTCTTTGCTTCAGTTGGTTCTGCATCACTTGGTTCTGCATCACTTGGTTCTGCATAAGGTTCTGCATTACTTGGTTCTGCATCACATGGTTCTGCATCACTTGGTTCTGCATTACTTGGTTCTGCATCACATGGTTCTGCATTACTTGGTTCTGCATCACATGGTTCTGCATCACTTGGTTCTGCATAAGAAGTCAAATGACTAAAGAAGTTCTCCAAAATATGACAAACCTCAAATGGGGGGAACATACACAAAATGAGGTATCCTCAAGTCTTAGTATTCAAGTAATAAAAAAAATTAATTCATAATTTTTATTTACAGTAATATATAATAATAAAAAAAAAATTCAATCCAATCTATCCATGAATTGTAAACAACTAAACAGATTAGACCCATTCTCTACTCTCTAGTACTTGGATACACAGTATCATTTACATAGATAATAAAGTGTTATAAACCGTTATTTTTAGCACAAGAACCAAAAATAAAGTACATGAAGTGTACATGAAGTGTTAGAGGCCCGGCTACCTCAGATTAGTCAGATATTGCTTATTATATATCTTTGTTCTTTTCATTAATATGGGAGGGATACGTAGTTTTTTCATTGAATCGAAGCTTTTTCAGTTGGTGGTGGAGGAAGGAGGGAATTTCTTTGTGTTACGAATCTTTGAACGGGGCAAATACTTCATGAAATCAGTGTTTATGGGTAAAAGCGCGGCATTATGGTTGATGAGAAATATAGAACACACAGTGATTGGGGTAAATCCCAAACAATTCTTCACGCTTAGGGAAGGCGATACTGCCTACACCTTGCAACGGGGATCAAACTCTTTTGGTCAGTTCTTGCTAGTGTCTGAACTCAAAGTTGGTGGGCTCCGGAGGTCGGTCATAATCCCTGAAGGGAAAGGAAAACATGGTTGGAAGGTGTTTGGCCTAGAATTGAGGAAGATGTTGGAACCTAATCAATATGCTTCTGGTTACTCAGGCCATGCAAAGTTTATCCCTCAAACAATAAAACGCAATTCAGTGGTTCATCCAACTCGGTCTTTTGTTGAGACAGTGAAGGGTCCAGTGCAAGCAAAAGATGGTATTCAATTGATCCATAAAGCCAAGGATGCAGGACAAAATATTATAGATGGGATGGTGGGAGAGAAACAGCAGTATAGGCCAAAGGAAACGATGGCAGTGGCTCCAAAACAATATCGGAATCAGGTTGTGGATGTTCCGGTGGGTCAGCTTGGTACAGCAGCCGTGAGGGGAGGGGAAGGGAGAGAGAGGAGCATTAATTTGGGTATTAATTTAGGTGAGAAATTATCGGTGCAAAATAAAAAAAGATCTCCGTTATGTTTCAGTTTAAATTCAAATAAAACTGAGAATGGAAAGGGGAGTGATTTGGGGGAGTCACGTTGGTCTGGGAAGGGATTAATAGTGGAGGTGGCTGAAAATGGGAAACGGCGGGTTTCTTGGGATAATTCCAAAGGTGGAAAATCCTCTTTTAAATGGGTGATACGGGCTTCCACTGAACAGAAGGAGATGGGTTCCAATTTGGGCCCAAAACACTCAGAAGCCCACTGCATATCAAACTCAAGCCCGATGAGTACAAGTCCATGTCACTTTGAGGCTGGGGAATGTTCAAGCTCATCTTCAGACCCAATCTATTCTACATCTTATCCCGATGGGCTGGAAGAGAACCCCACGGTCTCTCCACATGGTTTAATGGAGCCGATGAGGATGTCGATGAGTGAGAAAGGTGGAAGCTTCTCGGTCGCTCAGCTGTATGTGGGTTCCCCGGCGACGGCGATGCAAACTAGTGCAGGTGGAGGTCTGCTTGCTCAGCCGGAGTGTGCTTCGCCGGTAGGAGAGTCGGGTTGCACTGAGAATCTTCAGCATTTGGTTTTCAGGCATAGCTTTGACCGGAACAGTTTTCTGGGCTCAAACAGGCCGTCGGGTGGGTTGGTTTTCGAGGATATAAGGTCAGTGTCTTTTGAATTTGTGCCGCGACAAGTTGGACTTTCTTTCCCCGATCTTTTTTTGGAGTTTTTGCGAGCTGGGTCAATGGGTTTTGGAGTATCGGGTAAGGAGGTAAATTCCTCCGTTAGTAAGGAACTCTTAAGATTTCCTAGGGAGGTTATGCTTGTGGAGGATGCAGCTGATTCTTTTGTGGGCTCTGGTGAAGCAGAACTGTTGGATTGTTTACCTTTACAGGTTATTGCTCCGACTGCATCGCCAACTTCGATGGAGTTGGAGGAGGTCACTGAGGTCTTGAGCATTGAGTCTAAGTTAGATATTTCTGGGTGGGTGAAACACCGAATTCCTGGTTTCAGTAAATTGGTTGGGTTGTCAATGACCCGACATGAGAAGTTGTGCATTGCTCTCTTACAAAGGCTAGAAACTGAGATGGAGGCAGCCAATGTGTTACGCCGGAAAGTACCAGGTAGCCAACAAATGGCTAAGTCCAAACATAAGGGACGTAGAGAGCTGCGAAACTTGATCTCTTCGGTGAATTATGATGGGAGATAGAGGATTGGGTTTGTGTGGGTGTCAGTTGGTGGGGATATTTTTGTGGTAATGAAGATAAAAATGGTTTCGTGGAATGTTAGAGGATTAAATGATCCTCGGAAACGACTTGTGGTGAAAAATTTGTTACGTGATTGGAAGTGTGATGTTGTTTGTTTACAAGAGACAAAAATTGCTAGTATGAATAGACAGCTGGTTTGTAGTTTGTGGGGTTGTCCATATGTGGATTGGGCTGTTTTGGAGGCTGATCGGACAGCTGGTGGTATTTTGATTATGTGGGATAAAAGGGTTTTGGATAAGTTGGAAGTTATGGTTGGTACATTCTCTGTCTCGGTAAAGTGGCAAGGGGTGGGGGACGGTTTTATTTGGGCATGTTCAGGGGTTTATGGCCCAAATGAGAATAATGAGAGGGGTCACATGTGGGATGAGTTGGTGGGTATTCAGCAGTATTGGAGGATACCATGGTGTTGCTTGGGGGATTTTAATATTGTTCGCTTTCCTAGTGAACGTAGGGGTGTGACAAGTTTGACACTGGCTATGGAAAAATTCTCTGAATTTATTGAGGATCTTAACTTGATTGATTTGCCTTTGGAAGGAGGTAGATATACATGGTCAAGTGGTACTGATCAACCAGCGATGTCTAGGATTGATAGAGCTTTGGTCACTCCAGACTGGGAGGAACATTTCCCAGATGTTATTCAAAGGACTTTACCCCGTCCTATCTCAGATCATAGTCCAATTCTATTGGAGGCAGGAGGAATGGCAAGGGGAAAAAGTCCGTTCAGATTTGAAAATATGTGGTTGAAGACAGAGGGTTTTGTGGATAGGGTTCAATCTTGGTGGAATCGGTATTCTTTTGTAGGTACACCTAGTTTTGTGCTTGCGAAAAAATTAAAGGCTCTGAAAGAGGACATTGTACAATGGAATCGTCGAGAGTTTGGTAATGTAGAGAGTCAAAAGAAACAATTATTGGAGGAGTTGAAAAAATTAGATGCTAAGGAAGGGGATTTTGGTCTCACTGATGGGGAGAAATGTCATAGGGCAAATTTGAGGTCCCGGGTGGAGCATCTTCTTTCCTTGGAGGAAATTTCCTGGAGACAAAAATCTAGGATGCTATATATCAAGGAAGGGGATAATAACACCAAGTTCTTCCACAAAATGGCTAACTCCCATAGAAGGTATAATCATCTGAGGACTTTGGAGGTGGATGGGTTGGTTTTTGAGGAGGAATCTGAGGTTACTAATCAGGTAGTCCAGTTTTATAAAAATTTGTACAAGGAATCTGAGGGGTGGAGGCCTTTTGTGGAGGGTTTGGAGTTTGATCGTATTGGGGATATGGAGAGGGTTTGGCTTGAAAGGAAGTTTGAGAGAGAGGAGATACTTCAAGTTGTAGGTGAGTTGGAGGGGGACAAAGCTCCAGGCCCGGATGGGTTCACTATGGCATTTTATCATCATTGTTGGAGAGTAGTGGAGAAAGACATGTTAGCGGTCTTTGAGGAGTTTTTTCAATATTGTAAGTTTGAAAAATCTCTCAATGCTACCTTCATTGCTTTAATTCCTAAAAAGAATGATGCCTCTAATATTAGAGATTTCCGGCCTATTAGCTTGGTGGGGAGTGTGTATAAAATTTTGGCTAAGGCTTTGGCAAATCGTTTGAGAGTGGTTTTAGATCAGCTGATTTCTGAGACTCAGAATAGTTTTGTGGGTGGGAGACAAATCCTGGACTCGGTTCTTATTGCGAATGAGTGTGTGGATAGCCGAGGGAAGAGTAGAGTTCCTGGAGTCATTTGTAAACTAGATATTGAGAAAGCCTATGATCATGTGAATTGGGAGGCTTTGCTGTATTTATTGAATAGAATGGGCTTTGGAGTGAAGTGGTGTAAGTGGATCCGTACTTGTATTTCCACAGTTCAGTTCTCTATTTTGATTAATGGGTCTCCAGCTGATTTTTTTGGTAGTTCAAGGGGGTTAAGACAAGGGGATCCGTTATCTCCTATGTTATTTTTGATTTTGATGGAGGTGTTCAGTAGGATGTTGAGAAGAGTTGAGGAAGCTGGTTTGATCCGTGGCTTTAAAGTTAAGGGTAGGAGGGGTGGTGGGGAATGTGTTTCACATCTTTTGTTTGCAGACGATACTATCCTATTTTGTGATGCAGATGTGGAGCAAATTCTTCATATTCGGTTGTTGTTACTCAGTTTTCAGGCGGTAACAGGTTTGAAGGTCAATGTGCACAAGAGTGAAATGGTTCCAATAGGGGAGGTTGATGATGTGCATGCTTTGGCGGAAATTTTGGGCTGTAGAGTTGGAACTTTGCCTATGTCTTATCTTGGTATGCCATTGGGGGCTTCACATAACCTCCCTTCAATTTGGAATTCTATTTTGGAAAAAATTGAGCGGAAATTAGCCGGGTGGAAGAAGTTGTATTTGTCTAAGGGAGGTCGATTGATGTTACTCAAGAGTACGTTATCTAGTCTTCCTACCTATTTTCTATCTCTGTTCACCATTCCTACTTATGTGGCTAATAAAATAGAAAAGTTGCAAAGGGATTTCCTATGGGGTGATAGCAAGAATCATCTGGTAGGTTGGGATAAAGTTTGTGCGCCTATAGCTAATGGTGGTTTAGGGATAAGGAAAATTACTACATTCAATAAGGCCTTATTGGGGAAATGGTTGTGGCGGTTTGGGAAGGAAGACGGTCGGTTATGGAGGCGGGTGGTAGCGTCAAAATATGGGGAGGAATGGGGGGGATGGACCTCAAAGCTAGGTAGGGGAGTGCATGGGTGTGGTTTGTGGAGAGGTATACGCATGGGATGGGAGGATTTTAGAAAGAATTGTCAATTTGTTGTTGGGTTGGGAAATAGAGTGAGATTTTGGCAGGATGGGTGGTATGGGGATCAACCTTTCCAAGTGGCTTTTCCAAGGCTGTATGGAATTGCCATTGATAAGGAGGCATCTGTAGAAGCTTCTTTGTCAAGGCAGGGGGCAGATGATAGAAGAATTTGGGATGTTCGTTTTATTCGAGAGTTTAACGATTGGGAGATGGAGGAAGGGCTGCATTTTCTTCGTATATTGGGAGCTAATACTCCTCCAATGGATGGTAGAGATCGGATGAAATGGAATTTGAAGCCTAATGGGGAGTTTGACATTAGGTCGTATTATAACAAATTGCGAGATTCTCCCTCAAATGTCTTTCCTTGGAAAGGAATATGGAAAGTTAAGGCTCCTAGGCGAGTTTCTTTTTTTGTTTGGTGTGTAGCCTGGAATAAGATCCTAACGGGTGATAATTTGAGACGATTGAGGGGATTGGATTTTGTAGACTGGTGCATTATGTGCCGGCATTGTGGAGAGACGGTAGACCACTTACTTCTTCATTGTGACATGGCTTATCGGTTGTGGAGCTTTGTCTTCATAACTTTTGGTTTGCCTTGGGTTATGCCTAGATCGATCCCAAATTTGCTTTTTGGTTGGTGGAATTGGTTGGGGAAGCATTCGTCTCAGATTTGGAACTTAGTTCCATTGTGCATTCTATGGTGTATTTGGAAGGAACGGAATCGCAGGACTTTTGAGGATTTGGATAGTTCAGGTGTTCAGATGATTGCCTCTTTTAGTGGATCTCTTTTTGATTGGTCTCGAGCATGGGGACTCACAACTAGTGATTCTCTCCCTTCTTTTCTTAGCTCTCTCTCTCTTCTGTAATTATTTTGTTGTTTGGTTTTATTTTTTGTTTTTTCAGTTTTTCTTCTTGTATTTTCTGGGTTTGCTCTATGTCTTTTCATGCATAGAGTAGCCATTCGTATATATAACATTCTTACTTATCAAAAAAAAAAAAAAGTGTGCATTAAAAAATTAGAACTTTTCCGTTTCTTGCAGGACAATAATGAGAAGGAAGAATAGAAAAAAGGGTAGGATTTTTCGTTTTGAAATACTTGGAGACAAAAGAAAGGATGTAAGTGGCTGTTGGAGGTAGAGGAAAAGCCAAAAATCACTAGGAAACCAAAAAAATTATGACTCTGTGATGCTCTGGGCATTAGAAATCTAACATATAAAAACAGATTAAGAAAGAAAGAAAATTGAAAGCACCAAAGGTTTTGTTCAAGATGTTTAACAACTAATTAGAAGTATTTAATTATTAGGAGATAAGAAATGCACATCTCAGATAAATATTATCTCTAGATTTGTGAATGTCTGCATTGGTAGACCTCAACCTTTGTTCTGCTTTTGACTAAAACAAAGTCTCCAAAATAAAAATAAAAAATTATGAGAAAAGAAAGAATTCATTCACCAATTATCCCATCAAAAACAATAATTAAATCATTAGTTATTTTCTATATACCAATAGTTCAAATGAGAATTTTAAAATTAATCTTAATAAATATATAGACCCCAAAAAAGAAAAAAAATAAATAAAAGAGAGTGAAACAACGAAATTCCTATAATACAATCCCAATCTTGCAATGGTTGTTGCAAGATTAATTCGTCCTCTGGAAGTCAACAAACCGACTTCGATTCTAAATCAGATTCTGCAACAATTAATAAGCAACCATGCTCTTAGGTACAAAGATATAAATCATTAGAATTAAAAGAAAGAAAAAAAAAAAGGATGGAATACATTATCCTAATTTTTCTTGTTGAAATAACTTTGTGAAGAAATCAAGTGTCTAATTAACATTCTATAGACAGGAAAAAGAAAAATACCAAAAGAAGGAAAGAGAATTTAAAACTGGTTCAGTTGAGCATAAAAAAGAGGTTGAATAGTTGTCCAAAATATAAAAACTCTTAAAAAACCAGTAGTTGATTTTTTAATTTGGGATTAAAAGATAGATAGATGAGATGCATACCTGAAGAAATTGTTTCTTCTTGCTGCTTCTGAAAGTCCACAGATACGAATGGGAGATGGGCAATGAAGGGCCAATCTTCACCTATTTGCCTCTTGCATCTTTGCCCTAAGAGGGGACAATCCCAAATTCTCAATTCTTTTAAAGAGGTGAGATTGCGAATCTCTTGAGGAAGTGACGTCAGATTGTGACATCCCCCAATTATAAGGGATTGTAGTGATGTGAGGCTGCCTATCCAAGCGAGAGAAACCAGTCCATTGCACCATTCTGTAATGAGTTGCCGGAGAGAAACGAGGTTCCGCAGCCACTCCTCTGGAAGAGATTCGAAATCGTTAATCTCATATAAGTGTAATTGCTGTAATTGAGAGAGAGGAAAGTAGGTTGATGTGGTTGCACTTGCTGCTCCCATTTTCATTTTCATTTTCATTGTCTGCTCCAATACCTTCCAGCTACACCCACGCAATATCAGCGATTCTTTCAAATATGGAAACGGAAGCATATAAGTCAGGTTAGGACAATCCTGAATCATTAATTTCGAAAGAGAAGGAGGAAATGATGGAAGTAAGAGATGGTGTGGCTCATTATCATCATCTGAATTCCTCCACCATCCCTTCAGTTTTGGGCATCGCTCTATATGAAGAGAAGATAAGAATGGGAAGAATGGTGTTTTTGAAGAAGAAGAAGAAGAGGAAGCACCCAACACGTAACTAACACTCTCTTCATCTGAAATGTATTCAAGTGCTTCCATATACATAAGATCGACAGACTTGAGAAAAGGGAGTTGATTTAACGGTGGGAGGTGCTGCAATCTCCTATTGTTATGTAAGCTAAAACTAACAAGATTAGTGAGAGAAGAGACCCAACTTGGAATTCTCACACCCATATAATTCCACAATTTCAACACTTTAAGATTTGGATGTGGCTGGAGCCCTTCCAGTGACATGTCATCATAGCATTCAGTTTCTCCATCATCCCACTCTCCATTCCAAAATAATCGCAGCTGTTGAAGATGTTGTTTCTGCTTCATATTTGTGGCTTTACATTCCACCATGTCATCTTCTCCGTGTCCCAAATAACCAATGACTAGACTTCCTCCCAAATTGCTCAGCTCCTTCAATTCACTTAGCCCACCGCTAGCCTTCAAACCCCCTTGCCTCACGTCAAACCTTGGTAGTATCTCAAGAGAAGTAAGATGCCCAAGTCCAAGGGGCATATGCGTCAATTTGTAGCAATCACTAACGTCTAAATGCCTGAGATTGACCAAATTCTTAAGGCGCTGGGGTAATTCTTTAAGTGAGGAACAACCGCTGACTTTTAGTACCAACAAATTTAGCAGCTTTGTAATGGAATCAGGGAGAAATTCAATATTGTAATTTCTAGAAAGATCAAGATATCTTAAATGTTTTAATTCTCCAATTGAATGGGGCACAACATGTATCTCTAATTTACTCAAATCCAATGTACGTAAATAATTGAAATTTGAAATGAGTGCATCACAAGTTAAGTTACCCAACGTCCCCCCTACACTAGCTGCAAGTATTGTTCGTATCTTCCTTTTATTCGACATGAGGATTGAAAATTGTTTCGATGAATCCACAAGATCAAATGATACATGACAAACATTTTCAATATCATTTTTCCCACTTGAATTTAATACGGCACTTTTCGTTCCAGACACAAGACTTGCAAGATCATGCATGAGGTCGTGCATCTTACATGATCTTATATTGCCCAAATGATCATTTTCTACATCTTGAAAAAATGACCTCCAAAGTAATTCCATAAAATATTTTCTGCCAATATTCACAAAACGCTGCCTAGGACCTTCTAACACAATAAAGTCTTGAGCTGCCCAAAGATTAATAAGTGTATTTACATCAATCCTATAATCTTTTGGAAACAATCTACAATAAGCAAAACATTGCTTTAAGTAAGGTGGAAGGTGATCATAACTCAACTTAAGAGTTAATGAAATATTATTTTCTTTTTGGGTTAATTTTGAGAGCTCATCATCTAAAAAAGATTGCCACTCAATTTTAGAGGTTTTACCATACAATAAGCTTCCTATTGTTCTTATAGCAAGAGGCACCCCAATACATTTTCCCACAATCTCTTTTCCTAGGTCTATTATGCCTTGGTTCTCTGGCTCTTTACCTCCTTTAAATGCCATTTTTACAAACAATGACCAAGCCTTTTCTTCAGCTAAGCCTTTGAGTGCATGAGGTGTAGTTGTGCCTGTTATCTCGGCTACTTTTAGAGAACGAGTAGTTACGACTATGCTACTTCCCCTTGCACCACCCATTAACAAATTTTTCAAGAGAAGCCATTTGTTACTATCCTCATTCCACAAATCATCCAATACAAGCAAGTACTTTTTCCCATTTAGATTTTTCCGAAGCTCATTTTGTAACTTCTCAAGGCTTTCTTCATGCTTACTGTTTGTTAGTTGTTCTAAAATTTCTTTAATAATTCGTTCTAAGTCAAAGATATCAGAAATACATATCCACAACTTCAGCTCAAAATTATTTTTGACAATTTCGTCATTGTATATGAGTTGAGCTAGTGTAGTTTTCCCCAAGCCTCCAAACCCAACTATTGGAATAATTGACACATTCTCTTCAGTGTCGGCATCCAAAAGAAGTTTTATAATTTCTTTCTTATCATCCTCTCTCCCAACCACATCTTCTTCCAATACAAAAGAATAAGTTTCTCTATCCTTATTCATGACTTTGACTTGTGACTCGATGGGGATTTCTTTAAAGTGGAATTTCATCCTATCATCTGCAATGACATCTAGTCTCTCCCTAATTGCCTTTATTCTATGACCCATCTTAAGACTAAAAGCAAGATGGTTTGAACTTGAAAAGAAAATGCGTACCTCCTTCGTCATCTTACTTCCAGTCATCACTTTGTGCTGCAGAGCTTCAGTGGAGAAATCATCCAGCACGTCATCTGCATCAAGGAAGACATCTCTGAGCTTTTTGAGCCAGTCTTTGACCTCGTTGTTATGAGAGCCCTGCTTTTCTGCATCTAGAAGCACAGCTTGGATTGTGGAAACTGTGCTCTTCAGATTTTCAAGCTCATCTTTGACACCACAGGCCAACTTGATCTCTTGGAGTGCTAAGGAACCCACCACTTCAAGGACTTTCTTGCCAAGGTCGAAGAGAACTCCTTCCGCCATTGGTTTTTTTCTTTTTTTCAGGAATGCAATATGGGTTTGTGGGATGATGAAAGTGATGAGAGGCAGGTTGTTGTCGTGTCCAGCTTAGAATAACAACATCAATATTTATAAGCCTCAAGGGTTATCTTGTTTTTTATTAAAAAAAAGAAAAAAAAAAGAAAAAAAAAAAAGGGGGATAATCTTGCTAAAAGTGTGGTTGGTTCACCACCGGGCCTTGTGACCTAAGTGGTATGATTTATCATGTAAACCATAGCGCAAGGGTTCTATCTCTCGCAATAAATAATTACCTAGCAAAAAAAAAAGTGTGGTTGGTTCAATACTCTAATATTAATTGGTGGATTTTCAAAAATGACCATATTTTGCGGCATCACATAATTAATAATATATATCTTAAGGTTCAATTCAAAATTTTTTTAATGTATAATTCATGTATTTAATAATTATTTGTCAATGATAAAATTGAAATTAAAATTGCTATATAACGTAGAACTTAAACTTTGTTATTCTGCATGTGATGTTTTAATTTCATTACCTACCGAGATGACTACTTTTAAAGGTACAAGTCAGATGGGGCATGAAAGAAATGAAAACGAGTCATTGGTTGGTGCATGAGGTACTTGGTGCTAAAATATACTACATCTCATCCAGCGAATATTCTTTATACGAAAACTGAGAAAAATCTGAGGTATTTTAAATTACATTTTTCCAACCAGTGACAACATGTAAAATTTTAAGCCCCAATTTCTTTAATTTTCCTTATAAAAAAGACTGAAACTTTGACATTGAATGACACTTTTTGCACCACTGAAAAACACTAGAATTATTCCCACCCACTTCTATGTGTAAGATGTTAAGGTAAATAGAAAAGTCCTTGGGATCATTTTAAACAAGAGAAAAAGTTTTTTTTTTTTATTAAATTCTAAAACTTTAGACTATTTTTTTACCTTTTTCTCTTTTCCCTTTGATGGTGTGAACATATGTATTAATCATTTAAAAAGTGTGAGTGTGAAACAATATTTCTAAATTCCAAAAGCACAATTGTAGTTAAAACTTTTTTTTTAATTTCTTTTTATGGGAAGTTAAAACCTTTTACCCAATTGCTACACAATTGCTCCTTCCACCATAGTTTTTTTTTTTTTTTTTTAATAGGAATATTGGATATTTAGATGGGTTTGCGAAGTAGTGAAAGTGACGAGAGATACATGCATACAGCTAGCCTCAATACAGCTAGCCTCAATAATTATGTCCAGAGAAAAAGTTGTTTTTATTGTAAAACTTTAGACTACTTTTTCTCTTTTCCTTTTGCTGGTGTCGTGTTACTGTGTTAATCATTTACAAAGTGGGAGTGGAAAACCGAGTGTATGTGATTAGTGTGAACGCAGTCAACAGCTGTAGCAGCAGCAAGCACTAGCGGCTAAAATAAAAAACTTATAACTTTTAGGATTTAAATGAATCAACCAACCTTTTCTTTTTATCATAAATGAATCGAGTTGCTGAGTCCAGCTCAAACTTAAGTTTATGATCAGCAACTGTTAAGCATGGCTCAAATATAATAACATGTTTATAAATAAAATTAACATCATGCTCGATTTTTTCTGTCTTTTTTTTAAAAAATTTTATCATAGCATGATACTATATTTAAGTATATATTTATGTATATAGGTTTCTAAAAAAAAACATATATTTATGTAGGGACTCATTTTGTAAAGGTTCCCCAACAATACATTTTTAGAGAGTGGATCAAAGGTTTAGGCCCTAACAGACTCGCAACGGAATACCTGCCCCTTTCTTTTATTGAAGGATAATAAGCTCAATTTACAACTGAAGGTAGTTTCTCGGCCCTCGTCCGAGGAGGTCCTCCCTCCTCAAACTAACATCACCTAGGAGCCATTCTCCTCCTCTTAGACTTTTTGCTCGCCTTTCTTATATAGTTCTCTTCCTCCTATCCCCTTCTTCCTTCTGTTGATCATCCATTGGCTTTCGCTCTAATTGTCCGTCCCATCAGATGTCTTATCTGTACTCTAGTGGCTCACCCTGATCGATGTTGCTCTGTCAAGGGGTCACATCCCCATTAATGCGGCCGGGGGGGGTTAGGTGAGCGTATTCAATGCAGAGGTGACTGCTCGCCTAAGACTTTCTCCTTTGCCGTGCTCCCGTCGCCGACGCGTGGCACTGGGCCCTCTCCTCCTCGGATATTCAAGGAGTCCTTTGGTGGGGGTGGCGCTCGTGTTCCTCCGAGGTCTCAGATGCACGAGGACGGGCCCTCTTTGGATATGATCCTCGGGAGTCGGTCCTCGCGCTTTTATCCTCGGACCCCTCATGTATCCTCGGCGTGGGCCCTTTGGGCCTGGCTTGGAGTGGGCCGAGGCTACCCAATTTTCTAGCCCCACAATAGCCCCTCAAAATCTTGCTGCACGCATCCTCAGGCAGGGAGAAGGATTTTGACATTCTCGACCTTACCCCCCATCAGCACTGGGGTCCATTCATCTGCCCAAGGCATGTCGCTGACGTTTCGGAGCGCGTAACGTGTCCGTCATTAAATTCAGGCGGCTCTGTGCTCCCCACGTCTAATGAGGTGTTACCAATCCAACGATGGAGGTTTGTCTCGCATTTATGGGCGGGAAAACCCACATGGCTGTTAGACTTAGGGTATAAATACCCATACGAACCGCTTCTTCTTGTTCCTGACTTGCAATCAAGAATTCTCGTGCGCTTTCCTGAGTTCAGCCTCACTCTCACTTACATCTCCAGCACAAAAAGCCTGTCCGAGGAGCTCCTCCTCTTTCCAGTAAGTCGCTCTATCCCTCTCTGAGCTCTCTTTCTCTTTACCCTTTCTTTTCCTTCACCTGTTCTTTCTTAGTTCCTTTAGGCGTCAACTGGGATGTATAGGTTTAAGAAATATGTCTACATTGAGGAGGCGATAGAGAAATTCATTGCCGACTACAGAATTCTCGGCAATGTAGGTCTAAGATATTGTGAGGATGGGGATTAGCGCATACACAGACGGGAGGGCGAAGTGGTAATTCCCGTTGTCGCCTTCCTTGAAGGGGGGTTGACGATCCCCATAGGGCCAGTGATGAGGGACTACCTCACGCACTTCCAGTTGGTCCCCACCCAGTGTGGGATAAACATCTTTAGGATTCTGGACTGTGTGGACGCCCTAAACAAGAAGATGGGGCTAAGGTTGACCCACCATGACGTGAACTGGTGCTACAACCTTCAGCTCCTTAAGGGTAAGTCTTATTACCTAAAGACGAGGGATGATAGGGTGCGGCTCATCCAGTGCCTCCCTAAGTCCAGCAAGGGGCTGAACAAGGATTTCCTCATCGTGTCAGGGGAGTGGCATGATGGCCTTCATTACCCAACAACGGAAGGAATACCAAGTAAGGCAGTGGGAGTAGGAGGGGTTTTAAGTTCTTTTGCCCTTTTTTCTTCTACTAACGTGGTGGTATTTTCCCCCTGTAGACCCACACGCTTTTGAGCACCACTTCCATTTGGTCAACTGGGAAGATTTGCAGAAGGTGCTGAAGGCGTCAGTTTATATAAACGAGGACGACAACCAAGTTAGGGCCGCCCACATAATCTTGGGGTATAAACCTATCCAGAAATCATTCCCGGTTCCAAAGCATGTCATCCTAGCCAACGATCCTCGGCTTCAGAGGATTGCTATGACCGAGGACGGATTTCAGTTCCCCGAGGGGCCCTCCGAACCAGAAGTTGTTGCTGTAGCCGTCCCTTCTTCTTCTCAAGCATTCATCGAGGCGCCGATGAGGATACAGAGTGAGAAGAGGACGCGTTTGATGTTTTTGCCCAGCTTGATCAGTCCAAGAACCCTCCCGGGGACTTGGGCGACCCTCGTTTGACTAAACCGGACCTCCTCGCTTCAGAAGCCCTTTCTCCGCCAACGATGGGTTACAAGAGGAAGCCCACCACCAGCTTGATGGACCTGATTGAAGGCCAACCTAGGAAGTCCCAGCAGAAGCTTCCCCCTCTTCTTCCAAAGACTAGGTCGGCTTCCGCTCAGCAGAAGCCTCTTTCTCCCCCTCTTCCTTCCCAGACGAGCCTGCCTTCTGGGTTCGTGTCTGCCAACCCCAAGAAGAAAAAGGATAAGGGCAAAAGGCCTGTGGAGGATAAGACGGTGTCCCCACAAGAGGAGGACAACACTCTGCGGCCGTCCAAGCAGCTTAAGATATGCGGTAAGAGCCAAGACAGGCAGGTCATCGACATCACGCCTGAGGCTCAGGCTTGGCTCCCAGCGATGCTCTATGGGGAGCCCCTGAAGGATGACGCCTCCCTCAGGGACTTCAATGAGGGCGAAGGTGCGCACGTGGCCGACGCGCTGGAGAGGTGCCTGCTGCTCCCGACGGACATGGCCAAGCTGAACTCTATGAGGAGTAAGCAGGTCTTCCTCAGCCTTAAGTGGTATCTGGGGATGGTAAGGATTGTAACTTCGACTCCCTTTCCTTTCCTCTCCTTTTCCCTTTTTTTTTCTTCTGAATTGGGCTCATAGTGCATTGGCTACCCTTGCAGGTTGTCCAGGCCATCTATAGGTTGGAGGGAGCGGCCAACGACCAGGGGAAGGCCTTCGACCAGGAGCGTGATTGGCGCTTTCAGGCTACCCGGGCTCTGAAGAACTCTGAGGCTGACCTCGCCAAGGCCCGAGAGGACTTGAAGGCGATGACCAGGGCTCGGGACAGTACAGTATCTGGTCTTGAGAGTGCCCAGAACCAGGCCAAAGAGCAGACAAAGCGCCTGGGTGAGACGGAGGAGCAGCTGCAGATCGCGAGGGATCTGATCGCAGACCTACAGGCTAAGGTGACTGCAGCCGAGGGGGCCTAGAGGGAGGCAGAATGGGCCAGAGAGGAGGCTTGGTAGGCTAAGGTCGAGGCAGACTTTGGCAGAGAGATGGCCCTGACTGCCAAGGAGGAGGCTGAGACCGCAGCCTACGCTGATGGGGTGGCTGCGGTAGAGGCCCTCTATAAAGCTAAAGTTTCGGGGGTATGTAGGCGATACTGCTCCTAGGTCTGGGTTGAGGCCCTCAAACAAGCTGGGGTGGAGGCCACGTCCGACCTGTGGAAGGCGGAGAGCGTGTATTACCCCCTACTATCCGTGAGGTCGCCTCTGATGGCGCTAAGGCTGGGGAGATTGTTGAGGAGGTGGGGGCTGCTGAACTAAAGGAGCATCCGAGCAAAGAGGTGCCCCAAAAGATAGTGGAGGTCCCTTCCGATGCTCAGATTCCCACCGCCGAGGAGGCAGCCGTTCTCACCGTGCCCTTACAGGGCGTCCCCTTAGGCCAGGGCTCGGAGGACCCAGAGGTTGCCCTTGTCCAACCTGAGCAAAAGGAGTAGATTCCCTGGCGCCTTGGCTCATTTTGCTTTTACCGCTTGCTTGACCCTTGTCTATGCCTTTATGTCATTTTACTTCATTTTTCTATTCTTTTCTCTTCTATTCTTATGTAAGGTGGCTCTTGCTACACGACCTTTATGGACACTTTGTTGTAATGGGAGTTTAATTTCCCTTCGTATTTATTTTAATTGCTTATTTGTTTACACGCTGCCTGTTTTCCCTCTTTCCTTTTGATTTGCACGATTTTAGCTTGAATTGTGTGTCGGCTAATTGCGCCAGTAACGATGACAAGGGGAAAGATTGTACGCATGGGCAGCCCTCTTACGTCTCAAGGGTTAGGTAGGGCTTGATCCTTTCCTAACTTAGGATATTTTGAAGTAGTTGGTTTCCCCGTAGGCCTGAGTCCGAGGATTATGCAATACCTTGGTTCTGTCTAGTACCCAGGTATAGTTAAGTGATTAGTTTCCCTATAGGCTTGAGTCCTAGAACCATGCAATGCCTTGGTTCTGTCTAACACTTCCATTCTTCTGTAAGTATCTAGTTTCTCCATAGGCTTGAGTCCGAGGACCATGCAATACCTTGGTTCTATCTAGTACCCAGGTATAGTTAAGTGATTAGTTTCCCCACAGGCTTGAGTCCGAGGACCATGCAATGCCTTGGTTCTGTCTAACGCTTCCATTCTTCTGTAAGTATCTAGTTTCCCCATAGGTTTGAGTCCGAGGACCATGCAATACCTTGGTTTTGTCTAGTACCCAAGTATAATTGAGTGATTAGTTTCCCTATAAGCTTGAGTCCAAGGACCATGCAATGCCTTGGTTCTGTCTAACACTTCCATTTTTCTGTAAGTATCTAGTTTCCCTATAGGTTTGAGTCCGAGGACCATACAATACCTTGGTTCTGTCTAGTACCCAGGTATAGTTGAGTGATTAGTTTCCCCATAGGCTTGAGTTCGAGGACCATGCAATGCCTTGGTTCTGTCTAACACTTCCATTCTCGGGTCGGACTATGGTCTTACACGTAGCGTTGACCTCGGCTTCAATTCAAGTCCCCATCTTCTTCATTTACGAGGCGTCCCTTGGCCGTTCGCGCTCCGCGCTTGACGTTTCGATGCGCGAGACACGCCTTCATCAATATCCTCGTGAATTGATACAAATCTAGCGATCTACGGTCCCCTTGGGATTTGGTATCTTCGTGATTAGCACTGCTGATAATTCTCTTTTCGGATTCTATGTAGATTAATTCCCACTAGTCTTCATCCTCTATATAAGGCTTTCCGGGGGGAAGGTTTCTCCACATTCCATGAACTTCCCAACGAAACAAGAAACACATCCCTTTAATAACCTTGCCAAGATTATGATCAGAGTTGGGAGATATGGGGCGGCCCTGGGTTGGTGTGAGGACATACAGGCCAAAGGTCCTACCGCCCCGGCCAAGAGCCATCGCGACCGCAGCCCCCATCAGACTTCCAACGCGGCAAAGCCTCGGCGTAACCCTGATAGTGCCATGCGCGGTGGCCAAGAGGGACGTCCCTGAAGTACCTAACGCTCCTCCCCAGGGAGCACCCCTGCCGGAGGAGACGCGCGAACTCATGTCATGGCTGGTGCCCGAGTGTTGCTGTCTCCAACGGCCAACGCTCGTGAGGATTGGAGAGAATCAAGGGAACATTATGGGGGAGGGCTTCCCGGAGCACCTGCGTCGGCTCCTCTCTTTGTTCCAGCTCCGTCGCACCAGACAAGGAGTTGTTGGTGGCCTAGAAGCAGGCTAGCCTCAGCCCCCTTTCCTCTAGCTAGTTTTAGAACAGGTCCACCTGGGCCTCTGTTTGTATCTTGTATCTTCCGTTTAATAAAATAATGTCAAGTTCTTTTTCTTTTCTGTTGAATCCTTTACTTTGAATCTTCTACTTTTCTGCAATGTTTTTTTTTTTTTTTTTTAATGCGTCGCCACCAACCTTCTGTAAAACGACCACTTAAGAATGATCGCTCGTTGCGCCTGTCAGTGCACTAATCCTCCCCACAGACGGCGCCAATTATAAGGACTCATTTTGTAAAGGTTCCCCAACAATACATTTTTAGAGAGTGGATCAAATGTTTAGGCCCTAACAGACTCGCAACGGAATACCCGCCCCTTTCTTTTATTGAAGGATAATAAGCTCAATTTACAACTGAGGGTAGCTTCTCGGCCCTCGTCCGAGAAGGTCCTCCCTCCTCAAACTAACATCACCTAGGAGCCATTCTCCTCCTCTTAGACTTTTTGCTCGCCTTTCTTATATAGTTCTCTTCCTCCTATCCCCTTCTTCCTTCTGTTGATCATCCATTGGCTTTTGCTCTGATCGTCCGTCCCATCAGAGGTCTTATCCGTACTCCAGTGGCTCACCCTGATCGATGCTGCTCTGTCAAGGGGTCACATCCCCATTAATGCGGCCAGGGGGGTTAGGTGAGCGCATTCAATGCAGAGGTGACTGCTCGCCTAAGACTTGCTCCTTTGTTGTGCTCCCGTCGCCGACGTGTGGCACTGGGCCCTCTCCTCCTCGGATATTCAAGGAGTCCTTTGGTGGGGTGGCGCTCGTGTTCCTCCGAGGTCTCAGATGCCCGAGGACGGGCCCTCCTCGGATATGATCCTCGAGAGTCGGTCCTCGCGCTTTCATCCTCGGACCCCTCACGTATCCTCGGCGTGGGCCCTTTGGGCCTGGATTGGAGTGGGCCGAGACTACCTAATTTTCTGGCCTCACAATTTATATTTATACATGCATAAAAATCTTCTTAAATATATTAAGATTTGAAAAATGGTTATTTATAAATAAAAAATTAATAACTCGAATGGTAGCTATTAGCTAGTAAGAAATTGTGTACATCAAATAGAGAATATTTGTTTTTAGCAAGACAACGATACTAAAATAGCTGTGCATGTTTCTTGCTTAGAATATCGATATCAATATATAGGTTCTATTTGGGATTCGTTTATTTTACTGAAATTGAAAATTTTTTATTAAAAGTACAGTAGATAAAAATAAAAATTAGCTAAAATAGTACAGTGAGACTCATGAATAGTATCAAAAATAGTACATAAATAATAACAAAAATAAACTAAATAATAAAATAAGCTTACTTTTTAATTTATAGCCAAACCAACTCATGGTAATCCAGGAGGGTAATCTTGTTGAGCACTTTCCTAGTAATTGTCCCTTTGATGGTGGTAGCATCACACACAAAAAATGAGCAATTTATATGTGGTCAGGTCAGCATCAACAACGCGTGGAACCAAGAATTCCACCACAGCTAGCCTCAATAATTATGACCAAAGAAAATGTTGTTTCTACCATTTTTGCCCTTTTACCTTTAATGGTGTCCCATCAGTATTTATCATTTACAAAGTGTGAGTGTGAACGCAATAGCATCAAGCAATAATGAAAAAATATTTCTAAATTCCAAAAGCACCGGCGGCTAAAAAAAAAGTTAGAACTTTTTATTTTTATTTTTGTAATACTTCTAGGATTTAAATGAATTGAGCCATTTTTCTTTTTATCAAAAATTAATCAAAACTTTTGAGTCCAGCTCAAACTTAAGCTTACTTTAATCACTTAAACAGAGTTCAAATATAATAACATGTTCATAATAACATTATGCTTGAATTTTTCTTTTTAATCAAATTATGACTCTTGATTTAAGTATATATTAATTATGTATATAGGTTTCTCAAAAAAAACAAGTATTTATGTATATACATGCATAAAATCAACTTAAATATATTTAAGATTTAATTGAATAAGTGTATAAACAAGTTCATAAGGTCTCACCAAATTCTTTTAGCCATTTTTATAAATTGTTGATTTGGAGAGTGATTATTTATAAGTAAAAAAGTGAAGATATTAGTGGGCTCAGATGATAACTAGTAAGAAATTGAATGCACCAAAGATAGATTATTTGTTTTTAGCATGATAGCAATACTAAGGTTTTGAAAGATAATGATAATAATTTTACCGTCCAATCTATTAATTAACATAGCATCGCATTATTGCTAATTTTCTACAAAATTGCTTCTTAAACATTCAACCTTTCCCCATCAATTAATCCCTACACTACATGTAATTGTTCTAATTCCACAGTTACGAAGAGAGAGTGTTTGAGTACGATTAAAGAGCCTTTGTTTTAATTTCTGGCTACGTCACTGTGTGCGTTATATATGTGTATATTAAAACAAGTTTCAATATAATTTTAAACATACTGAATATCAACCAAAACTGTTTCCAAATAGAGTCTAGAAAAACTGGATATCAAAAAGAGTTCAAAATTGATATGATTTTATTTCATGTTCAATTTAAATGAGAAGTGAGTCTACTCTATGTTCTATGGTTTAATTTTTGTGACTAAGTAATGAATAGAAGGAAATAATGCTGAAATTTTAGGTTTGATAATGAGAAAGAAAGGATAACTTGTGGTAGAATGGAATTCAAATGGGGAAAAGTCTGCTAATAATGCGTTGCCTTGTCTACTAAACAATGTTTTTTTTTTTTTTTTTTTTTTTTTTTTTAATTTTTATTTTAAATATGCATGGCATTTTCTTAATAAGAACTGAAAGAAACATTGAAAATAAAAGGAAAGAGAAGCTTGGCCATTCTCTCTTTTCTCTCCGTTTTTTGGAGCAAGTTGTCCTGCATGCACACAATCACCAAAAAGGCGTCGAAAAAGATAGGTCTTTGAAGTAAAATATTGTTAAAAGTCTGAATAGTATCGTGGGGTCTTATTAAAGTTTTGAAGGGAAAAAGGAAACAAACGATTATTACTGAGTTCTTGACCTGCTGCACAATTGCAGTTTTTGAATAGGGTTCGAATATTGTACCCAAGCTTGCTCTTTGCCTCAGTTGGTTCTGCATGAAAACTGAAAAGTCCAATGCCTGATAAGTTCTCCAAGGTATATCAAAACAAGATTATTGGTGTTGGAACAGCCAAACAAAAATTAAAGATTATTGGTGTTGGTTTCTTCGTTAAGCCTTTGTTTGGGAAGCACGTTTCGCGCTTTTCAGCAATGCTTTTTTTTTAATGGGTCTCATGTACTATTTACAAAATTTGCGAGTATTTTCTTAGAAAAAACAATTTTAAAACTGAGTCCCACAATACTATTTATATATTTAAAAATTATTTTACTACAATATTTTTAGTTTTTAATTTTTAACAATAAATGATATCTAAACAGACGTTAAAAGTCAAATACCTGAAGTGGTTTATAATAGGTACATTAATATATTTTATATATATATATATATATATATATATGTACAGATATATATTAGGCTTTACTTTAGAGTAATCTACTGCATACTAATATTATATTGTTGGCCATTTTTTTTTAATTAACGGTGGTAGTACTAATTGCCTAATTAAAACATTCCAATGTTTTTGTACAAAAAGGAGTGTTTTTGGCACGCAGGTTGCGGAGTCGGGGCTAGCTAGTTGTCTTGAGTCCTGACTCCTGAGTCCTTAAACACTGTTTAATTCTACTGATTACTGATACCTAATAAAGGTCTGAAAAGATGTGTTGTCAACTTTCAACTCAAAAACGAGTTGTCATGCAAAAACGTGCTTCTTCTCATCTGCACTTTGTACTTCTTGCTCACACAAGGTATGAAAAATAAAAATAAAAATATCTCGAAAAATTATCACTTTCTTTGTTGAGTTCAAAATGTTTTTCAAACGTAAACTTTTTCAATTGAAAATATTTTTAAACGTTTGGTGTGTGACTTTAAAATAAGAGTGAGGTTTGTGTACTAAATACAAGCCCTAAAAATAATAAGACGAAAGTTTAACTTTAACCACCCATAAATAAAAGAGATATTAGTGGTTCTTTTTTTGTGTTAATATATATATACCATTTTTTTATGTTTTAATAATTAAGCTTTGTCATGTATAAAATAATAGTTAAGGTCTAAGGATATTGATTTAAGAAATATTTTTAAAAAAATTTAAGAAAGAAAAAAGCAAATAATTTTTTTAATAATTATTAATATTTTTCTAAAAGTAAAATTAAAAATTTTCTAACATAATTTATTAAAAAAAAATGTCAAATGCCTTAAAAGTATCTATTAACCAAACTCTATACTTTATTTCGTCTTATTTGACTTAGGGCTGGATCAACAATTTTAGGGAGCAAAAACTTCAAATACAGTATTTTCTTATATTTAAATATTAATTAATTAAATAGTATTTATTTAATTTTTAATATTTCCTATCTATTTTATTTTTTATTTTTGCCTTTTGAAATAAAAATGTATTAATTAAGCTTTTGTATTCAAGCTCCGCTAATATTTCATTTTTTATTAATTAAAAAAACAGAAATAAAAAAATGACTTATAATACAAAATTATAATTTGACTAAAACAATCTACAATAAGTGTATTTACATCAATCCTATAATCTTTTGGAAACAATCTACAATAAGCAAAACATTGCTTTAAGTGTGGTGGAAGGTGATCATAACTCAACTTAAAAGTTAATGAAATGTCATTTTCTTGTTGGGTTAATTTTGAGAGTTCATCAACTAAAAAAGATTGCCACTCAAATTTAGAGTTTTACCATATAATAAGCTTCCTATTGTTCTTATAGCAAGAGGCACCCCAATACATTTTTTTACAATCTCTTTTCCTAGGGCTATTATTTCTCGATTCTCTGGCTCTATGCTTCCTTTAAATGCCATTTTTACAAACAATGACCAAGCTTTTTCTGGATCTAGGCCCTTAAGCTCATGAGGTGGAGTTGTGCCCATTATCTCCGCAACCTTTGTCAAGCGAGTAGTTACCACTATCATACTTCCCCTTGCACCCCCCTTTAATAAATTTTTTAAAGGCATCCATTTATTTTTGTCCTCATTCCACAAATCATCCAAGACAATGAAGTATTTTTTTCCATTAAGATTTCCTCGAAGGTGATGTTGTAAAACCTCAAGGCTTTCTTCATCCCTCCTATTTCCCAAAGATTCTAAGATTTGTTTCACGATATGTTTTAAATCAAAGTTATCAGAGACACAAATCCACAACTTCAGCTCAAAATTATTTTTGACAATTTCCTCATTGTATATGAGTTGAGCTAGTGTTGTTTTGCCTAAACCTCCAATCCCAACTATTGGAATAATTGAAACATTATCTTCAACATTGGTATCCAAAAGAAATTTTATAATTTTCTGTTTATCGTCCTCTCTCCCAACAACTTCATCTTGAGGTATAAAAGAACAAGTTTCCCTGTTGTCCCTACTCTTGACTAGTGGCTCAACAGAGCCTTTTATGAAGGAAAACTTCGCCATATCATTTGCAATGACATCTAGTCTCTCCCTAGTTGCCTTTATTCTATGACCCATATTATGACTAAAAGCAAGCTGGTTTGAACTTGAAAAGAAAATGCGTACCTCCTTCGTCATCTTATTTCCAGTCATCATTTTGCGTTGCAAAGCTTCAGTGGAGAAATCATCCAGCACATCATCAGCATCATGGAGGACATCTTTGAGCTTTCCGAGCCAACCTTTGACCGCAACGCTATCATCAGCCTTCTTTTCAGCATCAAGAAGTACATCTTTGATCGTGGAAACTGTGCTCTTTAGATTTTCAAGCTCAGCTTTCACACCGCAGGCCAACTTGATCTCTTCACGAATTAAGGGACTCAGCAGTTCAAGCACTTTCCCGGCAAGGTTGAAGGCAACTCCTTGCGCCATTTTTGCTTTTCTCTTTTTCTTTTTCTTTCAGGAATAGAATATGGTTTTGTGGGATGATAAACGTATAAAGAAGCAGGTTGTTGAGTAGTGCCCAACTTAGAATAACCACATAAATATTTATAAGCCTTGAGGGTAACCTTGTTAAATACTATTGTGGATGCTCGAATGATGCTTGCACAAAGAATATTAAAGAAGTGAGAGCTTGGATGACAGCTATTAGCTAGTAAGAAATTGTGTACCCCAAAGAGAGAATTTTTGTTTTTAGGACACAAATACTAAAATAGCTGTGGATGTGTCTTGCTTAGAATAGCGTTATCGATGTATAGAATATAGTAATCCAGGAGGGTAATCTTGTTGAGCACTTTCCTAGTAATTGTCCTTTTAATGGTGGTAACATCACACAAAAAAATGAGCAATTCTATGTGGTCAGGTAAGCATCAACAAAAGCAAAAAAACCAAAAATTCCACAACAACTCAATAATTATGCCCAAAGACTTATCAAAAAAAAAAAAAAAAAAATTATGCCCAAAGAAAATGTTGTCCGTTGACAGTGTACTGTCAATATCAATGATTCAAGTGTGAGCGTGAACACAGATAGAGCATTACCATTCTGAAATTTTAATTCTACTCTATTTTACCATTTTAAAAAATTACTTTATTATTATATCATGTCATTTTACAATACTTCCAGCATTCCAAATTTTTATTTTTCTATTATATTCATTAAAATAATATATCTACACAATAAAATATAATTTTTCTTTTTTATTTTTTTCCAATTTTCTCCTCCACCTTCCCTCAACCTCTATCACCACGCCTCCACTGCCCAGTCACCACCACCGCGCCTCCACCACGCCACCACTGCCCATTGCCCACCAAAATCCCACCGGAACAAAAACCCATATTTAAAAAAAAAAAAAAAAAAAAAAAAAAAAAAAAAAAAAAAACCCACTCCATGACCCACGCCGACCAAAACGCAAAACCCAGACCCCGCCGACCAAGCACAAACCACAAGGCGTCGTCTGAAATCCCCTCTAGCTTCGTCATCCCCTCCATTTTTTCTTGTTCAAACTCAACCCGATTTGGTTGCATCCCACCACACCCATCCCTGAAACCCAGAAAACCCACTCCGACGAACTCACCACTCCGACGAACCCATTCGACAAACCCACCACTTCGACGAACCCATTCCGCAAACCCATTTCTCAAACCCACCACTTCGACGAACCCATTCCGCAAACCCATTTCTCAAACCCACCACTCTGCAAATCCATTCCTTAAACCCACTCCGACGAACCCATCAACTGATCCCAACCCACCACCATGCCCAGATCAAACCACGAACTCAACCCAGCTCCAGTGCAAGCCTTGAACAAGAAAGAGAGATGTGAGATGCGAGAAAGAGGGACTTTGCACAGAGTGGGAGACAAAGAGACAGAGTGGGAGTGAGAGGGAAAGAGGACTAAAGGAGAGAGAAATGATGGAATAAAAAAATTAATATTTAGTTTAGAATTGTGCTACAGTGCAATTCTAAAGGTAGAATTGCACTATTTTGCAATACTTGGGTTTAGCATTTCCTGATGCAGAGCATTTTGAGGCTTGAAATGTCAAATTCTCCTTACATTTGGCGTTAGCATTCTCCAATGTTAATGCTCTAAGCAATAGCAACTAGCAAGTAATAATGAAACAACATTTCTAAATTCCAAAAGCATTGGCGGCAAAAAAAAAAATTAAAATTTTTTTTATTGGGAAGTTAAAACTGTTAGAGAAATATTAGCTCATTAACATAGACCCAAGCCTAATTCTATTTTGTGTGCAAGCCAAATCTCCTACTTGTACTAGAAGTCTATTAGTCTAGGGTTTAGTCTACTATATATGCACATGTTATGATTCATTGTAACACAGGATTTATACTATACTATAATATATTATTGATGTAGCCCTTTAGGGTTTCCTCCGTAGATGTAGGCCGTTAGGTTGAACTACGTAACCTTCGTGTGTTATTGTGTTCTATACTTTATGTTTTCTCTTCCACATCCATACTAGCATATTCAACATGGTGTATCAATGCTAATATTTAACATGGTATCAGAGCTACCTTCTTGTGGCCATGGTTTTCTGTCATTGTGGTACATTTAAGAGCAATCTTTGTCTTCCTCGGTGTTTTTTCGCTGCGTTCATCTTCTTTGGCTTCCTACTGCTGTCGTCAAAACTCTTCGGTATAGTCAAGCCACCGTTAGAAGTCGCATCAACACTGCAAGACCATTGCCTTACTGTCACAGAGCCAAACTTCATTCAAGAGATCTTCTCAACCTTATCAAATCTCAAGATTTCATCAAGCTTCCATCTTGTGTTTGAGAGGGGGTGTTAGAGAAATATTAGCTCATTAGCATAGGCCCAGGCCTAATTCTACTTTGTGTGTAAGCCAAGTCTTCTACTTGTACTAGAAGTCTATTAGTCTAGGGTTTAGTCTATTATATATACACATGTTATGATTCATTGTAGCACAGAATTTATATTACACTATAATATATTATTGATGTAGCCCTTTAGGGTTTCCTCCGTGGATGTAGGCCGTTAGACTGAACCACGTAACCCTCGTGTGTTATTGTGTTCTATACTTTATGCTTTCTCTTCCGCATCCATACTAGCATATTCAACATGGTGTATAATGCTAATATTTAACAAAAACTTATAGGATTTAAATGAATAGAGTTATTTTTCTTTTTATCAAAATGAATCAAGCTAAGCTCAAACTTAAGCCAACTTTCATTGCTTAAATAGAGTTCAAATCTACTTTAATATATTTAAGAATTAATTGTGTAAGTGTATAAACAAGTTCATAAGGTCGAACAAATTCTTTCAACCATTTTTATAAACCGTTGATTTAGAAATTGGTTATTTGTAAGTAAAAAAAATAGGTGATGATAATAATGGGCTCATATGATAGCTAGTAAGAAATTGTGTGACCAAATTTTGAAAGCCACCTCAATGGAGCGAGCACAAATTTTCCCTGCACCTGAAATTGTCAAGCTAAAAACAAATACTAAAATTTGTAAGTCTTTCACAAGTTTTTTTTTTTTTTTTTGCTGAATAAGTCTTTCGCAGGTTATGTCACATACTTTTTAATGTAAGATCAAAATCAAACGGGTTTAGTCACCTACTTGTACACATCCATGAACCTCCAGACTGCACAAAGGGCAAAGATACAAAACTAAAAATCACAACCTGTTAAAGATTATTATTGCTATAAAAGTTAAAAGTTCATAGACCAAGCTGTCCCTACACAAGGATTGATACATGTGACATGTTGCAATAAATATTTTGAAAATTCAAAACTGTTTGTTACAAAAATTATCATAAATATAATATAAAAATAATAAAAGAAGTTGAGAGATGTATTGTTTTTTCGTAGAACCATCTCTACAATCATTTTGGTTTCAATGCCACACTCTTCTCTGATTTATATAAAAAAATAATTTAGAAATTCAGTGACCTTGAAAGTTCTTGAATATGAAGCAAAACAATGAAAAGAGAACAACTAATCAATATAGGTGGCTATATACGAAGCAGAGATTGAATGATTTAAGAAACTGTGTAGTCTTACTCGCGACTTTAATGGGGCTAGGTGTATAGTTATGGCGTATCCGGATTCTCTGCTCTTGTAGGCCCAGGCCTAGCGGATAGAGTATCACTATGATCACACTCCAGTGAAAGACGCTAACTCAGATCACCCCCTCCACCCATTTTTTGTTCATTAAAAAAAAAAAAAAAAACTGTACAGCCAAATGAAGCATAAATTTAAAGTTGTCCATAAATTTTTGTGACTTTAAACAAAAGCATATTGGTGCTTTTAATGCTCACTAGGCTATAGAAAATAAACTTGAGAAAAAAAGGAGTTGTTCTATGAAATCTTATCACATACTAAGTATAAGATTATAATTCGTGGCATTTTTCTAGTAAAATATTAATGATAGCTAATATAAATTGTTAAATTATCAATCTATATATCTAAAAGCTAAGACGTAGAATTTAATAGTGCCGTACTCCTATTGAGCCACCTCATCAGCCACGTCATACTTTTTTTTTTTTTTTAATTTCCTTTATGATTTTTCTATTTTATTTTATATAAAATAATTAAATATAGTTAATTGAAAAATGTAAATATTTGACTATTCAGTTACCTAAATTGATTTCAACTTTTCATTTTCTTCTTTCTAATTTCAATTAATTGTTAAAATTAAATAATTTATTGTCATTTAGTGGATATATGCACATGTTTACTATTCATTACAAACGTTACTATTCATTAGATGCAAATGTTTAACTATATTCAACTATCCAAATTGATTTCAACTTTTTGTTTTCTTCTTTATAATTTCAACTAATTGAATATTTAAACTTTTCATCTTCCTATTCAAAAAAAAAAAAAAAAAGACTCTTCTTCTCTTCCTCCAACATTCCCCCTCCCTCTTTGCCTCTTTATCTCCCTACTACTATCTACTTTACTGTTAAACTTTCTTATATTTTAACTCTTCTTCTCTTCATCTTATTTTGTATAAATTTGATATCATTTATTTGATTCAATCCATATTTTTGTCCACACAAAAACTATAAGTACTCTCTCTCTCTCTCTCTTACTTGATTTTTGTTCTTTCTTATAACTCTAATTTAGGCTGATGGGTTTTTTATTTAATTTTTTGGTGTTTTATTTTTTAAATTTCCTATCACAAATCACTCTTATAGCTTTGGTTGAATTTTGGTTTGGGCTAATATGTAGTTTTTTATTTTTTTTTTAAAATAGAAATTTGAGTTTATATCAAAACAAAATATGCATGGCTACGAATTTGAATGTGCCTACCAATGGACTTCTACTGAACAAAGATGTATTCACAATGTTTTTAACTTCATATACTTCTTTGGTAATGTGAATTTGAGAAAGAGAAAAGGGTAGGCAAATGATGTATGATCTTTCATAATCCCCTATGTCTTGAAGAAAGTGGAGGGCCTATTAGTCTCCCTTCTACTGGGATTTTGTACAAAAAGCCTTTTGTTATAAGGTCTTTGACTTTTTGTTATTTTGTAATCGCTCTATAGTCTATACTGTGAAAAAAAGTGAATAAAGTTTTTTTATTTATTTATTTGTAGAGTAAAAAAAAAAAAAAAAAATTAATGATAGTAATTTTGTATTGTTGCATCCCATGTGTTTGGTAAAATTCCTTTTAAAAATCTGATATGTTTTTCTCAAGTCTATTTGTTATTTTTATTTTGGTCATTTTATTACAAATAATTAGCATCTCCACCATTAAATTTTTAGTTAATTTGAACTTTTTTGGTAAACTTTTACTTTGCTTAGTTGATCATCTTTATGAAAAATGTCAAAAAGAAAACAAGATAAAATATAATTTACTTTATAGCATCATTAGGCTATTAATTTTTTTATGTATAGATACTTAAGGAACTTTTTCTTTTTGCATTTTATTTTCTTTTATATTTCCACTTTATAATGTATGATTTATTGATAATGATCTATTATATAGTTATCTTTATTTACTTTTTCACTTAGTTTCAATTGTGAGGAAGAAAGAGACCTGGACTTATTTTTTGAGAACAATATATCTATAAAAGTTAAATTGCATACATCTGTATAGTAATAAACAAAGTATACATAGTTACAACTTGGTCTAATAGTTCTCAGACTATCAATTTTTTTAAAAAATAAAATTATTGCATTGTGTTTTTATACATATCTCACTATATATAACACCTAACTACAAAATATATTTTGTTACACTACAAAAAATTTCTAATTTAAAACATAATTTCAAATAACACATATTGAATTTTTAATAATATACAATCTAATATATTAATTCAATAATTATCCAATAAAAAATAATCATATCATATTTTCCCATGTATCATGCGAGTTTGCGACTAGTTGTATCTAAAGCTTAAGCTGTTTGGAAGTGGTGAACTTAATCACTCCCCCTCATGTGTGAGCCTAAACTTCCTCTTAATTACTCGAACAACTAGTAATTCACAGTCTCATTAAAGTGGTGAGAGAGTGAGGTAGATATATTCCTTTCAAGTAGCGATACCATACTAGGCCATATGAGATTATAAGGATTTAATTGAGGTGAGGTTGTTGATTATTTAAGGGTTTGTTTGAGATTCGCTTATTTTGCTGAAATTAAAATTTTTTTTGTTGAAAATACTGTAAATAAAGGTAAAAGTTAGCTAAAATAGTACATTGAGATCTATGAATAGTACCAAAAAGTGCAGTGGGACTCATGAATAGTAGCAAAAATAAGCTAAATAGTAAAATAAGCTGCCTTTTTAATTTAGAGCCAAACGTCCACTAAGAAAGAATTAGACTAGAACAATATCAAATGTGAACAAATTTGCATTGCGAAAGATGTGGAAGTTGCTCTACCAAATACCACAGCTTTGGATAACATGAAAGTAATGAAAATGAGTTATTGGTTTTTTTTTTTTTTTTGAGAGAGATAATTACAACATGCTGCTAATCTCGCAACTCGAATCCTTTCCCTCCTAGACCCCCAAGCACTTTGTATATGGAGAGGTACCAATTTAACTATAAGGTCTTTAGCAAATGAGTTATTGGTTGGTGCATGAGTTGCTTGGTGCTAAAATATACCACATCCTGTTTAGTGAATATTCCTTATAGGAAAACTGAGAAAAATTTGAGGTATCTTAAATTACATTTTTCCATTTAATCCCGAATTTCTTGAGTTTTCCTTATTAAAAAAACTGAAACTTTGACATTGAATAACACTTTTTTGCATCACTGAAAAACAATCACTAGAATTATTCCCACCCACTTCCATGTGTAAGATGTTAAGGTAAATAGAAAAGTCCTTGGGATCATTTTAAACACTAGAAATTTTTTTTTTTTTTTTTTTTTTAATTCTAAAACTTTAGACTATTTTTTTCTACCTTTTTCTCTTTTCCCTTTGATGGTGTGAACATATGTATTAATCATTTAAAAAGTGTGAGTGTGAAACAACATTTCTAAGTTCCAAAAGCACAATTGTAGTTAAAACCTTTTTTTTTATGGGAAGTTAAAACTTTTTACCCAATTGCAACACAATTGCTCCTTCCGCCATAGTTTTTTTTTTTTTTTTTTTTTTTTTTTTTTAGGAATATTGGATATTTAGATGGGGTTGTGGGGCTGTGAACGTGATGAAAGATATAGCTAGCCTCAATAATTATGCCCAGAGAAAAAGTTGTTTTTTATTGTAAAACTTTAGCCTGCTTTTTCTCTTTTCCTTTTCCTGGGGTCATGTTACTGTGTTAATCATTTACAAAGTGGGAGTGGGAAACCGAGTGTATGTGATTAGTGTGAACACAGTGAGCAGCTGTACCAAGCCGTATTGTGAAAACAACATTTCTAAATTCCTAAATCTCTAGTGGCTAAAATCAAAAACTTATAACTTTTAGGATTTAAATGAATCAACCAACATTTTCTTTTTATTAGAGATGAATCGAGCTGTTGAGTCCAACTCAAACATGAGTTTTTGATCAACAACCGTTAAGCATGGCTCAAATATAATAACATGTTCATAAATAAAATTAACATCATTCTCCATTTTTTCTGTCTTTTTATTTTTATTTTTATTTTTATTTTTTTATCATAGCATGATGCTAGATTTAAGTATATATTTATGTATATATTTATGTATATATATGTTCATAAAAAAAAACATATATTTATGTTTAATTATACATGCATAAAAATCTTCTTAAATATATTTAAGATTTGAAAAATGGTTATTTAGAAGTAAAAAAATGATAACTCGAATGATAGCTATTAGCTAGTAAGAAATTGTGTACATCAAATAGAGAGTATTTGTTTTTAGCAAGACAACAATACTAAAATATTTGTGGATGTGTCTTGCTTGGAATATCGTTATCGATATATAGGGTCAATTTGAAATCTGCTTATTTTGCTGAAATTGAAAACTTTTTGCTAAAAGTGATATAGATAAAAGTAAAAGCTAACTGAAATAGTACAGTAAGGCCCATAAATAGTACTAAAAAGTACAATAAGGCTCATAAATAATAATAAAAATAAACTAAATAATAAAATAAATTGATTTTTTAATTTATATCCAAACGCACACAGTAATCTTGTTGAGCACTTTCCTAGTAATTGTCCTTTTAATAGTGGTAACATCACACCAAAAAATGAGCAATTATATGTGGTCAGGTCAACATCAACAAAGCGCGGAACCAAGAATTCCACCACAGCTAGCCTCAATAATTATGACCAAAGAAAATGTTGTTGTTTATTCAAAAACTTTACTGCTTTCTCAGTTTTTCTACCCTTTTTTTTTCTCTTTTCCCTTTGATGGTGTCCTTTCGGTATTAATTATTTACAAAGTGTGAGTGTGAACGCAGCAGCCTCAAGCAATAATGAATATAGCCATTTTTCTTTTCATCAAAAATTAATCAAAGCTATTGAGTCCAACTCAAACTTAAGCTTATTTTTATCACTTATACAGAGTTCATATATAATAACATGTTCATAATAACATTATGCTTGAATTTTTCTTTTTCTTTTTTATCAAAGTATGGCTCTTGATTTAAGTATATATTTATTTATATAGGTTTCTCAAAAAAAAAAAAAAAAAAAAAAACAAGTATTTATTTATATACATGCATAAAATCAACTTAAATATATTTAAGATTTAATTGAATAAGTGTATAAACAAGATCATAAGGTCTCACAAAATTCTTTTAGCCATTTTTATAAATTGTTGATTTGGAGAGTGATTATTTGAAAGTAAAAAAGTGAAGATATTAGTGGGCTCAGATGATAACTAGTAAGAAATTAAATGCACCAAAGATAGATTATTTGTTTTTAGCATGATATATAACAATACTAAGGTTTTGAAAGATAATGAGAATATTTTTACCGTCCAATCTATTAATTAACACAGCATTGCATTATTGCTAATTTTTTACAGAATTGCTTCTCCCATATTCAATCTTTCCCCATCAATTAATCCCTACACTACATGTAATTGTTCTAATTCCACAGTTACAGCGAGAGAGTGTCTGAGTACGATTGAAGAGGTTTTGTTCTAATTTTTGGCTTCGCCACTGTGTGCATTATATATGTTTATATTAAAACAAGTTTCAATATAATTTTAAACATACTGAATATCAACCAAAATTGTTTCCAATTAGAGTCTAGAAAAACTGGATATCAAAAAGAGTTCAAAATTGATATGATTTTATTTCATGTTCAATTTAAATGAGAACTGAATCTACTCTATGTTCTATGGTTTAATTTTTGTGACTAAGTAATGAATAGAAAGAAATAATGCTGAAATTGTAGGATTGATAATTAGAAAAAAAGGATAACCTGTGGTAGAATGGAATTCAAATGGGGAAAAGTCTGCTAATAATGCGCTGCCTTGCCTACTAAACAATGTTTTCTTTTTTTTAATAATATGCATGGCATTTTCTTAATAAGTACAATAAAGAACTGAAAGAAACATTGAATTAAAAGGAAAGAGAAGCTTCTCTTTTCTCTCCGTTTTTTGGAGCAAGTTGTCCTGCATGCACACAATCACCAAAAAAAGATAGGTCTTTGAAGTAAAATATTGTTAAATATAATAAACTACTGAGGCTTTGTTACTGGTTTTTTTGGAGCAAGTTCTCCTCCATGCATACACTCACCAATTGAACCTAATATTCGAATTTTATCAAAATTAATTTGGAAATATTTTACCCATATGAAGACTTATTAGTTCTATACTTCTATTGCATACAGAAAAATTGTATTTCCTCTTCTAACATTCATTTCTATCACAAATTTAATGAAAATAGAGTTTACTATGAATGTGAAAGTGCGAAACACTACTCTCCACATTTCCATGTCAGCACCGGATTTGATTTTTGTACCAACCCAAATTTACTTTCAGCAAAAGTGATTAGGCCCGTGAATCAAATAGTTACCAGGACAAACATTATCATCTCAACCTTATCTCCTTGTATTAGAATTATTGAAGCTTTTCACTATTTCATATTAGTCCTACTTTTGACAAATTGGATTCGATCCACTTTTCATCGGATTAGAATGAATCAAACAACTTAGCATTTATATATCCTTGTTGGCGGTATTCGGAAATTATTGCCGACATGTCACCGTATCAAGAATGACTCAAGTTACTGTTCATCAAACGTTATTTTGGATGTATCAGGAAATAATTGCCAATAGTCACTGCCCTGGATTGAGATGCAATTAACCTCCTCTCTCACACACTATTTTTTTTTTTTTACCAATCCTACTTTTTTTACTTTCACTTTTTCATTTCTTTTACTCAATGTTTGAGATTTAAAATTGCAACTTTAAATCTCAGCCACTCACACCAATTGTATTAAGTACAATATTTATTGCAACTGATCTCGATCTATCCAATCACACAAAATGAAAGAAAAAAGGTGAACATTATATGTGGTTTGGTCAGCATCAACAAAGCACAGAACCAAGAATTCCACAACAGCTAGCCTCAATAATTATGGACTATCTGGCCTTTTGCCCCTTTGGGTAAAAATATTTGGCGTTATGCCCCTGTTTTGAAACTATATAGGGGCGTGCCCCTGTTTTGATACTCGGTAATTAGAAAGCCGATTTACTGAGCTACTCGCATATCCAAAAACCGATTTTTATGCTGTTCTTGCCAGGCTGGCACTCTAGCGTGGCTTTTGGGAAATAAAATATTCCCGCGTAACTGTTTGTAACTCGGCAATATAGAGTCCGAGTTATGTGCTGAATTTCAAATCAATTACTCGTATTACTCGGCTTCTATATAATCGAGGTCTTATGCTACACTCTGACAACATGTCAAGTCACGTATTTGCATGTGACTAATAACTCAGTTATTGGGAAATCGAGTTATTTTTACTCGGATCTACTAAAATCGAGTTATTTGGCTATTTACTCCATGCAATTCTGCTCATCATTTTCAGATCAACTGCTCCTCATTTTCAGAATTTTCTGTCAAAATTTGGTGTTATCTCTCTATCATCTCAGGTGAGAAACTCATTTTCTTCTTTAAAATACATAGAGAATTTTATTGTGTAGATAAAAATAGTTGTAGATATTATAAAAATTTATCATCCATAATGTATGTTTTTGTTAGGAAAGAATTTTCATTTAATAGGTTGTATAGGAAAGGTTCTTTGGTATTTTCTTGAATGACTGTTATATGAGTAGCTGAGGGTTATATTAATTGTATGGTGTTGTTTGGTGTTACAAGAAATGTACAATAATTTATAGAAACGGTGATAAGTGTTATATGTGTACATTGGATTATATTGGTATTTGCTGGTGTAAATTTCACTGACAAAAAAATAAAATTTGGTAGATTTGCTAAAACTAATGAACAATTAATATTTAGATTTGCAAAAGTTGAATGTACATGCTCATCATTGGTTGAGACATTAACAACAACATCTTCTATTGCACACACCGTGTAGACAGTAAGAACAACGTCTACTGTTTATGGTCAAATTTGAGTGTTAGTGACTCATTTTTAGCATGTAATAGTACACAAATTTATGAATGTCTTTGTCGTGTACCATCTTATACAGCATTACATTATTTATCAACAGTTGATGCACACTATTAATTTTGATCATTTGATGTTATTGCATGTAGTGTCAATGTCTGGTTCTGGCAACCCACAACTCTATAGGCCTCACGATGTGTTCACTGCTATGGGTCGCTGCTGGGTATTGGAAGATGAGTTCAGCTATCCAATCAATCCAAATTTGCGAAATAGTGCTTACGTTCACAATACCATGAGACAAGAGTGGGCTTGGTTATTTCGTGAACAACAAATGTTTTATGATGAGTTGGTTGGTTTTAAGTTGCCAGTGCCTCGGCGACTCGCATCGCAGATGCCTAGAGACACGATCGACGAACTTCGTAAAGCATTGAACCGCATAAGAGAAGAAAATAATCGAATGAAGATACGGCTTAATCAATATCGGACCGAAGTTGAGATTCAAGAGTCAATGGAGGGAGGGTGGTACGAGCACGCACAATTCATGCAATCACTTCTTGCTGATCCCATTTATCAGTCAGATGTGGAAATGTCAGATGAAGAGTAATCGTTTCGTGGTGTAATTCGACTTCGTTGGAGAACTATTTTGCTTAAGTATGTTTCAAATGTATGCATGTCACTGTTGTTGCATTTGGACTATGTAAACCTTGTTATTGTTTGTAAGGAGCACGCACGCACGCACGTTATTCGTAATATAGATTATTCCCACATAACGCATAAAAGTTAAATATTTCCACACATAATATTTTGCAATAAGCAACTAGAACATAACACATAAAACTTAAAATAACTTACACGAGGTCACCAATATGCACGCATTGCATATTGAACACTAACGCTACTAACATTACTAACTTAACCCTAGACATAACAGACATACCATATAGGCATTCACTCTGACAGGTAGTCTTCGTAGTTGAGGACACTGTTACGTTCTGCCGGAGTGAGTTGCCTATTGGTTGCGGCGGCCTGCTCTTCTGCCAGTTGTAGTAGGTGATACCTAGACCTACGCAGTATCATCAGATTGTTCTCTTTTTTAATTTGTGTCACTGCACGCTCATATTGGTGCGTGTTTTGCCTTGGTAGTGTGACCGAGATACGGTCGACAAGAGGTGCTTCAAGTCGCACGAGATCATCGTGCAGAGCGTTGGACTCGTTCACGCGAAAGTCCCACTCCCGCCACAATCCGGCATAGTATTCCCTCTCATCGGAGTCTTTTTCCCTCCTATAGTTATCTGGAAAACGAGGTAGCATCCAATTGCGCATTGACATTGGAAAATGTGACTTTTGATCGATATTTGTAGGTTTTTTGTAAGGGTAGATGCAAATGGGACTTTATATAGGAGTTTTGCAAGGGCAAGTATTCATGTGGACGTGACTGTATGTAAGGGTAAGTATTCACGTGAATATAGATGACATGACTCGATAGTGTATTATTCAGTGAGGTGTTCTGCAGTACATGAAAAACTACAGACATGACTTGGCTATATAGTGGCACCTGTTAGTGCATGTGGTTTGCTGACGCAGCTAATTGATATGTCATAGCTTGTGCTACAGCAGCGTGCTGGTGATGTGTACTACGAAGGAGGTTGTGTATTTATTCACGTGATGACTATTCAGCATTCCTGTACTTCATCTGACTTGACTTGACGAGACAATGCTGAGCATGTGGTTTGCTGATGCAGGTAATTGATATGTCATAGCTTGTGCTACAGCAGCGTGCTGGTGATGTGTACTGTGAAGGAGGTTGTGTATTTATTCACGTGATGACTATTCACATTCCTGTACTTCATCTGACATGACTTGACGAGCCAATGCTGAGCTGTGTTAAATGTATCATAAAATTTTTTAGGGATGCTCTGCATCCTTGAAAATGGTGCATTGCAAAAGAATGCATATCTATGTATTGACGTGCATGTAGATGATATAACTTGACTCTGTATCTACATTGCGAAGCTGTTGAGTAGCACATGCAACATTGCAAATATCAGTGTAGCAATGGGGGACAGCTCATCCCCAAATTCGATGCATAAACTTTTCAAAGATGCCTTAGCGTTTTCACGTCAGTGTGGATGGGTACTTGTGGTCAAGGTTCAATAGTGTTGAGCTATCCACCGTAGCTACACTCAGTACTCCCTATGGTGGTATTTGGCAAGTGAGATTGAAGAAAGCTGATAACAACATTTGGTTTGAAATGGTTGGCAGGAGTTCGTTGAATACCATCCTATCTGTTATGGTTCATTTTTAGTCTTCAAATATCCACTGAGATTCAATATCCACCTAGGAAGACCTGTAAATTGGAAGATCATGAGGTATAAATAATAGACTTAGACACTAATGAAACAAACATATCCCTCAGATTATTTGGCCACAAAACATGAAGTCAGAGAAAAGTTTGTTATGGAAAATTTTTATTGTACATAAAGACGAAGAGAGAATGAGTGGTTAGTCTGGTTCAGATGAGTCTGTATGTAATGCATTTGTATAAAGTACTACAGTAGCATAACTAAGATACACGGAAATGGGTTTATGATACCGTGACTCACGTTGTCATATATATGAATTATTCGTATTATTGAATCATAAGTGTGAGGGGTCTATGTGGTTTGGATGAGTCTGTATGTATTGAATCTATTAAATTTTCCTACAAGTAATGTGCACTAAATCTAAGTTTGGTGATGAGTGTTATGTGGGTAACATTTCAAATTACACAAACAGAATATTGGAAACATCAACATATCTAAGGTTTTTCCTACACTATAAAGCAGTGGACATTGTCCAAAGAAAGCACAATAATCATATGTAGTAACAAAGAACAGCTGGGAGAAAAGAAGCAAGTGATTTCATATACACTTAGCCAATCCATTGAAAACATTGCAACATACTGACATAGCAATGTAATACATTACCAGTTTCATGTCACGCATGGTGGAAGGGAGTATTATTATGATATACTATGTGAGTGTGTACATCTCGACATTGATGGTCCGAATTGGGCCCCACTCTACTCCGGTCAGTCCTTGCTTTAGGAGCTATATGGTTTTCCTGTGAAAGAGGAGTTGGTCTGTGTGGTTTGGATGAGTTTGTATGTATTGAATCTATTAAATTTTCCTATAAATAATGTGCACTAAATCTAAGTTGGGTGATGAGTGTTATGTGGGTAACATTTCAAATTACACAAACAGAATATTGGAAACATCAACATATCTAAGGTTTTTTCTACACTACAAAGCAGTTAACATTATCCAACGAAAGCACAATAATCATATGTAGTAACCAAGAACAGCTGGGAGAAAAGAAGCAAGTGATTTCGTATACACTTAGCCAATCCATTGAAAACATTGCAACATACTGACATAGTAATGTAATACATTACCAGTTTCATGTCACGCATGGTGGAAGAGAGTATTATTATGAAATACTATATGAGTGTGTACATCTCGACATTGATGGTCCGAATTGGGCCTCACTCTACTCCGGTGAGTCCTTGCTTTAGGAGCCATATGGTTTTCCTGTGAAAGAGGAGTTGGTCTGTGTGGTTTGGATGAGTTTGTATGTATTGAATCTATTAACTTTTCCTATAAGTAATGTGCACTAAATCTAAGTTGGGCGATGAGTGTTATGTGGGTAACATTTCAAATTACACAGACAGAATATTTGAAACACCAATATATCTAAAATTTTTCCTATACTAGAAAGCAGTGGACATTGTCCAAAGAAAGCACAATAATCATATGTAGCAACAAAGTGGGGTTCGACAAAATAAGCAAGTGATTTCATATACACTTAGCCAATCCATTGAAAACATTGCAGCATACTGACATAGCAATGTAATACATTACTAGTTTCATGTCACGCATGGTGGAAGGGAGTATTATTATGATTTACTATGTGAGTGTGTACATCTCGACAGTGATGATCCGAATTGGGCCCCACTCTACTCCGGTGAGTCCTTGCTTTAGGAGCCATATGGTTTTTCTGTGAAATAAAAGTTGTTCTGTGTGGTTTGGATGAGTTTGTATGTATTGAATGTATGCATAAAGATTCATATTAATTTTTGTCCTTGTAGCAACAAAGAACACCGGGGAAAAAATGAGAAACTGATTTCATATCAACTTAGCCAAAACTAATGAACAATTAATCTTTAGATTTGCAAAAGTTGAACGTACATAATCATCTTTTGTCAGAAATTAACAACAACATATTGTCTTGCACAAAATGCGTAGACATTAACAACAACGTCTAATGTTCATTGGTAGAAATTTTTGGAAATCATCATTGCTTGAATCTGAGAAGTCTGAAATATCACTTTCATCATCTAACGCAGTAATTTCATTAATAGAGTTCATGGCTCGCTCTTGTGCCTTCCCCTTTAGATGCTTCCTAGCTTTTTGGATTGCGTGAAAACGGTCTAGTCGCCTTTACATTTGATTGTTCTCTTGTTCAAGACGAGCAAGTATGTTGGCAGGTTCATCTCTAGGTAACTCGGCTGAGCGTGCCTTAGGAACTCGTAACCCGTGCCATCGACAATACACTTCCAACTCACACCTTTTCTCGTATAGGGTTGACCATGGTGGTTCTGATACGGTGAACTCTAATACGGTGGTGTCTGTACTTAGTTTTGTAGGTTTGCTAACCATGATGTGCTCGACGCTTCCAAGACTGTCGTACGTGTATATGGGCATATTAACGAAAGCTCTCTTCTTTCCAACCCATTTCCCTCCATAGTGGTCTGTGTATATATGTAGTTGTTGATCTGCTGGAACTTGTGATGATCCACATGTTGTAGTAGATCCAAACTTGTTTCGCATTTTACGAGTTGACGTTGAGTCATTGCGACTCATAGCTTAGTCAATCAACAAGGTTGGTGGGGTAGAAAGAAGATCATAGTTGTGGAGCATTTATAACCTCATTTCATGGTCCCAGCATTACAATTTCAATTATTAGGGCTTGTCATGTCAATACAGGCTGGAAAACAGTATGCTGAACATTGAAATGTTAATACTGTCATGTGTCTATATTCATGTGGGGACGACACCAATGTAAGTATGAAATATAATAAATTGGTTGGAAATCATACTAAATTTAACTGGGATTAGTTGTAATTATGTTCACTTTCATATAGAAGTTAAGTGAAAGTTGCAAGATCGGTCCTTCTTTATTGATTTCTTTTTTTTTTAATTGTTTTATTTAATTACCGCACAGGTTACATACGTTGCACTTAATGCTGCTGCTCTCATGTTGTGCCACAGCAGCTACCACGTAATTTCCGTAAAAGACAAAAAATCCTTCAATTTTTAAATGGTTTTTACAATTTCCAGCCCTATACATCTCAGCCTTATAAATGTAGCCTACTACTTATTTATTTATTCTCAGTATCACCCTATAATAAAGTTGTATAATTAATCCAGCCCACCTCTTATTTAGTTAGTTCCACGATGAACCACAACCCAAACCTGCATAAGGTTCAGCTTAAAGGAAAAAGAAATTTAAAAACCTACCCTTCAAGCCGGTTTGGAAGAAAAAATAAAAAAACCCAAAAAAAAAATTGCAAAAAATGTTGAAGCGGTCACCGTATAGAATCGTGAGCAGCGAGAGTTTGAAATTTGAAATGTAGAGGGAATGAATTATTAATGCTCTAAACGACTTTGATTTGATAGCAAGATTGTGTTTCTCTTGAATGTTCCTAAATTCAGATGGAAAGTATGTTTCCTATCAAAGTTTTATGTGGAATACCGATCGATTCTATAGCTCATGTATTTATTCTCATTAAATTGTCTAAGCATTTTTAATATGTTTGTTCAAGCGTCCAACAAGTTCTTTGTTACAAGTTTTTAAAAAAAATATTTTTGGGATATTTTTGTTTTTTTTGTATTGAGTCACTTTAGTTGTACCAAGTTATTAGTCACATGCTGAACCAACATGTGAACCAACCGAGTTAATAGTCCAGAAGGGCCGTAACATTTAATAATTGTCAAATAATATACCATCAATACCCTTAAGTCATTCGTTAACTTTTTCCAAAAAATATTAATACCCATTTTTCATTATAGTTAAACATAACGAGAGTAGTTGTGAAAATTTGCACAATTTTATTAATTTTAAAGACAATACATTAAATGATGTTTTTTTTAAAAAATTTTTTTTTAATTTTCTAAAAAAAAACAACCATTTAGGACGAAAAAGAGTATAATTGTTCCCACCATTCAATTTCATTCAAGGTCATGTCCTTCAATGATTTTTTTGTTTTTTTTTGGGGGTGGGGGGGAATCATGTTCTTTTAATCTCAATCCCCTGTCAAATATGTTCAATCAAATGACATTGGTATTTGAGTTCTTGCTCATGCATTTTCCTTTGAAATTGAGATTAATGAGAGATAAGATGAGGACAAACAGCAGGTAAAAGAGTATAAGTATACTAAAAAGAGAGTAGGATTTTAAGAAGCTGTAGCTAAATTAATAAGCTTAAAATAAGCTAATCTAAACTCACTTAGAACCAAGCTCTTTTCTATTTCATGTTTAAGATTTTATTTTATATATGTAATAGTGTATAATCTATGGCGTTATTAAAAATGTTAAATGATATTGTAATCTGTACTTCTTTAGAATTGAAATATTTGATTTGGACCAAAATTGATCTATTTTAGATGAAGAATATCATTTTCTTATTATTGTTGCTAGATAAAAATTCTAACAAGAATTGCCTTGTTAGGACCCTGTCAATTTGACAACTTCATAATGGAGGTTTAGTGGTTTTATTCGGCTTAGGTCTAGTAATGAGAATGATACCAATTTTTTTTTTTTTTTGGAGAAGGAATGAGAATGATACCATATCACTTAAAATACATTTTTATTCTTTATATAATAAGATGATATTTTAAATACATGACACTATGTACTATAGATTGTCACACTCCTAACTCAACAAATACAAATAGGCTAGGCTTGTGACAATGTTTGCACATGATTGAAAAGTTTGAAAGGTCGTAGATTGATATTAAATTAGTTAAATGATTGTTGTGTGAGTGTGCGCTAAGTGCCATATATATTGAGCATATATTGAGTTGATATGAGCTTTGTAAAGTGTAAACAACTACAATAAGCCTTAATTGTAACTAGATTACTTCTTTTAAGATATAATACGGTTTTTAATGTTTTTTCTTGCCTTAATGCCATCTACTGTACCTACTGGTTCACTTATTATTATTATTATTATTATTTATGATAAACAACAAAGGAAACGTAAGATATCCTGAGCGTCCCTCTGCCTTTTGCATGTAATAATCTAAACACGTATTACCAACCAAATTATAAGTTTTGATGTAAGCGTACTTTCTTTTGATTGAAGAAAAAAAAAGGTCTACGTTGTATAGTATTCTACTTGTTCACATGTCACAAATAAAATGATGGTAAGAATAGGATATTACAAATTTTATTATATAAATTTTATAAATTGATGTGTCATCATTTAATTACAAATTAAGATATTTATTTATTATTTGTTGAAATGGTACATACTAATCATATATATTTATTATCACACTAGTTTATAAACTTTTTGTAATAAAACTTGTCTGATTGGTACTTTCTGGCGTTTTTAATGAAGATATTTGGCAATCAATTAGGACAAGTACCATAGATCCCAACGTATATATTTATGGAGTGGGATTGGTAGTGATTGATAGGTATTTAGATTTTCCATACCATACTTGGATTCTAATTCATTATTTTAAAAATAATCTTCATACTTTTATTTAGTACAACACAATCAGCATATCAAATAATTATTCGCTATGTTTTGATTTAAATCTTCTAGCATCAAAGAAATGTAGAATAGATCATTTTTTATTATTAATATTTATTTAAAAACACTTTAGAAAAGTATTACTAACCGTCCTCTACAGTTTTCACCTACCATGACGCAAACTTCAAATTTATAAAATTCTTTCTATATAATTGTAAATTATTTAAATTTTACTAAGTTGGAAAGTCTGATGATCAGCTCTTCACTTACTACAAGGCCAACTATAGTTGTATCCTTTCCACTTCTCATTCGAAGACAATTTGTGTTATCGTCATGAATTCTACAATATATTGTTTATACATATATAATGTAACTTAAGTAGTAATACAGTGAAAAATCTTTCAAATAATAACCCGATCATAAAAGAAATTAAGCACGCGCATACATATATAATGCAACATACGTAGTAATACATTCAAAAATATTTCAAATAATAACACGATCATAACAAAAATTAACTCCGCGCAACACGTGAGTCCACGACTAGTTATCATAAAATAAAAATCATGTTCCTGGACCTTGTAGAGTACATATAATTATATACAAATACTGCTAAATCACATGAAATAACTTTCATATAATGTACAGAAGGTACAAAACTACTCCCCCACTACACTACAATCCCTACTTCCCTTGTGACAAAAAATATTGCAAAAGGTAAACATCAAGACTTAGACGGTGGAGGAGGTGGAAAAGCACTCCTATACTCTGAAAATTCTGCTCTCAAAGCAGCAACGTCAGCAATAAGCCCATCTAAAAGCTGTCCATGAGCTGCTTGAGTTGTCATAAAAGTCTCCATCATTGCACGAAGAGAGGGAGGAGGAGGAATGGTGGGCTCATCGTCACCATCGTCACCAGCAGCAGCTGTAGGATCACCAAGACTCTCCTCAGCATGAACATCACTTAGTAAGGGCTGTACTCGTGGTCTTTTTGATGAACCAACACTCGGTCCAACATCCTTCTTTTGTGCACTCCGCTGCCTGAGAAAGGTTGCTCCTATAGGGGCTGTGATGTGGATCAAGTCTAGGGAAGGAAAGTCTTCTAACTCTAAATAGTTTAGAACCCTATAGATGAAAACTGGAAATAATAGATTATGCTTCTTTGACTTGCTCCTATGCGCCTCAACAAGTGTTTGAATGAAAAGGGAAGGAAAACAAATGGAGGCATCAGTGACGAGGGCGTACAAAAAGAAACATCTCTCTATAGGAATAGTATGGACATGGGAGATGGGAAAGATGTTGTGACAAGCTATCCTGAAGAAGATATAATTAAGCTCGGTTAACTCACTCGAGTTAAGTCTTCGGTTAGATCCCCACGTCACTGATCTTCCACAAAGAAGAGTCATGACATCAGATATAGGAGGACGCTCCGAGTATGGATAAGTGGGTCTAGAAACACAAGGTACATCAAGAGCCTTGGATACTATTGACTTATCTATGACAACACTAAGACCTCGAATCCAACTACTCAGCTTATCATCTTGACGAATATGGAGATTGGAATAAAACTCTCTAATCAAGGCTGCTGGAGGGGGTTGTATATCTTTACACAGAGACAACCAGTGCCTACACTGTAGATTCCTATGGACAGAAAGAGGTAATTCATCTAGATTGATTTGTCGTTCTGCCCAAATTTGCCTATGCTGAATTACGTTTTGAAACCTTTGTTCTCCTCTAACCATTTCAAACCTTGTTTCATCAAACGCAATTGCAGGCTCAGATGACGACGCAGACACTTTTTTGCCTTTGGTTTTAATGTTTTTTGATTTCTTCGGACCCATGACTACAATGTACAGAGTACAGAACTAAAGCACAACTGAAAATCAATATTCAGAACTGCATTAGAATGCCATAAACACACTGTGCATAAAATGTTGAATAGACTAATTGATGCATGGATACAATTGGGGCATGAATGAATGCACTGATATGATAAATTTTTTGGAAATATATGAACTTCATCCATGCAATGATTTCATTTGAAAAACATGCAAACCCACACTGCACATTGTGTATTGGGTGTAATTTCATGCCATTATACCCAATTCTACAAAACCCCACTACTACAACAAGAATGGCGACTGAACCAACATGCGTACCTACATCTGAAAATTATATACCATACACAGTAGAGAACGTGGCATCAACATGCATTCACACCAACCCATTAACCAGTTCAGCTCAAAGCACTATATTTTATTCATCAAAATCCCCAAATTCCCAATATCATGACATGAACCCTAATTTCCCATTTTGCATAGATCATGAGTTCTTTGCAAATTAAAGGGCAGAAAACGTGTGTACAACATTCATAGGAATAAACCCATTACATATTTCACGTCCAAAACACGCACACCCATCAAAATCCCCAAATTCCATATTAACACATGAACCCTAATTTCACATTTTTCACAAATCATGAATTCCTTTGCAATTAAAGGGCAGAATTAGTGTGTTCAACATTCATAGGATAAAACCCATTACATATTTCATTTCAAAACACCCACACCCATGAAAATCCCCAAATTCCATATGAACACATGAACCCTAAATTCATGTGTTCCTTTACAGATCATCTACATTTCGGCAATTAAAGGGTACAAGTCGTATGAACAACATACATGTGTAAAACCCATGACCCATTTGTGATCACAACAGCCAAAATCATGAAAATCCCCAAACATGCATAGTTCGAAATTTAAGGTGTTAGAGGGAGATTTTTGCATTTTCAGTAAATTTCAATGGGAGGCAAGGGTAAAAGAGTCTTACTATGTGAATGAGGATCGATGTTTCGAGGCCGGGCATTCGCTTTCGAGCTTGAGGAATCGATGGCGATCGAACAGGGGATTCTGTGGAGAGTCGAGGACAGCAATCCAACACAAGAATAAAACAGAGTCTCCTGTAATATGTTCACAGCACACATTACTCGATATTTAAGAAACCGAGTAATACGTTACTCGCTAACTAAAAAAGAGAGTACAATACACCCTGGACCGATCCAATCCCAATCGAGTAGCAATCGTGTAGCTCAGAAGTCTCTAACTAGACATGAGCGTTTTTCGATGGGTCCAGTAAGTTTGGACCGATCCAATCCCAATCAAGTAGCAATCGTGTAGCTCAGAAGTCTCTAACTAGACATGAGCATTTTTCGATGGGTCCAGTAAGTTTCGACTGATCAGCGAACTAGTACTCGGCTTCACTACTATCGAGTTCAATAAGACTCGTGGAGTAGAACAACACTGAACTCGATATTACAGAATTCGAGTTATAGTACTCGCTACCTCAGAAACCGAGTCTTTTGAACGGTTGGCCGATCCACTATCAATCGAATATCAATCTTTTCGTACAGAGAACTCTATCTAACTCAGGCGTTTGGCGATGGGTCGGCTAATTTTCGATTGATCAGCCAAATAGTACTCGGATTTGATAATATCGAGTTACGTTAAAACTTATGTAATAAAACAACTTACAACTCGATATTAGAAAAATCGATTTCTTGTCACTCGCTAAATAGGAACGCGAGTCTTACGAACCATGGACCGCGATCAGCTAAAGAGTCCTCGGTTTACAGAATATCGATTTTAATAAAACATAACATATAACTCGATTTTCAAGAAACCGAGTTTTATTACTCGGTAAATTACAACGCGAGTATAATACACATTGGACCGATCCCCATCAATCGAAGATCAATCGGTTCGTCCAGACAATTCTAGCTGGACTGAGGTATCTGTCGATGGGTCGCCTAAGATTCGACTGATCCGGTACATAGTACTCGGTTTACATAATACCGAGTTAAATTAAAAAAATTCACATTTTACTCGTATATATATAAATCGAGTTATATTACTCGGTAAATAAAAAAGCGAGTATTTTAAACGTTGGACCGATCCCCATCATTCGAAGATCAATCGGTTCGTACAGAGAATTCTCGCTGGACTCAGGCATCCATTGATGGGTCGCCTAAGTTTCGACTGATCAGGTAATAAGTACCCGGTTTCAGTAATATCGAGTAATTATGAAATCGCTTTTTGGAAGAGCGAGTATTTCCTTCATGTCTTTGGCTTCTGGAAATACTTCATTCTCCTCGTTTTTTAGGATATCGAGTTACTTAAAAGTACTCGACTTCTGTAAAACCGAGTATTACGGCCACTACAACGTTCGCACATGCAGCTGCTGTATGCATGTTTTGTTGTCATCTCCAGGTTAGTTTTGTCAGTACAGCAGCTGTGAAAGTTGGCCACAAATTTCATAAGCACCTGTGCATTGCATAGATCTACTAAGTTTGTGATTGCCCCCGCTATAAACCATTTCTCTTTGACAGTTGTCGAAGTAATTCGTTAAATGTAAGGATTGCATCAACAACAAATAAAAACAAAACATAAGGCACTACTTGTATATGCTACAATTTACATGCAACTGAATTGTTCGTTTCACCAGCGTAGTGCAACCCCATTACATGTAACTGAATTGTTCGTTGGAAACAAAACATAACTGAATTGTATATGGCATTAACAAGGTGCATGACCACATAAGTACATAACAAAAGTAGAGAAACTTAGTATCAACTTCCAAGCAAAAAATGACCAATCTAACACCGTCTTCTCATCATGAAACCGCATATACCCAAAGATCATGTGCTTCCTTAGGCAGTAGGGACCATCCTGGTTGCGCAACGTATGTCCGTTATCACCCATCCACCTTGGCTCCCATACCTGCTGTAAACCGTTCAAATATGTTACACTGGAGCTATATAAGTTATTAACAACCAACATAGGCACAACAATTTAGCAGAACCATGCATGAATTGTTAACAACAACATAGTCACAACAACTTTTACCAAATAATGTGACAAAACTATTAAACAACATCATTTCCCGATTCTCCAGCATCATATTTAAATACCAATTGCACTCATTTGCCTATCCATGCATGAACACCAACGTTTGTTTCATAACTAGTCCAAATCCTTACTATTTGCCATAGAGCATAATTGCCTACTACTGAGTTGTTAAAAGTATGTCACGAGTTATATGACAAAAGTTGTTAAGAAATGGAAACTTTACCTATGATGCATCTCCACCACTTGTTAACTCCGCATTTCGAGTAGGACATGTTCTACGGTTGTGCCCCTCTTGGTGACACAACCCACATCTTGATTTTGGTCCATTCTCGATCCATAAGGAGCCCGGCAACTCCCTATCATTATCATCCTCGTCCATCTCATTGCGGATACGTGTGGACTTTGGCCGACCTTTCTTCCGGATCAATCGTGGGTTGGGCATCACTACTCTAGTTTCTTCTGGATCCGGCCATGCTAATCTATCTTTCAACGGTTGGAATACCGGTTCGTAGGTGTGGTACCTATGACTCACACTATAGCAAGGATCAATAAACTGTTGCGCATCATGCTTATGCTTAGCACAAATTGCTATTACGTGTGAACACGGGATCTTGAGCGCTTCCCATTTTCCGCATGTGCATGTCATACTCCGAAGATCAACCCTATGCGTGTGTTGTCCGCCCCCATCGGTTAGAGGATTACCTGGTGTGTCAACCTGATATAGTCGCGCTTGTGCGGACATCCGTGTCACCATATGGTCCTTTGCCTTCGCTTGATTTTTTTTGAACTTGTCCATGGCATACTTGCACCATTCTTGACCCGCTTCCAACTGATCTAGAGTGAGATTACAACGCGCGTCAAAGTACGAGTTCAGTTTGAAAAAGGTGAACCTCACCATTGCCGTTATTGGCAAGCTGCGTGCACCTTTCAGTACTCCATTAAAGCACTCCGATAGGTTGGTTGTCATTGCTCCGTATCGACGCCCTCCATCATGTGCAAGTGTCCACTTTTGTTTGTTTTCAGCTTCAAGGTACCTGTGTGCAGCCGGCTTGACATTGCGAATTAATTCAACTGTGGATTCAAACTTCCTGACTTGATTTGCAGTTGCTGCCCTCCATACCAAGTTCTTCAACTCCGTACTTTTCCATTTTGTGTTGACATTGCTGACTAGATGGCGGAGGCAGTACCGGTGATGGACATTGGGGGATTGCAACCAAGTCATAGTTGTGTAATCGAAGCAGGCTTTTATCCCCGAATGTCGGTCAGAGATGATGCAAAGATTGGACCGGTCCGTAATAGTGGTCAACCATGCCAAGAACCATCCCAATGTCTCCTTGCTCTCACTTTCAACAATGGCAAATGCGAGCGGATAAGCCTCGTTGTTAGCATCCGTTGCCATTGCTATCAACAACTTCCCCTTGTACTTGCCATAGAGGTGCGTTGCATCGATGCTTATCACCGGCCTACAATACTTGAACCCTTCAATACATGGACCAAAAGCCCAAAAGGCACAATTAAACGTGCAAGTTCCTAACTCAGAACGGTTGTTGCACTTCAACTGTGTCACTGTGGTTGGATCTGCATCTTTCAACGCCGCCAAAAACCGAGGCAATTCTGCATAGGACTCATCGAAATCCCCGTAGATGGCCGCAACTGCCTTATGTTTTGCATCCCAAACCTTATAGTGCGATGCCCAATGGTCGTGCTTCGCATGCAGAAGACTACGCAAGGTTGCTATTGTTCTTGAAATGTCTTCCCGTACGTATGACTCGAGTGTGATGGCAATGAACTTCGAATCCATCATCCTTCCATCATGATCCACCTGGAGTGACGAGCAAGTGTAGGGACCCTTACATGTTGTGATCTCCCACAACTTGCGCCTTTTGCTATTGATAGCTCGAACTGACCATGGACATGCATCTTCTACACATGTTACAACCAATCTCTCGGGGTCTGACTTCATGTACTTAAATTTCTTATTCAGCCTCACAGAGAACATGGTTAACGCATGCTGAACCGCAGCTTTATTCAAGAATAGCATCCCCTTGCTCGGTTCGTCCCCCGGCCGCCAACTCATCAAACCTGTTTCCATGGAAGGTGATGGGTCATGAATGTTATCCCATGTGTTTGACGTGAACCAGTCAGGGATAGGGTTCGGATTGGGGCAAGCTTCCATATTGTTTTCAACTTCTACTTCATCTAAAAAGTCTGGATTGACCTCCGGTCCATCATTATCAATGAACTCCTCATACATGTCTCGAGTGTCATCCATTTCCATTGCGTCGTCGAAGTTGGGTTGGATATCTTCATTTCCGTGAGTATACACTTCGGCAGCCTCAATATTGTCCATACCCACAGCATTGTATGGAACATTGTACGGCAACGACGTCTCCGCTGTAACAGTTGGGTACACGATGGGTACAGAAACTGATTCTTGCTGTCCAGCATTGCTGCCATACTGCGAACCCCCGTCAACATTAACCCCAATAGTGTCAATTGTGACATACAAGTCAGAACCTATGAATTGACTCCCCACATTATGTCCACATCATTGTCACACTGTAACGGAATTGAATTGTAGAAAACTTGGGTGCCCACCATTTGCTGAGGAGCCCAAAATACAATGGAGATGTCATGGGAACCCCTGTCTAATGCTAGAGTTGACATTATCTTCCGTTTTAGTTTTCTCATGTGTATCCCATGTTTCACTTCAATAAGCGCCTGCTTTTGGTTCGGACCTCGGTATGATAGCCCATGCAAATCATTAATATATGTCTCCCCGTCGAAGTAAACATAGAAGTAATGTGGACTCATAGCGAACCTGAACCACAAATGGTAATAATAGTTGTATCATACAATGTGAATATGCCCTATGTTTACATGTGCATTCAGCTAAGCAAACCAAAGCAACTTGTGGTAAAACCTTCCCCTATTTGTTGTCATATATTTTACGCTACTGATACAAATTTACATGCTAAAAAATACTATTGAATAAGTGTATCATCTAGTCCATCAGACACCTAAATTTTGAAAAAAACATGTTTGCACAAGCGAGTATTTAATATCATGTAGACCCTTGGTAAACAAATGAGAATTCTGAAAGCATTGCAAATAAGGGATATAATTCCTACCATGCAACATGTATAGCATGTACATATGTTCATATACCCCTCACTGAAGACCCACAACATTCAAATAATTTCTGTTATCAGTTAAATGTACCACATAATTATTCACAATGACCCCCCACTGAAGACCCAATTCAGTCAACTAAAATCTTATTACCAAAAATTGGACTCTTGCATTCTTCTGATACGAGTCATTGAAGACAATTGTTTCAAAGAATTTGTGACCCCAGCAGTTTCTACTACATTATTACATTTACATACCCTCCATTGAATACCCACAGCATTCAAATCACAAGAACGTTATCTGCCTTGTATCACAATATTACGTACATAATGGGACATTGAAGACCCACAACATTCAGCAAAGTTGTGTTATGAATTAAATGTACCACATAAGTATTCAGAAAACCCCACTGAAGACCCAATTCAGTCAAAGAGTATATAATTTCTGTTGTTCTAAGTTCTTATTAGCTGTTTACCTATATAGTGAGATGTTGCCAGAGTGGAGAAGATGTAGCCCACAAATAATGCACGTTCAGCAACTGGTCAATGGAACTTTGAAGTGCCCATATGGTTTGACACACTGGTACGTAGCTCAGACCAGTCCGCCTTCAGAAGGGAACAGCTTACCTCGTGCATGACTGGTCCCAAAAGGTCTTGGAAAGGTTGATGAATACACTGGAAAGTACTCGGTTTTTAAGAAATCGATTTTTATAACTCGGCTTTTAAGAAGCCGATTATCACTAAAACCAGGTACGGATGGCAGTACATGTTAATGTAACTCGGCTCTTAAAAAATCGAGTAACATTTGGTTCACCTAATTTCGGTTGGGCAGCAGTTATAAATACTCGGATTTTGTGAAGGCGAGTATTTAGTACTCGATATTTGAATAATCGAGTATTTGTCGTTTACATATAAAGACAGCTACATTTTTTACATTCTGGTTGGGGGTATGAGCAGAAGAAAACAGGCAGAAATGGAGAAGAGAAGCCTCCTTCACTTCTAAAGGTAACATTTAAAAACCATGTTTGATAGTTGTGATTAAAGAATTTAGCATTGTACAATTATAGATTACACAACTATTTGTCAGATCTTTGACCAAGCAACGTCGACGCTGCTGTAGTCCACCAACATCTGCTGGTAAAGCGACATGGTACATGTTTATCTTTATTCAAGATTCGATACTTGGTAAGTTCTAACCCCAGCAAGACCCTATGCAATTTTCACAGACAATGTTGTTGTATGTTCCTCTTTTAGGGTGGCTGATATTATGTTGTGTTCATTGGTCGTGCTCCTGGCATATACGACAATTGGGCAGAAGCAAGTAGACAAGTTCATAAATTCGCAAACACCGAACACAGGTCATACAAAGATCGACGGGAAGCAGAATGTGCATACATGGAGTTCTTGCAACGTAATGGTAGGAACATGCAGTATGGTGCTTCCCCAGCGTGGACATCTCCTACCATGTCAATGCCAAGCCCAGGGGGGACGTCTCAAAGCGAAGGTACCAGCTGCTGCGATGGAGACGTGAGGAACAGATTATTGAGGTATCAGTTAGACGTTGCCATTGAGAAGCGTGACCATGCAAGGAGAATTGCAACCTTGAGTACTAACATGCTCAGTGAAGTGGTAGGCCATGTTATGGGGGATGATGAAGTTCATGATTCGACACGTCAAGAAGGTGCAAAATGATGTCGAAAATATGCCCCCTATGCCTCAAGTTGTCGTACAGATGAAGTTGTCCATGTTGAATAGAATTGTCGTTTCCCTTTTCAACTTGAATTTGGAATCTGTCTTCGCCTTTTGAAATATGTAATTGCTTGTTTTGTTGTCTACTTTTGCCTAGGTTGCTTTTGTAATTCTAATTGGCTTTGGGCAATCTGATCGAACCACTTGCAACAATACAGTTTAATACATAGAGATTGTTTAAACTAAAGCAATCGGGTGTACTTTTAGGTTTCGAAATACACACATTTACAAGTGGTTAAACGTTCATCTTGGGTTGTTGTAATGTTTGGAATAATTTTACACATAAATATGAAGTATTCTTTTGAGTTATAGATTTGTTTTTGGAAAAAGAAAAAAAAATTATTTTTAGACATTTATAAGCAATGGCATTATGATTCATGAATTCAAAAATATGAGTTCAAAATAATGGGTTTACCATGCATATCTATACCTCAACTTTCATGGCCAAAGTATACTGACAGTTATCATTTTGTAAAGGTTAAATTGTACGGCTAACCCATGTATTCTAAGACACGTTTGTAATATAATATTATTAGGAAAACATCACGTTCAGTAAAAAAGGAGGAACATTAACAATACACCTAATGAAATACCCTTAATTTAATAAACGTATCTTTATCTAAAAATAAAAACAAATGGTTTAAGGAGCTTCAATTGAAATACCCTACCAATTTCTTTGATTACTTACTTTCTTTCGTTTTCCCATTAAATTGATCGAGTGGAGTTGCATTATATGCTTGACGGAATCAAATTTTGGATTCAAATTTTGTTTTTTATTTTGTACTTTTTGGCATTTGATAGTGCAAGTTAGGATATAGATAAAAGTGAAAGGTATATTTTAGTAACCAAAATGTTTGATTGTCCAAACATTTTAGTATGGAGATAGTGAAATGTTGTTGTAAAACATTTGGAAGGTTAATAAAAGATGCCGATTCATAATCTTTTTTGTCATACACTATGATATATATATATATATGGTTTATGGATGATAATAATAAAACATTGTTATTATTCAGACATTGTTTACTTTATGAGATCCTTACATATTGTAGTCATGACATTGACAAAAATATAAGTTTCAAATGTGACTAAAAATAACCTCTGAACAGTTGATTATGACCCGAACAATTTGTTGAATTAAACATTGAACTTAACTTCAATAACTTCTTTATCAACTACAGTATATATATAATTCATAAGTAAACCATAAAGCAAGCAATACAAAGTCGACACTTAACAAATCTATTGCTTATTATTTCATTCACTCAACCATAAAGAGTGAACTTAGTAGTCCACAAGGTTCCACCCTCCATACTATCACATTAAATTAAATAATATGTCAAAGTTCCAAACATTTGTAGCCCAAATTTATACAAAAGGCATCCAAGTTCCATATATAAAACTAAAAGACATAATGAAGACATCACTGATTACGACACTGTATTAGAAGAGATCGATGGTTCCATTGAAGACCCGCCGCCTTCCGTCTGCTCATACTCAGTTGTCTCCTTGCTCATTTTCTCTGCAGTGAGCTCTTCCAATTGTGAAGGGGCAAGTTCTACATCAAAGAAATTGTTTCTCACCTCATTAAAAACGGGCCTATGCATTATAAATAACAAACGCAAAAACTGTTGGTCGAGTTATGCAAGTGAAGCAGTTATGTTTTTAAATAAATAACTAATTTGCATAGTAAATATATAAAACAAACTTGTAGTGTCTACTGTCTATCTATCTTGACTGCCAACAAAATCTATAAACTATTATATGTTTCGATGCATGAATATAACTTGTATTACATTGGTCAACCATACCATCCTACATCATTCAACTCAATTAATTCCATTTGTACTACATCAACTAAATATTGTGCATATTCTATATGTTCTATGTTGCTAACTAAAATTCGTTGTCCATAGAGCAGCTTTTCTGCCCTGTAAAACTATGCACACCTTTCCATGATTAATATATAAAATAGTAATATTGACATTTTATGGGAAATCCAAAACCGTTTTGCAATATAATTTTTTAACATTGACAAAAAATCCACCCTTAACACTTACAACTCATGCAGTCAACATATAAATGAAGAACACATTACCTTTAGCTGGCATTGTAGAAGGAGGAATGTTCAATGGCACATCAAATCTCCGTGGACAAGCCCAGTCCAAATGGCGCTTCAAATTTTCAGTAACATCTGCTCCGGCTGCAATATATTCCTTCCCACACTTCTTGCATTTGTATGTAGGCTTTCCTTCAGCTTTTGGCGGAAGAATCTGAAAGTAACTCCAAACATTGGATGTCCTTGTCCTCCTTTTGTAGACTTTGAGCTCAGTCTTAGCCTTCTTTTGTGGAGGAGGTTCAGCGGCTTCATCGAGCTTCAAGCCGCCAGGGTCTTTTCCTTCACACGTACTGTCAGTAGGAATCTTCTCATCACTTGCCATCTAGACAAATTTAAAGAATAAATCATTGATAACGAATTTAGAACATCTACAAACAGTTGGAAAATACTAATGACTTTACAATCAACAAAACAAACAAAAAACAAGTCCATTAGTAATAAACAGCCAACATGACAGTGATTATGGATCTTCAATTATTTTATGTTAAGGCATGTCAAAAACTGAGAAACTATGGTGGCAGGTATGACATGTTATTTAAGACAACTAATAAGACATCATATCCCAAAAGAGTAGCTCATCACCCATAAAGTACATTTCAATTTTGAACTCTACTAGAAATCAGACTCCATTACGAAAGTTGTAGCTACGTTGTTAGTTCAATTACTTTTTAATTAACATTATGCTACTAAAGAACTAAGTATATGAAGTTTCAGTAGTTATCCTAAAGTACCCACATAATGTTTTATAATACTGTATGTATTCAATTACGATGAGTTGATGAATTAAATTTATATTTTTATATAGATCACAGTGTTATGTTCATACGGTACACAATTGTATACAACTTATGAGTCAATGAACAAAATATATTAGTTGTAGAAGCTAAGTTATATATTATCATTTTCAGTAGCGTAATTGGTTGAAAATGGAAACAGTAATAGACGTTCCACATATATATTACACTAATCATCTTAATAATTAAAAAGTAACATGGAAAAAGTACATTACCAACATGTAACGCATATTTTAATTACTTAACAGTGACACAACATAATATATAAGATTATATTTTATTATATTAAATGCAACATATGATAGAATAACAAAATATTTTAAAGTAAATAATAAAATTTAGTTTTTCTTCAAATTATTTCTAATAGTCGTAGTTGATGTTTGATTACAAAATTAGTAACCGTGTGGGTGATATGATAATTTCTTTCAATTTATACAAGTGACACAAATTCCCCTTTCAGGAAACAGTAACAAAAATTCCATGTAATAAAACGTGATGTAATAAAACTTCGATCTTTTATCTCAAACACATACAGAAAAAAAGAAAAGGCTACCAAAAAAAAAAAAACAATCAACATCATAGTGATTAACAACATACACGAACGGATCTACAATTATTTTGTTTGAAGATGACAGGTACAAAGAAACTCGCAAAGCAATCATAGGGCGAGATAATTAAGGGATTTCTAAAATCAACATAACAAATAAACAAACAACTATACTATGAGCACTAAACAATCGACATGATAATGATTAACACAGTAAACATAATCTACACAAATGCATTGTTGAAAAAAATTCATTACTAGGTAAACAAAACGAAAAATATATATAAAAAATATACCTTCGTAGTGGATTCCATGGTTGATCTCTGAATACAAAGAACAGAGGGCAGCGCCGGTTATTACGGGAAGCTAGATTACAGGGGTTGGCTAGGGATTTCAGGGGAAGATGGAGTCGAAGGTTGAGAGACATGTTCGAAGGGGGAGTTTTGATTTTATACTTTACAGATGTAGATGAAGGTTGGGGTTTTGAGGAGGAGAGGAAGAGTCACAGAGTAAAGGGTGACGACGAAAACGAACAGGCACACAGGTTCAGAATGGAGAGAGGCGAGGGTTCATAACTGAGAGAGGAAGAATAAGTACCATAATACTCGATTACTGAAATAGCGAGTTCAAATTACTCGCTTCCCGGAATTTCGAATGCAGCGCAGGAGTAAAAAGCACACTACTCGAATATTCACAATCCGAGTATGAATTTACTCAGTATCTACAAGACCGAGTTGTATGAAAATATGAATTCACCACCATGGGCCGAGGCCAAAATAGGCTGGGCCCAGTGGGATTCTCCAAAATACTCGATTTTACTAAAACCGAGTAAAAGTGAAATTCTAATACCCAGTGCTTCATACTTGTACTGGCAATGAAACCGTAGTACTCGGTTTTTCTAACACCGAGTAATAGTACTTGATATGTGGAATACCGAGTTAATGTTATGACCGATCACATATCAATCAAAGATCAGTCGAGTTGTACAGGGAGGTTCACCTGGGCTCATGCGTTCCTCGATGGATCGATGCCGCTTCAACTGATCAACTTATGATATACTCGACTACTGTAATAGCGATTTCAACAGTAACTCGTATCTTTTAATACCGAGTACCTCAAGCGTGCAGGGGCAATGGAAAAGAGTAATACTCGATTTTCTGAAAACCGATTAATTTGAATCGCTTTCTAAAAAACCGAGTTACAGTTTTATGACCGATCACATATCAATCGAAGAGCAGTCGATTTGTACAGGGAGGTTCAGGTGGACTCATGCGTTCGTCGATGGATCGATGCCACTTCGACTGATCAACTTATGATATACTCGACTATTCTAATAGCGATTCTCAGGTGAACTCGTATCTTAGAATACCGAGTACTTCAATTTGTACTGGCAATAAAAGCGTAAGACTCGATATTAAGAAATTCGAGTAACATGACTCGTTATCTGACAAACCGAGTTAAATTTTTATGGCCGATCACATATCAATCAAACAGCAGTCGAGTTGTACAGGGAGGTTCAGCTGGACTCATGCATGTTCGACTGATCGATCAGGAAAACTTGACTGATCGAATATATAACTCGACTACCCTAACAACGATTTTATATATAAATCGTATCTTCTAAAACCGAGTACTACACGCTTCGATTGGCATTGGAAATGCATAATAATCGGTTATATAATAATCGAGTAATATTACTCGGTAATATAAAAATCGAGTTTGATTCGCCTGACCGATCTGATATCAATCGAGAATCAGTCGAGTTGTACAGGGAGGTTCAGCTGCAGTCATGCATGTTGAACGATGGATCGAAACCAGTTCGACTGATCGCTGTACAAGTTGTGGGGTGTTCTATAAACTACTCGATAGTGGTAAATCCGAGTTGTTCAGAACTTGACTTTACACAGTATGTTCTATTGGTCGACTTCTTTAAATACATAAATAAGACCAACTAAACTAATCTTAATTTCATATAAATAAGTGAACCTATAAATATGAATAAAAAGAAATAAAAATATATTGCGATTGGAAAAGATACTTTTTTTTTGTTTATATAAGACGATGCATAGTTAAATTAAATTGTAATCTAAGTTTTTATTTTTAATTTTTAATTTTTAATTTTATATGTTGATTTTAAGAGAGAGAGGTAGATATTACTTTGTGTATGACTTTGTAGGATATTCTTATACAAAAATCAAAGTCTCAAGTTGCGTATGCCTTGAGCCAGCTCTGCTTCTTTAGTATGTCCTTGCATAATTATTCAAATTAAACAATTTCGAAAATGTTATTCACGCCAATTATACACGTGTTGGTGGCAAGTTGCAAAGAACAAACTGTTTCTAGTATTTCAACAATCTTAAATAGACTCATACAATACCTTACTACTAATTTTAGTTGTTTAAGATGCAATTTAGGTGGGTGTTTCGTAAAAGAACAAGAGAAATTCACCTGCATAGTTAGTTGGTCAATATGAAAGCATAATATGAAATAAGGATTATATATATATATATATATATATATATATCAATATATCAGTTGTTAAGCAGCCTAGGCTATAGGTGTTTTTATGCAACCCACTATGTGGCTAGTAAAAGCAGTGGCGGCTCTAGGATTATTTTCTAGGAGGTTCAATAAGAAACATAAATTATACAAAATTTTAAACAAAAGATAAATTAAATATATCGACATCACATAAAAAACAAAAAAAAAAAAAAAAAAAACAAAATCTTAATACATAAAGTTTTAAGATTGTCTTCTACAATATTTCATATTTTGAAATTGTTGCATGATATTTTCGTTATCAATCCTATTAGCTATATTTGTTTCTATGTACATAGTTAAGCAATCATTCATCCACTAATTTTTCATTTGATTGATTTATTTAAAATTTGTTAAGATCTAAATGAAATTTTTCTAAGGTTAAGATTAGCAAATTCTAGTTTTGTTTTTGGGCTAATTAAAATTTTTCCTAAATTTTAGATCAACTTGGTTTGTTATTGAGATTTTTCTTTGTGTTTAAAAAGGTCAAGATATTGTTAAGAATTAAAATAATCATATTTAAGTTTATTTCAATTGGGCTTAAGGTGAGGGTATTCAAAATTTTATTTTAAGTGTCAAAATAGGAAAAATAAGATAAAAAATATTATAATAATTTTTTTGGGTCCAATTCAGGGGTTTCATTTGAACCCCCTGGGCTCCAAGTAGAGCCGCCCCTGAGTAAAAGAACCATGCAGTATAGTATTCATCAGTATAACCATTCTAGAACACTATATTGCATTCCTCATCACGTCTCTGCTATAGCTAAATTTGCACTAGAGTATTTTTGTTAGAAAAGAGAGCCACATAAAAGGAATGGACATCAACAAATCTATTGCTAAAATTAAACTTCTTCAATTCAAAATTCCATCCATCATCACTATATTGCATTTGTCTGAAGCTGCCTTTGTTCAAATATGCAGATACATAGATATGAGTTATACATAGAAATGCATGTTCCATTTGACATGAAAATATCCACCCTTTGCAATTAAGATTGGTACCTAACACGAACTGTACTCAAACATGCACATATAGGACCTAAGATGCTTAAGTAGCTTCATTATTTACAAAATATGTTTCAGACTATTTAAAAAGATGAAATCAGCTGTCCAAAAAATCTGTCCAATTTTGCAGTGCTGTGCTCTCAAAAAATCTGTCAAAGTCTTCTATGTCCACAAAACATTGTCAAAGGTATGTCCACGGCATCAACAGCTCAACGCTGTTTTCGTTTCCTCACGGCTGCCTTCGCCGGTCTAGTCTTACCTGAAATGCAAAGCATAGCACATTACTTGAATGCACACATTCCGTAACAGCGAAAGTATAGTTTAAAGAGAGGGATTGCACATTCCCTAAGCCAACAATAACTTGGGTCAACACTCAATAGGCTACATCCTTGGTCAAATTCTGTGAGGATTGTGTGAAATGAAAAAATAAGAACTAAGGAGGAAAAATTGTATAGCAATGCTTGATCACCCTTCACAGCACTAATAAGTTGGGTGATGAATTGGGTACACCTCCAATGTCACATGACTACTACGAATTCATTACTACAACCACAAATAATGATGGTGCACAATAATCTATTAACTGCATTGCAACAATGGCAATAGTAGTTCAATACAATAGAGGATATACTTAATACTCTTGGATTATGTGTTTGATGATGAAGCCTATGAAATATCTACCAAGTGAAGTCAGTAATAGTTCACGAACCCTCTTCGTAATTTAGTTATAAGAAAATGTTTGATCTGAGTATGATCATCACTTACAGCAAGCAACATCATATGCAAGTGAAGTGACATTATATTAAGGTAAATGATAAATGGTTTTCATAGAATATGGAGGTGCACTGGCTAAAGAAGAAAATCGAATGCAAACTAATCAGAGGATTGGTAATCTGAACAGTCTAATTCATAGATAGCAATTAAGAAATATGCCTTCCTAGCTGTGCAAATAATTACCGTCGCCGGTCCCACAACCAGGGGGGTGTATGTCAGTGCGGAGTGATCTTCGGTACCCATGTACCGGCTCAATATTCTCACTCTGTATCTGTTCGATCTGTGCAGCCGGTTCGTCGGGGTTAGGAAGTGAAGGGTCTTGGGTGGGCTCAGCTTGAACTACAGGTGGGGTCGGTCGGCCAGGTGTGGGTACAAATATGCAGCCACCGTCGTGGACAGAGCCACTGAACAATGGGGGAGACAGCTGAGTGGCTGGTGGGGACTGAGGGCCGGCTTCAGCACTGGCTGCGTGATCTGCACTATAGTCATGGCCAGCAAGGGGGGATGGCTGGGCAGCAGCATCAGGCATGCACCGCGATGACCCGACGCCATCCATGTACATGTCCCAGTCGCCCTCGAATGCCTCATCATCTGTACAAAGCCCAGGTTAGTTCGTACATAAAGTGTAAACCCTACGTAATGGCATTTGCGTAAGCAATCCAAATTGTATGAACTGCAGAATGCGAGCACAACTTTTAATTTTCCGCATATACTCCTAAGTTTATTTCCACGGTGGTGTAGGAATATTTTTTAAAGGAATTACATTAGCAAATAGATTATTGTGCTTTATACTCGATGGAAAAACTGCATAGACTTGCTGTTTTGTCGTCAATGTGTTAAATATATTAGCATTGATGGGTATACGCTAAAAGTGGATAATAGTATTGTCATTGTAGTTTATTAGGATTGAATGAAACAGTTTTGCATGTCTTACATTAATGTACATATATATGTTGGTAGGAAGAACTTAAAAAGCCGTACCTCCTGGTTGATATGTACAGTGCTTAGTTTTCATATTTAACGTTTGGGAGAACATTGTAAGTAATTCTACCGAATTCCATAAGGAAGTGCATATTAACCCTAAAAACTACTTACCAAACAATATATACTTCGCTACTGTAATATGTCCTCTAAATAAATTACAAGTCAAAGTAGTAGAAGTGCAAGTCAGTAAGAATTGGAGGTATTAGAGTTGGAAGTTACCGAAGTCATCCTCATCCTCATGACCACCTCCAGGACCTCGACTGCGTCCACACCGTCCAGAACCACCACCTCC